>JAJKLB010000013.1:0-600000 GCA_022432525.1 Daldinia grandis
TAGCCTCGACAACGTAATATGCAGAGACGAAGTTAAGAGCGAATTGTATGCTTTAGAAGGCCATGTGGGCTTCAATCAGCTTATTGTTGTTACATTGATGTCGTACAAAGATTCCAAGAAGAGGAAGAGTGGTGCTATCTGTGGCCTTAGCTGTAGTAGACTACGACTTTACGATGGTGTGATGAGGCTTAAAATGACGGCGTGACGAGGACGGGAGGTCCTCGCCGGTTGAAAAAAGTTCCCAGGAGCATTGCACGTAGTGTGGACAAGGTAAGGATTCAGCAAGTCGAATTCGCTCACCTGCAGGACGCCACCACCATGAGGAGCGATAGGGGTAAAGGAGAACACTCCGACTTCTATACTATATACATGGACAACCAGGAGCTCGACAAGCTGTCTTGCATGATATTGACTATTGATGTATACTGTTATGTACTATGGTGATCAATTGCCGTTATCGCATAGTCTGAATGCGTGGGTCCCGGATCTGGAGCGGTTCCATTCCGCACCAGGGGCAATGTGTACAAGATGAGGCTCTTATGCTTGAGATGGATGTGACATAGGAAGGATTTTTGGCTACTTTACAATTAAGAGGCTCTTAATGGACGGTATGGACGAATGATTGAACTGATAGAGGCACCTTCGCAGCAAAGACGATATTGTTCGTGATACATACATGGGAGTGTTGGCAAGAGTCTTATGTATTTCGGGTAATCTAACTGCCAATGGACTTGCATGGATTCCACTTTTTAGCGCTGTAGTCTGCAGCTAATCCCCGGACCGTAGGCCGTAGGACCCACAAGCTTCCCGCCGTTTTAGCGCTGATGCACCCACTAATCATTGCACCGGAGCTAATCTCCCAGGTGTGCATGCAATTCCCGGCTTGATACATAGTGCCTTCCTTACATATCCCGAAGAGCCGCATCGATGTTGAGTCGAGGGGAGAAGGGGCAATTGCCGTAGCACGGCAACTTGATCAGGTCGGTATCCACCTTCCGTCCGGTCTATAAGCAATCTTCATCCATGAACGGCGCCGGCTCTCGCGAAGTAAAAGTCGTCCGGCCTCTCGGCCTCATATATCGGCAAGCTAAATATTAAATCCATAATTCGACACAGGGTCGAAGTGCCCTTAAGTCTACAAAGATCCTCTTCAATTGAGATTCAGAGCACCCCTTAGTCTAATTATTGTATCTTGTCGACTTCCCCACCAAAATACTTGAATATTCAATAGGACGTGAAGACTACCCGCTTAATGAGGAGGAAGCTGCCCCCCCTTCCCCCTTAACCATCAATTCTACTCTAGGTCCGAGATATGCTCGAGGGAAGTACTAATAAATTTATAAACGTTCTAATACATTATATGCCAAGGTACCCATACCTACCTAATCAATCCATCTTCAAAGGATCAAGTGTTTGCAGTCCCCTTCCAAGTGGGTCCAGATGATTCTGAGGGTGAATATCGACCATGAGATATCCCACCGTCTGGGTCAAACCCAGCAAGAAGAATAGAGCATTCCTCAGAAGTATTCCGCGATTACTTGCAGACTACTTATTCATATTTAGATTATCAGTTTATGGTTATTATCTCGTGAATTTTATACTATTATTATGGAGCGTCTTAGATATTGGTCTTACATGGCGAAATATCGCCAAACGAATCACTATTTATATTAGGGTTATATTTAAACCCTAGCTTATTTAAAGATCTCTTGGGGAATGGCCCGGCTACATATTAGCATCATACATGTTTTCATACCGCTTTTGTAGTCCATTCAGTGACAAAGGCACCTAAGCCACCCCCCCTTGCCCCTAAGTTTGGGCTAATACCTTGACGGTGTACTTGCTGCGTATACTTCGATCAACAAGATGAAAGGAAAGGTTAAGGTTTAAGGAATATACGCCCTTGGGGGCCCCCGGTAGTAACTAGGGGCTAACTTTAAAATTTACCTTTAGGTACGATTCCCATCGAGTCGTGAGTATGATCGCATGGTGTTGAAGACAAGCCCTCGGGTTCCTATAGACCCAATAAATCTATTCAAATAACTTTTCGGTCATACCTCACGGTATCCTATAGCTTAAATTATGGTTGGGGACCCAATGAATAGTACCCGGCTTGCTGGTTTTGTGTGGGAAGTTAGCTGTTTCTCAGGCTAAGAGTAGAGCACGACGTCTGAGGAGTCAAAAGAGACGCACTCTAACTAAGCTAGGTGGGATCTTATACCATCCTAAGTATCATAAGTTGATAACAATCATGGACGCATTGGATATCTTGTAATGGTTGGCTAATACATAAAATTTCAAAGCTTCGGTACTTAGTAACTAGACCTGTCCACAGTACTTCAAAACAACCGTCCTCACCGATTAAGCAAACTCAATTCCCATTCCCAGTAATTATAATGACTTATGTCAACCGAGAAGCTCTAGCATGGGACACCTATAAGAACTATACTGAAGCATTTGTCGTCTAAGTCATCGCTATTCAAGAGGATAACATCTTGTGTCTGACGCCCTAAGCGATCGGTCTATCAACAGAGCAAATAATATAAGCCTACATCCGCGCATGTGTGTCAATGGAAAAATTTTATCCTTTGAGACCTTGCGACAGGAAAAAAACGTGTAGCTCGGTTTGTTTGTTGGCTAACTTCTGGAATAGGGGTAATAGTAGAAGCAGCCAACCTTCCACTCAACACCACAACCTTATATTTAAGGCACCGAACATTGTAAACCGGAGAGAACTGGCATATAAATATGAGCGAGTGTTTATTATATTATTATCAAGACTACATGGTTACAGTCTGAGGCCTAGCACCGATCAAGATCTCCCATCCCGATACATGTATCTACCATGCCACGAATTGCCTCATAGGTTTGATGTAGAAAATAATTATACATAGGCGCCCATTTACTTAATTAGTAACGTCGGAAAGTAATATAAAGTACTTCTTGACTCACATTCAATTCTTCAACCTGTCGAATCCCGTCATAAATATCGTCGCATCATGTTACGTACTCGTTGACTCACATGTTACACTGGAAACACCAATTTATAATCGCGAAACGGACTTATTATAAAGCTTCCACTAATTAATATGGATTTCTTAGACGAGGAGAGTAAGTCCAATACTATCCCTCTACTTGAATTTCCGAGTTAACGGAAGGTTAACGGAAGGTTACTCTCTACCCGTCCAAGCGCCTAACCCCCATGATCTAAAACCCCTCAATTCACCAGTGCCCCTCCATTCAATGCGTGATCTCAGCGCAAAGCCTCGATACACGTATGTGCTCTTCCGCGTCACTCACAAGTCCTTAACATCTCAGCTCTGCGCCCGAGAATAGAATCAACGGAGATGAATCGACACTTTCTTTCCCACCACCACAGCGCATTGCTTTTCGCTGCTGTTCCTCACATCTCACTTGCTTAAGGCAACAGTGTCGTATATACCATCCACGCTGCTTGTTAATCTTCCTTAGAACAGTCATATCAAACGAGTGTTTCACGCCTGCACCAGTACTGTGTTGAACAGAGGTAGGCCTAGAGCCGATTTCCCCCCTATCGGGACGTTAGACTGGTACAGCTGTGCAACTCCGTAATTTTCTTAACTGTTAAAGATCATGAACTTTTTCTTATGGATTCAAGTAAAGAAAAAAGAAAAGATCCTATCAGCCAATCTCGCGTAATCTCGACCGCTTTGGCTTATTACGGATTGGAGCCCCTTTTATATGTACCTAACCTAAAGTAAGCTAAACAGCATGACTACATGCCGCAATCCTTCCTTCGTTGCCTTCTCGTACTGAGCATCGACAAGGTACGCCGCAGTGTATTGACTAGACCGTGATGAATCCCGCCTTCTTCACCATACTGCTGACCTGAAGCCTTGCCATCGAAGGTTGAGTTCTTTGGCTATGCCGCTATAAAACGTCTGGGGGAGTCGATCGGAAGAGGTGATAAGATTGAGACTGGTACAAGACAATTCAATTAGGAGTTCCAGAGCCTTGCACCTTGATAGATGTTTACCTTAGGAGGTAGGTCCCTATCTAGGTAGGTAGGCAAGCGTCTAGTTTGCCTTACTACCCACCTACCCACTGCCTTGGACTTGGGATAGCGCATCAATTCCGGACCCTGACTCGATTTTCGGTGATGATTACCGATCGCATTGAGCCATTATTTCCCTTCACCGAAATGATTTCTTACTTGCACTAACCTAGGTTAACCCCTTTTGTTTTTCTTTTTTTCCATTTTTTTTTATACAGACCTAGGTTAGTTACCTTGTGTTTCTAACGTCACCTAACTAGTGCAACTTTATTATCTTATATTCTGATTCAGCTAGGCATCTGCACCCTCAATTAATTTCCATAATTAAATTTCGCCCCATCTTACAGGGTACAAGTGAAGTCACCATATCCTGAGTACATACCTAGGTACCTAGGTTAGGTAGGTAGGTACGGACGTACGCCATAATATATATCGAAATCTAGCGCAAGCCTCTGTATAACCCCCATCCGCACGTGTGCCGCATTCCCCCAACTTACGTTTTCCCCCTTCGAATTAAATTGCTCGTATTATACTCGTCGTATACCCATGGTAACCATATGATGGACGACCCATGCTCGACGTAAGATCTTCGGTATTTGCCGTCTAAGCTGCAAAACTGCTGTGCTGCTATTTGTTGGCGTCCTTTATATGGGTGTATAGGTTTGAGATGTCTACAGCTGATGTGCACATAGCTATGTCATTATTTGTTAGAATCTCATGTTCGGTTAGAACTGTCTTAGGGATGGTTTATCGCTTGCCAAACAAGGCAACAAGGCGTAAAAGGCAACCTACACCATAAGGCTCCTTGATCCCATTGATAGTTCTAATGCGGCTCTTGAAAGGAATGGTTCGTCGGCTAATAAATGTTCGCCCCCGATCACACCCATTATCCATCGTGGGGTAAATATCTCACGCCTTTGAGTGAGATAGGCAGGCTGCATTCAGATGAACTGGCTGCCTAATGTATTTCTTGCATACTTACCTTCCCTATGGACTTCTATCCGACGTAAACGTTTCATTTCCGACCCATACAGCGTACCTACCTAGGTACCTAGGTATATGATAAATTCCCACCGGTTTCCTAACGGAGCCGTATGTATTCGTTCAAATACATATCAAATCAGATTTAGCTATCAACATGAGATGAATTATCTTTCTTACAACTTGCGCCGCTGTAGAGCGCGGCTAAAAAGAAGCCTAGGATCGGAAACAACGTCTACCCCCAACCAGGCTCTTATCCCGTCTCGGTGTGCAGTATTCTGTACTCAATTTGAGAAGGTCAATGGAAGGTCTTGGGATGTTGGGCCGTGTTACCATACCCATGGGTTCCGATAAGCGCTGGTAGTTTATAAGTCCGGGAGATCACGCTGTCTGGTCTTGAAGGCGCACTCGCGAATTACTTCCTCGATTAATAAGATATGAACTATTACGAGGTGGGTGATTTTTATATTTGGATGGCAATTAGTATTTAAAATAAAAGTTGCAATTTATAAGCATGGGTAGACTTACGTGCCATTGATATCTAGTAAGGCTTAGTATGATGATAGGTATACTTATTCCTCAGTGTAGCATTTAGACTTAAGGTAGCACTTTGCAATATGCCACTGATAATATTCCATGCAGGCTGCATAGGTTATGGTTTGTGGCTTACTGGTTGGAGGAATTGCGGAGGAAGCTGACAGAATTTGACGCATGTCAGGTATTTTATGCAGGTCTTAAATCACGGGATTACGACAGTTGGCATATGATACGGGAATATACAGATACGCAAGCTTCATATATAACTCACCCGAGTCCTTTACTCCTTTTCATTCTTGTGGCTAATTATTCTAGGACAACTTGCTGAGGTAGATCTATACCCATCAGCTAGGACATAAGGCTACACATATGTTCCTCAAGTTACGTGTCAGTATGCATGTCTGACTGCTTCGAGAAAGATTAGGGGTTTAGCGGGGGTGATTAAGTTTGTGTTGCGCAGTACCTGGTGTATCATTCAATATATTATATGCATGAGTCCAAATCCAATAGTACCCACGGCGAGGACAGAAGCACCATTAAAAGGTATACATGTAGGTAGATAAATAAGGGAAATAAAATGAAAAAAGTGTAACCATACCCACGCATTCTACGGCCTGATATTTTGAATATCGAGTCCGGATTGATAGGCCGAAACCGACCGCCTATATAATGCAATATATCGGGAAGTTTGTAGCACTTACGAGGCTTCATTCCCGTCAGGAGACATGAAACATGTACCCTAGTACCAATATAACTTACAATCTAATTGACGACAGCTGGACTCTCAATTGAAACTGGTATTCTGGACTCACCTGGTTGGCAAAACGATTAGAGGGCGTGTAGACGGCCTATGGCGGCTGAGCTTGGTTTCTCAAGGTCCCTGCAGCCTCAGTTCTATTTTGGTTATGACGTGCTTTAGGGTTGATTTCGTTAGAATGCGTCTCATATTCAACCATTAGGGAGCTCTATCCCAGGCATGGGTTCCAAAAGGCTAGTCTTCGAGATTTCTTGGCGCGTACCCAATTAAGTGAGGACCTCAACACGTACAAATTATGCAGCCCCTATTTGACAAAGCTCGCGTCTGTTAGCCCGTTTATTTAGAAGCCATGGGATCTAGCTACACGCTGACAGCTGGGCAATATAATGGGAGTCACATGGTTATAGGATAGGATGGATGCGTCATACAAAGGCCGAGATATCCCAATGAAGACCCGAGTCTCGTAGATATGAAGTGTGTAAGACATTACTATTTCATATTGACTCAATATACACACAGTAGATTACCTAAAGATTGAAACACGACCTGAACCAAACTCCAAAGAAATAATGTACCAACCTTCTAATTAGAAAATACGGCTGGCGGAATATTAGTATTATAACATCATCGCTGATACGGGTTGCTGTCAAGTTCAAAAATAGACGATAGACTGATTTGTCGAAGACACAATGGATTGAGGCGAACAAGACCACGGATATAAGGGGGGCAGAAAATATGTCTAAGTGAGAGCCCATGAGCTTCTCTCAACGACATTCTCGGGAACATGAATGTGACTGCCCAGACCCCGTAATTGGAACGTGCCGTGAGTGGCATGATGAAAAAGCGGTTGAACCAATTTATTGGCGAATTATTGGCCTGCATTCTAGAGCCTCGTCAACGTCTATCATATCCTCATCACCCCCTTCAGATGTTGCGTCCCCCATAGTAGTTATTGAATCCAACGTAGAACCCTGAGAGGCTGATTCGGAAATCTCAGAGACGTTCAGCACCATATTTGCATCTTTGGCAATGCTTTCTATTTCCGCATCGTACTCAGGTGCTACGCCAAATTGATGTAACGTCTCGTCGTAGGTAAGCCATTTACCGAATTTCGCAATGCGGCATCCTAGCCATAAAATTCTTTCTTTCCGATCCCCCGTCATAGAAGCCATTTCAAAGTATTTTTCATCATCATCTATTTTGTCGTTAGAAAACCAGTCATTTGGGAAGTACTTGTCCACCCAAACGAGGCCTTTCATCGCAAAATCTTCCGGCAGCGGACGAGGGGCAGGTTCTTTATCCTGTCGAGGAAACCGTTCGTTGTGGATTCGATGGTGCTCCCTGTATGATAGGAGTAGTGAATTTAATTGGAGAGAGACTAGCTTCCAGGGGAATGTCTTCTCAATGAAGAACAATGCACTGGGATAGTGAGTAAGGTGAAATACGAAAACCAAAACTACGTGCAAAAATGGGAGAATCTATGTGAGGGTTTGGTCAGCCACATATGCACTTATATCTCTGAGGGGCGTCTATTTTCGTAAAAGAAGGAACTTACATTGAAGTCACCTAGCCTTCGCAAGACGACGTCGCACGTAACCCCGAATAGTTTGAGAGCCCCCTCCTCCGTCCTGCTAGGCTTGTACTCGCGAAGAGCATTCTCTAGCTCCGTGCTCGGATCAATTGATTCGTCCGGGTGCTGTGGGCGTATCGCCTTCAAAATTATATTTTCCTCTTGGCCATAAGATAAGAGACCATTGCAATCCGATATGGCAATGTAGTACCTGTTCTAGTCTTAGCACGATATAAGGATTTAGAAGTAGTTGCAGTCAAAATATACCCAGACTCCATCCACTTTCGCGTGGTTCGACCAATGTGGTTATCCAGCATGCTACTAAACTTATCAACCGTAGAGATGAAATCATCCGTATACTTGTTGCTGAATAGGATCCCATGTGCCTTGACGAAAGCCACATCAACTGCACTTAGTCGAGAATGCTGAGCATTTGTTGCATCAAGAATGGGATCAAACAAAGTCATAATCGACTCCCGGGCGGAACTGAACGGAATTGGGACGCATAGAGACTTGGTATAGTAATAAAGCTGCTGGAGGGGATTGGGACGTGCAAGAATTGCAAGATGATGATATAGTCTTCCGGTAGTGGGGGCTTTATCAGAAGCCTTTGAATACCAATGACGTGACACGGAAGTCCAGACCTCTCTATCCCGGATGTCATCATCCTCGATAGCCATTCTACATTATGCACTGTAAGTTGATATGCCACGAATTATGCCATCTATTTCGACTAACCTATATCGCCCAAGGTCGCCCAAGCACTCTATCCACGTATCTTCGAAAGCTGGAACAGTCTCGTAAAGAAGTGCCATCATCGAATAGGCGAGGTAAATAAATGTAAGCATATGCTCCAAAGAGTGTGGAAGCCGATGCCTTAATAACTCAAGAAAGGAGTGTATGCCGTGTCTCCACATACGGGCCGGCATCGCATACTTAGATGCTAAACGTCGTAATGCCTGGCTCGCAGAAGGGTGCTGCGAAGCTAAGAAAAAGTCGTGGTGCTCATGTAGGAGCGTCCTGTGTAAAGCTATCAACGCTTGCCATTGCTCATTATTCAACTGGGTCTCATTCTGGGATTGCTGCGCATTGTCAACCTCAATGCACTTGGACTCGACCATAACAAGCCCTGCGTAAATCCCCTTGACTTCAGCAATTAACTGTTCTTGACTGATTGGGCGAGTCTCTGGCTGCTTAATAAGCCCAGTAGATTTACATTCATCTTCAACGATATCCGTTCGATTCTTAGGCTGACTGATGTTCCTTATTTGTCGTGATGCTGGATTTGGACGTGGGGACGAAGGTCCCGCAGCATCATCGGGACTCCAGAGCTTACCAAGGTTTGTGTTTCTCCTAAACTCAAGGTCATTGGCACTGGTTGATACAGCCCGAGCTCTTGATCGCCTATGCGGACTGAGAGACTGAGACTGGCCCTTGATTGACGATACGGGGGATTTACGCCTTTTATATGGGCCGACATCATTCTCTTCGTCTTTGTCCCCCGGCGGATCTGCATGGCCTCCTCCTGGATCTTGGGAACTAATCAGCTTTTGCTGTCTATCAGCTGCTGTTCTTCGCTGCTTGTTAGCTGGCCCCTAAGTTATCTAAGCAACCAGAAGCTTACCTTTTGACTGCTTCAGCGCTTCCCTTTCTAATGTCTTGAACAAGCTGGGAGATATTATCGTTCCCTACAAGTTCTGGATGACGTGATTGCAGATGCGTTCGTATCCGATCATCAATGTCAGGGAACTCGTCACCACAGGCGTGGATCGGACAGCGGAGTTTCGACGCATTCCGAAGATAATTTATGAATGATGCTGCAACGTCTTTTTGAGGCATCTTGTGAAGATAGAGATTTCTTACTTTCTAAATAAGTCGCAAGTACTAATCTGGTCCTTGGCTGGTTGGTCCGAAAAACAACAGCCTTTCCTGGGATATTGGATTTATGGCGACTAGTAAGAAGGTAGCCAATATTGTAGTTGGGGCGTCAGTCAGAATGAATTGACCGTCTTTTATCTCTGAGAAGGATAATCAAAGATGCGCTCATCGAACGTGTCGTTTAAACGTGGGAGCAATGTTCTGGATATAAGGGGACTGCAGCACATGAAAAGAAGTTTGTAAGGTCACAGCAAATTTTCATAATAGCCGAAGGGATAATTGATTGAATAAATATGATTATTGTGCCAGAGCCCGATTTAGAGACCTTCAATCACAGAAATTAGCATATAGACCTTAGCATATGTAGAAAATGAAAGAGAATGATGTGTTCGTTTGCGCTGCTCAAAACTAATCCCGAATAAAAATGCAGTGACAGGAAGGCGCTTAAACAACAGAAAATACGTGGAAATGGAGGAGTGAATGAAATGAGTAACGACAGCAATTCATGGTACTGACGATGGACACGTAAAGAAGATATCGAAATAGTGACTTACGCGAATCCCATTGTTGTATGTGACCTTAGCTATGTTCTGACTCTGCTCATGAGATACAGAAATCATTGAGGACTTCAATTGAATTGAATGAACCGAAGAGAATAGTTCAAGAGCCATCACAGGGCACTTATATTGAAAACATTAGGTACAATGTGTACCTATTAGACGCTACAAATGGTGCGCGAACTGCCTAAGCACTGGTACCTAAAAGATAGGTACCTAGGTACATACCTTGTAGAAGTGACAACCGAGTATGCACTGTGGACTACGTCGTTTTAGTTTACCGAATATTTTTGATGCCTAACTTTTTTTGGTTCGCAAAGTTCGCACATTGCGGCTTAAAATTTGAGCGGGTCCATTATTACCCCTCAGCTAATCCACCCTTAGAATTCCTGTACTCTTTCCTTTCTACTCATCCATCTCAACTATTTGCGTCCAACACCTCACTGAATTCGTCCTTGTGCCCAAATGATCAGCTGTCATTAAGATACATGAGATACCTGAGATCGCATTTGCTTTTGCCAGTGCAAGCATCAACCAATTGATCCTCGATAAACGCATCCAGAAGCACCAGAGAGACACAGCGAAGGACATAGTGTACCTATCAAACAAACCAACCGAGCTGGACGGAGGTTCGATGTAGAATCCGGGAATAGTTGGCAGCAAAGCAGCGAAACCAGGCTCTTGCGACCGAGCGAATGCTGCTGTCCTTGGGTCTCCCGAATCCTCTCGGTGAGGCTTGGTTCAAATGTGTAAATTAGGCAGTTATACCGCAACCTTGACAGCCTAGAGCTAGAACTTGAGAACGTCTACAAATAACTCGTCAGCTCTTAGTAGAGAGAACTTTGCTCAACCTTGATTATCTAGGCCAGTAGGCTGGAGTGATGAATAGTCGTATTAAGCCATGTAGGCGGGCGTCTCAAGCGATCCTGAATAATCTCGTGGGTGTATGTATTCACCGAATAACAAGCACATGCCGTTGGTGAACGAAAATAAAAATGCGATATCAGAATAGCATAGGTATCAAACTCCCCACGGGCGAACTTCGTACATCTCTTAGTTCTTATGTTAGTGCGAGTGTTCGGGTAACTTGATAGAAGGGGCGGCTTTCGGGGGCGGGGGGTAGAGATAAATATAATTTCCCTTAGCATGTGCTTATTGAGATCCTAGGTGAGCATCTTACGTACGTACCTACGTACGTACCTAACCTACCTACGTTACCTACGTAGGTACCTTAGGTACATATAGAAATCACGATAGGAATTTGGGTAGTGGAGCCGCTCTAAATTGAGCCCCCCAACCTTTGAAGCTTACCTAACAATGCATTTTCCTTACAACACAAGACTAACCGTAGAGCCTCATCGATGTTCCAACTAACATAACAACGTCTTTGGTTTCGGTTAATATACAAACGGTTTAAACATATTATGCCTTAGATGTACTCACATGGCAATAATATTACATTTAACATTTAGGCTTGAGTTACATCAAGCTCGCCTAACTATTCTCTTGTGGAAGCAAGCAGCGTTACGGGGAAGCCAGGAATGGAAACTTATGGGACGAAAATTAGAAAAGAAATCATGTCATCAGGTGAAAATAATGGTTCTGCCTAGGAGGTATTTACCTAGGTAGGTAGGTAGGTAGGTATTTTCAGTGTCCTAGATGGAAGTTATCATTCAAGTCGCTAAATCTGAACCCCGCCCAAGGTTTCTCCCTCAAGCGAAAGTACATGCGATGATATATTACGTATTTCGCCTGCCCCCCATCTTCTTTTCCTCGGCTATGGTGGTCTTAAGAATTACCGATGCTACCCGAATGGCCTATTCTCGGTGCGGTTAAACATTTCCGCTCGGAGCAATTCCGGAAATCTCATCGACAATGCGGGAGCTTCTCACATCTCGGGCAAGCCGAGTTATTCAGATAACCCCCGGATCGGCTATCCCCGAGAGTCGCACAAACGTCGATCTGACCGAGCCTAACCACACTCATGGCCGCTCTCTGAGACATGCATATAATTACGCCAGCGCCTACAATATACTGTGTTTGGGGGATAGCGAACTTCTCCTTTAAACATCAAACTTACCCAGTGCCTCCTTAGCAAATTCACAAACGGCCTATCTCTTATTGGATGATCTAGAAAGTAGTGAGGGACAGTTTCAGCTGAGGTGAGCCTCACTTGATATATTACCATGAACTCTATATCGAATCACCGACTCGGATTTTAATTATGCTCTCTTAGGATCAGCTCTTCGATGTGGCAAAGTGGCGCGCGTGTCCAGAAAATTTTAATACCATGGCCGCCCCTGCTATCCCTGATGCCTAAAGAACAAGGGAAAATATTACTATTAAGTTTTCTTTCCAAGTCTTTAGCATGGCTATATCTAACCTCCATTCTCGTAGCACAGTATACTACGGATTACTGCTATCTATAAAAGGCAACTCCTATAAGTTACCGACGATTATGGCCCCGTGCCCTAAGTAGGGAATTCTTACTGGGAGTACGATATGCCTTTGAATCCGAATCAAAGCCTATATAATACATTCATCTCGGCGGCTAACTTGGGCACACCGCCGAACTGATGACTGATGGCTGTGGCAGGGGTAAGGAGATATGTGGTGCCAAAATTTCATCTGGCGTCTAGCAGGTGCCTATTTCAAACATAATCCAGTGAGTCATGAGGCAATATCCACCAACCCATGCATTAGTCTTCTGTGATCCTAAAGATACATGCTTCCTAGTTTCATCGATATTGCTGCCTACTTGTGTACAATCAAGATCTCGTCTCTGATCTGACAGGTTGAGTATTTCGGTAAAAGGACTTCTAAAAGGATGGCGGAAAGTAAAATAAGGCTATGGCCGATGAGACGCCATGCCGAAGAAGTGCCTACCTATTACGTTCAAAACAACAGCATTCAGCTAGATGGGACCCGCTACCGTGCCCTGATTCCCGGCTCTATTCATGTAGCCGTGTTGATGAAAGGCGGCAATGGGTACCAACAGCAAAGACTTATCCTAATACAGCTTGACCAATGCCTAGCAGGAATCTACGAAAGAGTCACCGGTCAGGGATGTCGTTCAGGTCAATAGCGGGATGTTTCTAGAAGATAGCCTAGCGGCGTACCGAGAGAGTTCGCATTTACGTGCTTGGTTTATACAAGATACAATATGAGTCGATGGTAGGCGATTACTGGATATAAGCAGAGCGGTATGCTTTACCGGTATTGGGCGCTGTGCTACGTCAAACATATCACACTACGATCGACTCATATTGCAGTAGGCATGTGTTGCTAAGGCTACCAGGGATATTATTGAGGATATATCGCAATACCTAATTATTTGACTTGGATTTCGAACAAGCCCAATATCTAGTATATCTTCAAGCCTTTTAACCCCTTCTTGGCGATGCTATGTGGCAACGATGTTCTGTCTTTATGACTGACACCGTAATCCGCTGAGGAATCGAGATATACAAGACACATAAAGGTCATGATTAGTTTAGGGGTTCACAAACAGATGATTAAGCGTCATGCCACCATCATGCATCTTACTATCACCCATTGCCACGCGTTTAGTTGCATAGGTGCCTAAATAAGGAAGCCCAAAGATAGGTAATCACACTGCACTGGCAACACAAGACGAGAACAATATAAGCAAGCTGAAATGGCCAATGTCGTCAACACGAAGTACCTGAGATACCTAGGTACGTAGGTACCTAAGTATGTATTAAGATAATTGGCGCTCTGCTTAGGGTGTTATTGAAGTTTTACACTGACAAGGAAGTATGATAGGCTACATTGACAATTGCTTAACGTTTAAGTTCAATTCCTTCAGTGGCGTCTAACCTGCCAACCACTCGCTCAGCCTTATGCATAACGCATTAGTCATCCTTCTATTATAAATTAGGTATCATTATTTAATCAAGGGACGATCGCACCTAAGCTACCTAATCGAGGAGGAGGCTTTGTTTCTCTACATCATAGTTGGGTTTGCTTGGTGTTAAACCGGGTGGAATCTGTCTGAGTGAATACTTAGCCCCTAGCCCAAAGCTGCCACGATCCTATATCAATGCGATCCCCTGCCCCTCATTCCTTAGCCTGCTTGAAGCCTGCTTAGGCGGCGTTCTCAATGGGATGTTATTATCTACAGTATTGCTGAAGGTGACCAACGATCGAAACGCTCAAAGGACGCCTCCATTCAAGCGCTCTGCCCCCGTCTCTAGTCTTCGATCACTGGTCTCCTTCTCGGTTGCCTAACAAGCTGTCCTACTTCAGGGCGCTTTCCACGTTGTGACCTTGGTAATGTATGATTAGTCCTGTATAGTACTGCATAGGTAGGTAGGTAGCTATACCATACTATTTTCAAAACGGGATTCGACCTAAGGCCGGCCGGGTACCTACTGGCAATCGGTCAGTGACATAGACATACCTTTGATGCCCAAACCCAGACATTCTATGCATAAAATAGACCATATATATGTAGATAAGTATCAAGCAGCAAGGGCGAGCTTATAGGTTGATAGACAGGCAAGCAGGTGCCTTACAACATGCACCAGCCAATACTTGTGCCTACGACACAACCTCTCTGCATACCTAGGTAGGTAGGTATGGACGTTTAGGCTCTAAACGAGCTATTCCTTTCTTTTTTACGAACGTCTTGGTATGCCAAAGACGCCTTTTGACTGCATTTTGAAAAGCCTGAAAGAAAAATTTGGAGTTAAACCGTGTCACAAACTGACCTATCATAACGACACGGCAATTTCATCCTACTACCTAGGTAGTCACATATTGTAAGAAGCAAAATGTATAAAACAATGTGCAATGATGCAAGGAATAGGTAAATGTACCTATAGAAGTAGATTTTTAATTACCTACTTAACCAATGAGACGGACCAAGATAAGTGTAATGCTTTAATAAAGGCAAAGGAAAAGGTCGGGTGGCTGCATAGCACATCCGTTAGGTAGCATGTGAAAATGAACACTTAATAAATCAATTACGACGTTAAATTAATGCTTAAGTTTTTTTTTTCTTTTTTACCGTTTGAAACTGCTCTATACCTGTTAATATGTGCTATTGGGATAGGTAATAGGTTATCTGTTAAATATCTGTCACAATGTAACGGTCACAATAATATCTATAACAGATATGTTACAGGGGTGGTGACTTGCGTTATGTATTTTTAAGTCAACTTTAAACTATCCTCTACATATCAGGGGTGTATAGGTAATGGGGCAATGACGAGGGACTAGCGATCTTGGGGCCGTACAACCTTCACTAGCTTGCAGGCATGCGTTTCGATCTCTCAAGTTCTCCGTTTCCCTTTTACTGCCGTCTTAGCAAGAGTCTGCCCCAGATCTCCGACTCCGGTATACACTAGTATCGAGTGTATGCCTAACCTAGAATATCTGGATACAATCAACGACAAATAAGGCTGAGAATGGAACTGCAGGGATATATACCCAGGCACCTACTTAATAGATACATAACAAGCGTTAACAGCCTTGCTCCAGGGATACCCCTCTGTCTACCTTACCACAAGTCAACTTTTACGGTCAAGAAGAAAGTTCTATGTGCCTAAGGGATGGATTAGGTACTTTCTCCTGGGGCTAATGCCTTAGCTGCGTATTTCTGCCTACATACCTACCTACGTTCAAGGCATCCTCTTGCATAAGAGTCCTACAACATATATTCGCCTGTCTCATAGGCAGCTATAAACCAGCTGGGCGTTAGAAAGGCTCGACGCCTTGCGCAGCACTTGGGTTCACCTACATATGCAATTGAGCAGTAGAGTAGGAAGGTCGAGGCGACAGTCATTAGGTAAACCTGGCTGTGGTATCTCCGCAATTCAGTACCTATATGGCGGTGAGTCCACCCAAGTGCCAACTGCATTGCTAATTGTGTTTCGAGAATAGACTTTAACTACTTACCTACCTACCTCCCTACCTCCCTACCGACAGGATAACAATCCAAATCAACATAGGATATAGTTACATGCTATGACAACTTACGAAATCGATGACGCGAGGGATTGAGGCGGAACTTGTCGCTAAGGGGTGACGCGAATACACATTGAAGCGGGGGCTACTAAATATTCCCTCTAGAAAGGATTAAGTGAGACCGGCAAAAGGTGGGTATAGCAGCTAAGTGGTTACCCATACGCCTGGGTAGAGGGTAAATACGTCTTTAGTTTGGTTGCCTTAATCGACTATTCAAGCATGAGAGTTTTCATAGTACGGCAACATCCGCGTATGAACTCCACCCAGACGACCGAAGGAAGGGAGGTTTTGGATTCAATGGGTTACTTTACCCATTGCAACGACGCCAACGGCAGCAAATTGATGTTTTAGGATATTGTGGGATTGTCGCAGAGGAATGACTTGTAGTAGGCAACAGAAATATTCCCCGGTAGGTGCACATTGCAAATGCCCATGCGTCTAGAATAAGAACAAGGTTGGTTAGGTACGATAATCCGCAACTACCATGGGGTCGGTTTATTTAGCGTTAAAGGAAACCTGGTACGGCGATTCATTCTAAAGCTAAAACCTAACATGATCCATCTTAGCGTTAGTTTCATATGTTTGCTAACCAGGTTCTTACGGAAACCTTATAGTTACATATATAAGAATAATGGCTCCTAGATAGATAATACTGGAATTGTTCCTATTCGCCCCTGGGGAATTCTCCTATCACAACTACGACGTCAAAACACCTTGCAACCAATGACTTATCACAGTACCAAAGGAAAGGACTACCGTTACTACATAGCTATCATGATACGGCTCCCTAGGCCAGGCTACAGTCGTAAGAAGGTGGTTGGACAGCTTAAAGGCCCAGAATTCCTTCATACCGAAAAATGCAGTAGCACGCTGGTAACCAATTGTGATGGAGAGGTGTTCCCCAGCAGATTGAATTGTGGAATTGTTACACTTGTAATGTATAACCCCTCGAGGTCTAGTGAGACAACATTTGTCGACTTTCCGGCCGAGTTCTTGTAAACCTGAGACGTGGTGTATTGATAGGACTCATAATTTCATCCTGACGAGAGGGCAGCCTGCCTTCCGCACGAGTCCAAGATGGGACGTGGGATGTGAATATCATCAGTCTGCCTGCTGTATAGAACAAATCGGGCGGCCTAATGAATATCACCTAACTACTAGGGCTGAAGATTATCTGCAAGGCAAACTGCAGATCCAGGTAGAACCAGCGAGGCTACAGCCTTTACTTGAGCTGTGGTGCGTATTGTAGGTCAATATTATGCAAGCATTTCTATTTGGATATGTATTGCTGAATGGTTGCAACCATACTAGTAGGCTCATCGTTGGGCCGGAACGCCTCAGTACAACATGTATATCAAATGATATGCAGCAATAAACTAATCTGGTTTAGTACCACAGCCTAATTCTTACTTCTTAATGGTATTAGTTCCTACTCTCCCAATTACATAGTAAGACCAGCTCATAGAGATCAAAATACCGATGTTGCCTCTCCTCTCAGGTCCATAAGCATAGGTACAAAATACTTCACGTCTACGGCACACACTCGTGTTTCCTCCGTAGTCTGCTCCTGGCGTAATTACTATTGCTCTAGCCTTTAATAGTCCCAAATATCTTTCAAAAAGGAAGCACTTGGTTTGCTTGGTTTTTATCAGGGTAAAATAACTCCCAGGTTCAAGGGGCTCGCTCGAACATTGCGGCGTGGATCACCATGTAGAGGGACCGTTGGTGTGGTTTGATATGTGCTATACAACTTCATGTTTATAGACTTGTCGTCTATAAGCTATAATAATACAGCAAATAAGACTCCATTGAGTTGCCCGCTTGGGTTAGCATTGTGTGACGTTGGAGAGATCTTAAAAGGTCGACGTGCAGCTTAACTTCAAATGGCGCAATGATTTCAATCAGGAACAACTATAACAGCCACGAGTTTGAGCGTTATGGAACGACCTTTCACATTTATCCACAGCGTATGCTGCTCCCCTATTATTCTATGAAGTGGAAGAGGTGATATTTCCTAGAATACTACTGAAAATCACAATTACGTTGGAAGTAAAATTATACTATGAGACGAGGACCTAATAAATCTGGGATAATCCGCCGTCGTCTATTCTTAACCCGTTATCGCCAGTTCAACTCGTGGCTAGCCGATAGGTGTGCACTGCATTTAACCCATCTCTATTAGGGACCGGGTTGATAAATTATGCTACCACGAACAAGACGCATTCAACCAAACCGCGACCTGGAAGGGTGATAAATAACGCCGGATTTGAGGTTTGGTAATTGAAGATATCTATTGCTCTGAGCTTATTAGGAGTGGCATGACTACCTACCTCCCTAGGTAGGTACATAAGGTCTCGAAGCTCAGAGCAAATCTTCTGCTAAAGATGTCACCCTTCTTTCCTTGCGGTCGCAAGATCAACATTCTCGCTTGCGGACTCGGTGGGAAAGCCGTATGTGGCTGTTGTGGCTTGCGACACGGCGGGGATTGGTGGGAGTGCAGTGCGGGCACTCGCTGCAACGTTGGCGGATCGCGAGGATGAGGAGGAGGAGGAGGAGGATATGCTTCGCGTGTATATTGTCGGTAGGAATGAAGGGGCCGAACGCAACATAGTTGTGGAATTCTCGGAAGCGTGTCCACAGGGGATGTTCCGATTTCACGAGGGCAACATGTCGCTTCTAAGGGAGGTTGATCGCGTTTGCGCTGATATCACTCGAATCGAGCTGCAAGAGGCCAGCGTGGGAGGTAGAGTGGCAAAGATTGACTTCTTGGTGAGCCGCCAGGGAGTCTTGTCTCTCGCGGCTGAAGATACTCCTCGAAATTATGAAACTAAAAACGAACAAGCATGTAGTTAATGGAATTAGCTAACATGGAAGATAGATACCAGGGAAGGCCTCGACAAGGACTATAGCCTGCTCTGCTATTCGCGGACATGCTTCGTCGAAAGACTGCGTCTCCCGGAGCCGGTCACGTCGCCTTAGTACTCCACGCAAGTATCAAGAAAGCACTCATATTCGATGATCTCCTTGCGAAACCCGAAGAGCTAGGAATTTTAGACTACCTTCGCGCATCTTGTTCATGGCTCCACCAGAGAGGTTCCCGGCATGAGGACTTGAAAATGTTAGGGATAGTACGGAAACGCCATTGGGAAGCGTGGACGGCGTTGAGCCAGCCGAGGGCATAGATGGAGACGTCGGAAGCGGGGCGTATAGGGTGAATAGGGATGGCGACACGTTTCCCAAGGGGAATGAATATGTCAAGGTTCGTGAAAATGGCACTGCGGAGAAGATCTATCAGCATGCCATGGCCGTATTCGCAGAGATCAAGGCCGGTAGAATGTTCAAAAGCTAAGATTGATTCGCAGTCTAGTCTTTCCTGCTTTCGCTTTTCAGTTCTTGAATATGGTCTACTCTAAGACTGACAATTTGACGGTATGTATTAACAGAGCATCAATATAGCACATTTCTTGAAATATAAGTTGCTCATGGGAATCAACTGTCATCTATCGCTTTAGGGACTATAATCACTAACAGAGTAAGGTATTATAATAATAGGATATTAGGTCCTAGGTTAGAGCGTTCCTAGGTGATCGGCCAAGTGGACGGTTTACCGCGAATCCGTATTAGCGCCAGTAACCTCATCTCGGAGCTCTGTCCCTACACTACATAAGTACACTATAACTACGAGTAATTTCTTCTTCCTTACGTGATTGGTTAATATAATAGCCAATTGAGCAACCTAGCTTACGTCGCTTTCCAATAGTAGATCATTCCAAAATAGCTGAAAAGTTGGAATATTAAAAAAATGAAGGCACATATCGGAAGGATTGGAGTTGATACAGCGGTTAACGCGCGTATAGCTCTACATTTGTCGAATCAAAAGGAGGTCTACAATAGCTGCAAAATGTAAGGGGTCGGGGTAGTATTCTTGGATCGATCCGTGTGAATTTGATTGATTGCGTATGTAAGTTTAGATGTTCATGAAGTAGTAGAAGATGTAGATGTATATGCTAACTAGATCAAGTATTATTAATCCTGGTCTGATAGCTGCCTTCGGAATGACATCATGCCATTAATATCATGTTGTATAACCTTGTATCACAAAATATGCATTGATCGTATATATTCTTTTCCCTGAAGGAACTCTACTGACTATTAACCACCCCCCATTTAACATGGACATATTCTATTAATGACTTAACTATATGGAATATAACGCTCAACCTGAGCTTGTAGTAGAATGTTATCTTTTGTGGAGATATGGAATCTCCAACTGGAGAAAACGAAGGTATTTCAGGAGACTTGACCCACAGATAGCTAGGTAGCTAGCGCCAATAACTGTACATATTTACCTGGGTTTCCCTAGCTTTGGCATACGCATTCTTCTAACGTCAAGGCGTTTCGGTGTTTACCTCCTTGGCCAGTTAGGTAACCTCCCCCTCATGCAACAAAGCCCCTTAAAAACCAACCAACGTACATCGCAAAGGAGGGGGAGGGATGGAAATTTATCGCAAAAAACAACGCATATAGGAAACTTGTTGCATAGGTATGGATGTGAAGATCCTACTGTCACAGCTCGACGAGAGTGGTAATCGAATCCTACCCGGGTACCGAATGACTCACCCTCGCACAGCCTAGTATCAGCTACGCAATATGTCTTAAACAGGTCACTATCGACACCCTACCGAATATATCGCGCAAAAATGGAACACGGCATGGCATCAAAGGAGCCTATACTATTGGATGGGCGAACAGGAGAAGGCGGCGGCCAGATTGTAAGGATAGCCTGTGGCCTCTCAGCAGTAATTTCACGACCTATCCGCATTGACCATGTGAGAGGAAATCGTCCAGGGAAGCGAAGAGGCGGTTAGTGCTTACTCTAAAGTCTCGCTGCGAGAATACATCTTTTCTAATCAGCCGGATGTAGGCTTAAAGGCACAGCACGTAGCGGCCATCCTATGGCTGGCGGAAGCTACGGGAGCTGAAGTCGACGGGTTAGAAGTCGGCAGCCAATCTCTAGAGTTTAGGCCATTGCAGCCTCCCACCACTCTCCAAGGACGCAAATTCGAGATCGTCGCTGAAAGCAGTGCCTCAAGCACACTGCTTATCTTCCAGGCAATCTTCCCTTTCCTCCTATTTGCGGGAAATGATACCGGAGAGCCTATCGAGCTCGAGATTCACGGTGGAACAAATGTGACTTTCTCGCTATCATATGAGTATTTTGATCAAGTCTTGTTGCCTACCTTGGAGGATCGCTTCGGTATCACCGTTGAAAGACAGTTGAAGAGGCGATCCTGGGCAACAGGCCCTCTTGAAATAGGGTGCATCTGGCTAAGGCTCCAGCCTCTTCCACCAGGAAGAGCCTTGAAAGTTCAAGAGCCGCGGGACAGGCCAAACACCACGGAAGACTTCAAGCTCAAGCAGATCGATGTGAGCATGCTTGTGCCATATGCTCTCCAAGAACCACTCGAGAAGGCCCTTGCGAGCGATCTTGGCGAACTCTTCCCTGATGTGGACATTAATTTTCTATTGTTAGAAGACAGCGAACATGAATCCCGTATGTACACTTTGCTAGTGGCCCACTCACATACTGGTCTCCGTTGGGGCCGTGATTATCTATATGATAAGGCTCGGAAGAACAAGACGTCAGAAGCTCTGAGCATAGAAATATCGCGGAAAGTCTGCCATGCCCTTCTTGGAGAGATTACCATTCGCGGAGCCGTTGACGAGTACCTCCAAGATCAGTTAGTTATATTCCAGGCATTAGCGGACGGTCGAACAAGCTTTCCTCGAGGTACTAAACCAATATATGCAGAAGGTAGTAGTACTGACGATATAAGCCATATCGAAACATCTCTCGAGGACTTGGAATTAGACAAGAAGATGAGGAAGGATAAGACACATGAACCTTTTGGAGATGGGTCCATGCACGCTACCACAGCAAGATGGGTAGCGAGTGAGTTGCTTCCCACGGCACAATGGTTCAATAAGGGTGCCATTGTGGATGGTGCCAGTGTGTCTTTTCCTTAACTAGGCGATATAATATCTCCTATCAGGTACCAGAGTAGCCAGCCTCGCCTGATTTGTTTAGAGTCATGTGACATTACCAACCTGTGCGATAGATATCATTACAAGCCAGAGATATATTTGAATCCGCGTGTAAATAGCCTCGTACCGAGAGCGAGTGAATTATATTCGTTTCAGATTTTCGTTCTTTGCCAGGGGATCAAACAATTGCTTGCTCCTTCAGAATATTATACGTTCCTTAACTCGGTTTTAACACCTAGCAATAGCTAAACCTATTTATCTTTACTCTCACAAGAGAAAGGAACCATTAGTTGCCTAGGTACCGTAGGTTGAGCATTTTCCAATCATTATAGAGTAAAAGGTACTTTGTGTTTCTGCCCATTGATATCAATCGATATTCCTAGGTACCTAGACATTACCAATTAGTCTCAAGTTCTTCGACTTGGGATTGGTATTCTTTTTCATGTTGCCTGACTGCTTTGACTTGCAGCAAATATGACGTGAAATGACAACCTTCTATCAGACTCCTTTGATCAAATTCTAGACGTGAATTGAAAATGACATCAACCAATAATAGCTTAAATGAAGTAACGAATTGTGATTTAATCGTATCATGTGATTCCCTTACTTATTTGGAAAATGTTTATTAATGATGTTTTTGTAATAGACTTTTATAATCATAAACTTGATCATAACCATTAATAAACACTTATCGGCTAATGGCAGTTCATCGCGTATTATAATGCGGTGTCTCTTGATAATAATAGTATGGCGTATGAAAACTACCTTCTTAGCTTATAATTGATTATATTTACCTATATTTACTTTATATACTGCTTCCCACCGGACAATAACACGAACGTGTGCCGCTCATTTATCATTCCTAAACAGTCACCGCTTCTTATTGGAAATGTAAGGCTGTTCCGAGATTTCGGTACTTTCTTTTGGGATAAATAAATTTTATCGAGCAGCTATTGGAGGTATCTTGAGCGTGTGCTATACCAACATACGAGTCGTCAGTGGGATAAACGAAACTATACCAAGGAACAAGCAAAGGCGGGAGACCTACCAACTTTATTTTGCCTAAACCGAGAACAAGAACCATCGGAATTTCGCACCAATTAACAAACCCCCATAGTCTTAGGACCCGCAATCCCCTGATACATAGATCTGGGGGAAAGTTGGAGAAGCGGAGTTTTCAAGGATCACGTCAACACCAGGGTTCCTTACCTTCTCCACTGCTCGGAATATTCTTTACCATGAAGCCTGTCATAATTCTGCTGTTATACCGAGCTCGAAAACGGATGCAACGCTCGTGCTTCAAGGTTGGTGGCACAGCTTCTGATATGTGAGGATGGGCTCCCCTAAACCTACCTATGTTCACCAGCTTCAGCGGACTCCAGTAAAGTGGCGGGACGGTTAACACGATGTTGTTCTCGGGTCTTCTTACTACCTTATGTTACTTATTGCCATATGGGCGGGGGTTAAACATACCGTCACGCGATGTAAGCTCTGAGGTTCGGCCCAGAGGCCCCTTAGAGGGACTAGTAAGGAAAAACGTCAAGCTCCTCTCTTACCATTACTTAAACTCGACCAGGTTACGTGGGACAAGCACTCTATGATAATTCGAGGAGAACGGATGTTCATATTCTCGGGAGAGTTTCACCCCTGGCGCCTGCCGAGCCCAGGTTTGTGGTTGGACATCTTTCAGAAGATCAAGGCCCTGGGTTTCAACGCGGTATCGTTTTATACCTACTGGGGTCTTGCAGAAGGCACACGGGGACAAGTGCGTTTCGACGGGGTGTTTGCGCTTGACGAATTCTTCAAAGCTGCTGCGGAAGCAGGCATCTATCTGATCGCTCGACCCGGACCGTATATTAACGCCGAAACAGCCTTGGGAGGCTTCCCGGGTTGGACGGCGCGAATCAAAGCCCCCCTTCGCGGGAGCGACCCGGAATTCGTTAACTCAACTGAGCTATACGCCGCTACTGTAGGCAAGTTGATTGCTGACGCTCAAATTACGAATGGCGGCCCAGTTGTGATGTTGCAGCCGGAGAACGAATACGACACATGGCCAGGTGTGAACGATACCGATTTCCCGGCTCGGACAAACAGCGATTACATGGAACACGTTAAGCAGCAATTTACGAAAGCCGGAAATGTGGTCCCGCAAATGGTCAACGACCATCTTTATCAAGGGAATTGGGCACCAGGTAGCGGAATAGGCGAAACAGATCGTGGGTGTCATATTCAAGCATGGTTCATGATTTACAGCTGATCATTGGTTCCAGTGTATGGTATAGATGCATATCCTCTTCGCTACGACTGTGAGTACTAGGAGTATCCTAATGTTATATTTACATTCTAATGGCATAATAGGCGCACATCCTGACATCTGGCCCAAGATTCGATGGCCCGAGAACTGGCATATTATGCACCAAAAGTATAGCCCCAATACTCCCTTCTTCATAGCCGAATTCCAAGGGGGCTCTGGAACTGGCTTTGGTAGTGTCGGTGCAGACGCATGCAACGCGCTCATCAACCAGGAGGCAGTCCGGGTCTTATGGAAAAACAACTATAGCTTTGCTATCAAGATCTTCAACGTGTACATGGTTGGTGACCATTCGCTCCCCTGCATCATGACGTATGAAACTAAATCCTACGTAGACGTATGGAGGAACGAACTGGGGTAACTTGGGGTATAGAGGCGGCGATAGCTCGTACGACTATGGTGCGGCCATTAAGGAGAATCGCCACATATGGCGGGAGAAGTACTCAGAAGAGAAGCTGGAGGCCAATTTCTTCAAAGTATCCCCTGCATACCTGACTGCGGTACCAGGAAATGCGTCAAACGGATCCTACGTCTCGACCGAGGAGATCGCTACCACGCCCTTATTCGGAACTGACTCCGCCACGAACTTTTATATCATCCGACACGCCGATTGGACGTCTACAAATACGACAACTTATAAGCTCATCGTGCCAACCAGCGCCGGCAACATATCCATACCCCAACTTGGCAGAGAGCTAGTGTTGACCAGAAGGGATTCAAAGATCCATTTGACCGACTACGACGTCGGTGGAATACACTTGATTTACTGCACCGCGGAGATATTCACATGGGCCCAAGACAGGCTGGGCAAGAGAACACTGATCCTTTACGGCGGAACTGAGGAGACCCATGAATTCGCTATTGGTCTAACAAATTTGGCTACAAGATCTGCCCAGACGAGTCCCAACGATACCACCGTGAAAACCAAATTGTTGGATTCGAATACGCTAGTGGTTCAATGGGAAGTTTCTGTAGAAAGAAAGATCCTGAGGCTTGGAGACGAACTGGAAGTTCTCTTATTATGGCGCAATGACGCTTACAACTATTGGGTCGCAGAACTACCAGCAGAGGCTCCAATCGCGAATTATTCTTCTCCGTCCAAATCCACCGTCGTCGTAAGGGGTCCTTATCTGATCCGTACGGCAGTCCTCGATGGGGAAGTACTTCGTCTTACCGGCGATATTAACGGCACTACTGACATCGAATTAATCCACGAACCTTCTGGTAAAGTGGAAGCTCTGTCATTTAACAATCGAGACCTTGGCGCAAAGCACAACGAAGACGGGAAACTCGCCGCACAGTTGGACTTCCAAGCTCCCAATGTTACTCTGCCCGACTTTGCCTCCTTAGAGTGGAAATATATTGATTCACTTCCTGAGATCCAGGCCTCCTACGACGATTCGAAATGGGTCCAATGCGATGATCCATCGACTAATAACCCACAGTCCCTACTTACCCCGACCTCCCTTTACGCGAGCGATTATGGCTTTCATAGTGGCTCCCTTGTATATCGTGGCCATTTCACGGCCAACGGAGATGAGACCAGTTTACTCCTCAATCTGACCGGCGGGAGCGACTTCGGCTACTCACTCTGGCTTAACGACGAGTTTGTTACGTCCTGGGACGGGGCAAGCGGCGGATCCACACATAACGACACCATTTCAATGAAATCCCACTCCCTCGAGGCCGGCAAGGCCTACGTCTTCACGGTATTGGTCGATCACATGGGCCAGGACGAAGAAGCGCCTGGGACAGACGCTATTAAGGCACCGATGGGAATTATCAACTTCGACTTGGACGGGCACGCGAAGTCGGATGTGACGTGGAAGGTAACGGGAAACCTCGGCGGCGAATCGTACTATGACCTAGCGCGGGGCCCTCGCAACGAAGGCGGCATGTTCGCCGAAAGACAAGGATACCATCAACCGGAGCCGCCGAGCGAGGACTGGGATTCTTCGAACCCCGTCACGGGGGGCATACGTTCGGCGGGTGTCGGGTTCTTCACGACGACGTTCTCGCTTGACGTGCCCGCAGGCTACGATGTGCCGCTGGGTTTCGTGTTCGCCAACTCGTCTGCCGCTGCCGCTGCCGGCCGGCATCGATGCCAACTCTTCGTCAACGGCTGGCAGTTCGGGAAGTATGTGGCCAACCTAGGGCCCCAGACCGTGTTCCCGGTGCCGGAAGGTGTGCTCAACCACAACGGGGTGAATACCGTGGCGCTCACGCTGTGGTCGCTCGACGAGGCTGGTGCCCGGCTCGATCGCTTTGCGCTCGAGGCTGAGATGCCCTTGTGGTCTGGGTATAGGAAGCCGTGGCTGGCCCCTCAGCCTGCCTGGCAGGAACGCCAGGGGGCGTATTAGAGCACATGGCGTGGGTATATCTGTGCTTCGTGCATTGTACTTTGTTGCGGGTGTTAGGCTTGGGTTCATCGGATGATCGATTCGGTGTGAGATACAACTAGGACCGCTCGGAATAGTAGTGTATTGTAAGCAAATAACAGACCACGTTGCTACTCTCAAGCCGGACGCCTTACAATCGCCTCGTCGTTGCCTCGTCACTGCCTCGTAAGAACTGATTCGTCGTATCCGTGAATAGATTACCGACTCTATTCAACCCTGCTGATATGTACCTGTCTTGGTCACACAATGCTGCCCAACGTTCAAGGGCCAAGAGCGTAAGGGAGCCATTTTTGATCGACCGTGAATTTTGGTTAACCAGCACCGAGCACCTTGCACACTGCCACATCACCTCCCCTGAACAAGTGATGTGACGGTTTCGCCAACCCACTTTTCAGCTTGCTTGAATCCCTCCGGGGTTTCCAATTTCGACCTTCAAAGGTACCCTACCTACACAATAGCTACATACACAAGCAAGTGGTTGGTGTTGATGGTAGGTATTGCAAAAGCCAGCACCATGTTTGACCCTAGGAAGCTTCAGGGATAGTCTAGTGTATGTAGTGTATGATAATAACCCTGCCGCTTGCGCGTTGCCTGCTGGTCCCATCCGCACAGACGATGTGAAGACAAAAACAAGGCGGACAAATATTTGGTAACTAGCGGGTCGACATCTGAGTCCCCCCACTTTCAGGCTCGAAAGCTCGGGCCGGTCCCATGATGTTTTAATCCACCTCGGGGAGCCCTACGACCGGAAGATATATTAAAGGGGTGGACCCGAGAACTTGGCTCATCTAGCAAGGCACCCTAGATCTCCGGTAGGGATGAGCAAGGGAACGTTGCGTATTCCTATGTACATAGTCAATCATTGTTCTAGCATAGAGTTAATACCTACCATACGAGTATAACATCTAAGTTTCCTTCGGATGTTTCATTGAGGACCTTGATTGTTCAAACCGATGTCCTACTTGGAGTGACTAGTTACATGTTAGTAGCATGGCTTTTACCTCGTACTCGGCTAGGAGTGTATGGTCGTATTCAGCTCCCCGTTGCACAGCTGCGGAAGCTTTTTAAGCTTTCTCACACCGATCTTTCCTGTGATATGTATTTGTATGTATTACCAGTGTTTTGTCGGGTCTGAGTATATGATATCTTACCGACACACGTAAACATAGAGTCGCACTATGCGGGCCGGTGGCTTGAATAAGGAGATAGCCCGTAGTAAATTTCTTTGCAGCTGGATGAACCCCTGGCGATGTTCTTTGTAGCAGCTCGGAAGGACCTATATTTGCTTTTGTAAGGCTTGCTCTCAGGTCTTTCTACATAAGTGGTGTACCAAGTTAAGGAAATTCGCCGGGTCCTCGCCGACCACGTTTCTACCTAATGTATAACTAACTATAGGTATGTTCAAGGATCTCCAGATTTGTATATGTAGTTCTAGCTTTCCGTGTTTATGCGGTTCTCCTAGCTCGGGGTAACTATAGGTAGTGGCTTAATTCATGGATTTCCTTAGACAGTCTGTGCCATCGTTGTTTAATGTTTCAAATTACGCTGCGACTTCATGTTTGCTCACAGTACTCATTAGATATCGAATGATCATATGTAGTTCGGTTTCGTTTAATTAAAGCTTTTTCACGCTCGGCTGGACTTAGGGGTCCTAGAACTAGTACACAATGAAGGGCCGTGCTACGTTACTTTTTGCGTACCATCCTCTCGGTGTCTTTAATAGGTACTTAATGTTACGAGTCCAACTCAACATGGGAAAGGCAACGGCTTGTCGTATTAAGTTGGACAAAAGTGTTAATATGGTGATAAATAGATAAGTAGCGGTTTCAATGACGGAGTAATAATATGCATGTGGTTATTTCTTAAGCCTTAAAGCCAAGCATCTACCATAGATAGTTTTAAGGCAGGACTATTTTAAGGGAAATAGTAGCATCTAGTCAATGAATTATATTGCTAGTTAATGGTATTAGAAATAAAGACATCTTATGAGCTTGTTAATCTTCACAGAGCAGGTAATACCTTTGCTGGATTCATAAAAGCCGAGTTGGTTTATACATGATACTAAAGATCGCTACAAAAAAAAGCTTCGCCAGGTTATGCTTTATAATCAAGTTAAATACCCTATTTTTATTTAGCAATATAAGTACCTAACGTAGCCATGTTCGATTTCGGGGTTAAAAGTACGTATAGATATAGATGGTATTTGACATATATGGGGGGTTAACCCCCCCCCCCTTTTTAATACGATGTGTATTAATAAATCATTATTAACCTTGTGTCACGGTACGTAACGCCGCGTAGTCTTTAGTGATGACATCTCGATGGTGTTACTATTCAACCAGAACAGATCAGACTGGGTGGAAAGACCCTAACACGAGACGTCTTGTTTAAGGATGCCTCCCCGAGACATGCGCTGTCCTTAATGGATAAAAGACAAACCGGGCGCCGCATGATATCAACCCGCACCGATCCCGCTTTTGCTAAATGGCTCGTAGAGATGACCACGTCGTGATACTTATTGCTGACTAAGCGGGGATATATTACATACATAGGTACCCAGCTATCAAGCCTCTTCAGGGGGAATATTTGTGAGAGGTATTCGCTTCCGACGTCCCTTCTCTTATTTTTGTAGCAATCGCGAAGACCTTGAACCGGACAAGGCTTTTCCATTAGTTTGATAAATACCTATTTATTGAATAATAAAATATCAAGATGCTATAAGTACTTACCTACGTTAACTCGAATAAAAAAGAAGTAAGAAATCATGTCCGTAATAACCCTTTAAGCGCTATTGCTGATTTCATAATACTCCGTGCTGGTATTAGTTTGCGGTCAATGATAAGCGTGCTAATGACATATTCCACATTGCAACCCCCCCGCAGCAGCTGGTTGCAGATGACTGCCTTTTCGTGTGTAACGGCCGAATGTAACCGTAACAGCAATCAGCCTTGCCCGGGCCATAAGTCGAATCCCCGGGATCCCAGCCACTTAGACGAGGCTGTCTACGCCGTACAGTTTTCCGAGCTGGGGGAACGTAATACCGAGGTGTCACTAACACCAGGGTTACAGTAGCACCCCTCAAGGGAGGATGATAAGACATGCTATAACTAGCTCGACCGCTGCGGCGCTTCCGAAAGGATTCGTGTGATCAGTCACGAAAGTGATATTCTGGCCGACGTCCCGCTCACCGGTGAATTGGATGTGTGTGTGAATTTAGAAGAGATTGGCCTGGCTGAGCGGAACGCGCATACGTACCTGCAGGTCGGCCGGAAAGCTAAACACATGGACGGCAATTAATGGCGCGAAAAAAAAAGTCAGGGGATTGTCACTACTGACGCAGCTCAGCTTATGTACACCAGAAAAAAAACACTGAATCATTCGCGCTCCTTGACAGCAAGCTCTCTAATTTTGAACGACGACTATGACGTAATATCCTTACGTGTAAAGAAACGAAAACCATGAGAGAAATGGTCGAATATCAGATTAAGCTCATAGACGAATAGTATTATGTTACCCCAGAGAGCCTCGTGGCCGGACTCCGACTCGGTTGAGCCAATCGGGACAACGAGAATGACGACTTCCTAAATAGGTAGGAAGCCTCTAGAACGATACTCGGTCTGGAGAACCGGGGAAAATGAGGGATAGATATTCACGTGAACGTAAAATATACGAGCCAAATGTGCCTAAGAGATAGGCGCTCGGAAACGTTCCAATACTGTTCGTAATAGACGCCGCCATGTGGCTAGCTGGTGTCAGAAAGATAATCCATACGGGATCTGCCCTTTTTGGTTGTTCAGCACGCTTCGCGCCCGAAAGACTTCTCTTCGGGGCCTTGAAGCTACAAAAGAATCCTTGGGCTTTCATGAGGGCTCGGCTCTTTTGAAGAAGGTAAAAGTAAGGCAGTCCGGTGTGAGCACTCGCGCCCGTAGTGCACATTGGTTTATCGAAAATGCGGAATTGCTATATATGGCAATTGTCATCTTTTCAGGTCCTTTGTCGTCAAGCGAGCTGTAGAGTGTGCTGTATGTAGATCGGTGATGAAGCAATTGTCGCATGAAAGGGCGGGGAATAGAGACTTATTAACTTTCAGCCGGATGCGACCCCTCTATGAGGGATTCTTAATTCGACCCCAGGCATCAAATTGCGTCAGGTCCCTCATGACACTAAAGCATATGAACCCCATTGTCGCTAGCCTTCCTATCTGTGAGGAGGTCACGGGGGGGGATTGCTGTGGTGATGCTTGTACGTTGTATTCTAGCCAATAGTTGGCGTCTGGGTATAAGAAAAACGCTGTAGGTAAGCAGGTCACACGACCTTCAACAACCCCCGCAGGAGAGTAGATCTTTAAAGCCGGAAATGAGGAAAAAAAAATCTACAAAGGGAGTGAAAGGTTTCGATGGCGCAATGGGAATAGAAAATGCTTAACTGCGCGCAGACAGAAAACGGCAGCTGGCTTAGGGAAGATACGGAGGCCCATTAGTATAATTGTGCCAAAATTAAAAAAATAAATGTTATTAATTCTAATTAAGGAAAATGTAGTATAGTTATTAAAAATTATATATTTGGCCATTTATAATAGGTATTTTTAATTTTATATAATTTAAATAAAAATATTTATATTATAAAATATTTTATTATTTAAAAAAATTATATTAAATATTTAATAAGTAATATTATTTTAATAGATAATATATAGGTATTAATATTTTAAAAAGTATAAAAATTTTTTTATTTATTTTTAATTATATTATTATGTTAACTATTATATTATATTAAATTTAGTAATTTATTATATAAAAATTATATAATTAATTTATTTTTAATTAAAATTTTTTAATAATATAAATTTTAATTAAATATATATAATATTTTAAAAGTATTTAAAAATATATTTAAACGCGTGTAAGTATAAAAAACCTTTTTATAAAATTTCCTATAAAGTTTTTTATAAAGCTGTATTTAATAAATTAATTATTATATTATATTTATTTTAAAGATATAATATATAAAGGTTAAATTATTATTTTTGTTTTAATTAAAATTTTTAAACGATATAAATATTAATTTAGTATAAACTTTAAATATAAAATATTTAAATGCAAAGGTAGATATGTAAAGGTAGTGGTGGTGGCGTTTTTTTTTTATAAAATATTTATATTTAATTAAATATATTTTTAAATAAATTTTAAAATATTATATATATTAAGATAAAACGTATATAATTAAAATATTTTAATTAAAATAAGAATAAAGATATAAAGTTTTTATAATGTAATTTAAGATTGGAAAAGTTATAATGGTTAATGTGTTAATTGTAATATAAAGTTTTATGAAGGCTTTTTTAGGTTATATGTATTTAAATATATTTTTAAATAATTTTTAAAATATTGTATATATTTAATTAAAATTTATATTATTAAAAAATTTTAATTAAAATAAATTTAATAATATAAAATTTATATATTATATTATAAGATTTAATTTAATATTATAATTAATATTATAAGATGTATGTGGGGAGATATTTAGGTATTTATTTACCTATTTAATTAATAATTTACGTTAATTATATATAATTTAATAATTATATGTTATATTATAAGTATTATTATTAATTAATTAAATTATATTAATATAATAAATATATTTAAAAATATTTTTTATATATAAAATTAATGGGCTATTATTATTATTTTATTTTTAAAATAAAAGTTTTTTAAAACGTTAAAGGTAAAATTAAATATATTATTATATTAATATATTTTAAAAATTTTTAATAAATAATAAATAATAATAAATTTATATTATAATATTAATTAACTTTTTAATTATTTAATATTTTAATTATTTTTATATGTATACGTTTTTTTAAGTATTATATTTAAAACTAATTAATTTTTATTATAAATAATATATTTAAAGAAACTTTACCCTTTATAAAATAATTATTAAAAGAATTATTATTACTTAAATATAATTTTTTAGTTAATATAATTTTTGGGAATATATTTAAAAGAATTTTTATTATTAATAAAAAACAGAATAAAAGTGTTTAAAACGTAATTTTTATATTAATTTAAACTTTAATTACTATTATTTAAATTTAAAATAAACGTAAATAAATTTAGAATAATATTAATATTAATAAACGAATAAAATAATTTAAATTTTATTTTAATATTTAAAATAATATAATTATATTTGATATTATTATTTCCAGATATATTATTATGGTTATTATTATAACCGTTATCATTATTATTAAAAAATAAAGAATAATCGTTAAAAATGTTATTATTATTAAATTTATTTTTTTTTTTATTATTACTATTATTGGAATTATTATATTTATAATTATAATTATTATTAATATTAAATTTTAACTACCTAGTATGTAGTGAAAAAATCTAATTATCGGTACGACGTTTACAGGTAATAAGATATTTAAGATTATTATTTAGTTTTATTTGTTTAATATTTAATAAATAGAATTAATTTTTAAGATATTTAATATTATTATCCAACTTTATTTAATTCTAATATTTATTATTATTTTCTTTAATGTAGTTATAATTTTTGGAAATTTGTTTATAAAGGTGTTTTTTACCAATAAGTTTTTAATTATTAATAATTTTAATTATTAAAAGAATTAATTATTTTATTATTTTTATTTTTTATTTTTATATTAAATTACTTTATTTATTTATTTTAAGGTTAAATATAAAATATAATTTATTATTAACGTTATTAATAAATAATTTAATAATATTTTTAATAAAAAAAATTTAAATAAATTAAATAAATATTAGTTTAATAAAAACGTAAAGAAATAAATAATAAAGGTAATTATAAAATAAAATATATACCTTTATATTTATATTATAATATTTTTTAAGTATAATAAAAAAATATAATATAAATTTATATTAATTTTATAACAAAATATTAAATTTTAATATAAAAATAAAAAAATTATTATTTTATAATAAATAATAATTTTTATAAAACGGAATTTTATTGTTTAAGGCTTAATAAGTAACATTTAAATTTTTTTTGTTAATAAATTAATATATTTAGTTAATTTTTAATTATATTTAAATAATATTAAGTATTATATAGGTTAATTTAAATCTATTTAATTATATTATAATAATATATTTAACTTATTTTAGGTTAAAAAAAAAATTGGTGCAATAATTTAAACTATTATTTGTTATGTTCTTTTAAGGTTAAGGTATAAATTTAGGGAAAATTTAATTGTAAAAATTAAAAATAATAGAATATAATTAAATATTTATAATAAAAATTAATATTAAAAACCTAAAAATAATTTAATATAATAATAAAAATTTATAATTAAAATTAATACGGTTAAATTTAGAAATATAAAAATAATAAATATTAATAAATATAATATAATTTTAAAATATATATTATTAGGTAATAAATAAATTTAAAAAGGTAAAAAAAAACGGTTTAATAATATAATTTTTATTTATATTTTAAATATTTTTAATAATAATATAATAAATATAATAAATTATAATATAATATAAAACACTATTATTAATTATACGTAAATTAAATAATAAATATAATAGTTTATATTTTGGATAAAAAATTTAAACCATTTTTTAAATTTTATTAAATTAATTATTATTAAAAAATAATATAAGTAAATATTAAGGTTATAAATTTATTTTAATATAAAAAATATAATAAAATAAAAAATATAAAAAATAAAATAGAAAAGGTAAAAAATTATAATAAAATTTAATTAAAAAAAATAACGTTATAATAATTATAAAATTAGGCTATATTATTAGTAGATTATTAATATTTTTAAAATGTTTTCCTGTAATATAATTTATATAAGGTGCGTTTAATAAATGTTAGTTTTAATAATATTAATTTTATTTATTTATTAAAATAAAAATATAAAATAAAAAAAATTATAAAATATTTATTTTATAAAAATTTTATAATATATTAAAATTTTTTATTAATAATTTTTATTAAATTAACTTAATCGCTTTAATTAAAAACTATAAATTTAAATATTAATAATAAATAGTTTTATATTAATTTAATTTTTTAAAAATATTAAATATTAATATTTTTAATATTATTTATTTTATTTTTATTATATTTCTATAATTAATATTATTATAATTTTTAATTTATATCTACTATTTAATAAATAGTTATAGGTTAATATTTATATTTAATATAAGTTTTTTTCTTACAATTAATACCGGTTTAATAATTTAAAATTTAAAATTATTAAGTTAATTAATTATTAATTTTTTTTAATTATTTTTATTATTATTTCTGTAATTAAATATAAATAATTTAAAAAAAGTATTATTTATTAAAAAGATTACTAAACTTTTATTAAAAAATATTAATAATAGGGTGTAATTAATATTATTTTTAATTAATTATAAAATTTATTTTTATAATATTAAATCGTTTAACTACATATATATTAAAACAACCTAAGTTTATATAAAAATGTTTAATTTAATATATTTAAACTTTTTAATTTTATATATATTATTAAATATTACCTTAATTACGTTATATTAATTATAGTTAACATTTTATTTAATTTCTTTAAAATAGTTAAAAAATTATTTAAAATTTGGGTTAAAGATTATCTTTATTTTAATAATTTTATATAATTTATAAATAAATATATAAAAAATTTATTAAAAATATTAATAAAGAAGTTGTATTTTATTAGCAAATATATGCCAATAATTAATGGTTTTAGCAATTTTGGTATTGTAAATTATTTAGAAAATGTTTAAATTTATCTTAATTTTAAATTATTTATAAAAAATTTTTTAATTAATATATAATAAAATTATTTCTTTAAAATAATCTTTTATAAAATAATATATATAACCTTATAATAATTAATATAATAATAAATAAAAAAAATAAAAATAAAGACGTATAAATAATTATTTAAATAAAAATTTATATTTTAAATTTTTGAAAATATTTAAAAAATATAAACGAAATTTTTTAAATATTTTAAAAAATAGGTTTAATTTAAAATATTTTTTATAAATAATTTAATTTATTATTATAAAGTTATTAAAAATTAAAAAATACCTTTATAAATAGTATTTGTAATAAATTTTAATATTAATAAATTTTTAATTTATATAATAATATCTTTTATTAAAACCTACTTTTTAAAAATAAATAATATTTTTTTAAATTAATAAAAAGAATTTATATAAAAAAAATTCTTTTAATTTTTAAACTTTTTTATTTTTTATTATCTTCTTTTTTTTAAATGGTTCAATAAAAAATAATAGATTTATATTAAAGAAAAATCTGGAATTTAAAGGTGTTTAAAAAATATTTATTTTAATACCTAATATATTTAATATTTTTATATTAATTTAATTTATATTTATAATATTAATTTTTTTATAAGAAATATTTTAAATTAAAACCTAATCTAAATTAATATATTAAATATTTATATATATATAATAAAATTTATATATTTAATATAAAAAGTATATTTATTTATTATAAGTATAAAATAAAAACGTTTTTTATTATTAACATTTTGGTAAATTAATAATTTAATAAATATATTAAAATATCTTTAAAATAATAACAGATAATTTATAATAAAATAAAAAATTAATTTAAATAATATTATAATTATAATTTATTTTCAAGTTTTAAATTTAATATTTTAAAATAAAATTATTATAAAACTTTAAAAATATTTTAATATTATATTATTTTTTTATATTTTTAAATATTTTGGTTTATATTTTATTTTTTAATTAATAATTTATTTATTAAATTATTTATTATTTTAAAAAATAATATTTTTAATAAAAATTATAAACCAATTTTATCCAATTTATTTATAATCTTTAATTATAAACAAATTTAATAAATTATATTAAAAAAAGAATAATTCTTAACCAATTAAATGTAAAGACGTATAAAAAAGTTTTTTATTTTTTTATAAATTATATTATATTATAAACGTAATATTATTTCCTAAATAAATAATTAATTAAAAGATTTAAAATAATATAATATTATTTATTAAATAAAATTTAAATATTTATTTATTTTAAAAAATAAAAAAAAATAAATAATATTATTTATATAATTAATAATTATAACGCAGAAATAAAATTAATACCTATCCTTATTTATATATAATATATAAAAAGATATAACTTCTTAAAATTAATACCTTTTATTTTAAATTATTTAATATATTAATAGTAAATAAATAAATAGTTAGGAAGGTAATTAATTATTAAAAAAAGAAATTATAATATTAAAATTAAAAATATATTTAAATATTTAAATATTATAAATAATTTTTATTTTTACGTTATAACTTTTTGGCTATAGTGTTTTTAAATTAATCGGATTTTTTAAAAAAAAAAAAAAAAAAAAAAAAAAAACCAACGCAAAATGAAATTCGAGGCAAAAATAAGTAAAATCAAATTTTTTTTACAAAATTTTTTCTATTTTAATAAAATTAAATTTTATTATTAATTTTTTAACGTTTATAAATTTAATAATTTTTTTAATATTAATTTATATTATTATTTTTTTATTTAATTAAATTTTATTAAAAAGTTTTTATATAAAATTATTAATAAATTTTTTAATATTATAATTAATTTAAATACAAAATCTTTTATTATAATATTTAATTTATTATTTATATTTTTAATTAAATTTATATTATATTAATAATAATATATAAATAAATTATTAAAATTAACGTAATTAAAATTAATAATTTAAATAATTATTTATTTTAATAAAATTTAAAAATTAAACAATATAATAATTAATATCAATTAATTTATTTTAATTATTATTATTTTTTATATTATTATAAATAATTTTAAAAAATAGTTTTTATATTATAATAAAAATAATATAAAATTAAAATTAAATTTAATATTAATTTAATTAATAATTTTTTTATTTAAAAAAATTAATTACAAAAAATTCTATATATATTTTTATAATATTTATAATAAAAAATAAAAAAATAAAATTTATTATTTATTTTTATTTAACGTAAATATTTATAATAATTAATTAAAAAATTAAAATTTTTAAAATTTTAAACAATTAAAAAAATCGGGTTTAAACATATATTATTATAAATTTAAATAAATACGGTTCGATTTAATTAAAATTTTCATTTTTAAATAATTTTTATTAATTTTTATTAAAAATTTTATTTTTTAAAATTCTTTATAAATTTTAAAAAATAAAATTAAAAATTAACAAATAAATATTAAAATATAATAAATAATAATAATATCGAATAAAAAACAGAAATTATTATTAAAAAAAATAATATTTTTAAAATAATTATAATTATAATTTTATATAATAATTAATATTTTATATTTTAATTAATTTAAATATTAACAAAAAATTATTTTTAATTAAATTATTTTTTAAATATTAAACTATTAAAAATAACATAAATAGTTTAAATAAAATAAATTTAATTAAAAATATATATAATTTTTATAACGTTAAATATTATTTTAAATAATTTTAAACTATACGTTTAAAAAATTTAAGTTTAGAAAGTTATATCCTTTTTAACTATCCCACTCCCCAACCAATTATAACATTATATAATCCCCTCAAATTTTTTTTAAACTATAATTTAAAATAATTATAAAATATCTTTTAATAAAAATATCGTATATAATAAAAATATTATTAAAAACATTATTATTAATAATATTATTAAAAATAATAATATTAACACATTTTATATATTATAATAAATAAATAATTAATTAATATAATAATTATTAATTTTATTATTAAATTTATCAATTAAATTTACACATTTTTACTTTTATAGCGTTAAATAAGGTTAAAATTAACCGTAATACATATCGCAATAAATAATATAATAAATAAAACTTAATATAAATATATAATATTATATAAATATATAAAAAATTAAAAAAATTTAAATAATAATTTTATTATTAAATTAAAAATAAAATAAAAGATATTTTTATATATAATTAATTAATTATATTAATTAATTATAATATTAATTATAACGTTAATTATAACGTTAATTATAATTTTAAATATTTTTATTAATAAACATTTTTAACGTTTTAATTTAAAATATAAAAATATAAAATTATATAAATATATAAAAAAGCTAAAAAAATAAATTAAATAAATTGTTAACCTTAAATTATTTTAATTAAAATTATTTTATATATTATTATAATATATTAATTAATTTTAAATTTAATATTTAATTTAAAATTATATAAATTTAATATGTAAAAACCTTTTAACGTAATAATATTTTAAATTAAATTTTGAAAAAATTTTTAATAAGATTTTATAAATATAAATATACAGATTAAGCGTTAAATGGCGTTTATAGCGTTAACAGGAACTAATAGGTATAACCCGCTTTTTTTAAAAATTAATTTAAGTTTATTAAAATAAATTAAACGGCTTAAATTTTAATAAAAATTAAATAATATTATAATATAAATATATAAATATATTTATTAATTTTTATTTTTTAATAATTTTTAATTTTATTATAATTATTATATATTTATTTTTAACGAATTTATTTTTTTAAAGTTATTAAATTTTATATAATAAAAATAATATAATAATAGTAATTATATTATTAATATTATTATTATATATTAATATATTTATTTATATTTTTTATAATATTTCTTTAAATATTAATAAAATATAATAAAATAAGTTAAAAATATAATTAATTTAATTAATTTAATATATTTATAATAATCTTATTTAATAATTATTTTAAATTTATTTAATATAATAATAAATTTAATTTAAAAAATAATAATTTTAAATTAATTGCGTTAAAAATATTATTTAATATTTTTATTTATTTAAATTCTTTTTAAAAATATTTTAATTATATATATAATTAAAATAACGTTTATTATATAAATAAATTTAAATAAAAAGTTTTATATTTAAATTAAAAATAATTATAATTAAATATATTTTAATAGGTTTATTTTACTATATTTTACTAGTATTTAAAGAAATATGATAATATATAATAATATATTTATTCTAATTGTTATATAAAATTAATAATTTTTATAATTTCTTTAACTATTATATATTATATTATTATTATTATTTAATTTTTATTTATATATAATATTTATCCGCGTTTTTTAATTTATTTGCTTTATTTTATTTATATATAAAAAAAAAAAATAAAAAGAAAAAAAGAAAAAATAAAGAAAAGATATATAGGAACGGAAGATGTAAAAAAAGGTATATATTATATTATTATATAAATTATTTATTTTCCTTTTTTTTTTTTATTTTATATTTTTATATAATAATTATATTTACCCTTTACCTTATTTACCTTTATTATATTTTTATTTCCTACAACAATTATATTAATATTTAATAAAATATTTAATATTTATATAATTTTAAAAATACATAACACTTCCCATACCAATATAATAAAAGCCAATATTAAATTCTGCCAATTTTACGGCATATCTTTTTTTTATATAATACATACCCGTAATAAAGGTTTAAAAAAAGGTATTATTATTATTAATAATAATAAAAATTTTATTAAATTTTTTATAATATTTATTAAAAAAATCCCTTATAATAAATTATAAAAAATCGATAACTTTATAACAATTAATAAAATTTCTTTAATTTATTAGCGCCCCACTCCTCCTCCATTTATATTAAAAATTAAATATAATTTAATTTTTATAATATAAATACCTACTTTATTTAAAATAGCGAAACGGTTAACCTTAAATTTCTTTATAAAAATAATAAAATATTTTAATATTATATAAGATAAATTTGTAAAAAAAACTCTATTTTTAACTTATATATAATATTATTTTAATATTAATATATATTATATAAAATAAATTTTAAACAAAAATAATAACGTTCTTTACTTTACTTTTATTTATAATTTTTTAAAAATCTTTTATAATTATAATATTACCGTTTAATTAGGTAAAATTATTAATATTAATAATTAATAAAAGAAATATATTAACCAAAATTTTGAATGTAAAAGAAATTTAAATAAAAAATATTTTATTATTTTTTATAAAAATCTTACGAAAAAAATTTTTATAAATTTAAATAAAGAAACGCAAAATATATAAAATGTTTATATAATATAGAATAACCTTTTTCCAATAAAATTACAAAATAATAAAAAATATCGAAAAATCTTTATTACATATTAAAATATATAGATAATTCTTAAGTTTAAAAATAAATTAATTTTCCCTAATATTTATATAAATATTAAAAATTATAATAAAGATAGGACTTTTAATATTCGTATAAAGATTAAAAATAATAATAATAAAGGCGGAAATATTACGTTAATTAAAATTAAGAATAATAATAGTAAAAATAAAAACATTACGCTAATTAAAATTAAAAAATTTAACTTTACCAACTTTATTATTAAATATAAAACATAAGATAATAACCTTTTCGTTTAAACTTAAAACAAGAAAAAAAAATATAAAACATCCGCCTTTATATTAATTAATTCTGGTTATCCTTATAATCTTCCTTAACCTCCTAAAGTAAATTATAAAAATAATAAATTACTTACTCTTATCGAAATAATATTCAAATTTCTAATTTATATTCCCCCTTTTTCATAACCTATAACACTAAAACGTATTAAATTTATCCATAACCGGTTACCATTATCTTTTATACTTTTATTATCTTCCCCAAAACTATTATAATTGCCAATTCTTTAATTAACTTATTACATAAACTTTATAATTACAAATATTAAGAAAAATTGAAAAATATCCCCAATTTTAGTAATTATTAATAATTGTATTAATAATTTTAAAAATACTCCTAAAGATAACCTTATACAATAAACTCCTACCTAAATATCTTCTTATATCAACAAATCTATCCCTATTTATTACTTTAAAAAAAATTAATAAAAAATATTTACGTATAAAACATTAATTTAATATAATAAATTTATTATTTTTAATAAATATCTTACAATTAAATATTTATATAATAATAAATAATAATTATTTATTATTTACTAATTATTTTATATTAAATACCAAATTTAATTGTATTTTGTTATTGTAATTATTATTATACAATTCATAACTCCCCATTATTATTATTATCATTATTACTATTATTATCCAATCCTAAATTTAAATCTTACCAATCCCCAAAATCTAAATAATCTTTATTATCTATATAAACTTCTATTTTATTTACATTTAATATATTTATAAAAAAAATTATTTTTTTATAAACTTATTATTTTTATAAATTTACTTCTTATAAACCTTCTTTAATCTTATTTTTAGTTACAAAATTTTAAAATTTTATTAACCTTTCTTTTAATCTAATAAAACTACCTTACAAAAAAAATAATAAAAAGGTTAAACCTAAAAAATTACCATTATTAAATTATATCTAAATTACTATACAAAATTTATTATATACTTAAATAAATAAATAATTATAATCATCCTCTTTTATATAATTTAATTAAATACTTTTAAAATAATTTTTACACCATTTTAATATATTTAAAAAAAAATATTAATCAATATTATCATCCTCAATTGTAGTTTTAATCTTAACAAAAAATTTAATATTAACTTTTAATCCCTATTATGAAATAAAATCGAGATTAAATAAAAAATAATTTTTTTAAAATTAACTTATTACCGTATTCTTCCAATTTTATTATAAACAAATAAAATATTTATTCCACTTATTAACGTAAATATTAATTTTTAACCATATAATAAACATATATATAGTTAAAAAAGTAATTTTAGAAACGAGATTATTAATAATTTAAAATTTATAAACTTCCATTCGTTTAAATATTACTTATAACACTATTAATATAATATTTAATATTTATATAAATAAATTTACTTTTTAACGCGTTAAATAAAACTTTTTAAATTATTTTTATTAAAATTTTACTTAAATATTATTTATATTTTATTTATAAAAAAAACAATCGCTAAATTTTATTTTAAATCTATCCTTATTAAAATATTTATTTTATAAAAAAATCTAATATACGTTTAATAATAAAAATAACTTTTTACCTTTATTAATATAAATCGTATAAAATATATATTTTAATATTTATATAATCCGTAAATATTATTTTAAAATAATAATAATTATAATTTTATATTAAAAAATATAATACTAAATAATATATTTTAAATAATTATTAATTAAACTATATATATAAATTTCCTAATATTTAAATTTATTATATTTATTAATATTTTAAATTTAATTAAATTTATATATAATAAATTTTTTTTTTTATTTTTAAATATACTAAATATAATATTAAATTATATTAAAAAAAAATTCCTTATATATTTTAAATAATTTATCTTTATATTATATTAAAATAAATAAAAAATTATTATAATTAAATATTTATATAAACTAAGAAAAATAATTTTTATTTTTATTTATTACAACATTATACACATATTATCGTCCAAATTTATTTAATTACCTAAATTTTAAAAATTCTTTTCTTGTAATAATTTTTATTTTTTTAATTTTTCTTTATTTTTTAACTATTATTTTTATATAACGTTTTAAACCAAAATTTTATTAAATTTATCGCAATTATTATAAAATAATATTATATCTTTTTTTATTTAAATATTTATATATATTTTAATTAAATAAATAAATAAAAAATAATATTAATATATTTTTTTTTAAATTTTTAAATATAAATCTATTTCTTCGTACGTAATTTTACCATTATAATCTCCAATCTTTTATTGTACGGTTTAATATTCTACATATTAATTTCTATTTATATTTACGTTTAAATTTAATTATAATTTAATTAATAATAAAACTTTAATAAAACCAAATAATAATATTATTTTAATAAGATTAAAAATTAATAAATTTTCTTCCCATTTTACTATTAATATTATACTATATTAATAAAAATATAAATAACATTAATTAACTATATTTATATATAATATAAATTAAAATTTTAATATATCTTTTACTTATATTTATCTATATTAAATTAATTACCTTTTTATTATATAAATATTTAATTTTTTTTAAAAAATATATTTAATTTTATTTATAAATATATAGTTAGTATATAATTATATTAACATTACCCTTTTTAAAAGATTCCCCTCCTATTTCTTAATTTTAATACAATTATACTAATGGGCCTCCGTAGAGGGGACCAGTTAAACGTACTTAACATAGGTACCTACCTAAGTACCCAGGCCGGTAAGCTGCTCTGATCTCACAGCACTTCTAACGGGGAGTTTCCGTATAGCTAAAGCTTAGCGCGTCGAATTTGACACTTTTCGGTCTTCCTCGCAAAGCACGGCGTAGCCGTTCAGTGGACCAGCAACCGCAGTAGCACCGTCCACCGCTCCCAAAAATCGGTAGGTTATTAAATTTAAGATAGCGGTGTGCGAAGAGTGCTGGAAGTAGGCGGCATATCAAGTGCGATATTCGTAGAGCCCGTGTTGATCCACCGGAGTCTGACTGGACTCTCTTAAGGGAAGCTGTGTTTTTAGTAGGAACATTACGCTCCTAATAGTGTCGAAATGGATAATTTGTATCATGAAAGCGATTCGGATGATGATTAAGTGCCGAGTAATAGTTGGGCATAAGGCGACCGTGGATCTTGCAAGTTAGTGACGACATCTAAGTCAAATGACAAGGGATGGTTATGATCGGTGATGCTCCCTGTGAAGGAGTTCGACTGTAGTCTAATTTCGCTGTTGCATCGCTATTCTCCGCTGGGATAAGCACTCCGTCAAATTCAGGCAGTGAATGCGGAAAGGGATCTGTCTCTGTCGGGTTAGAGATGAGAAGCTCGATGGAAGCCCCTTGACTAGATAGCGCATTCTGAGCAAGCATTCTAGAACCCTGGGCAATTCTAGTAACAGAAGCTAGATTCGCCGAAGACGTGGGGGGGATAAATCGACGCCAAAACCCTTGCTGGATACCTACTAGACTACGCACGAGGAATTCGAAATCCTTTCCATTTGGGAGCAGCATGTATTCGAGGCATTTGTGCGAGTTGGCAGCCGCACGGGTGCATGGCCGTAACCAGTAGAAGGGACACTCCCCTCTGGATGACGCTGGCCGTACTCACGATCGACCCCAACAAGCTCACGAGTGGATGCATACATCCTTATTATACTGTTTATCTTTGGAGGTCCTGTGAGCTCTTCGTAGACTAATGAGATTTGCCCATATGTAAGTGCGTGCGATCCGGGTCCGCGATCCGGTCCACCACTCATGTTGTTGCTGGTGGTGGTTAGTCTTTAAGGCCAAGGATTAATAAGGTGGACGATGAAAAAAAACCATGTCATAAGTCTTGTCCGAGTTCCTGGGGCAATCCGAGACGACTAAATTCCTTGGATAGAAGCTAGGCTAACCTGCGGCGCCATAGACTTTATGGAACTAGTGTAAGTTAACTTAGGGTACGTTTAGATTAATCTGAAGCCGCTTGTGTATTTCTCTCAAAAGAACATTGAAGTTTTGAGCTTGCGTCATGGACACCTATCTGGTACTTCCCACCTCAACCTTTGAACTATTGATAGATGAGGTTTCAGAGGGTTCACGAGGAAGTATGTAGGATGGACGGAGATGGAATGGAGTCCAGATGACAACGGCGAAAGAAAGCCGAGGATGCTGGCTGGACCTCCAGACTTCATAAAGTCTGCTAGGGTCCTTGATCTTTGGCGGGTCGTATCCACCGTAGACCCCTAAAGCGTTAGTGGTTGCTTTCTACCGAAGCCGCCAAAAGTCTGCTTCTGCTGCACCTATTACAGGTCATACCTGCATGCCTGAGTAGCCTGAGGAGCCTGAGGAGCCTGGGGTTAATAATACATGCCGACCCAAGGTGGAAGGCGCTTCGCGGCTCCAGACAGAGGGAAATAGCAAGAATAGGTCAATGTAGCACCGCAACGGGTACCTTCATGTCCCATTGCCATCCCTTGAGAGGCAGGTACGTTAATACAGGTACTCACGCTCATACTTAATTTCTGAAGTACATGTACCTACCTGATCTTTTGCTTAATTTTCCCATCATAGCTTGTGAAAATTACGCCCTTTCTCCTACACTTCATACATATTTCCTTCCAAATACATACGCTGACGAGGTAGTTCACGATGGCCTTCCTACTTCTATCCTAAATACTGATAATAACTACGCTGCATTCTTTTGCCTTTTGCCTTTTGCCTTTTGAGCTATTAACTTATTCTTTAAAATTCAACTATCCCCCTTAGTTCCGAGCTCGACTCTGTTCAGAGCGCATTGTCGCCAGCTCAACTGCTCAGTCTGTTTGCGTATTTACTCACCAACTTAGCTACCACCCTACAGTTTTGTCCCGGATTTGAGGATAGTTTTTGTCGTCATCAATTTTTTACGCCTATAAGTTAGCTCTACACCTGCATAGAACGTCCCGGACCACCCCGTATCCAATTGCTCTCAAGAGTTGTTGACGTGTTACCGCAGACGGGCAAACAGATGACCAGTTCCCGGTTGCTCTTTTTCGTGTCTCAGCATTCCGCCTGGGTTCCAGCGTGTTTGCTGGCTATCGGACCCCTTCGACGGGTCCAGAATACCGTTGTTGTTCTAGGCTACTCGATGCATTAGAGTGAGACCACTTGTGTGGAGCAGTACCCATCCTCGGACAAGCTGAATTCTCAGCGTGGACTAGCTTAGCGAGTATTGGGCGGCAAAGTTCCACGGCGGCTCCAAGCTGATGAGGCGATCAGATCAGCCTTACCTGCTCAAGTTTTTGACATCTTGACTATGAATTGCAGAGTCCAAAGGACTACGGAGTGCATAATCTTTAATACCCGTCGCTACCGGAAGCTCGCGGTAGAGGTGAGCTTCCTGGTCGACGATATACCCGATTCAGCTGTATTCGGTTAAGATGGCGGATATGATTTTGCCGAAGGGCATTGTGTTCAATAGAAACGATATTTACGATGAGATAGCAAAGTACGACATTGTTCCACTAAGCCAGATACTCGCGGCTTGCCATGGTCAAGATAGTTCCTAACCATACTTGGTGTAATCAATACTAATTGAACCATAGTCTTTACTACAACATCTCGAGAACTTATCGATCCTACTGCGAGACGCCTCGAAAATTTCTGGACTCGCGTCTTAGGCGGGAACCGTCGCTATCTTCCGGGAACAGTGATTGCACGACTCTTTAAAAGTATCTCCGAGGAAGAAAGTTTCGTCAAATTACGGGGTCCGGCGAATCGATATGAGCCGGTAAGTTTTGTGGCGTTGAAGAGCGACCTAGGTATACTAACGACGAGTCCGAAAGCCCTCACCTGAGTCGAAAGCCGACCCACCTTCAAAAGTCCAAGCCAAGCCTGAGACACCTGGGCAAGGGTCTTCTGAGTCGGGGCTGAAAGACAAGGCCGAGACTATCAAGACTGTGCCATCATCTGCGGTGAAACGGCCGCATCCCATCTTGAAGAAACCTAGGGGGCCTTCGAATTCCGGGCCGCGACCCACCGCTCGATTTGTATCGCCACCGGGATCTGATGGCGAGGGAAATGATAGCAAGGATAGTGAGCCTGCTTCATCTGGGAGCACAGCGGTAAATCATAGTGGTGATTCTAAACGTTCCACTAGTTCAACAGCCAAGGAGGAAAAGAGAAAGGCGACCCATACCACACCAAAGAAGAAGACAGCTGGATTTGTAGCTTCTACTGCTTCCAGAAGAAGACCTGCTATGCCTCGGCGGATTAGTTCGCAGTCTTCTGCTGCCGTGAGTGGAGCTGAGGCCGTGTCTAAAGAAGGAAGTTCTTCGCTTGGTTCGAGACAGTCTGGATCACAGGGCTCCGCTACAACAATTCCAGAAAAATCGAGCAAGGGGATACACTCGACGAGAAGAGAAGGGAGTGAACAGCTGAGCGAAAAGGCAGCAGGGAAACGACCGGCCACCCCCTCGCATGACAAACCCAGCGCTTCGAAACCAGGTAGTTCGCAGGCAGGTAGTACTGACAGTCAGCGGTTGATAGTCCAAGACGAGCGTGTCAATGCGATGAAGCCGAATCTTGCGACAGACAACGCGAATAGCACTGTAATGGGCGATACCAATCCTGTAAAGACGAGCCGACGTGGGTCGGGTCATAGGCGGAGCGATACACAAGAGCGGCCCCGTCTGGACGTCTCTCCTTTCATGGCTCGATCAAGGTCAGACGTGGGCTCTATACGACGTAGCTCACAAGATTTAGTTGGCGGCCTTCCTCCTCAAAGTTTAATATCATCGAGTACGACGATAGTATCGAACACGACAGCGCAAGGAACGATTATAGAATTCGATGAGAACCCACCGCTCGGCGAGATCGTCGCGAGTACAATGCAAGGACACGAGGAAGATGCCGAAACCAGTTCCCGAAGGTCTGGTAGCTCCGTGCTCGATTCGCGATTGACGCCTACCCAACCAAGTCCAACACCAACCGTACCGCTCGGTCGGTCCAAAAGTCAACTTACCCTGCTCCTCGAGCGCCAGGGTGACAAGAAACCTCGTCGGTAATAGTTTTTATTGGTACACAATTCCAACATTACGCAACCATGATCATTGGTTTAACAGGTACTATACAGCAATTATAACGGGCTTAAAAAGTTGTTAAGCGTGTGTATATTTACGGCAAAAACGTGTTTCTCTAGAGGATATTAAAAGGGGAAAGGGGACCTCGGAAGCATTGGCATTTACATACAATGCATCGTATCGGCGTTATCTTTTATCGTGCAAATCAGCGTTGGGGAGGCGTTTTGCTTTTTGGCGGCTACAATCGTTCGAGCCGTTATACGGGAGTGTACATGTACATGTCACCAGAATTCATGTTCAAATTCGTGTTCATATTCAGGCTATTTGGTTGGAAAGATGTGTACATGTGAGAGATCATTTAACGTTGAGCTCGCGTTGCCGACGTATGGCTCTTGACTTCAGATAGCTACGTTGCTATGTGCGATGTCAGCGAGCTGTTGAGATTATCTGCAGGCAAGCCCGACTAATAAAAGGAGTTGAGCGCATATTCCTTTTGGAGTAACCCGCCTCTTCTTCTCCACCGTCCTTATCAACACCTATGTTAGGTTAGAATGCTAGTATTGGCAGGTTGGCCAAGGTCTTGAAGGCTAACCTGTACACTATTAATCTAGCACGATTCTCGAGTACCGTTGAGTGGTCCAGAACCCCTGCCGTGGGTGGACAGGCTCTTCGGATCAGAAGGTCAGACTAGGGTTAATGGATCCCAATGGACTCTAGGTGGTACATTAAGTAGGTACATTTAGGTACCTACTTATATTTACGACATTTTGCTAACTAGCAGAACTACAAGAGCAAATGCCGCCGCAAACCGAATCAAAAAGGCGGAGGTAAAAAAGGAAGATGGGTTACAAGGATACGGTTATTTGACCTGCCGGGTCTAGAAATCTTCCTTTCTTCCATTGCGGCGGGCTCCGTCTCTCAAGTCGCCTCACCTAGGTAGGTAGTAGGTAGCAGACAAGGCATCCATACCGAAGAAAGGATTATTTCACCGATATCTCCCAAATTAACCCGAACAACCCGGTAACCCTATATATGTGACGCAAAGACCAGAGGCAAGGAAAGCAGCAACAAAGCAAGGCCAGTAGAAGGAAGATATGCAGTTTGAATAGCGGGTTTAACCATCAGAGCTTCTTGTCATAATTGATTATATGCCTAAGGTACCTACCTACCTACCTACCTAATCTATGAACATGTGGCCCCGTTGTGCGCCCGGTTGCATCCCGAAACTACGGGACCATAATATGCAGAGACACGAGCCAACCAGGAACAAAGCAAATTTGGTGGTTGTGATCGCAATCTATGTATTTAGGTGGTTAGGGTCGGGACACGTTACTACATACCTACATACCTACACTACATACAGGTTACAGCTCTGTTGCCGCCGAGGCGCTGGTGTAGTCAGGAGAGGCGCCAAGTCCTTCCAGAATCGAAAGAATGCCACCCCACGTTTCTGCGGTCCCTCGATCCCTGCGGATACCCGAAAGCGTTCACCGGAACTAGAACAGGGCCTTTGGTTTTGTCCGGTCGAAAGAGGGCTAGGGCCCTGGCGCAGACGAACCTACCCCAGCCCGGAGCCGCGCAACGTGATGCCAACGGCCCCTGTCCAGGGCGAATCGAACTCTTGACGACAGCTACTCGCTTGCGGAGCGTATGCGTGTATGTATGGGCCTTGTTGTATGTATTAGGTAGGTCCCTGACTTACGTGGATGGACTGGAGCCGTGGTGCTATTAACTACCTACCTCTCTATGTATTGATAATATTTTGGCAATCAGATGTATAAACACTTAGTTACGTGATGACGAAGACATACATGTTAGGTACAGATTGTTGGTAATGGGAATAAGCGGAGGACATCCCCGTGCTGGGTGGGATACGAATAACGGAAAAGCAGAACAGCCACACCCTAATAGTACACTATGTTTAGGTACGTATGCTATCGCTAGTGTAGGCGCGCGTGCTGTATTACACTCGGCTACTGGCCAACGGACGGCAAGGTCCGGACACGCCGAGATATCTAACCTAGGTTACTTGCTTGCCTCTTTACGCGATACTTCGGCGTCTCATGTGATGACTACGAGATGTGGAATTCCAAGATACCTAAGGTAGTATGTAAATCGACTCGTCCTTTTTTAAAACTACTTTATAAATTATTCGCCCTCTTGGCCTGTTTTAGGGTCTTTGTCCGCAATTGGACGGACTGGGTCTTGTTGGTGCGAATGCTAAACCCAATCATCTTTTTATAACTACCTAGGTAGGTACCTAGATGAGCAAATACGTGTAGGTGGGATCGATGACATAAGGCGACGGGATCGCCATTCCCGCGGCGGGCCGGGTTGGTGGCGTACACATGGGTCTCTAAAAGCTTTTTTTAGTTTCTTTCTTTTGTTTTTCCCATTGGTCATGTACTTTCAAGCCTTATCACCCGCCTTTTCCTACTTTCTTTTTTTCTTCGGTCTTTTTGCCTTTCTGGGAAAAGATTCTACATGTACGGTACGAGGTACTTTTAAACATACACATATTACGTACCTAGGGTATGTAGGCAGGTATCTAAGGTTTGACGAGATGTAGATCTTGTTCGTGCTGTGGTTCCGAGGTTGTGGGGGCCAATAAGGCGGAATCCTGCTGTCTTACAAGATCCAGGCACCTCAGATGCCGGCACGCGATTCGCCGAGGGGGGGGCTTCGCACTTGGACATAGGTACATATGTACATAAGCGCATACGTGAATACAGGGTAGAGTCGTATAAGAGGATCGCTGATTCAGGAACGTCATCGGATGTCCCTTTTTTTTTTCTTTTTTTTTCTTCCTGTCTTGGTGTGGTGAAGTTAGCTTAGCCTAGCATTTGCTTATGTGTTTATGTGTTTATGTGTTATACTCTTACTAAGAAATAATCAATCAACTCTCCCCCAGCAGGATCGTCCGCCATGTCGGCCCAGGTACGGCACACGCTCGTTCGGGATTTCGCGCCCACCACCCTGTCAGCTTACACCGCATACCGCTACACGTAGTCCATGTAGATGTCGACAAGCGCAAACGTTGCCCGTGTGGGAGATCCCGCGTCGTGTCATGTTATATGTGAGATCCGTAAAGGGGGGGAATTGATATATGACCACGCTCCCTCGGGGAACGAATGTACCGGCCGCATATCCCTTGCGGAATTCCAACCTGCAAGTACCGGCTTTCATGTGTATGCATGTAGCCAACAAAATCTCCATCTCTTCCAGCTGTTGCTGCGGGAGGGGCCGCATTAACCCCACGACATTCATATCCGTGTAACGACCCCGTACTGTATATTATATTAGTTATATGTCGGTCACATGTTGGTCTCTACATGGGAGTATCTGCTGGCCTATCTACACCGACCTACGTATATGTAAGGAGCCGAGAGGGCACCGACGAGAATCATATTAATAGCAAGTTGGGAGCACGCGCAGTGCCCCCGTGCCTCACAGGAGGACAAGAATAAAAGAAAAAGATCATCCTACTTCGAATCCTTCAGTTTGGTACCCGACAGCCCCGAGCAGGGAGGCAGGCAGGCAGGCAAGCAAGGGACGGACGGACGGACGGGCTGGCTTGGCTCCCGCAGAATTGCACTTTCGACGGCTACGCGCATACGCGGCATCGTATATCTACATCTAAGCAGGAGAGGCGCCAAACATCTCGTATTCCACAGAATAACTGCCTACCTAAACGCACTCTTGGGTTAGGAGGGGATCTGAAAGCGTGAACACTTGAGACAAGTGTGCTGATGTGGGGTTTTCGAGAGGATTCAATAAGAAATCATTCATCAGCCCATAAAACACACGAGCAACAACACTAAATATGTGGGATCGTGAACTTTGGATTTGGATAACTACCTACCTACCTTAGGTACCTTAGGTAGTTAGCTTGTTCGAACCTAATCATATTTATTGGTTCCTCTTTCGACCCCTATCCGTTCCGTTGCAGGGACGGACCCTGATGGGCAGAACCCTAATGATCCCGAAAGACACGACAATTGGGCAAGTCCTCATTCAGGGGTGGAAGCGGTCAAGTTGCCAAATCCCTTTTTTTTTTTTTTCTTTCTTTTCAAATCCCCGTTCACCGCCTTGGGCTTTGCTGGCTCGCTATCTATGGTCTATCATAGGTAGAAAACCCGTAAATCGTGTCGTGTCGTGTCGTGTCATCGCCATCCCTACCTTTGAACAGCGCGTAAATTCGACTCGTCGGGTGTGTTCGTTACATCCGGAAGACCCCAAATCTGGTATCACCGGGCTGGACATCGTTCCTACCCGACAGTGCGGCTCTCAACCCCAATCCAAGGTAGCGCCGCGTGTGTTGCGGTGGAATAACACCATCGTCCTGTGTAGTAGTATCGTGTTAGTAGGTAGATAGATAGGTATATACGTAAGTGATGACGATATAGGCAATTTGGCATTGGCGCGTGACCCTTCATGGATATCACGATTACTTACCCATAATCTTGCTGAGGAATAAACAGCATCGCTCTCGCGCTCGATCCGGTTCCTCAGCTCCGGATCTGACTTCTGGCCCACCGCCTCCATGACGTTAGCAAGCTGCTCCCCGCCCATGACCCCGATTCTTGCGTTAGGCCACATCCACAAGAACCGCGGGCTATACGCGCGTCCGCACATGCCGTAGTTTCCAGCGCCGTAGCTCCCTCCCACGACGACCGTAAACTTAGGAACGTCGGCGCACGCGACCGCTGTCACTAGCTTAGCACCGTGCTTAGCGATTCCGTCTCGTTCCGCCTGCGCGCCGACCATGAACCCGCTAATGTTCTGCAGGAAGACTAGTGGAATACCGCGTTGCGCACATAATTCAATGAAGTGGGCGCCCTTCTGTGCTGATGTCCCAAATAGGATCCCGTTGTTGGCCACGATGCCGACGCGGTGTCCGTAGATGCTCGCGAAGCCCGTGACAAGGGTGGTGCCGTAGTCACGCTTGAACTCGGCAAAGTGCGAGCCGTCGACGATTCGTGCGATAACTTCGTGGATGGGCAACGGTTTCCGTAGGTTTGTCGACGCTATGCCGAGGAGTTCTGAAGCTGGGTATAGGGGTTCGGAATAGCTTGTCTGAGGCGGGGCGGCCTTGTGCGGCCAGTTTAGGTTGCTGATACATCTCCTGGCGAGCACAATAGCATGTGCGTCGTCTACGGCTAGATAGTCTGACACGCCGGATACGGAGGTGTGCATAGCGCCACCACCAAGTTCTTCGGCTGATACTTCTTCGCCCGTGGCGGCCTTGACGAGAGGCGGTCCGGCTAGAAAGATGTGGCCTTGACCCTCTACGATGATGTTCTCGTCACTCATTGCAGGGACGTAGGCGCCACCTGCTGTACACAGACCCATAACTACAGAGACCTGGGGAATCCCCTGAGAGCTCATCCTCGCCTGGTTGTAAAAGATACGACCAAAGTGCTCCCTATCCGGGAAGACATCTGACTGATGAGGCAAGTTTGCACCGCCAGAATCCACCAAATATATGCAGCTATTTCACTGTTAGTCTAAATAGACTAGACCATACTAGATCATCCAAGGCATTAATAAAGCTTTACTCACGGTAATTTGTTCTCCTGGGCGACGGCCTGGGCTCTTAGATGCTTCTTCACAGTAATGGGATAATAAGTACCGCCCTTTACCGTGCTATCGTTCGCAACAACCACACAGGTTACGCCCTCTACGACACCAATCCCAGTAATAATACCTCCAGCGGGTACGTCTGCCTCTGGGTAGAGCTCGTGACCAGCTAGGGACGACAATTCCATGAACGTCGTCCCAGGATCTATCAGCGCCGTAACTCGATCCCGTGGTAACATCTTCTTCCTCGCTATGTGCTTGTCCCTCGCTTTCGCGGGGCCGCCCTGCTGTGCCGAGCGCGTCAGCTGCTCTAGGCGGGCCATGGCTTCATTCATAAGCCGCTCATTCTCTTTGAACTCGTCCGAGGTTGAGTCTACATTGCTCTGTATTACGGAAATAGCGTTCTCTTGGTATGGTGCCATATAAGAAGCAATTGCTCGAACGGACAGGCGGACATGAGGGGGTCGGCGGGGGTATCGTGTACACTGTCGAGTCAATTGGCGTGAGAAGCCTAGAAGACCCCGCGAACATCTCGGTATGGACATCTTGGCGGTGGTGTACGTCCTGCTACATACTGCTGCGAAAGGGCTTCACGGAGAAAGGAAACTACACAGGTAAGTTAACGAGGAATGTTGGAAGACGGTGAGCTGAGGGAAAGCTGAGGGAGCTGACGTCGGGAAACGAGGGAAGCTTTGAGGCGGATACCGCTTATAGCCGCTATGCCGAGGTTTACCGTCACCCGTTTACATCTTGGGGAAAGGAATAAGCCGAGGGTTATCAACAATCTATACATAGGTAGGTACCTAACCTAGGTAGTTAGTTCTTTCTTTCTTTATAACAGGTAGTTATATCTTTAAAACTACTTTCCGTATAAACAATTATTTATTTACATAAAGGATGAAGGCATTCAGAACTCTGCATCGCCCAGCGCGGCACTCACTAACACCAACCACCAAATCCCCGCTCCCATTGGCGCTATCTCCATCACACCTTCGGCGGTATGCATCCTCAAAGCATCCGCAGGGCTTCACGGCACCCACCACCGCCGACCTGGCTGAGATCCGCGAGCGGGTGCAGGAGTTCACACGGCGTGAGATCACGGAGGAGGTCGCCGCGCGCACGGACAAGAGCAATGCCTTTCCGGCCGACATGTGGCCGAAGCTAGGCGAGGCCGGGTTTCTTGGGATGACGGCCGATGAGGACGTCGGTGGTCTAGCCTTGGGGTACCAAGCCCATTGCATCGTTATGGAGGAGATCTCCCGCGCCAGCGGCAGCATCGGGCTGAGTTACGCCGCCCACTCCCAGCTCTGCGTCAACCAGCTACAGCTTAACGGATCCCCCGACCAGAAGGCCCGGTATCTGCCGGGCCTGATCGCGGGGACGAAAGTCGGTGCTTTGGCTATGTCAGAGTCGGGTGCAGGGAGCGATGTCGTTAGCATGCGAACTTCGGCGAAGAAAGTTGACGGAGGGTTCCTGCTCAACGGGACCAAGATGTGGATCACGAACGGGCCGGACGCCGACGTTGTGGTTGTGTATGCTAAGACTGAGCCCGACAAGGGATCCAAGGGGATCACAGCCTTCATCGTGGAAACTAGTTCTGAAGGGTTTAGCTGTGCGCGGAAGCTTGACAAGATGGGCATGCGGGGTAGTAATACGGGAGAGCTAGTATTCGACAACGTGTTTGTGCCGGAGAAGAATGTACTGGGCCAAATCAACGGGGGGGTGCGTGTTCTGATGGAGGGATTAGACCTTGAACGCCTTGTGCTGAGCGCGGGGCCTCTGGGTATCATGCAGGCAGCTCTTGACGTTGCGCTGCCATTCACACATCAACGGAAGCAGTTCGGCGCACCCATCGCGCACAATCAGTTTGTGCAGGGCAAGCTAGCCGACATGTACACCAAGCTACAGGCGTCGAAAGCATACACCTACGCCACCGCTAAGGCTGTTGATGAGGAAGGGGAGATCAGAACTCAGGACTGCGCGGGCGCCATCCTGTACGCAGCTGAGCGGGCTACCGAATCTTCGCTGGATTGCATACAATTACTCGGCGGCATGGGCTACGTAGAAGAGATGCCGGCGTCAAGATTATTAAGAGAGTAAGTCCAACACATATCTACGTCGTTCTCTTTATTTCGCTAATCACCCTACTAGTGCCAAGTTATACGAGATAGGGGCGGGAACATCAGAGATACGCCGCATGGTTATCGGTAGGGCATTTAATAAGGAATATGCTCGTCTTGGAGCATAGTATAGTTAATATAGGCGATGTAATTCAGACGCGTTCGGCGTGTTGTAGACTCCTATTCTATTCGTTGCGCATGTATTAGGAAATGTAAACGGTTACCTGCTGCCTCCCCATCGTCGACATAAGGGTTTTCGCGCTCCAGAATAAACTCAACTACGGAGAGTCCACGTGCATTCAATACGCTTCTGTCCATGGATTTCCTTACCCTGGCTATCTCGCCATACATCTCCCAGCAATTTCCTCGGTGCGTTGAAGGATTGGACGGATCTAACATACGCTGGAGTATTATACTGGTCTGTGAATGAGACGGCTGAGATAGGTCAAATAACAAAGACTCACTTGAGTCAACACCGAAATGTATATATTCGTTATTCCAGATGAGTAAAATATTGAATCGCTGCCATTCATTTTCAGCTTCCGCAGCGAAAGCTACAAAGTAAGGGCATTCCAGCGATTGCCGAGATCCAAACCCAAACTTAATACAGCCGTAAATTGGAGACCACGTTATATCTCCGGTCGGGGATACTGCAGCTTCCGTGGCACCGTCCAACGGTTCCTGTAATCCAGAAAAGTATACCGTCTTAATTTGGAATCGAATAGGAGAATCGTATACTGATGCTATGGATAACGGTGCAATACTTTTCGCGATGGGGATATTTTGTAGATGAACACCTCCGGAACCGAAACGATTCCGTTCCCAGGAAAGGAGTGTTTTATTGATATATATCTGAACCATGATGTTCTGCCCATTGAATTCCTCCAGACCGCATCGCCCAAGTATTGGTGTTGCCAATCTGGCGTATCTATTAATCGACCGGGAATGGCGCTGTGTAATTTGTGGTGTTCTGATTAGCACTATCGACACCTGACCTTCACAAACATTGGACTCCCAATAGGCGGCATTGATCCTGGCATCGTAGACAGCAGTTGCAGCGTTCCCAGAATATAAATGAGAATGCTCGTGGTAGTGTCGCTTTATGAGGTAAAGGTAAATCTGAAGTCCTCTGTTGGTCATTGCTGATGGGGAACCTGTGTCGTAAAGATTCCCAGCGATATTTCCGGAATCTGCAAAATCATTAGGGGATTTCGCGAACACGCTTTCCAGCGACCACGCTCTAGGGCTAAATCTTGGAACCGTCCAGCACAAGAGCGAGTGATCATCCGTCTCCTTAAGGATCTCCTCCTGTAACCTGACGAAAGCCTTAGCGCCTTCGCCGTAGAGAAGCGGCATATTAATCTCAAAAATTCCTAGCAGAGAATATGCGATGTCTTCAACGCGAGTGCTCAACCTGTGAGCTGCCCAAGACATTTTTTGGGCGACACTATATTGTGATAAGGAGGTCTTAGGTGTGGATATAAGAGACCCCGGGATCCCCGTGACATGTGCGAGGGCATCTCGAATCCATTGCTCGGATCGCCTACCTATCTCCGCCCACCCACGACCATAGAAGATAATATTTGACGGGGCAACTAGCTCCTGCAGCGTCCAGGCTCTAGTAAGCCATCTAGAGGCAAGTGGCCCATCATCATCTTTGTTCGGAAGGGAGGTATATGGGAACTAAAGGTGTAAGTATCGGCCGAGTTATTAGGCTTCGTCGGCTCATACATTATCGTCCACATCTATAAGATAAGCATAGCACACAGCGGACTCTTCGTACCACTGATACATTGAATTGATAGCCTCGCTGAGCTCGGCACTGCTCGTCTTGTCGATGCAGCATGTGTCTACCCAAGCCCATTTGCAGCCGTGCTGCTTCGCCTGCTTGCAAGTGAGAACAATTTTCTCGTAGCCTTGTTTAGAGGGGCCGCTCCCTGCCTGCAAATCCTGCAAGCTCACCTCCTCTTCGGCCCAAGTGTGTGAAAGAATAGCATATTGGTACTTTGGGATATTGCTGCCCATAAACTCGTGCAGCTTCAGCGTATCAACATCTAGCAAACGCATTGCAACGATGTAGCGCAGTTGCAGGCTACATGGAGGTAAGCGAAATGGCGAGAGCCTTACCCGCAATGTTGTGGCCACTAAATCGAGGATTGTATGATTTGACCAATCGCCTGCATGGTAGCGTATCAGCCACTAATATCCATCACTAGAAGGCATCGTGTAAATCGGGATGTCGGTCATGCAGGCAGCTTGAAGCATCGCCCACGGAACTACCGTAGATGTGCATTGCGGGGATTGATAGTAAAAGAAGGAAAGCACCAGAAGCTCAACTGAGACGTACATGCAGGTCTTGTTTCTATTGAGCTGTCAGACGCATTGTCGCTGACGATGTCTTACCTACTAAGGCAAGGTCTAACAACCCGAATAAGCTTGACAACCAATAAATGGACAAACTATTGGCAAAAACGTGAACGATGTCTCAATAACTGCCCACTCTCAGACAGAGGTTGAGGGTAGGACTTCGAGGTAGAGCTAGAGATGGGAAGGTTAGAAACAGTAGCGCAACTTTGATTGCAGTGCGGCTTGTGTTAGAGTAGGAGAATCATCATGTGATTTTAAGGTGCTAATGACACCATATATGCATAATATTTGCTTTAATATTCGATCTATCGAGGTATGCGTATAAAAATAGACTCCACCTTAAGAAATACCTACCTAAGGTACCTACCTATAGGCAGTTACCTAACACATGTAATCCTAGAAACTATTGGGAGTCATTTTGAGGTCGTTTTTTTATTGCTCATCTCGTCTCCCTACCTAGGTAGAGACCTTAGGTACCTAACCTTAGATACCTACCTACGTAGATCATTTCCATCTGCACATCACTGCCGTCTGCCGTGCACTGATTCCTTTGGGCTCGGCGTCTCCTGCCGATTCATAGGATGACCATGCTACCTTTGGCCATCTAGGCCCGACTTATGCAAGTTGGACTTCGGTTTGCTCAGCGATCAGTAGATGTTAAGGAATCCTAAGATCATACGCTGGAAACGTGCCGGGGACGGATTGGTCATCTTCAGCCGCCCGACTTGAACGCGTCCCAACTCCATCTACCTCGAACCGCCAGTAGGAAGATTTCCTGCTTTAGCAGTACTTCGAGGTTAAGACGCCATGACGACAGGGAGGTTGCTTGGACGTTCGTTATAAGCTTATGTGCACCTCCTTTATCTGGCGACTAGCGACTAGGAATGCACTCCGTTTGCGACACGGCCTTCTGATTACCGTGCGCTGTACCCATGACCGATATAATCGGTCGGGGGATGTAAGGTCGTTAGGGCAGCCAGGGCAACTAGACAAATGGGCATGATCGCCAGTTTGCCTAGGCAGCTAGTGTATTGTTTGCATTAGCAGATAATTTAAATTTTTTTAAAATTTAAAGAAAAGTTGGGACGATCCAAATCCAGGATCCCGTTCACCGGCTCTCGCGATGCAGTGGCACGTCAGATGGAACCGCATTCTAGCCGCTTACTGACCGGTGTGGATATCCCGGTGATGATCCATCCTCGACTTGAACAACCACGGCTCTGCCATTCCATGCATCACAGGTTATCGCGAACGGGACGGCTGAAAAGCTCAAACCATATGCTCTGCTAAGTTCTTTATTTTGCTTTTCCTGTCAAGTACCCCGGATTCGGTTCGGACTAAGCTCCGGTATACAAGTGATTGGATATCTTGTATGCACATATATCCTTAGTCTGGACTATCAGAATGTTATTTGAACTTCCCAATAACTTATAGTCGACAAGGCTATCCAGAAGTATCCGAGCCCTCTGTATCTCCCTTTGGCTTCCAATGAATGGTTGAAAGCTAAGACTTTTCGTTTCTGGCTGACAGGTGCGAATCCCGGTTCGGGTTAGGCATCAAACCCTGGCATATGTGATGAAGTAGAGCCCAAGAGGTGTGTGTCAACCACTAGGGTGCATCTTGGGGTGCCCTGCCAATACGACGAGACACAGTTCGTCATCTTCGCGGCAGTCCCAACGTTGCGGTTCTGTCAGAGGTGCGAAATTAGAGAGATTGTCATAGCGGAGAGCCATAGTTGTGTTTCTTCTGGTAGCATATGCAGGGAAGTCTAACATCATGGAGGATGACCATCATGACGGGATCCTGACGATGCGATAAAGTGGATACTGATGAAGGAACTGGCTAATATAAACGGGCGTTGAACCGCCATTGACTTGAATCACCCCTGCTAAATGGAGTTGTCTACCTCGCACAGCAGTGAACTAGAAATATGGGAATTCTTACATCTCCATGATACCGTTGATCTCGTCTTGGTAGCCGTGCTGTAGCAGCCCAATGGCCGACGTTTCGGCGACACTGTCATCCTCACCTTCGTACGACTCGGCCTGTCCAAGGGGGACAACTGATCAACTTGCGGGTCGCGCGGCGTCGAATAGGGGTGGGTGGTTCCTTATCTTCTGAGTCGGTCAAGGAGCGATGCAGGCACGTCCCAGAAGCCGCGGCGGTCACGCGTTGCCTTCTTACTTCTGTACTTCGGAAATCCAGGGATGAGGAAACGCCAGTCTAAAGGTCTAAAGGTACACACATGCTAGGGGTTCTGCCACTTGGGCTACTCTCCCTTACGTGAGGGTGGGTAATCACAGCGGGCTCCCGCGGAGCGCACCAAGCCTGACCGGCGATCGCAGATTCGACTCACCTGAGTCTTCCACGCGTTATGCAGGGAACGTATGCATGGCGTTGATGGCATGAAGGATCCCACTCGGAAAAGACGGCCATTGAGGCTAGGTTGGTCCGGAATCTAGTTGGAGGCTTTGGTTTCCACGAATAAGCTCGAGGGCTTATCCCAACTCCTTGGTTATTTGACGCCTCGGACATTCTCGATTCAACCGGGATATTCTAGTGTTCAGATCGAAATCCCCGCCGTGGTTGGTCCCACGGGGAATCAGAGATGACCTATCTTATTTTTTGACCGATTTTGCAGATCAATATGATAGGAAGTATAGGGGATACAACATCTAGTCTCCGAATGGAGGAAAACCTGCAAATTCAAAGGCTCTAGCGGCAATGCCAATCTTGATCGCGGGTACGGTGCGCGAGCCGCATCGGACACGACCAATTGCCTTGAATTGGGTGAGATATGGTTGGTATGATAAGAAGACTTCTTCTCCACGGCACATTAAATATCAGAATATCCCTATCCAGCTGCTAAGATCAGGTTCCTCAGTAGAGTCCAGTAACTATTCCTGATATCTATACCTTATACCACTTCTGTCAAAAGAAATTCCGAAAGATACTTAGCCTTTTTTATATCCCCGCGGCTACTAATGGCACACGGATCCCACGAGAAGCCTACCCGGCCAGTAGTCATAAAGAATGTTGCTACACGGCTTGTCAAAATTGAGCCCGCAAAGGCGAGCAAGCTAGTCCGAAAGTTCAAGGAACTAGCGAGGCGGGAACTCTGGACAAAGGAAGACCCGGGTCACCATGTCGACTGGACCGATGACCGGGTATGGGAGAAGATCAAAAATGAAGGTTGTTTCCATCAGGCAGACGAGATGCTTGTTAGTTGTGGAACAGTCACAGTCGACCAGGCAGATTCGACACGGCCCATGGTTTTGGTAGTCTACAACAAAAACATCGGCATATATCAATTACCTAAGGGGCGCAAGAATTTTGACGAGGGATACCCTGAAGCGGCCCTGCGCGAGACGTCCGAAGAGACCGGAGTGGCTGTTCAACCACTGCGGCTTAGATTTGGGTCCAGATCGACGCCACCGAGGTTGGCCCCGGTCCAGACCACCTCCCGAGTAACCAAGTATGGTCTCGAGGACAAGCTCACGGGTATTACAGAGGGCCTCAGTAGCGAGAGCATTGGTTCCAGTGAATGGTGCGTTATATAAACACATCCGCGATTTCCTGATTTTCATATCTGCTGTACTTTGTTAGTCTCGACTTTGCTAACCTACCATTGGCAGTATGTTTGTCAAACAGTTCATCAAATTCCTTGTATTTCCTAACCCCCCCCCCCCCCCCCCCTCTCCCCTACCTAGCACTGCAAACCTCCCGCGTTCTCGTGTCCTAAAACAAAGCATCAATGTGTATTAGACCCTGATCCTGCTACCGGCGCCTGGAGGCATATCTACTGGTTTGCGGCGAAGCCCTTAGGGGATACTAAACGCGACGAGAATCGTATGACGGAAGAAGAGGATCGAAATAAGTTTTCGACTTTCTGGTTCTCCGAAATAGAGGCAATTGCTCGGCTCAAGCTAGAAGATGAAAAGTTCAGTAAGTAAACTTCGGTAGCGACTACGCTGCCCCCTGCCCGAAACACATTTATTAGTCTGACGTCTTGAATACGAATTTTCCAATCCCTTTAACATTGAGCAAGTAGCTGATATTTCCTTTGATATAGTGGTCCGAATTACATTCGCGTATATCCGTAACATGACCGCAAGCGACTGGGCTAGCAACCACGAGAGAGAGGAATAGGAAAAGGAATAAGGTAAAGGGAGGATTGCTTGAAACGAGAACGAAAGGATAAGGCCGATCCCAAAATGGGTAGTAAAATGGGTAGAGGGAAAATTGATGGGAGCAATAGGAAGGTTATTGTTTGCAGCTAAGCCAATATCGATTTTTCTAATGAAAGTTGAATTTCAAACTACTTGTTAAAGATAAGGAGGATGGACCCCTTACTGGCTTTGTGGTTCGTGGTATTAGATTAGATGCATTCACAAGATCATCTAGGAAAAACTCGCGAAATTCCGTCCAAGGACAGGAGGGTAAGACTTGTTGAATATATCGAAAAAGGGGCCGTTCAGCCCTATGGCTTGCTATCCCGCACCTAACATGGTGAGATTCTAAATTAAACGCTAGAACGTTCTAGGGGTCTGCCGGTCTCGAAAGGGAAAGCCACTAGCCCATATGTAGCCTGGGAATGCTGTCCGCAGTCGGCGGCTCCCGATGAGTTTATGATATATGACATCACGGTTGATGGGTACATAGGTACCTACCTATAGTGCACAACGGTACAAAGAACCTACCCCACGTCTTCTAGCATCATCGTTGGAAAGCTACCCCTCACCCGTATAAATAAAAGCCGATCCATTGAGATCATCGGTGTACATTCTCGAAGGCAACCCGTTCATATTCAGAGTACCTAACCTAGGTAGTTGAACTGTAAATTAAACATGCCATAGTACATGCATACAAATTATAGGTAGGTACCTAGGTAGTTATACCTGTTAGTTAGTTCCGTATAATTAACTACATGTAACTACGTGTAATTTAAACTGTACAAGCTCTACGTAATAATCCCTCACATGTCGTTATCAAGGCATCTCCCCGGATCCCGAAGAGCTGTTGCTGTCGCATCAGGCTTTGTATCTCCACCCTCCCTTTCCAATTCCGACCCCAATTCCTCAACACCGTCAGCTTATCATCCCCTTCCTCAGCCTCGAAGCTTCGCTGCACAATCGACCCTAAACCAAGACATTCTCAAGCAATTGTCTCCTAAGCACACCTGCGAGATGTCGACCATGCCGGCTCAACACGGCCACTCCGAAGCCTGCTGCAACATCCCCCCCGTGGTGTCCAAGGGCTACACCGCGAAGGGCACATACGAGGAACTCGGAGGCTTCAAATCATGTAAGTCAACGATGCACCTACCTGGGTACCTACCTACCTACTTACCCCTTTCCCACCTTCAACCCAACCTACATACTAAACGCATCCCCAACACCTCAGACGTCACCGGCCCCAAGGAAGCCACCAAGGGCATAATCACCATCTTCGACATCTTCGGTTTCTACCCGCAGACCCTACAGGGCGCCGATATCCTCGCGACCTCAGACCATTCGCAGCAGTACAAGGTCTTTATCCCGGACTGGTTCAACGGCGAACCCGCGCCCCTGTCGTGGTTCCCGCCCGACACCGAGGAGAAGCAAAAGAACCTCGGCGCTTTCTTCCAGAAGAACTCGCCGCCAAGCGTCGCCGCCAAGGTCCCGGACTACGTCAATGCCGTCTCGGCCAAGTACCCCGAAATCAAGAACTGGGCTATTCTTGGGGTAAGATCTATCCCTTCTTTCCCTTTGCTATTTTATTTTACCTTCAATTTTCAAGTTTCTTAAACACTGGTAGTTAATATCAACTTCCACAGTTCTGCTGGGGAGGCAAGGTTGTATCTCTCGTGACCTCCAAGCCCGACACCGTCTTCAAGGCAGGCGTAGAGGCGCACCCGGCGATGGTCGACCCTGCCGACGCCGAGAATATCAAGGTGCCTCTAGCGTTACTAGCATCCAAAGACGAGCCTCCCGAGGACGTCAAGAAGTTCGAGCAGAATCTCAAGGGTCCCAAGCACGTCGAGACCTTCAGTGACCAGATCCACGGATGGATGGCCGCCCGCTCCGATCTTGAGAATGAGCGTGTCAAAGCCGAGTACACGAGAGGTTACGAGATTGTACTAAAGTTCTTGTCTAAGCATGTGTAAAGCATTGATTAATGTCTCGATAAGCCTTAAGAACAAGAGGCTGGACATCGCTAGGCCTCGCCTGACGAGATAGCCTCTAATGAAAATAAAGACGAACGAAATAATTGTCCTTTAATTAATGATTATGACAGTACCAATCCCCTTTTTATCACATGGGTAAATTTAACCTCGGTCGCTTACTAGGTATAATATGTCAATTATTAGTGTTGTGTCAATAGACCATCTAGCTATTTCGATTCGTAATTGAGTCATAACGCCACTATGCATCATTTAGAAGTGCCAGTGCCAGTACCAGTGCCTAATTAAACTTTTGGAAGAATAAGGGAGACATTTTCCATCCCTCTATGTGCCACCTAGTTCTGTCGGAATAAGAGCCTTCTCCTAATCCTAAATCCCATCTTGGATTCTTTCGCCGGTCTCCACTTCCGGCCGCTCGCCTGATTTCCTTGCGTACCTAGATATTCTCCGTACAAAGTTCTTTTTCGCTCCCTCCTGCAGCGACAGATGTTACATCTTTCTCTCTGCCTGTATCTTCCTGAGCTTTCACCTCTTCCTCTAGGTCTTTCTCCTCCTCTCCTTGGCCTTCGCCTTTACGTCCGTCGGTTAACTCGGTAGTATTTTTAAGTCCAGGCTTAGGTAGCTTCTCGATAGCAGGAGTAGCGGGTGCCTCCTCGTCCCCAATCTTCTCAAACTTAACGACTGCCCACTCTATACCAAGTGCTGCATTCCACGCCGAGACCTCACGAGACTTGCTGGGGATGACATTGCCATAGCGGTCGCGACGCTCCCATTTTTGCTGCTGCATGCGCACGAGCTCTGCCGAGTGCGGTGCCAGCACATTGATGCGCGCAATACGGTACCAACCCGAAAAAATGAATCGCTGATTGCCGCGTCCGTAGTCGTAGGAACGACGTTCTTCAAATACGGCGACAGGCATGTGCGCAGATGGGGCGTAGTCGATAGGTGGTATAGTGGGAAGGCTAGGTAACTGTCCTTGTTGAATCTTTAGGCGCTGCTGCTTCTGCTCCTTCATTATACGCTCTTGCTCCTCAGGCGGTAGGTTACGGACGTCGCTGAACTTCATACGGCTGCTAGAACTAGACGGTGTTTCCGTAGCAGGTGTCTCATCTCTTTGGCTCGCATCTGAGGATGTAGTGGCTCTTGTTGTTTCGTCGTCGACGGACAATGATTCAATTGCAGTTGCAACATGGTCAGCTCCGTCGTCCTGGGTAGTAGGCTGAGATACGTCTTCCGTAGGATCCGTAGGAATATTATCAGTAGCTATGTGAGGATCTTGGGACTCTTCAGGCTGTTTAGAGAGCGGCCAATCCCCATGTTCCGCCTTTTTTGAGCTGTACTCGGGTAACAAAGTAAGCTTTGATTTAGCAAATACGATACGGTCACCAGGCCAGCGGGGGTTGGCATTGAAGAAGAGCAGCATGTAAGACAACTGGTCTGGATGCTCCCTGGAGGCGTGGAAGGTGCTCGAGTTATTGTGTGGGACGGCTGTATCTTCCTCTTCATCAGAGAAATACTTCACAATTGCGCGTTTGTCGTAGAGATCAACATCTTCTAACAGATCTTGGTGCTGTTGGTTACGGCCTTGAGAGAACTGGTTGCTATAGGCACCTCTTCCGCGACCACGGCCATGGCCGCGTCCTCCATGACCTCGCCCTCCGCGGAATCCTCGACCGCTCATATCGTCTCTACTACCTCCGCTATTGGAAGGTTGGTATGGTGATGAGGGGTTAGGAGGGAGGGTAGATGGCTTTGATGTATCAGGCGTAACGCCGGTTGCCTGTGAATCTCCACGGCGAAAGGGAGGAATGTAGTTTCCGTGCGTAGACATGACTTATGACGTGCGCGGAGGTTAAAATAGTTAGATAAGCGGAGAATATGGGTGAAAAATGGGAACTATGGGGCTAGCCTGTGGGGAATGAGGTAGGTAGAGAGTGTTGTGTATTGAATTTACTTCAAGGAAATGTAGTGGGATAAGTAGTTGTCATTGTTTTGTTGCTGTTGCTGTTGTTTTTTTTGTATTTGTTTTTTCAAACTCTGCAGCTGCGATACCGCGGGGTTAGATTGCTATTGTTCGCCATGGAAGCTACGAACGTCGTTGTCGTACAGCTACATGTACCTATCAACTTAAAAGATGTCGAAGTACCTAAGTACCTACCTACATATCTTAGGCAGCATTCATTACTAAGGTATTAACGTCTTCTTTTCTTCAATATCCTTAGTATCACTGTCTGAATCAATTACACGCACTTGAGTAGGTACATTACGTCTCGAAATTTATTACTCGTTATCGCGGAGATCTATTTGCTGCCTCATTTGAGACCCAGAGACCCAAAGTTGCTACTATCCTCGGCATGCAGATTATTGACACGATACAGGCGCCGTGTTGTTTATAATTTCTCTGCCAAAAAATTCATCCCCCCAAAGGATTTACCTAGGTACCTACCTACCTATGTATCATGATTTCGCCCTGGGAGGAAAGAGTTTGCAATATCATCACAAGGTAGACTTAAAATGTAAAATTGGTTTACAGGGAACTTTAACCTAGACCATGAAAGCTCATAGCTATGCATACAGAAAATATATCCTGTTATAGGTGTCTCGTCAATAATATTCAATACTCCTATATAAAGGATAGAATGTATTATGTCGAGGAATACTTAGAGTAAAAATTAAACATAAGGTACCTACTAGATATCCCACAATTCGACAATGTCTAAAATCTTTATACAAGCAATCACTTGAAAGCAACGATTATAATAAGCAAGCTTCTACAACTGTTGCTATTATGTAAAACGATGGAAATTTGATAACTACCTACCTAGGTACTTAGGTACAATGATACGCCGTCGAATTCAAGTATAACCTCTCAAAAGGGGCACGAAGTAACAGTATTAATACTTTGAAATAGCCACTTAAAGGAAACCTAAACTTCGTCACGGATGTATCTATATTCATTGAGTGCTTGTTAATTTATGTGCTAGTAGTTTCTATAATATAATGTAACATCCGTGCAACTCATAATTATTTCGTGGGTATCCACGTACATAGGTAATTATTTCAACTTGGCCTCCTTAACAACTAGCAATCCCGTACCAATCTTGCAATGTCAAAAGTATTGCACGACACCAATACCGAATCAAAGTCCCAATGCAGGCGCCACCCTGCAAGCTACCCTTTTAAGGATTGATGGATCAAGTTCCAAGATCAGCTTCATACTTCCAAGGTGTGTTTTCATCCCTGTGTCGGACACCCCTTTCATTCGGGCCTAATACCTAGGTAGGTTAGGTATATAAAGACATTTGTAGATTATTTAACTACCGGACATTCACGGTTTACAAGCATAGGGAAGTTTCACATAATAGAAACTCAAGTAGTAATTTGCAACTATACTACACTCTATAGCCACATGGATATATGCCAAGATTTGGGAGCCTTGTTTGGAGGTAGCTAGACTCGTCGGATGTGGATATCCTCATCAGCATGGAGATACCCTCACATATTCTGATTACTGACAATATACCTCATACATAGGTAGTAATCCATGTAAATACTGTAGTTATTATGCCGACCTGGGCACTACTGAAGGCACTGATAAGTCTACAGCAGTCCTGATTGGATGCTTTGGAACTGTAAGCCTCGAACTAATTCAGTATTAGATGCTTATACCGCTCGATATAGCAAGCCCCACGAGTTCGAATTCTCCGCGGGGTCATAACTCCCGAAAACCAAGTCGCCTATATCAAGGATAATACGTATATCATAAGTACCTATTTACCTACCTATCTGCCTAAGTATCCAGGCAACTAAGATGCCAATGTAAGTCGTTTGTAAGAAGTACGTCACGTATAATATATTAGTTCTCATTTATGACGCGAAGGCGCGTAATAAGTGCAATTCTTGTTGTATTATAGGCCCCCACGTCTAGAAATATATGGTCATGGTTCGTTGGAGTAAAGGTTACGGCTTGGTATCAGATTGGCTCGTAGATGTGTGGCGTTTTGTCTCCATGAATGAAGCACATAGGATAAGAAGAGGGTAGATAGGGGCACCCCGCGGAATCTGTTCTACCATTCTATTGATAAGTATAAACAGGTATATATACACATAGGTATCTTCCCTACATCGATACAATGATGGAGCTTTTATATCTATTCTTTTTATTACAAGTGAATCTCCAAATAACACCCTGACCATCTAAAAGTTGAACCGCTATCGATATCATTTCACATATCATGTTTCTCCTCCACCTAAATAGCATGAGCTTTGCCGAGTGGTTGCTGGTATTATTTTCTTTAGGATTCCTCTTGGTTCGTCTTCTGGATGTTGTTATTAAATCCATCAGTCGTGGCAAACATCATAGTGCTAACGAAAATATTGAGCTCTAGTTCCCCATAAAAGCCATCTATAACCTGTTCTTCCACCCCCTAGCCCACGTCCCTGGCCCATTTTGGGGTCGAATAAGCGGGATTCCATCGTGGTACCATGCGTGCCGCGGTGACCGCCATATTTGGCTATGGCAGCTGTTCCAAATCTACGGCGATAGGGTCCGTTCCGAGCCTAACATGATATTGTTTGCAGACCCTCAGTCATACACCGACATCTATAGTATGAAGTCAAACGTGCAACGGGCTCCTTTCTATGGGACCTTCCAAAAGAATAGGCACGAGCCCATGACTATAACTATAGTTGACACCGCTGAGCATTCACGGAGGCATAAACGCCTTAGCCATATTATTCTTAATGAGAACTACATACGCGTGGCCTCGAAGTTCGTCATTAACCACGTTAAACGCTGGGTCCAACTCATCACAGAAGATAATGAGATAGCTACTGAATGGTCTTCTCCCGTGAACCTTTCGAAGAAAACTGACGCTCTTACTTTTGATATCATGGGTGATCTTAATTTTGGGGCGTCTTTTGATATTAAAGAACCAGGGGAAAATCCCCTAAAACTGATACCGGCTTCTATTATTCAATTTTTTCGATTTACCTACATGGTAAGCATGCCGAGCCCGCACTTCGCTCTTTGTCGTTTCGATGGCGGGGTGGTGCTAATAATATGAAAAGATGGGCCGTGCCCCTTTTTTCAGATTCCTCCATGGCATGAGGCCTTACGGATTCGACTATCTCCTCGAATTTATTATCCCATCAGCTATTCAAAGGTTTAACCAATTTATTTATAATAGCGTCTCTGATCGTATTGCTCTACAAAAAGAGCAAGCGGGAAAACCGGAAGGTCAGCGGCGTCAAGATACGTTTTACTTTTTATATGAAGCGCGAGATCCCGATACGGGCCTCCCCGCTTACGACGAGCCCGCCCTGCGGGGAGAATCTGCTTCGCTTTTGCTTGCGGGGTCTGATACGATATCTACTGCTATTTGTGGCATAATGTTCTGCCTCGCCAGCGATCCCCGTCGACAACAGAAACTTGTAGACGAGATCCTATCAAAATTTGAATCAGCAGAGGATATCGTCTATGGACCGAAGCTTTTGGGTTGCACTTATCTGAGGGCTTGTATCGACGAGGGGATGCGTCTGAATCCCTCCATACTAAGTGACCTTCCCCGGGAGGTACTGCTTGGTGGCCTAACGATTAAAGGAGAATACTACCCTGAAGGCACTATCGTAGGAAATGTTCCTTGGGCCCTCACGCGGAACCAGGAAGTCTATGGAGACCCTGAGGTGTTCCGACCCGAGCGTTGGATCTTGGACCAATCGACGGGAGTGACTCAAGAGGCCATCGCACAGGCAAAATCCTGTTTCCACCCCTTCCTCTCCGGTCCGGGCAATTGCGTCGGACAGAATCTGGCCATGGCGACTCTTTTTATCACGATGGCTCGACTACTATATCATCTAGATATAAGAAGACTTCCCGGATCCACCTTTGGATGCGGTAGTCCTGCGATGGGGTGGGGAGCGAGGAACAAAAACCAGCTCAAGGTGAAGGATATATTTGTTTCAGACAGACAAGGCCCAGAACTACAATTCAGGAAGAGAGCATTTATTTCCCAAGTAGGTGCCTAAAGTAAAGAGAGCAATGCGAGATCAGGTAGAGTAGAAGGAAATGAATATGGGAATTTGAGTATACCGGTGCTGAATCGTTCCTTTCATTCACGATATCAGCATAGCTTTATGTTGCTTACCTTCTGGCGGTATCGAGCGTAGGGTATGTCGAATAATGGATAGGGTTCGCTTTTTTACCTACGGGCCAGCAATGATTAGTTACAAGGGAAGACAGGTGCTGTGATGAGTTTCATACATAGGTACCTACTCAACAAGACTTTCGACGTAAGATATTAGGTACCTACCTACCTAGCTTTCACAGAATGTTAAATAAATGACGCTCTCTATTACTCCTTCGAGCCCCCTACTTATCCTTTGCCTTTGAAATGCAGCTATCATGCCCATTTGGAATGATCTACAATTAGATCTCGCTTTATACTAATAAATACGGCTCACCACTTCAGCCCCATAAGAATGCCCCACGAATTATACACCTCTTATCTGGCATAACCATGATTCTTAGTAACAGTAGATAGATCGTAGCAGATTACGTTGTTAAGCGGGCTTTAAGCAATACCTCATGGGATCAGAGATATTAAAAGCCAGTAAAACTACGACCAGTTTAATACCCCGAGTAAGCTGAGGCGTTTTCAACGGCGCCCATGCTCCGGCAATAGCCCCTTAGCCCGTCTAAAGAAATTTTTATTTCTATAGGTTCGTACTATATCTTAGGCAATAAAATACTTATAGATCAAGGTTCGAAGTATTAGTTTATATTTATTTAAAGGGGGTGGCATGATTTTCCTGGTGGAAACCCGAAAAAGATAGGGGGGCTTAGTGGCTTCTATCTCATAGCTACCCAGGTACCTAGGTACCCTAAGTGGGTAGTAGACAAAAATCATCATTGCGGGACTCTTAAACTATTATAAGAGAGATTTAATGAATTCTTTTGACGTCATTAGCTCATCGAAAAGAGCCGTAAAGTATTAGGTATGAAACGGTGAGACTAATAAGCACGATGATGCATAATCGATAGGTACCTCCACCTACGGACTTAGTATAGGTACCTAGGTAGCTACTCTCATTCATTCCTAAAGGATTAATAGCTATTTGCCAGGTACAAGTGGGTAAGTGGTAGATATAGGGGTATACTGTGTATATAAGAGGCGCGTAGCGCCCTCGCTGGTTGAAAGAGAGTAGGCATTACTGAATCAATACATCTATCCTAATGGTCACTCTATGTATGACATCCATCCTAGGTCCCAATCTGACACTATTACTGGCAATTAAATGGAACCCATCTTTACTCACTTGCAATATCAACTAGCACGTGTATAGAATTTCTTATAGCATTCTTCTTTATCCCTCAGAGGCCTAAACCAGGACCAAGAATCCGATCCATAAAGCTAACCTTCGCTACTAGCCATCATGATTCAAACTTGATTCGGGAAATGGCTCGAATGACTCGCTCCTATAGCCTATCTTAAACATAGATTACCTCTTAAGTCTTTGAAATACAGATAAATTAAAAGGGGATGCTATTAAAAGCTGCTTTTTGATGCACCAACAATATGGAGCTCTATGGCACGGTATCCCAGGGATCCTTAGTGAAGTAGTGCAACGTGTCTTTCATTATTAAGACTCTATACCTTCTCTTGATATCTCTGTGTAAACTTGGAGCTTGGAACAGAGTCATCGATGGCTAAAATAATCATAGTAGCAATCCTTCTACAGCCTTCGATATAAGGAAATATATAGGGGGTGTACGGAAGCACTTGGCGTATTGGGAGATACATGATCCGAAGATTATCGTCACATACCTCAAGCTCCAAACTGCATCAGAGTTTGTCTATATGCTCGACGTAACGCTCTCCAAAGTCTGTATCCTCATCCTGTATCTTCGTATCTTTGCCGAACGCAAGGTCGACCTCATAACTAAAAGGTATATAACATAACTTTCCTGATTAAAACATGTGTCCTTGATTCACCCAAAAGAAGTCGACTAAGGGCCTTATAAGCGCCATTGCTCTCTGCGACGAGTACTCAAAGTCCGGTTGGGTGCTGGACTCGACATATTACACGGGCATCGAGCCTATAGCACTCGGCACTATTGAACTAAATATATATTTCATCTGCTTGCCTGATATGAAGCCTCCAGGGCGGGGGATATACAGAAAATTCAAGCCTGACAAAGTCAATGAGTTTCACTACAACTCAAGTCCATCTTCCCCGGCCGTGGGATCCAAAGGTTATGGCTCCTCTGTCGGTAAGCTTCATGATAGTTACACAATCTCAATTTCGGCTTCTAGGAGACAGCGTGATTCTAGCACAGGGTTTGAAATCCCTACCGCAATTCAGCTAGATAAGACGGTTTACGTGAATTATTCTTAAAAGCGCACTCCCCAAGAGATAGGGTCTAACCTAAGTCAAACTGGATAGAATCATCCCAGTAAGGTCAAGGAAGTCATTCTTATCAATTATTAATCGAGAAGATGTGAGGTTACTCCCTCGCATGGGATCAGCGTACATTCCATCGCTAGACCAGAGATGGAAATCTAGATGAGTCTCTGTAACAAGCCACATGGTGACCAAATGATCAAGATACGATGCCATTCCTGCTTACAGGCCTCTCCACTCTCTTTGTCCAAGGTGTGCTACTAATACCGCTCCGTAACCCCTTTTCAACCCTTGACTACCTGTTAAGCATCTAAGCCGAGTTAGTGTTCCATTTCAACCACGATAATCCAATCAACAGATTCAATCGCATGAACATAAATCATTCCAAGATATGTATATATATATATATATATATATATTGATGCGAAGGAGCGTACATCATAAATGCCAAGAATATAAGTCATGATTTTCCCAACCAGTGAACGAATGCCTCAGTTCACTATGCTCAATGCCAGATTATCCAAGATCGTGCTGCCAAGGCGCCGCTCTCCTTCATTAGACGCGTCAATCCCCTCATCTTCGTTCATGGGAGGAATATCCTCCAGATCGCTCTCTAGCCTTCATGGCGATGCACGGGATTAGACATCAGAACAGATGATCTTCCACGAGGCCCAGTTGGCGTTGGGCGGGGGGACGTCGCTGCATGTGCTGGTCTCGAGACGTGTGCTGCCGGATGTGCAGATGTTGTTGGTAAAGACGTAGACTATTATTATCCCGGTTAGTTGGCATGTCCTCCTCACCACCAATAGGTGCTAATACGGAACGGGGGACTTACAGCTGCAGCTGTCGGCGGCGGGGCTGTTCATGGCCTCCAAGACGACGGACTTGACACCGGGGGGAGTTGGCACGCCATCAAAGGTCTTGCAAGCGTTGGCGTCGGACGTGTCGACGGTGTAGAAACCCTGGTTCAGGTCGCTGCAACCCTCGGCGCCGAAAACTCGGAACTGGGCTAGACGGGCACCGTCGCGGGGGACGGCGTTGGCGTTGGCGCCGAAAGCGAGAGCGGCGACGGCGCTGAGGAAGGTGGTGAACTGCATTTTTGCGGTGGTGGTTTAGAAGATTTTGGGATTGAGTAGATAGGTAAGTAGTATTAGTGATGTTGAGAGCGGGCGTATATGAGTTGTCAGATGCTTTGTTGTCTAAGACTAATCGATTGGAGTCTAGAGATCGCAGTCTCTCGCCTCCCTTTTATAATGCCATGAGGTCTCCCCATATCGTATTGTCGGTGCCTAAAGTCCATGATCTAGACGTTCTGTATGTACAACACAGGAGGCTTTGCGTCTCGCGATTCCCGCCTGTCGATTATTCGAACACGATGTTTCCGCGCATCTGATCATGCAAAGCGACGACGCAAGGAGTGCTCTATGGACTGAGCCCTGGGATAAGCCACACCCCGGTCAAGCTGCTAACTACATAGCTGAGGGCAAAGCAACCAATCACGAATAACGGGGTCGTTGAAGATCTACCCGGAATGGGAATTACCGTCTTATGCGGCGTCTGTAAGAAGGATCACCGCCTCCCGACTTGTGGGGTTGAGGCATGTCGAGTAACGTGTAACTTGACATGTTTACGACAGAGATCGGCAGTCGGTGGAGATCTTCACTGGTTGGACTAAAAATGGCATGCTGGGATCACTCGTATGCCTCACCTCAGCTCCGAGAAGCTTGTATGAGGTCAAAGCTTTACATACCAACGTTAACAAGGCCAACGTTCTCTTCTTGCAGCGTATTGCGTTGTAACATGTACATAGATATGTAGTGTAAGTCTTCTGGAAGGCAGAACTATTAAAAAACCCCCGATTGGATTATCCTCCAAGAACTCCATAGAGACCCATAGCCCGCGTAATCTGACAAGGTGTTTACCCCATGAAATCCGACATTGCGGCTGGACTGGATCGAATGAATCTACGCCACGGTGCCGCTGCCCGAAGCATCTTGTGTTCCGATATAATGCTATTTGATATCAAAGTAATAGCTGGGGAAAGAGTCTGTCGCCATTAGCCTAACGCTGACGCAGGTGTGTCAATACAAGTCTTTTGTAAGGAGGCATTGAGCAGCGAGGGATTCCGCTAGGGCTGTTTTTACCTATTAACTAAGGTACCTATACATATTAACTAGATGGTATGTACTCGTGTTTCCTTTACCCAAACATCGACATAATTAATATTAAACTGGAGTTGAATTATGTACATATGTGGTTGCCTTCTCGTATTGGAATCGACTAGGAGTGATGACCGCGTGTCCATCGCAGTGTGCTTTATTTTAATGACCAGTCATATCTAGTCTTGCCACAGCACAGCACCCGATTCTCGAACGAAGGAAATGCCGAAGTTCTCCAAATGAACTTTACGAGGAAACCCAATAACCGACGTAGTACAATTATGCAACGACTGGTTGTTTGCTGTAAAAGTGTTTCAAAGATGTACATTCATTTATTTACTTATTTACTTACTTATTTATTGTCTAATAATAGCGCATGCAAAAAGCCTCAAGTTACCTATGCTTAATATCACCAAGCTTGATGATACCTTCTGAGATGAATACTGTTACCCCCGTACGGTTTCTACTGTGTAATCATAAGTATCGCAACATTTACTTTAATACCGACTTTTCACAGCCTCTTCAGAATAACAACACCCCTGTAAACTCTTACACGACACTTTGGTAACCAATTAGCTACGGGAAGAGTTGCAACATACCCAGTAAGTATCTCAACTTCCAGTATGGACATTCTCCACCACAGGCAACCAACCCAAACTGCAAATTTAGGGATATGGTTGGACTTATGTTCGGACTACGGAGCAAATGTTCCTCCTTCAGCTTGTAAAATATTACTTCCCATTACGACTCCGAGGCACCCGAGATCTACAGCATCCGCACCTTGAAAGGCAAACTTCCAATAAATACTCGTTAGTTATTGGCATTACATAACATAACCTATAGAACAACCCTAAGAAACGAGGAAAACCGAACATGCTGCCCAACCCCCACCCCCTATTCCCATATTTCCCTATCTCCCTATCGCTTAGTACCACAAAGAGAAGAGAATATGACTAGATGTTCCCGGCATCGATAATCTCATATAGCATATTGCTTTCTCTTATTGTATCTTCGGACGATATATTGCCAGCCCAAGCACCTCCCACAGAAATGAGCACAATAGGCTGGATGACCAACCGCCTGGATTCAGAAACCAAACAACAATGGCCAAAATTCGTTGCATGTCGTAGAGACAGAAGGCCTAGCCCTAACAGAAAACGAAAGGACTAGAGATACGCTCCAAAAAGTCACAGCCAATTTCCCGCCCGACCTACTCCAACTCGCAGTAACCTGAAGAAGGGCACTACCACAAGTTGCCGTTGTTGTCGTTGTCGTTATTGCTATTATAGTCGGCGCTCGCACTTCCACCAACAGAGACGGCTCGGGCGTTCTCGCCTGCGGAGGGAGGACGCCGGGCTATAGGAGGCCGATATGCGTATGATCTTCCGCTTGCCATGGCCGACTCCCGCAGCCTGCTCTCGGCTCTCTGCATCGATAGTATTGCGTGGGTTGACTCTGGTACCCTGTGGCCTCGAGGCTGGTATGGCCTCGGCCTGTTCATCATAAAGTGCGTCATCTGCGGCTCCCTCCGTGCGTTCTGCGTATTCACGGCCTCGTGCATCTCTTGCATTTCTCTTAAACTCCGTATCTGGATGTCCATCGATCGTGGCCTAACAGATCCTACGCGCTGGTATCTGATATTTGGATTATCTAATGTTCGTTTGCCGTTCATGTCCGTCTGGGCCACACGTGTAGTTGGCTTCTGATATGCCTCTGCCGTATGGTCGGTTCTTTGATATTCATGCTTGGTCTGGCTTGCCGTCTGGTACCACTCTGATGAGTAGTTATTCCCTGATTTGGCTTGCTGTCCGCTCTCTTGCTGTAGCTCGGAAAGCAGCTTCTGAGTTTGCTCCCTAGATATCATGATTTGCTCTTCAAGTTTACACACTACAGCGGTTGATGTTTTACTTAAGCAGTGATCAGTCTGGGCGCCTATGGGTGCTTCTTGAATAGAGGACCTATCGGCATGGAGACGGCCATTCTCTTCTGTTAGGATCTTGTTAAACAGCTGTAGGTCTGCGATTTCCGACTTTTGCTGTTTGATCTCATTGTGCTGTATCCCGATGAGCCTCTCTAAGCCTTCCACTTGCTGCGAAACCATACGTGAAAGTTTTCGCTCATCTGACGCAGAATTATTTGCTATTCTGAGTTCTTCGCGCAGGCTCGAGACCTCCCGATCTCGTTCCGCCTCTTTCTGGATAGCCTCTGCTGTGACCTTTAAGCTTTCTTCAAGAGCCTCACTCATTTCCTTATGGCACTTGATTTCGCACTTGAGATCTGACCTATCCTCGCAAAGGGTGTCAAATAGTCTCTGCGCCGTCCTGCTAGCTTGTCTATATTTTCTAGCCTCGTCCTCGACCCTCATTTCGCTTCTTTTCAGAGCCTCTCTGAGATGATGTCGCTTCCTAAGCAGCGAGTTTACTATCTTCTCTGCGGCGTCGCAGTTTGAGTTCAGCATTTTCTCTACATTCCGAATCTTATGATTCGCTCCATCGATCTGTTCGTTCAAGTCGGTTATTATAGCCGCATTGTCCCTAGCTACTATATAATCTGAGGGTGGGCCAGATCTAGAGCACTCCTGATGAGAAATAGCTCTCGAACAGCTTTCAGGCGGTGTTAGAAACTCTCGATCCATTGTATAATATTGAATGTCGGTATTTTTACATTCGCTTTCGACGATATCTAAGCCCGACGGGTGTATGTTTGAATTATAAAAATAATAGACACAAAAGACTACCAGGAGAGGATGTAATAGCGTGGGAGAGGTAGCACACTCGTCATCTCAATACCTTTTCTATCAGAAGACGACCCTGTCCTCCAAAACAGGTACCCAAACTCGAACTCGAACTATTGGTTTGAATTTGTTTCCTTTGGGTCAGGGCGTTAAAAAACTAGCATTTCTCCTAATCCTTGGAGCCGAATCTCGTTTTATTAGTTTAGTATCGTTAATTTGAGTGTGAATAGAGGTAGTTCTATGGTCATGCAACAAAGAGCCAGGGCCCTTTTGAGGAAGGTTTGAGGGAATTAGCCGACACAAGAAAGTATGATCGCCGAGTTTGGTTGCTGCTATGTGAAAAGGGGTAGTTTGGTGATAGCACGGGATGCTAAATTAAGTTTCATTGAGTACAACTTGATGAGAGTTTAGTGGTGATACCTGGGACTAACAGTTGGCTGATGGGTCAGAAAGTATGATCAAGTGAGAGTAGTAAGGCGCTTATCAACGAAGCATTAGAGTTAAGGTTGAGTTATACGCCCCGAGTAAGTAGAACAGCCCTCAGGTTTAAGTTCCAATCGCAAGATAGGGCCAACAGAGTTGCCTTAATCACCGTGAGTCGCGGTATCGAAAACGAATCATGCCTATCATAGATAATAAGACCGACAAGGCCCTACACAGGCTGGCATGTCATGGCGTTATGGGGTATAAGTATTGAATTCCGTTTCTATATATGCCGAGATAGAGCAGATGGTCCTCCCACTGTCCTCGGTGCAGTAAAGTAGTGCACAGGGTACCGCTCCCAGATCAACCCATATGAACAAGACAAAATGAAGATTGCCACGCTCAACTTTTGTGCCCTTAATTACCCGGCACGCCTAAGCGTAGCGCTCTTTAGCGGCGCGCACGATATCCCTAGCGACCACCACAAGCAAAGGGACCTGCCGTTTACCATGTTTGTGCACCGCGATATACCTTATTTTGCTGGTATATCAGTCAACCTGCTTCTCGCAGCCGATGCGACCGAGCAACTCCTTACGATCGCTATGGCCGGGTAAACTGACACCAGAAGAACTTGCGCCTCTCTTAACGCCTGTCCGACGCTCCCACCCCTTCAAATCAATGGCTTCCACGCCAACTTCTTCCTCAAGTGGCTGTGCCTCTTCGTATTCGGTTTCTAACTCCTCTTCATCCCTTTCGTCATCGCTCCTAGTATCATCGGCGCCGTCCCCCTTAACCACCCGGATGGCAACATTGACGATCATGAAGAACCAAAAGATGGTGAGGACTTGGAGACCAAGTAAACAATATAGGAATCCCCATTGAATTGAGCTGGAGAAACAAACTGTACCCTCAGAGCCATTAAATGGCTCTAGGACGTGACCCCATCCATCAGGGATAGGCAACGGTCCCGTCAGATTTGAATTTGGGCCATGGTAACAGCCCCAGGTGATTTGCTCAGGTATATCTTTGTAAATGCTGTAGCATGTCATAAGGTAAAATATGTGTCTGGCCACAAACCACGACACCATGAAAACCACAAACGTAGCATCGCATAGCTTTGAGAACCCCAGGTATTTCAAACATTTTGCCAGCTGTTATTGGGGTTAGCCAAAAAGGGCCAAGTGGTGTTTAGGGGCTTAAATGATCCAACTTACTGGGAGGAACAGGTCGACCACATCCATAAGAACCAAGATGAGGTTACCAACTCGAGTATGGCAATAGTAGTAACACCCGGAAATGAGCGTGATCGTGATGAAATGATGGGTGAGCATCTGATAATGGTCCTTTCTGCGGTCTTCGATATGGATAACAAGGACTTGCTGTACCCAGAAAGCCCATTGCGCTAGTATGTAGCCTTTCATGAGCCCGTCGAGTTCCCTATTTGGCCAGCCAGTCCAGAGCTCTTTCATGTTGAGAAAGTAGGCTGAATTGACGTATAAATACTGCTCGAGGGTTATTTGTTAGTATACCCGTCAAATAGTAAGTAGGTAGATAGGTAGGTATGCGCATAGCAAATCTCCTGCGCCTATGTGGCATCAAGGGGTCTTCATACCGTGCCAACCGTCCAAAAAACGCTGTAGTAAACCAGCATCCATGCCTGCTCAGAGAATCTGGTAATATCTTTCCTTTTGGAAATACCCCATTGCCTGGCCAATGGTGCTAGTAAGTGTTCCATCAAACAAGCGCGGAGTCCAGTGAAGAGAACTATGCAGAATGAAATGAAGTGGTAATCATTTGTCCCAATCGCATATTTCCCAGAGTCCGGGTTGTGGTACGAGAGGGTAAAAAATTTGGAGGTATGAGGGCGTGCTTTAGGAAGGCATATGTGCGTGAGGAAGATCAAAGTGATCAAGTTGAACGAGAGACCTATACGATTGGAAACAATTAGCGATAATAGAAGAGCGTATGGGAATACTAGCTAGCAGTGCGATGCTACTGTCGTGGAACAGAGTACCGAACAGGACCCTACACACTCCATGATGGGGAAGGATTGAAAATAGCTGTCCGACGGATTTTGCAGCTACGTGTAAACATACCAGTTTGATTCTCGAGAAACCAACGAGCCAAACCCCTCATGGGGCCTTCGTCTTTCCTCTTCACTCTTCGGACTAAGACCTTATTTTTGCTGGTCTGCATGTATAGAGGCCCATTCATTGAGCTCCGCGACTTGACCGGTGGCCTCACGGTGCCTGTCTTGGACTTCTCGACTTGAGGCTCCATGGTTGTGATAGACTCTGTTGTATCCCCAAGGTCTGTGGGAGGGGCATTGGCCTCGGGTTCGTTCATATTCAAATCGAAATGCCCGCTAGAAGTCCGGTTGCAACAAGTTTTGTATGCTGAACCGTGAATTTGTGCGGGTATGTCGGCCGATGCAACAAGATCAGCGGGGAACTTCGCAAAATCAGAACCAGTGATAACCAGTGATTACACAATAACGAATGCCTCACACATCAAGCGATTGGCGGATGCGAGTAACGGAGTAACGGGTGTTGACGGGAGTTGACGGGAGTTAGAACACGAAAACGAATGCCACAAACAGACAAATCATCACTCTTATTTTAGAAGAACGAATGTGTCCAACAAGCCCCCGGAGCTGTATACAGGGGACATTGATCTGGTCGGGACCACCTGGACAGGACTGAAGGCAAGTTGTTTTTGAAGATGTTGAAGTGAAGGTGGGCCCTCCTACTGCTGTAAGTTTTTTGATAGATTCGAGGATGAGCGGTCAGAGCGGTGAACCGGGAGAGAAAGAAAAAAAAAAAAAGGAGGAGGGGTGTTCGAGCTACACTACCTAGGGTTAAGTACTTACCTATTAGGGTAGCGTCCCTTGCTAACAAGGGATTAGTGGAGCATATCAATATATTTTGGTGATCACTGATCGCTATATCGTCGATAACTAGGCCGCTTAGGTAAATGCTGATAGGGGACCCCCTTCGCGGCCAAGAGCTTTTTGTGTCCTTTTATTACGTGCACAGAACCCGTACCTTTGGCGAAATGGAGACAAGCCAAGGGTATAGATCAGCGATCGATATACTTACATGCCTCTCAAACATGGTAACATCTGATTTTTTGTTGAGACCATTGTGCATATGTACCTAGCCTGATAACTTCAATGAACAGCTTGCAGCACCAATTTAAATCATAGCTTTAGTGCTACATTTTCCTAACATACAAGCTTAAAATGTTGCGAAATGTACACCAGCTACTTTATAGCTTCTTCTTTTCCCTTTTTAAATAACTTGTAGTAGCCAATTGGTTAGGTAAAGCTTAGGAGAGTTTACGTATTATACCCTCGTTTCGTTTCAAGAGCCGTATCGTATCGCCTGCTTTGGTCAGTTCATGGCATCTTTTTCTCTCCTATTCTTTCCCCGCCGCAAGCTTCCCATCCCCAATGCAACCTACTTTTTATCGAAGCTGTTTGTGGGTAAGAGTGGCCAATGGGAGCTAACTGCTCCGGGATTGGCAACTTTACTGCATGGATTTGCTTTTATATCACCTTTCCACATGGCATCCTAGCGAATAAGCGGCGCCGAATTTCGCACAACCATATATCTAGCGTTCTCGTGTGTTGTCGCTTATTCCCCGGACATTCTTCGCGAGCGGGGAATCCATGTGGATTGCTGTGACTTTCCGGTATATAAGTTAATTATGAACCACGAGATACTTTTCAATGAAAGAATTAATAGGTTTTAATGCTTAGATTTCATCTAACACGGTAAAAGTTGAAGATTTCTTCATTAATACTTGGCAACGAGCCTAGCAAATGATGAATGTGCGTTAGGTAGGTACATATGTGAATGTGAGTTGGGACATAATATTGAAGTAATTGGTTGATATAATTGTGGAAGTTTACCTATCTTCGGTAAGTTGTCTTCGGTAAGTCTGAAAGTCTGAAAGTCTGGAACCGTAGGGACTCAGCTGCTAACCTAGGTACCTAGGTAGCTAGCCGTCTCGACTTCCACATGATACCCCATACTTTTAAGTTCTTACTAACCATAGTCAAGCCACATGTGGCCTTCTGACAATCTGGTTGAACCAACTTACCAGCCTGCCTGCCTAGGTAAATCAATAGCCAATCAAATCTAATGCCAGACAATGACTAAGAATTTCTTGTCCATAGTAGGTACCAGAAACATTGAGAAAAAGCATCGACCCACTATTTGTTTCTCTACACTACCTACACTATGACCGTGTTCTAACACATGTGTGCACAGCCTTCCTGCACCTGCCTAATGGCGTACAGAGGTACTTCCATTACCTAGGTACATTGCGCCCCGCGATTCGCCCGCTGCGAGTTTCTAACGTCCACCTCTCACCTAAAACAACCTCCATCTTTCCATCATCAGTAGATCATTACTCATTTTTGCTCTGTCCATCTATCATCAGCCACGAGGAACCCTCTATTATAGAGAGTGCACACGGATAAAAAAAAACAACAACACGATGGCGGCTAATACCAAATACACGCCGGCGCCTACTCAGGATCCTGACGCGGCAACCTGGTCGCAGGCTCCCCCGTCGTACCAGGACGCTGGATCAAACAACCCATCGACCGGGCTCTTCAGCGATGCCCCGCGCAGCAGCGAGGACAACATCCCCGATGACTTCAAGTTTGGCGGGTCTGTCGCCGAGGCGACGATCGATATTCGCAACCAGTTCATTCGCAAGGTGTACACCATCCTCACGGTACAGCTACTCGCTACGGCTGTCGTCAGTGGCTTTAGTTTCTGGAGCGAGGGGTACAAGACTTGGATCCAGTCGCACCCAGCTCTCGTCTGGGCCTCGGTATGTTGAACCTGTTTGCTCCTCGAAGTATTTAAAATGTTCGTGAATGACAGAAGCTAACATGATGATACTTACAGCTTTTCGGCTCCATGGCTTTCATGGTTCTGACCTACTGGAAACGCAAGTCCTATCCGACAAACCTGCTATTTCTCTCCGGATTCACCCTGCTCGAAGCCTACACCATTTCGGTTATCGTGTCCTTCTACAAGACACAGATCGTGCTCAATGCTGTCATCCTGACTGGAGGCATCTTCGTCTTCCTGACGCTGTTTGCTTGCCAGACTAAATACGACTTCACTTCTTGGATGCCGTACCTGTTCGGCGCGCTTTGGGGCCTCCTGCTCTTCGGCTTCATGATGATGTTCCTTCCTAGCAGTAGTACCGGCGAGCTCATCTACGGCGGACTTGCCGCTCTAATTTTCTCGGGCTACATATTGGTGGATACCCAGCTCGTCATCCGCAAGCACCACGTCGAGGAGGAGATTGCTGCCGCGATCAGCTTGTACTTGGACATCATCAACTTATTTTTGGCCATCTTACGCATCCTCAACAGCCAGAGTAACAATTAGGCAAGCTGAAGAGGGTTGGCGGGAACGATTTTGGTTGTAATGATACGAACTTAATATTAAGTTAAACGCGGAATTTTAGGCTTCCTTTCGCAGGAGGGACGCAAAGGATATTTTGAGAAAACCCGCGGTCCTAGATGTTACTGCAGGATTTGTGTATTGTTTCCTTTTCCTTGTGTTGCTGTATGAGTTTAGGGAACGGCGTCTTAGGAAGTAGCAACTTGAGCTTAATATTAAGGGTCGTGCTGCTGAAACCATGAATTTAGTTTGTTTTAGGGTATGCTTAGTTACGTGGGGATCGTCAAACTCCCAGCTAGCATAAATTATTCTTATTCAAGGCGTTTTGAGATCTGAAAACTGCTAATAGGTGTGAAGCTTCGGGAACGGTTCTGGCAATAAGATCAAACTTTCGTCGGCTCTGGGGGGAAATGAGTATAATAAAATAGTGTACCAAGCTCGGCGCATTCACCTTCGCCTATATTTCAATTGCAGCTTCTCTGCGGCATAGCAATATAATCTTATCACTAGAACAAGCGAAAACATAGATCGTAGAGGTAACCATAATAGACATCAAAGAAAGCTCATATTGATATCTGCATTAGAAGGCACTAATACTAGGAGAAAAGGGGGCATAAAAGTAGAAAAGGCTACATAGTGGCAACTGGTAAAACGGACATCGACTCGCAAAAGATACAAAGGCAGGCGAACTGTCTCCTCTACCACCTTTAGTTTGTCCACAGGACGACGTATCATCAGATATGAAAAATTAGGAAAGCAAACACTGCTTCCCTTTCCCACTGTGTCATCGTCCCTCTTCCGAAAATTGGGCATGCAATAATTGTAAGGGGATATCAACTCTGGCTTTTATTCCTGACAAGTTTTCACCAAGCCCTCTGCTATTCCGCATCCCACGCAATCATTAAATTTGTTGGGTTTTCGTATAACGCGTCATTTCGAATGGCTTTAAGGGGTCAGGTACTAGGGGATATCAAACACCCAACGCCACAATCCATTCTGCTATCTGGTCGCCGATATACCAGTAGTAGGAGATAGAAAAGATGTCGTTCTAGGATACTTAGTTGGCTTCCTGTTCACCATTCGCTTCCGGTGTGCCTGCGGCAGCAGCGGCCTCTCGTGCCATTCTCGCTTCGATTTCGCGTAATTGAGACTCGCGGGCCAACAGCTCCTGTCGTTTCTCGTTGATCTCGCGCTGAACCTTGACCTCGATTTCGCGGAGCTTCTCTTCTTCTCGACGAAGTTGCTCTTCCTTTAGACGGACAGACTGGGAGGCCAAATCCTCAGGGTTCATGGAAGAGTCACTGTAAATAGTACGTTAGAAGATAGTCATAATAGCCCGTTAAAGGTGACTTACACTCCAGCACCACCCTCCACGCTCTTGCTGAGTTTCTCGGTACGATAATTCTCGTATAGGAAATCGTGGGTAATCTCCTTCAGATCAGCCAGATGGCTGTGAAGGAGAGCTGATCGAATGGCCAGGAAGTCGGAATGGCGAGGGTTATCAACTTCAACAACACCCCAAGGATATTGCCGAGCTCGGACTTTACGACCACCAATCTCGATAACATCTTCGGAGCCAACTATAGCAAAGGGCATTAGACCTCTGAGCTCGGCGTTCTCCTCAACGGTATCCTCATCATCTTCTTCGATATCGTAAGGGAAGTTGTACACCGGAATTCGGTAGTGCTCAATGTCCTCCATAACAAGCTTCTTCGACTCGGCCAGCTCGGCGGGGGTCAGCGAATCGGCGCGGCCAATAACGGGAATGACGTTGACACGGGGAGCAAGGCGCTTCATCAGTTCGATGTCGAGTTCACGGAGACTGCAGACAGTGAGTATATAACAAATGATTGATCAAGAGGCAGCACATACCCGTGACCAGTAGGAGTAATAAAGTATAGCATAGCATGTACTCGGTTGTCCCTGAATCTTGGGTTTCGCTTGATACGCGACTCCTCGGCCAAGATGTCGTCATATTGTCTCTCGAGATACCCAACAATCTCTGAGAAGCTATGGATGGAAAAGCATTAGTAGATGTTGTAGGTGTTGTTCTTAAATATCACGCCGTACCTTGCCTCGTTGTCAATTTGGTCACCAAAACCCGGGGTGTCAACAATAGTTAAAGAGATACGGGTGCCTTCTTCGTCCAATTCGAGCTCTACGGCAGAATATTAGAACTTGTTTATCACTCCCTGGGATAGGCAATAAACTAACCAACAGTGACGGGCCTGATCTTGACACCATCCTCAACGTGAGCGGCACTAGCGTCGTCAGAGTCCTTGTGGTCCAAGACACTCTTACTGCAGAGGGTGTTGACGAAAGTTGTTCTTCCTATATAGTAAGAGCTACAATTAGCATCTCCATTGTGCTGGGTAGTTGATAGCTTGATGCTTCGAGGGAGATGGCACGTGGAACGCGTCAAGATTAAGGGGAGCTATGTATACCTGTTCCTGAAGCACCGCAGACCATCAAGCAGAACTGAATTCCCTTCTTGACGTTCTTCTTCCGGCGCATCATCTTCTGTGAACGCATCATGATAGATTAGCAACTGCACCGAGATTACACAACTATGGTGGACGGAAAAGACGAGAGCAGGACAAAGATGCAAGTGACAACGCAAAATGCAAACATGGAACGCGAGGTTCGTTTGGTTGCAGCGTGATAGGGGAGGCTCACCGCTGGGGACGACATATTAGGCTAAGGCTTGGGTTTCGCAATGGGGTGATTAGGTCCGCTAGCAAAAAGAATTGAAATTGCAATGATTGACGATGGTAGGTTTCGTCAAACGGAACGGGATCTTCGCAAATGGGGGTATCTAAAAACAGCGTTGTGAAAGGGGGGGTGTGATCACAGCTTGGGTGTTGATGAAGGAAACCAAAGAAGATTTGAGAAGTGTTAGGGATTTGCTTCGCCAAAGCTGTTGATGGCTGTCTCCTTCCCTCTTCTCCAGAAAAAAGTGCAATTTCAATACCACAAAACGGTTGCTACAGAGGGGGGGACCAGACAGGGGTTATGGGGCCACTAGAAAGGCACCAAATCAGAGCACGGATCACTTGTATCTCCCCCGAATTCAGGGGCTCAGGCTCTGATACCGCAAGAGCTAACGGGAGGTACCGAGGTACATGATATTTAATTGGACAGGCGGACAAGCCAGGGTCGACCCAGCACTACCTACTTCCCCGTCAAATTAACACGAGGCTGGAGATGCAAGAGAAAGCAAATAGAATTATTCAACCGTAACATCTACTTTAGGTAGCGTCTTTAAAGTTACTACTAGATGTATGTCCCAAGTACCTGGGTACATATACCTAAGGTTAGGTACCTAGGTAGGTATTGAAAGACAGGTAACAGTTATGATACAGCTACAGAATGAACCGTTGAAGCTGTAACGCCACTAAAAGTTTGCAAATAGAGGAAGAGCTCTCAGACCATTCCTCCCCTATCAGCCTATGTATGTACAAAACAATGGCCGGGGGCAAGGCCGACCTAATAAGACCTGGAGCATGTGGTCCGTGCACATACATCTTTAAATCTCCATAGCATCTTATGTACCCATGGAACTCTCACGTGTACTGTACCTGCGCAACATATTACGCCCCATCCCAAGCAATCGCCTGGACCAGACTTGTGATGATAATCAACCAACTTCATCGGTTCAAAGGCTTACCATTTTCTCTCATTCTCATTCAAAAGCTTGTATAGATCCCGTAACTGATTCTCCGAATTATATCATTCCTAATTCGTTCAACGTTTCATCAGCCCTGACTCATCTCTGGCCCAGCTGGCTGCCTGCATGTAGGACAGGTACTGGGAAGCTTAGCCAGGCCAGCGCTTATCGTCGCATTCCATCTATAGGTCCGTTTATCTAAAAGCAGTCCCGACGGAAAGCTTCACGAATGTGCGATATAGCAATGATCTGGGATACCGAGACTCTACCCGAACTCTCTGGTTTCTTTTGAGACTCAGCATCATTTATTTGTTCGTTTCGTTTACTTCGTCCGTTGCGGTCGTTGTGGTCGTCGTGGTCGTTCCTCTCGTTAGCCTACTCTATTTATTCTTAGTACCAGTGTAGACTTATAAAATCGCCATCATGAATACTCGACCAGTTATCGAAAACCCCAGCGAGCATGCTGCTCTCTCTGTCACCTTCAACCATGACGCAAGTCGATTTGTTGTTGGGTTGGACTCGGGATTCTGCAGTATGTTTTCGATGGCATACCTTTTTAGCTCATACATTGCACTCACTTACATGCTTCATAGTCTTCCTCTCAAATACTTGCCAAATACAAACAGCAAGAGGTATGTTATGATACATATCTGTTTATTAGAAATTAGTCTTACAAGCCTTAGTTTTCAATGCGGGCTTAGGTCTAGTCCAGATGATGGGCAATGCCAATTACCTTGCTCTTGTTGGTGGCGGCCGCTCACCCAAGTTCCCGCAGAACAAAACCATAATATGGGATGATAGCAAAGGCAAGATCGGCCTTGAAATAGCTACTCTTACTGCTGTTCGCGGCGTCCAGATCTCTAAGACGAGGATTGCCGTCGTTTTGCAGAATAGCGTACGTTTATATGCTTTCCAAAAGCCCCCTACGCCACTCGCTATATACGAGACTACAAACAATTATCTCGGTCTTTGCTGTCTAACGGAGAGACATTTGGTTATCCCTGGTAGGACGCCGGGCCAAGTTCACGTTATACAGTTCGACACAGGCAGTGTCAGCATCATTCCTGCACATTCTTCAGGTTTGAGAGCGTTGCAACTAAGTTCAGACGGAGATCTACTCGCAACAGCGAGCGAGAAGGTAAACGAAATCAATACTTGGTCAACTCACTCTGCTAATTATGTACAGGGGACAATCATCCGCATATTCTCTACTAGTAGGGGCGCGAAGCTTGCTGAACGACGTCGTGGTAGCGAATCTGCTACTATATACTCCTTACGTTTTAGTCCATCCGGGAACATGCTAGCCTGCACCTCGGACAAAGGCAGCTTACACATCTTCGATGTTCCTAACCCACGTAATCAACAGTTTGCCCCACCACCACCAGCTCCCAGTGGAAGTAGTCCTAATACTGAGGGGAGGAATAAATGGGGTATCCTGAGCAACATACCGTTTGGTCCGTTTGGTGACATATATTCTTTTACCTCTGCACCTTTCGAAACAGGAGAAGAGCCCCTTCTTCCTACTGTTCGAAATCATCTAGGGGGGGAAACCGTACTGGGTACTAGTAGGCCAGTGAAAGGGGTGATCGGCTGGATAGATGAAAGTACTCTAATTGTCGTGGGTGCTGGGCAAGATGCGCGTTGGGAGAAATTTGTTCTTAAGGAGGGCGAAAACGGCAGATCTATGGTCGTCAGGGAAGGCTGGAAGAAATACCTAGGGAATTAGGACGAGCTCAAGGATTATTACGAGCATAGTCCCAAGCATAAGCTAGATGAGTACCTAGGGGAGCCATATAAGAGGTACTGATTTGAAACGGTCATAGGGAAATGGGCGTGGAGTATATGGATTCGCGGGTTAGGCGTTATCTGGTCGAGGATGGCGTTAGAACTCATGTTGCACTAGGATATGGGCTGGCAAGATTGCCTGACTAGCATTGACTTTTGGGGGTATCTTTTATTAAGCGATTAGACAATATCGTCAATCTCTATACGAGCGTGGGGATCTGCTTCTACTTCGTCTACTTTTACGTTCTCTATCTTTATCCCTATCCTCGTCATCGTAGCGGCGAGAACGCTTCTCGCGCCTGTCCTTATCATCTCGGTCTCTTCGTTCCCTATCGCGACGTCGATCGCGGTCGCGGTCGTCGTCTCGTCTTTTCCGCTCGCGATCTCTAGAATCATTCCTCCGTCTTGGAGGTGTCTCGTCCCGTTCTCGGCTGCCTTTTCCAACCGTTGTTTCATCCCGCCTAGATTTCCTATGGCGATCGCGCTCCTCGTTGTCCTTATCGTCTCTTTTAGATCTACGGGAATGGTGGTGATGCCGATGCTTATCTTTCTTACCCTTCTCCCCCTTACGCTCACTCTCCTTCCTTAATGCTAATTCGACTTCTTTCTTCTTCTCCTCGATCAAGAAGCCCTTCATAGGGTCGTCCTCATCGTGTTCTTGGATGAGCTTTGCTAACTCTATCTCCTCTTTGATCATCGGGCGTCTCTCCTCTTCCTCCTCCTCACTAGCATCTTCCATATCTACATCCTCACCCTTAGCGGCCTTCTCGCGGCGCATGATATCTTCCCAACCAACCTTGAACTCCTCGGGGTCCTCATCGTCGCGAGGCTTGTATCGGGCGTGGTCGACCCTGACTAGACGGCCGTTGATCTCAGCGCCTCCTAGGTTGTCCACGGCCAAGTCTGTACTGCGTTGATCCTCGTACTTCAGCCAACCAAAACCCTTGCTTTTACCCGTTTCCTTGTCTCGCGCGAGCTTTAGGAAGACGGGCTCTCCGTACTGCGAGAAAATCGTGATGATGTCACCCTCCGACAATTCGTACGGCAGACCACCAAAGTTGACGAAGGCGGTGTCGCGGTAGTCGGTATGCCAGGAGGCTTCTGGTGACCTGCTTTTTGTTAGTATAAAGGGGTTTACAATGCGACTCAAGAAACAAGGAACATACACCCCATTCTCAATCTCGCGTTTGTTGAGCGCTTGGATGGCGCGTATCTGATTCATAATGTTGCATTCAACTATTGTTGTTCCAATAAGTTTTGGGAACGGATATAAGACAAAGACAAACAGGTAGCTTAGGAAGGCTACGAAATGGTAAGAAAGGTTACTACATAAAAGGCTTCGCTGCAAGGCTGAATGATGGGGATTAGAATAATTAGAAAATGCTGTCATCGCGCTCTGGGAGCTAAGCTCCAAACGCGATGCAAGGTACATGTACCTGTACCGCAATTTGTAGGCCGGTACTAAAAAGTGAAAATCGAATCTACCTAAGCTTAAAAGAGCAATTGTCCACGTAATTGAGGTCCTTCCAGCTTAGGTACCTACCTCCATCTATGTACATATGTATGTACATAGCGTTATGTACCTAAGTACCCATGTACATATGTATGAAACGAAACCCTTACACTGGGGAAAACGTCGGACCGTCAAAGTCTGAAGGTCCACTAAAACCTGCCAGCGATCTAGGCCTGTGTTAATCGAATGCATAGAGCTTCAAGGGGAACAAAGAGGTAACATGTAGCTACATGTTTTTGTGTTGAAAAGGAGCCGCCCTTGAAGTAGAGATCGACTAATCCAAACTATCTCACTTTTGAGGTTATTCGTTCGTTCTTCTGAAACCTTCACCCTTTAACTTTTTCCAGGTGTTTCATTTCGTTGAATATAAAAGAAAAGGGAAAAAAAAGTCTTGGTGACATTCAAACCAGCGATCGCCTTTTCCCCAACGCGGTTCGCTTAAAGTTCGACCTTAAGACGCGTTCTAAGGGTCTAATAGTAATCGCAACCTCAACCCCATTCAGTTGAGGGCAGCCCAAGGCGCAAATAGGTCTCCCTCAATGCTATCACCAATCGACCGAAATCAAACATGACGGCCAATTCGAACCGGTTCTCTACGTATACGAGTACCTCAGTCGGTACCGGTTCGGAGGGAAAGAAGGATGACCAAAAAAAGGACATGTGGAGCTCTATGCTCGACTCCGTCGCCAGCGGCAAGAGGTTACCTGAGAAGAACTTACTGGTTCTCGGTATGAACGGGTTTCTCTAAATCATCAGCCATAGAGGGGCGACTAACAACATCTCAGGGGGTTCTGTAGATTCGCAACGAGACTTCCTCGAAGCCCTGTCGAGTAATGAAGGCCGGAAAGGTATAGATCGGAATAGTCAAAAGATCCCCCCGATAGCCAATAGTTTCGCCCTTGGATATACGTATTACAATGTTTTGGACGCAGATCAGGAGGGTCAGTTTATCGAGATCCGCGTAGTGAAGTTTTCTGCGCTGACCGAAACCAGACTTTTTAGCACGCATATCCCTTTACCTCCTTACTAGTCCATCTCCCTCCTTTACTGAGCTTATCAAACCGCTCTTGACTCCGCAATCGATTGCAAATACATTAATAGTAATACTGCTCGACTGGTCCCAACCTTGGCTATGGATGCGACAACTTCGAGAGTGGTTGCTGCTGTTGCGAACCGTCATAATGTCTCTCAGTCTTGAGTGCAAGGAAACGATGGAGGAAGTAATGATCAGCTGGAGAGACCGTGGGCGAACAGGTGGATCCGTGAATCTAGATGGCACCGGCGCGGTTGCGGCAGAAGGGGACGTCGCGCTACCGCTCGGGCCAGGAGAGTGGGAAGACGCTTTAGGCTTACCACTCTGTGTTGTATGCCAGAATGTGAGTTACTCTGGTTCAATTTGCAGGTATGGCACTAACAGGTACTGCTAGTCTGAAAGAATAGACTACTTAGAAAAGACACAAGCGTGGAAAGAGGAGAAGTTTGATCTCGTGCTTCAATATCTAAGGACGGTGTTATTAAGACGTACGTCCACGGTACAAAATTTATCCTTGCAGTTTCACTAATTTGCAACCAGACGGTGCTTCTCTTATTTACACGACGCCATCAATGGCCTCGCCGCTACAAAGTCTTATTCACGCCAGTCTTGGAATCCACTCGTTACTAAAGCGTGGCTCCTTAAAAGCTAACGTCATTGATCGAGACAAGATTGTAGTGCCCCCTAACTGGGACTCTTGGGGCAAAATTCGAGTATTGCGGGATGGTTTCGACGTGGAGACGGTTAGCGAAGGTTGGTCAATAGACCTCGACCAACCCTTTCCCACGACAAAGACAAACGAGATAAACGATGCCAGCCACCAAGTAGGCGGTGGGAGAAGCGAAACGGGTGAGCCCGAAGGATCTTCCGTCGCGCTTTACGAAGAACAAGTCCAAGATACAAGTCTGGATGCCTTGCAGTTAGCTCAAGGGATTCAAGACACGAGTAAATTGGAAGTGCCCTCAGTCGACACGCAAGCCTTCCTTGCCAGTCAGTTAGAGCGACTTGATCAACAGAAGAAGATAGACGAGAAGGCTGGCAAAGTCAACAACAGCAACAACACGTTCGCACGAGAAAATCCCGATGATATGATCAGCGATCACATTGGTCCGGTGCAGTTTAATATGGGTGGTATTCAAGTGGATGCCGACGATATGGTACAGCGGCTTAAGGTAAGTTTCTAATCGCATCCCGAGACCATTGACTATTACTAACCCATCGACAGGACCGTCAAGCCTACGGACAATCCCCCGAACCCCGCCCGGATGAAGAATCTCGGCTTGAGGAAGGAGGGGCACAAGTAGATACGGATACGTTAGCCAAGTTCTTCGGCAATCTAATGAACAGAAAGCCAACAGCAGGCGGTAGCGTAAGCAAGACGTGACGAGATCACAAGGAGTAATCCCGACGCATCACGCTCAATATAACGAGTAACGCATCGTGGTTTCTAACGAGTTCATACAGGACTCTTCTCCTTTCTCATTTGTACAACCCTGTGTAGAAACGGGGTCGTGTTGGTCTGTGGGAGTAGGAGGAGGATAAGGAGGGGGGAGCGCAGTAGAGCAAGGGATTACCAGGGCAGGATTTTTTGGTGAAAGATAAAGAGAAAGAGACTCGCATCAGCACTTGGAGTTATCGGCTGTCCGTCTATCTGAAAACATCCCGTCTTTCCGTCTGGGAGAGCGCAAAACCCTGCATCTATGGTTCGATACTGTAGAATAGATACCCCTTAAACAATACGAAGAGAACAAAAATACGTAAAATTACATACTACTCTGCCCGTGATACCGGCAGTTGGCGTCTACTTGGCACTCGATATTTATTTGGACCTGGTTCAAAAACTTCGGCTGCTATAACCCGTTCACTTACTTGAAGGAAGCAACTCGGAATTGCGAACACGCATAACCATTTAAGCTAAACACTGTCTTAGCCGATATAGAAGAGCAAAGCAGCAAGAAACGAAAACAGTACATGCCAACAGGCCTTCCTGCACTTACCCCTTTTTCGAAACAATGGGGAGACACCTGAAGGTCAGGTAACTAAGGCCAAAACGACCCAAATGCTCAAACCTCCTTTTTATGTCACATATTAGCACACCTACGATGGCCAACTCTAAAGCAAATAGATGACCCCCTTGAGTCACCCCAACGACCTCGGCTCAGAAGCCAAACCTCGAACCACGTAAGCGTCACGAAAACATCAAAAACGCGATGGAGCAGACGTTCAAACTAGCCTTCATGCCACGCAAATTTTAAAGGCTAGGGTCATAGCCCCCCTAGACTTCATACACATATGCAACCAACCAATTAATCGCCAACCAATGCACAAAATAATATAACACACACACACACACACACACACATGAACCTATCTCCATAAGCCTTGTACCGTAGACGCCCCCCTGGTATCTAACTCGATCCATGCTCCCTCCCAAGACGAAAAGGAGAAATCTTCATTCCATGCATCCCTAAATACGTTTTCCACAAATACCTATTCCACTAATACCTATTCAATATTCTTTCGTGGTAATCTCCCAGTCGTGGGGTACCTACTCGTGGGCTGAGTCGAACAGGAGTAGGTCATCGTGACCTAATTTGCGATACGTGCCATCTGGAGACCTATTGTACACGCCTTGTTCTCGTGGGAAATTCGAGGCTCGGGAGTCTCGCTTGTTAATCCAGGCATTAGGTTTTTCTGAAGTATGATAGCGAAGCGTGAATAAGGCCGCGCGGGGCGCCTTATAGAATGCCCTTAATTGTTCGAGTACAGGCTTGTCCCCAACGACGAGCCAGTGCCGACCGCCCAGTTTCCAGGGGATGATGCCGCATAGCAATCCAGGGAACAGGTTCGGATGCTCCAACATCTCGACACCAAACGCATTTACCGTTTCCTTCGCCAGATAGGTATACTGCTCGTCGCCTAGAAGACCGCCCAGTCTAAACAGATTCGAAACGGATACTGCGTTGACGGACGGCTGTGAGGTATCCATAGCGTCCTTTATGCGGAGCAGCGTGTACGGCGCACCCAAAGCTGTAGAGTAGAAGGCCCCGCATCTAGCGTTCGCCATCGTGGGTGCTGGTGTGGGATTGTCATAGAAAAGTTTGATCTGGAGCTGCTGTAACTCATCACCCCATTCAAGCCACGACTCGTCCGCCGTAGCTTCGTAGAGTTCGATGAGTCCCTCAATCAGCAATGCATAATCCTCCGCAAATGCCTCAATATATGCTCGGCCGGCCGAATATACTCTATAGAGGACTTTCTTGTTGCTATCCCAGAGCACATTTCTAATGAACCGAGCTGCATTCTTGGCTATTTGTAAATACCTTTCCCCCTGTCTTGATACATCAGCTCCGGTGTTAATTAAAGCTGAGGCTGTTCGTGTCAAGGCAGCAATTGCCATGCCGTTATACGCTGTAACAATTTTCGTGTCAACCTCTGGATGAACTCGTTCTTTCTGTTGATGAGAGCGCAATTTCGCCTTAGCAGCTTGGATTCGCTGCTTCACCTCGCCTTCCGAGATCCCCAGCTGCTTACTTAGCCTCGTAGAGTTCTTAACAATATGGAGGACATTTTGATTGAGGAACTCATCATGTGGATCGTATTCGCGGTCGACGTTGCCATGCTCCTGGACGTTCCAGTACGCTGCCGCAATCGCGCTATCTTGTTCATCGCCAACAATGGCGTCAAACTCCTTCCTAGTCCACAAGTAGTAGGCTCCATTCTGCATGACTTTATCTCCCTTTCGGTTATACGAATCCGCTGCCTCGCTAGTAAAAAATCCACCATTTGGTGACAGCATTCTATCACCAACGACGTAATCGGCAACTTCAGTCACCATATCGGCAAATTCGCCGTCCTTGGTGCCTCCAGACAAAAGCCAAGCATCTAAGAAGAGACCGAGGAGTAGAACATTGTCTATCAGCATCTTCTCAAAAGCTGGCAATGACCAATCTCTAGTAATAGAATAACGGTGGAAACCGCCTCCTATATGATCATGCACCGCGCCGTTTGCAATCCTTCGAAGGGTATGTAAGCCCATACCACTAATGTATTTACAGTCGTTTGGTCCGACTACATCCTGGACGACTTTGGGGAATTGGGTGGCTCTCAGAAGTAGAGAGAGCTTTGCTGGGGTTAAGAACTTATCCTCGAGGCCGAAGCCACCGAACATAGGGTCAAAGGTCTTTGTGATCCGCTCGTATGCCTCTTCAATCTGGTCCAAGTCGACCTCACCATAAACTTCACAGGGATGATCAGAACTTGAAGTAGCTGTTTCTACTTGAGCAGAAGAGGCAGGTGGCAATAAATCATTCCCCGTGTGGTTCAGGGTACCCTCCGCTGAGAGATGACTCAACTCGACCATCATCTTTTTTGCCTCTTCGCGAACACGAGACTCTTCGTCCAACCACGAAGCGAGGACCTTCTTAATAACGACGAGCCAGTCGAGAGGCTTCTCAACCCCATCGTTTTCCGCCCCCACGTCGTCCTGGACACCAGGCGCGGCCCAATAAGTCCCGCTGAAGACGGGTTCCAGCTCTGGAGTAAGGAAGACGTTTAGTGGCCAACCTCCGCTTCCACTGAGAGACTGGTTATAGCTCATGTATATGTTATCGATATCAGGTCGTTCCTCACGGTCGATTAGAATGGGCACGAAGCTCTCGTTGAGTAGAGATGCGACTTTTTGGTTGGAAAAGGACTCTTGCCTCGTAATGTGGCAGTCTAGGAACAAATCAGCATTGTCTAGCTCTAATACTAGCTGTGTATCAACATACAATGGGACGCGAGGAAGCCGATACTGAGGAATATCAATTTGTTCTCTTTCTTTGCTCGGCTAATCGCATCGTCGTCTAGGGGCTGCCAGGCAACCAGACTATCGGAGTGCGCTCGTACGTAGGGGCTCTTGCTATCTCGGACACGGTTCCTGAGTGGCTTGAGTCCAGAAGGTATTGGCTGTCCTACTCTGGACGAGATAGCTGTGCCACTCGAGTTGTTCTCGGGTGCTGACAACTTCGCTCCAGCCTTCTCAGGCTGCTGGAGCTGTGCTGACATCATCTTGACTTAAGTTGACTAACAGAATCACGCGAGAGCTGGTAGGTTGGATCTTTAGTGGGAAGATGAAGAAGGATGGGATATAAGAGGTTGCCAGTAGTAAAGTTGGCCGTAGTTGACCAATATTTCTCTGCTTCTGCCTTGCAGGCCATACACCGGATTCACAAGCTCTCACGAGCTTACATTACCTGTTGATTGCTTGCAATAGTAAGGCTCCTTGAGGGGTTGATCAGCCTAGTGGCAGTTCTAGTGTCAATCCTAGCGGTTCTCACGGGGCGCAATCTAACCGGAAGTAAATCCTGCGTATGACTCGCAAGAAATACAACGAGGTTGGATCTCTAGAATGGAAGAATTCGGAAGACTATTAGGAAATGACAGGTAAAGAAAGCTACGGTAGCAGGTGGGAAGATGTCCCGAGGAAAACCACCTACACCCCCACCATAAAATAATAAAATAAAGGTTGAATTTATGGAATGTTCCTCAGCTGCGCAGCCTAGGTACACTAGTGAGGTACATAGGGTATCTGATAGGTATTGGTGGGTACATCAACCAAAGATGATGTAAGTGGGTAGGTACCTAGGTTAGGTAGGTACCTATCTATGTAATCTATATCAAGACGTGGGGTAACTCCAACTTGCTACACTCCGAAGCTGCCGAGAAAGCTCCACCAAATACAACATCTACATCTTTCTTCACTTTATTTATATGAGATATATATCATTCTTAACGACAGTTGAAATGAAAAACTAATGATATGAGATCCTATAGGACTGTACAGGTAGCTATCCTCAGGAATTAACTATATGATACCTTTATATTCGTTACAACAAGGGAACATAATACAAGACAGGACTAACTATCTAGATACTCATCCTTCCAGTCTATGCGATACTCTGAATCTAGTGTACAGTTTTATTCCAAACCGGGTAATACAAGAGCTAGCTCTAAGGAAAGCTACCGCTTCAAGAAGCATTGGCCTTCGAGGTTATGACAGCAAACCCCTGTCCCACGGGCACCGAGCTGGCAGCCATCACATCCATAGCTACCTTATCAATCCACACGTCATTAGATGGTGCATTGCCCAGCGCAAACGAGAAGACGAGCTGGAGCATATGATCACTAGACGCCGTCGTGTAGGGAAACTCTACACGTGTCCAGTTTGTGGCACCCTTGTCCGCGGCATCCACGCGGTGCGCCACCTCGCCGTTAGCGAACAAGTTGATGTACGAGTTCGTAGCACGCCCGCTCCCAAACCGCACCCAGAACGAAACGGACCACGACATTCCCGGTGAGGCCGGCGGCGAGACCAGCGGACTAACTAGCCGCAGGTTCGCCCGCAGGTCATCCGTCTGTGAGTTCCGCCGCATATGCACGTGGAACGCGCCGCACGACCCGTTGGCTCCGGGGCGCGCTATTGAGTAGCTCGTCGACATGACGTCCACCATGTCGATACTCCACGGAGACAGGCCCTGTTCGAAGTCTCCGTTCTCGATCACCTTGGAGCTAGAGGTGCTAGTGCAGGACGAGGTTGCGCTGGCTGTTGAAGTTGATGAGGTGCTTGATGTGCGGTTTAGTAATGAACGCGACAAACTGCCGAAGACCGAGGCGGATATGAAATCTTCGGTGACACTTGGAGCGAAAGTGTGTCTTGTCGAATTGGGGAAGTAGAGGGAAGAGCTATGGCAGGGAGTTGACGAAGTGGGCGTCGGCGTCGGTGTACACGTCGTATCAGTCGAAGTCGAGCCATGCAATGAAATCGAGGCATCCGTCACGGATTTCAACGATACCGTCGAGTTGGCGCTAATGGAGTCACCAGACGAAGATGTGCTCATAAATAACGATGCCGATGTCGAGGTTGGATCTAACAAGGTTGATGATGCTGTGCTAGCGTCAGCCGAGGTAGGTAATCCTACCCCCGAAGTACGGGTTGTATTCATCCAAAGGGCCGAGCTGCTACTTGATGTAAGGCTCAATGAGGTTGCGGCCGGGTGAGAACTATTCGATGCGAGTGTCGACAGCGTTTTAGACGACTGCTCCCCAGAAAATACCGGACTTGTGCTTGACTGTACGCTGGAGGCGTTTAAGGAAACAGATAAGGGGCCATCTGAGACCGACGCTGTAGAAAGTGAAGCCGTGGTCGCCGGGGTGGAATCGGTAAGGGAAATAGTGAGTGCCGATCTTGAATCGGAAACTGTCGCTTGTGTGCTTAAGGCCGGGTCTTGCGATGACGGGTTGCCACCAACGCTGCCAGATAATGCAGATGTCGACGAAGACAGCTCCCATGGGACTGAGGACCCGAGGCTCGGGATGCTTGACATCGTTGAATTAAATGCGCTAGAGGAAGACGCACTGCTCACATGAACACTACCGGTGGGTGCGGCTGGTGTAGCCGGTTGGGAGCCAGGTGACGACTGACCATTGCCTCTTGACGTGGTAGTGGAAGTAGTGAGCGTTGTAGGAGTTGGTACGATATTGCTGGAAGACGCCGTAACAGGCTGAAGAGAAGGGCAGGCGACACCACATTGACAAGCCGAAATATAGGCTCTCTTGTTGGTATTACCACACTTTAGTCCTTAAAGTCAGCGATTACTTATCTCTGGGGACTTACAATAGGCCTTGGACAGGTGGTTCACGCGCCCATTTATGACAAAGAAGGAATAAGGGGCAATGGGTTTGCACGATGTTATACTTACTGCGGCCGTTGCTTGTGGCGGATAATTCGTTGCGCCGTAGTGCCCAATGGTTGAGCAATAGCTCAAGGCCTCTGCAAGAGCAAGCGGAGAGTTGCATTGGAAAAGCGCATTGTAGCAACTGCCGGGCAATCAGTACTCCTCCGGGACTACTTCGATACCAAAGACATACTCATCGTGTTTACAGCCGGACTGTGCACGAACGGCGAGTATGAACAGACATAGGATCCAGCTGGCTAGCTGGTTTGACATGATGGCGAACATCTTTGGTAAGTAAAGAGCGAAGTTGGTAAGTATATGAAGTAAGTGTATAAACAGCACGTCCAAGATATAATGAATGACCTATTTTTACACGATAGCAATAAGAGCATATCCGCTACGAAAGATCGATTCATCTTATATTCCCATCATAAAAGGTTCTTCCAAATGCGCCACTAAATCATCCATCACGATATAGGAACACAAGGTCTTCGATCAATGAATTATCAGACAGGCCAGTACGACCCTCAGCCTCACTCCCAGCTCCGTCTCCCCTCCAAACCCGGGCTCGCGATATACATGCGACGCACTCTGCACAACCGTTCACGCCAGCCGCGACCTAAAACAGGGCCGCGGTCCAAGACACCTAGGTGCCGTCGAAGCAGGCGCTTGTCTCATGACGGCGGTGTTTACAGCAGATTTAGTCAGGGTGTCGTTATTTCTCATGAGATGACCTGTCTCAGCAACCGCGGAAATCCAGACTTTGGAGGCCGCAGGCCCGAGACACTTCCGGGACTTTTGTCTGCTGTAGAGATTCGCGATATAGAGTCGCGTATTAAATGTCTTGAAGCCTAGTAGGGTCGGTGGGAGAGTTGAGGAGGTAGGTCAGGTAGTCTGTCCGTAGATGACGGAGATCAAAATTAAACACGGCAATGTCGGCTGATAGAGGCGACTTCGACCTGGGTATGCCATGTCGTTGGTCTGGGGAGGCCTCGCATTGTTATGATATGGAGGGAAAAGACAGTTGGGTATTTGCTGAGATAGTGCCGCCTGTTTTAGGTATGACATATGCAGTAGCTAGATGATGATTTAGCCATCATGAGTCCCGAGATGGGCGAAGCTGTGTAATAGTGTACGAGCTGTCATAGATCTGGTTGCTTCACTTGTTCTTTTCAACCTGATCCTCACTCGTATCGCTTGTCGATGGAGATATTACTCTAGTCTAAACGAACATACGTATATATATTCGTGGTTGTCTTCGAAACACTCCCTGGCCTGTTAGTAATGTAGTGTTGTCGATTTAATGTACTTATTCTTGCATAGTCTGTCTGTATGCAGATATATTGAAGCAATAGGAATTATATCCTCGAATAACACTTCCCATCTCCTGAGACATTTATCTACTTAGGTAGTTAGTCATTATTCCAGCAGGTCTTCTTATATAGACTACCTAGACACCTAAGATACTCTATTCATATTGCAACATCTGCACAACTAACGGAACAAGTATTATTTCGACCTTAGAATAACCCAAGCCCTATCTAAGCGCCATCAAAAGACCATGCAGTTGCTTGTTATTAGTAACTCGGAGGTTACGTATAAAGTTGTATAACATTGCGACTTCTAGGAAGTACTTAACCAGTACCTCTAGATTCATCAGACCCCGCTGTTGGCATTTGAGATCGTATCATTAATCTCGCATACATCTCGTGACGATCCTATATTTTTGTTCCTTCGTTGCTACCTCATACTAAGTTATGCTCTACAAGGCAACCTCAAGTCAGTCACGCATCTTACAGGTAGGTAGGTAGATTTCGGGTATAAGCCAGGGAGTATATCGCCGATTTCGTGTAACCTACCTACACATCCCGCGTCAACGAGGCTTGCGGGACATCCAATCTGTCCAGTCTTACTTTCTCAGCCGGAGATATGGGATTATCACCGGTCCTATCTACGCTTGCGCTTATGCCATGTAGGTCTTTGTACGTATTCTAAGCTTTGCAGCCAGCCAGCCAGCCAGGCTAGCTAGGTAGCTACCTTATTAACAGGGCGGCGGCTTAGTCTAAACAGCCAATCAATCATTCGCACATTTCTTTCCATTGGACTAATAACGAAAAAAAAAAAAAAAAAAGAAACCCCCACCCCCGCCCCCAGCAGCGGGAATTCCTAGCAGGTTATCTCGGCTTTTGGACGCCTTGCACAACGTCGAAAGTCCGACCGCCGTGAGCAAGGCCAGTAAGTATTGTACGTAGGTAGGTACGTAGGTAGGTATATACTCCAACGAGGTCCGCCTTGGCACCAAGGGGGTGCGGTAACGGTGATCCCAGAGCCGTGTCGTTGGAACTGGCTAGGTTAGTTGCTGGTGACGCGTGTGGAGATAGGCTGGGTTTAAGTCCTGGTGGGGGGTGGGTAGGTATGTAGTTTACGGTGCTTACGCATTTGTCTGCTTGTGTGAAGTCGGTGTGAGGGGGACGTGATCTTTTCTGTAGCGGCAGTTGGCAGTTGGCAGTTGGCAGAGAGAAGGAGAGAAACACATCGGCGTTAAGGGGTTTGGATAATATGTACCTAGGTAGCAAACTTGGTAGTCTCGTCATCATTTAGAAGCCGCGGGCTATAGTGGTGTAAGGCTTAGTAGCAGTGTGAATTCCATTAGTGGGCACGAGATAGGTTCGGACGGGCTTAATTATTCATCATTAATAACATTTCTGGTTGATATACTAATAAGATACCAAGGCGGGAATTATAAGCATTAGTTGTCTCTTAGCTAATAAAATCCCGGATATCTTTTTAAGCATTAAAGAATCCCAATTCGGCCAGGTCCGTAAGTTAGTCGGGACTATGTGGTTACTAGGTACTTTTGCTAACTTATGGGGAGTTGTATTCCCGTCATATTTCCGCACTTTATCTTGATATGTATGTACCTACACTATATTCTGCGGACCTCCCTCTTTGGTCACCTTACCCACACGCGCGCCAAATTCTCGGTCCAAATAGGTGGTAGGGTTCTTTCTACTGCACATAGGTATACATATCACATATATGCCTCGGTACCTTAAACCCTGGGAGGTACGCAGGTAGTAATGGGTGAAACCTTCTTATTATTACCCATAAGACGTGATGTGTAAGTCAGAACTCCGTGGCGGGGGAAGCTCCGTATGTGGGATTAGTAAACCCGTGATTATACTGAATCAGGACAGACTAAACTCATCCGCACCGGCTCCGCAAAGTAGCGCGTGAGTGGGAAACGCCCCCCGGTTCCAGGCTTTGATGAATCATCAGACGAGATATGCCTACATATCGATCTCGTTAGCTCAAGCGGTAGTATGATTTCGCGATTTGTCATGACACCGAATCTCTATAGCGCTTTGACATGGGCGACATGTATGTAAGTGTGTGCGGTTTAGTCTAGCCTTACCGGACTATTCTTGATTACGCTTCAAGCAGTTAGCATCTGCGCACTAGGGGAGTCGGTAGTGAGCCGAGCTAATACTATCTGCCTACATACATAGTAGTAATGTACGTCCGTAGGTTAGTATAATTGGTAATCACGTCTGGTCATGTACGTGTTCCTAGGTGACATTCGTGACCGATCGACGCAGGGGTTTGATAGGAGGGTAGCGAGGTGTGCTAGATACTTCATAAGGAGCCTGTCGTATAGAATTCGTATAATTAACGAGTGTGAACTTGCGCATGTTTGTCTTGTGGGCAACTATGTAACTATCGTATAACTATAGTTAGTTATATCTACATGTATGTAGTTACTAACTATCGTCGGTGGGATTAGACGTGTATGTACATAGTTGTTTTATATTTTATGCATGTCTAGATCCGTAGTGTAGATAAGATCCGGTTATGTTTTCTCGGGGATTGATAAAGAATTATGATGATCATCGGGTCCGAGATGAGCCTTACCCGTCTGAGATTACTATGATTCTTTCTACGTACATGGTTTCAAGCACACACAGACACAGGCACAGGCACAGACGCACACTCACTATGTATGTATGATGGCTATGCTTCTTATTAGTCCCAGATAATTACACGCATTGGTATCATTATGAATCATCTTCATCCATTGGTCGTAAAGAATCTTCAGCTGGGAATCAGGCACCGTCCTTACTAGTCGCCGCTGGGCAACTTGGCGCCGTGCGCAAGTATGTAACACTTGGAAAGCCTTTTGGGCAGCAAGTCCAGAATAACGTGGGAACTGAGATCAACCCAGAAAAAAGAGAAAAGAAAAATCCACCGGGATCGGGTCATTTCTCAATCCCGCTTCCCGCTGCTTTTCGGACCCCGAACCCGAACCTGAAAGTTGGTGGGAATGAATAAGTCGAGATACGTAAAACCCTACCAAGTACAGCGAATTTATGCACCGGAGTGTTTCGTCCTTCTTGTTTAATTTTTTTATTATTGCTCCTCGGTGTCCGTGCCTGACCGACTTAATTACATGCATAATTTGTGCCCACGTGGGGAACTATTGCGTTCCCAATCTCGTTAGAGAAGGGAAAGAGAGAGAGAGATATAGCTCTTGGGTCGAAGTTGTATGTAGGTATGGTACTGATGACGAATTAGGTGCTACCGCTGCGATGGCACCGCTGTTATTAGCTGCCGTTGTACTTATCGGGGGTCGCCCCCAAACGGCACGTACATACAGGATATAGGGCGGGTTGTGGGTTGTCATTGCTCAAGTATCATAGGTGGTGGTGCAGTACGTGTAAGTCGGGTACTTATGCGGAGACCGTGTGCTCCCGCACCCGGATAGAATATAAGAAAACGAATACGTCGGAATGTCACTGACCGCCCAGTAGCCCGTACGTCTATGTAGGCATGTAGACGCTGAAAATAGGGATGCCGTGTAGATTATTTCGCGGCATCGTGGCTGAGCTTCACAAGAGCGCATCCGTGACCACGATTTACTTATTGACATGGTAGTCACCTAGGTTAGGTAGGTTAGGAGGTTAGGAGGTTAGGAGGTTAGGTACCTACCCAGTTACTTAAAGGTACATGATGAATCTATTTCGCAGGTTCCTCGGTGTACTTGGTTATTTTTGCCTAGGTAGGTAGCTACCTGGATAGGAACCAAGAATACTGAGGATTGCTAGTGTAACTGACCTGTAGGCTGCTTACGTAGACTTATCAACTTACTACTACTGCTTTGATAGGATTTGGGATTTGCTGAGGCGATCAGGGGAATTTTGGGGTAAGCAACTAAGTGAAATGGCGGGAACGGGCTTTGTTTCATGCCGAACCGTTGAAGCCATAGGCTGAAATGATATGGAATCATGGAATCATGGGTTTAATATTCCCATACCGGTAGCGGTAGGGGTTGATAAGCAGTCCAAGTTAGTGCAAATTCTTGACGCTTCACTCATCATCCCCCCCCCGTCTCTAGTCCCCCAGCATGATTCAGAATGGTTCACGATTGTTGATAACGCGGGGCAAACACGGCAGCCAAGCCCCGACTCGCACCTTTGTGTAGGCACCTAAGTGTATTAGGTTAGATACCCGTTTGGTAGAATTGAGAAAACAATACCTTATGTACCTTAGGTGTTCAAGCTGAATTGAAAATACGTTCGAATTAGGACAATACCTTAGTAGGTAGGTAAACATTCGATTAACATAACCTCACGAGGTTGTATTTCACAATTGAAAAGATTGGCCCGTTAGAGAAATAATAAAAAACATCAGGCAAGTTATCATGAACGTGGTCTCATTGTATAATTACTCGTTGCCCGCCGCGACCCGAGCGGGCACAAGGAGCACCCCTCAGAGGTATGTAACATCAAGGAGGGGCATCAAAAGATGTTAGCTAGGTAGGTATGGACATAACGCTGGAAATAAACCCGCCCAACGCCGTAGATGCATTTCCCTCTACCGCAGTTGTTAATACAACGATGGTCGAGATGGCTCTCCCTCTCTAGCCGCCCGACTGCGTCTATAGTTTGGAACCCAACCGCTTCTTCCCCAGTCTTTTCTGTAGCCCAGAGCTGGGTTGCGCATATACCCTTGCAGTCAACCCGTTGAACGCCGTGTAATTATGTGCAAGTGTTGAAGAGAATTCCGGAACCCCCCTCTTCCCGAGGTGTTGCGAGATACTCCTGTATAACCTAAATATCCTCATCATGATCGTAATGATTCCATATTGTACCCGGAGTAGATCATCGGATCCCCGACTCCTAACATAACTTCTGGGTTCGGACATTGTATCATGTGAGGCTTGATCGTCCCAAATTCGGATTCGACTAGCCCTTGGCTGAGCATCATCTCTGCCATGTCCATATCCATGCCCTGCATGTATTGCGGTGTTAAGTCCATAGAACTCGGCCTGCTCATATTCCACGTTGGGTAGGCCGTGGGGACAGAAGGTGATTGAACAGCGAAAAGACTCCTCGACTCGACATCGGATTGCATTGTCTCCACGTCAACATCGTATGATGTAAAGCTCTGTGGTGACATGGTTTGTAGGTTCGGGTTACCTAATATCGCTTTCCTATAATCTTGCTCGAAGTCCGAATGATCGAGCTCCGAAGAGCTTGCCCGGTCCGTTCTCGTACAATTTGACTCCGTCTCCGATCGGTGTTCTGTAGCATGTGTCTCTTTCTCTCTCTCCCTTTGCTGCACGTCTAATTCGGCTGCCAACTTTGCTAGGCCCGCTTCGTCCTCAGGGAAAACCGAGTGAGGTGGGAGGTCGGCGTCTGCGTTAGGTCGAATGCACCCGAGCTTGGTCGCGATGTTGTGGATGACAGGTTGACCCCTATCATTAAGCTCTGGCTCCCCTAAATCCCAAGATTGGCCATTCCTGACCATGGCATACAACTTGTGGACGGTAGCAATTAAAGCGAATTGGGTATTTTCTAACACCTCGGCATATCTTGCTTCCTGTTAGCTTTTCGGTATTATTCATGCAGGGGTTGGTTAACGTACCCTCTGGGTAATTGCTTGTACTCGGTCTTCTTTCGAGTACCTGCTGTGCATACCAAACCATCATCCTTACACCTCTTACACGGGAACTCTCCGTCACACTGCAGTATCGAATTAGTGATATTATAACTTGAGCTGAAATCTGATAGTTAATACTAACCTTGGTCTTCTTCATTCTACATCTTTCACACGCCTTCCAGACTCGCTTATGCCTGTTGTCGACGGCATGTGGTGATAGAGGCGGCGGGTGGTCGTGAGTTGGAGAATGTGAGGAATGGCTGGCTGCTCGCTTTCCGCCTCGATGTATAGGCTTAACCACCTTATTGCTAAAAGTCGTACTCCTCCTCGACGACGTCGAAGATTTGATATTGTCCTCCACGGGAGGCGTTGGCATCCCACTATCCATCTCGAGAGATCTGATGACGAGGCGACACTTATGTGTGGTACTAGAGTAGTAGGGGCGATATGTTACGCAGGTAAGGGGTGTGTAAGTGGACTGGGGCTCTGATATATATGCGAGTGCTGCTACAAGTAGCTAATTATGGAAACCAAACTTAGAATCCAAGCTCAGGATCAGATAGATAAACCAAAACGGTAGAAGAGGGGAAGAGAGGAATAAAAAGGATCAGAGACTATTCGAGAAATTCGATCGATAAAATGTGTGACTCTTGAACTGGGATTAATAATGCGGTAGAGTGAACCGAGCTTTTAAGGGCGTGACGATTATGTGATGTTGCGGTTTAGATCCGGTAACTTTATTTTGGGAACCCAGCAGTCTCGAGTGAAAATCGACCAGGGGATCGTCTTTAAAGTCGGCCGCGCTTTATGTCCGAATGTGCGGGCTAAGCGGGCTGGGCTAGTGACTTGTTGCTGACTGGTCGATTTTGGTAACTGTAAGTCCTTTGATGGAACCCGGGAGCCCGTTGGATATGTTACGTCCAGTTACGTCCAGTTACGTCCCCAAATTTCCAATGGCTTGTGTCAAGATGATGCGTACGACCTCTTGGTGGCTTGCTTCCTAGGATCGGAGAGTCGTGATATATTGTATAGACGTCTTTGTGTGTCGAGTTCGCTATACTGTGCCAAGGTTGTGAAGAGTAACAAAGGGTCCAGGTTACGTATAGCGTCATGTATATGTAAGAGGATAGTTATCACGGAGCTCTAATATTATTACTCGAGTTTGTTAAGCTCAACGGGGTAATGTCGTGATGGGCGAGGGAGGGGAGAGTATATATGAATCCGGGCAGCACAAGTCGAGTTAGAGCTGAAGGTACCGTACCGTTCATCTTATATTCATTCAGCTTTGAATTCTTGTTTACAGGAAGCAGGGCTTTCGTAATGCCGCTTGGGCGATGCTTGTCACGATACCATTCCTCCATACCTGCAGGTACTAAGTTACTTTAAGTGACCTTGGGTGAAGGATCAGTGGCAGAGGAAAGTGGCAGAGGAAAGTGACAGAGGAAAGTGACAGAAGAAAGTGACAAGCAGATACATACATCTACATAACGATCGGAGTCCAAAGTCGCGAAAAGTCACCGGCCATAGGAAAGTGGCTCAAGGCTCAGTAAGCGTACAACGTGAACCGGAGCAATGTTGGTAAAAGTAGGTCGGACTTATGCTACTTGGCTTAGTTATGCTACACTTGCATAAACCCTGGTAGCTTTACATAGCTTGAACCCTGTCGCTATGCCAAGAACCTTTCTCTGATCAACTGATGTTTGCACAAGCTTGCATAGCGGATTGCAACCGCTCCGTCACTAATGCAACTACGGTATTCAACTCCCTAAACTCCTTAAGCTTCCAAGCTTCCCATCGCTCTTTTTTGCACATCTCGACTAACCAACCCGCTAACTCCGAGTTACCTCAGCGAAGCAAGATTCTAACGTAAGGTACCCTACGCAAGGGATTGAATCTTCTTCTTTTCCCTCTCTCTTGTTCCACCAACATCGTTTGAGTTATTACTTTTATTCTCATTCCTATTCTTATTTTTTTCTCTTGGGGTACATGTTTTCCCGTGCCAAATTTAGTGTCTTGGTCCAGATCCCGAACTCCATTAGAATACGGCGTACACAAGTGCATTGCCCCATTTTATAACTTCCTCGGTACGTTTATGAACTACGATATTCTAGAGGGCGGGAGATACTTGGCCCGTTTCTAGCGTAAAGCACTATTTTGTAACTTCAATGTTAGCTAGGGCTGCTAAGTAATTTTTCTATGCAGCTCGCATTCGTCTACAGCTCCTGAGGCTCTGCTAAAACGCACTAATGGCAACTGAAAGTGTCATGATCTGATTTATTTGTAAGTACTTTACACGAAGCATCATAATAATGATGACATTGCGCCTCATCGGGTTTACTGCTCAGCCATCGCGGGTTATCAGAGACTTTTTAAGGTTTGGCTTTTCTTTTTTTCCATCTGGAACTATGAGGTATGCTCTGTGCTAGTATGTATCTAAATAAGCATAAGACCTTGGCCCTTCTAAGCGACCTCTCACTTGATGCAAGGTAACAAGCGGTAACCCGTACCTAGGTTAGATCCTTTGTGGAACACCCTGCAAGGCGCTCCCCGTTTAGCGCATTCCCGAAGGAGAGGACTGGCAGATCCGGAGAATCCTCTTATGGGTTTCCTGTCTGGCTTATGCAAATTGCCTTTTTAAACCACCACTTTTCATGTTTAGCTTAAGTTTACCATGTAACGCGGTTACGAGGAAGCTCAACCAACTTTGACCAACTTCAACCAACTTTGAGGTTCAACACCTTTATCGTTACAACGACTCGAATAACACAAAGCAGTGATGATCTCGCCATTTACACTTAGGCACATAGCTGGGCTTAATTACATGGTCGCACATAATATAGGAAGTAATACTTTCACAGGCCATGGAAATGCAAAATGGTTCCGCTTTTGGCTAAAAGTGGGTGGATTTGGCGAGGAGTAGCGGAGCAAAACGCATCAAAATGCAACCAGTGCAATAGATTTCAGCTCAATTCTAGAAGAGGGAATGCTAGTTGAATATCATTGGCCAATGCAAGAAGTGGATAAAATATGGAGAATGGGATATGATCGCCCCTAGGACCCACAACAAGCTTTCCTAATATGGTCCAGTACCATGGGACAATTGGAACGCCGTGTCGGCTCCGGATGTGATTTATACATCGGCCGAATCGGAATGAAGCATTTATAGAATTATAGTAAAAACGCAGTGAGGTTAATTCCATATAAGGTAAGTCTACCGCTTGGCCATTGCCAAATGGAATATGATGGAGTAATGCACACGGAATTAATACATAATGCTGAAGATATAAGGTGCATCAAATGCTATAATGGTATACAAGACCCGGACCCAAGAATCCGGTTAAGGAGGGTATGGTTGTTGATCGGGGTTGGCGTTGGCTGGAGTGGCTAGAGTAAAAAGGCGATCGATCAGCTCGCACGCGATCAAAAGTTAATCAATTAATCAATCGATCAATCAAAAAGTTGCAGTGGATTTTTTTTTTTTTCAATGGAAACACAAACAAAAGTAAAACACCATAAAAATAATCACAAGAACCTATACATAATAGCGGATCCGGTTGTTCGGTGCTCGGCTACTACATTAGCGAGCCAAACCTCGCTCTCCGAAGGAAAACCCCTCTGGCCCGAAAAATGTTACCATACTAAGTCTCATGAATAGCAATGAACGTTTTAGGGCATCAATTGAACAACACGGCTTTCTTTCAGGCCATGTCACGATGTCACAAGCGTTTTTTATTTTTACCCGTCCACCGGCAATTTCAAAAATTGACTCAAATTTGAGGTTTCGTCCTGGAGTAACAGGGGCGAAAAGTCCCTCATTTCTCATTAAATTTCACGATCTAGCAGGCTGTTGCATAACCCTGTATTATGTAGTGTATGATCAGATCTCTGCAGCCCTGTCTAGCCCTGTGCAGTCCGTGTCACGAGAAGGGGGAGGTGGTTTGGTCCTTGAAAGCAGCAAGGTCCCGCGTGGGCAATCGAAATAAATCTTCACTCTCCACAAACTCATCCGCGATCGTCCGTGGTGGGATCGTCGAGGAAGAAACTTGCAGTATAATACCCTGAGTTACCTACATAGCTTCACATGCGAAGGGACGCTGATGGAAACGACCCAATTTCCTCTCGGAGGGTCGGCTTTTGTAGTATTAAAGCCGCCCGTGGATATTAATTGGATCGTGGAAAGGGTATCACAGCATGAGTATTAGCATGTAATTATCCCCTCACAATGGGACGTGGGTCAGCCCTAATGGGACAATGTTTGAGGCCACTTAGCTCATCGGCTTTTCCATTCTTTGATTTTCTGATTCTCTGATTCTCAGGTCTAGGTTAGGTACTTTAGAGACTTCGAGATACAAACGGGGGTTTGACTGTGAAATCCGTGCTTTATGCTGGCGGAACTTATCGAGTCGACTGTCCGTGCTCCGAATCCCGGTTTCTGGTCGAGATCCTTAATACTAGGTGTGTATTACATACATACATATAAGTACAAGGAAGTCTTTGAGTCTTTTTATTTTATTTTTATTTATTTTTACAATAAACCTGCTTGCACGAGATGTTAACAACATCTTGCCAACATCGTGCTCTACTTGGGCATATGTGGTCGTAAGCAGAGCGCATCATTAACTATTCCCGCGCGTTATTAAACAGTCGTGACGTCTTGCTTCGCCGCAGGTGTAATCTGAAACCCTGTGTTCACAGCCATTTGTTGGCCTTGGTGATGGATATATCGACTTGGCATCCCTACCTTCGCCATATTGACCTCAATTTCGGGAGGGCTGTATAAAATATTGCAACGTAGCCAAGCACTGTATCACCAAAACTGAAAAGCTACACGTAGCTAACTGAACCAAGTATGAACCAAGTATCTATGCATGAATGTAACACGTAATCTTCTGAAATCATCAAGCCAGGCCTATATTTTCATAACTCAAGGGAGAAGAGCTTCTAGCCCTACATGTACCCACTGCCCCTTAACCAGTTTGAACGAGGAACGTTACCATTTCCACAATCTTAGTCCCTCATGGTCCCGCCACGTGGAAATACCGCGGCTCTGCTTCGAGTGGCAGATACAATAAGAGGTACTTAAGTGGGTGATGTAAGAGGTTACCTAGGTAATTAACTTACATACAAAACTACTTCAAACCCATCGGTCCGTCTCGTGGCGAAACTTCACGAAGCTTTCTCAATGGCCGGGCTAGCAGAAGCTGAAAAAGGAGTAAGGCGGCAACAGGGCTAGACTTGGCTAAAGACCTAAGTTACCTCTTTTAAGAGAGGATAGAAAAAAAAAAAAAAAAAAAAAAAAAAGGTTGACAGCTCCGATGGAGCTTTGTTCCCAGTAGCGTGGATTGAGTAATTTTACATACATACCTAGTTAACTACCTACCTACCTACCTAATGACATACATCGCCGAGTTTTCTCCTTGGGACTCCGGGACCCGCAACTTTTTCGATTCGAACCGGCCGGAGATTTTTCTTCGTCTTCTTCTTCGAACCCCTGCGAACCGTGATCCGTGAACCGGGTCCAAGATTGCCTGCTTGCTGCGTGCCGATACCGCGGTTGGAGTTTCGCCGGTGACCTTAAGTAAATATCTCATTCCTTTTGGCCGCCTGCTCATCCTCGGCTTTTTGCCCTTTAAGCATTGCCTCGCCTGGAAGCTATCTCCCTCGGCATCGGTAAGCTTGTTGGTTTTTTTTTTTTAGGTGATAGAGGGGATGTTGGGAAAGGGGATGTGTGTTTTACCTTATCATCGTGCTAACCGCCTAACCTAATCCCTATTGCCCACTCTCTATCTCGCATTCCCACCTCTCTATGTACATTGTACACGACCTCACGGAGAGATTCCGGATAGGACACGTTACCAAACCTCTCTGCCGCAACCACCAAATGATGATTCAGCTCGCGGACAGTACTATCCGGTAACTCTCCGACGCAAAAAGAAATAAAATTTAATTTCCCAAAGTCGTGCCGTCCGATTACATCCCCCCTCCCGGCGAAAACGGCCGGGAGAAATCGACTAACCTAGCCAAGTCAACCCGCATGAGGATCCCGCTTCAGCGATCCCTCGCCTTAGTAATTACGCCAACACGGCGTGAATCATAGCATCGGCCTGACTAATGGATATCTCGTAGCTGCTCCAAATCACACATCCCACATCCCACATGGCCGACTTGCGGAAGCTGTCGATACCCGGAGATAGTCCCTCGGTATACTTCCAGGTACATACTTGAACCTCCAAGTACATCGAGCATGCATGAGGACTACCGGCATTATCATAGGTGAAGCTTTAATATGGAATCAAATATAGCTTAAACCCGGTAGACACCCTAAAATGACCCGAGAGCGGATGCTGCTATGCAGTAAAGAGCTCCATAGCAACAGGGTAAAGCTCTCGCTAAGAAATCGGACGTACAAACTGGTATAATTCTGTGTACGTCGGTAGGTAGGTATCTACCATAATCTAAAACTTCGCATCTACTCGCGAGAGACATTTGCATATGCCGTTGTAATATGCAGCCACCCGAACCACGTTTTCAACACCCCCGACGGCTATTAATAACAAGTCTATAAATCCCACCTAACTGACAAAACTCCACTGTAACCAGCAAGCATAAGCACCTCGCCATGACTATTTCTATTACTTCCTCCCCTCTTACGTAGTAAGGCTAGCCACGGTCTTTTACAGCTTAGCCTTCTTCTCGTTCTTCTTCTGCTTCAGTCTTACGACGCCCTATAAGATCACGCGATACTTGTTAGCCGGGGGGAAACTATCACGGAATGACTACCAAAGGGGTAAAACGGGGAAACAACTCACCTCCTGAAATGCGGTAGCAAGCAGCGTCCCATCGCGGCTAAAGATCTTCTGCATGACCACACCTCTGCCGTCTCCCGCCCAGGGACTCTCCATCTCGACGAACATCCACTCGTCGGCGCGCACCTTGCTCGGGTTGTGGAAGTAGATCGAGTGGTCCAGGGACACCATCATGCCCACCTCAGGCCGTTCCGCCGTGCTCTCTAGTGACCCGTATCCCTCCCACTCGTTCAGCTGCTCCAGGTGCTTTCTCACGTTCGGCTCCAGCTTCCCGATGTCCTCCGGCGGCACCGGGTACCGCCACAGCCGGTGGATGCGGCTGACGGTGCCAATGAAGTACGAGTCGCTGACGTATGCCAGAGCGCTTAGATGTGCCCTAAGACCCCCCTTCTCGCTGATCTTGCCGCGCGCGCGAACCCACTGCCACACACGCTTGGTCGTAGGCGGGGTCTCGTCGTTGCCGTCCCCGGGGCCTTTGCATCGGAAGCTCTGGAACGGATCGTCGCCGGCTCGGCGCAAGAACGGCGGGTCCTGATAGTCGTCGGGTGGGGTCTGGGCAAGCGCCTCAGCGGGCACGGGCACGGCATGCGAGACGGACTCTTCGCCACCGCTGCCCTCGCGCACAAATGAGCATGTGACAGTAAAGATGGCATGGCCGCGCTGGCGGGCCTGCACGGTACGGGTGCAGAAGGACCGGCCTTCGCGCACACGCTCGACATGGTACAAAATGGGCACGCTGGAGTCTCCTGCTAGCACGAAGAAGCAGTGGTACGAGTGTACTGAGAAGTTCGGCGGGACGGTGCGTTGGGCAGCCTACAAAACCGTGGGGAGGATCATGTTAGTCGGTGGGTTATTTCGTCGCAGTCAGCTGATAACTTGCATGACGCAGGCGGGTGGTTGTTGGTTGGGGGGCATGGCGGAATCCGAATTGTACATGCGGAAACTCTCCGTCGGGATCTCAACCCATCGTACCCCGGCCCGCCTTATCCCGCCTTTGCATATGCAGGTGTGGGAAGGGAGAGGAAGAATATAGTAGGGGTTATGGTCGTTGGGAGCACAACACCGGGACGAGACAAAAGCCGACCGGATCCCGACCCAAGCAACCCTCCGCTCGGAAGGACAAGAGATAAATGTCTGGCAAGGAGGCCCGAAGAAGCAAGCAAGCAAACAAACAAACAAGCAAACAAACAAATAACAAATAAATAAACTCATACGAGATGGGGGCAAGGGAGTAAGTAGTAAAGATGGCACATACAGCAAGCGTCTGCGCAATAACAGCGCCTCCGTAAATCCCCCGCGCGCCGGGCGGATGCCAGAGCTCGCGCGTATTGGTGAAGAGGTCCTGGACGGTAAAGCACGAGTCAGCAGCGTTTCTCACGTACATAAGCAGACAATAAGAAAAAGCAAGTACTCACAGGTCCAATGATGCCCAGCTCAGTCAGCTCAAGCGCGTTCTCGATCGGCGCCTTGGACGTGTCGAGCGGCGGCGGCCGGACCAGCGTTGGGAATTCGCCCATCTCGCCTCTTCTTCCTGTTCCTATGGCTTGCAGCAGGGTTCGTCAACGGTCTGGATCCCCGACGCAAACTCGAGGGTTGACGCTGCACACGAGGCTGCGATCGATGATGTTGTGTTGGTTGGTGGGTATGTTGGTGATTAGGTAGGTAGGTACCTAGGTAGTTATGCGTGTCTCGGTGTACGTATTCCGTACAATCGATGAAATAAATTACAAAGACTAGTTAGAAAAATAAAGAGTACCCAAGGTAGTTTAACTACCTAAATAAAGATGTAAAACAAGTTCCCTGTGCTACTCAAAAAAGAAAGGGCGTTCAAGATATCTACCTACCTACCTATCTATCTATCTATCTAATCGACCTTCTCCTATTTGCGAGAGTTCGCTTTCGCATGCGAAATCCCGTAGCCGACGGGATCGAGGCTAAGGTTATGGGCCAATTGTTTCGAAGCCTCTGCTTACGAAATCCGATGGCGCGAACATTTTGAACTTTTTTATTTTTTTTAATCTTTTTTTTTAACCGAGGCTCGGAACTAAGAGTGGACCACGGCCCGCAGCCGGCGCCAAGAACTCGCTGTCCAAACTAATGTTCCAAGTGCCGGCCGATCGATTTCCTTACACATGTCAAGTCCTTAGGTTACCAAGGTATGTGCGTTACCGGCAAGTAATAGCAGGCAGCAACTATGTAATAGCACAGGAATATGACAGCTCTGTTTATGAAGGTCCATGTGTAGTCGCGAAATACTGGTTTAGTATTTTCTCAATTAATATTTCAAGAGGTAGCTACCTAACCTAGTAGCTAGGAGCTAAGGCTATAGAAGACCCAGTTGTCCCTGGATTTATAATAAAGAACTTGCTGAACAAATTAAATTTAACTGGCCTATTCACCCGACAGTCATTTTATAATTGTCAAGGTAACAATGCTTCATTTCATTCATACTCGTCTAATAGGCCTCACGCATATGTCTCTTGTATATAATGTACAGCCACGCCGCTACCTACTAGTCAAAATTCATTACTCCTACTCTTCAGACGAGTAGATCGGCTCTAAGCCATCCCACGCGTGAGGATCCCCATTACCGAACTTCTCTCGTTGTGTCCAGTACTTGCCAGTGAACTTCCAGTGCTCTACCCCCGTGATTTCACATGTCGTCTTCTCGAACCACGCGGGGGCGAATTCCTCGCCGTGTTGTTGCCTCGCCTTCCGCCTAGCTCGCTGAGCCTCTTCGAGCCGGTTCTTTTCGGAGGCTGCGAAATCATATTCGCCATCTTCCATCGCTCTCTGATCCGGACGGTACCTGGAGTCGGTGGGGGCGATCCATTGCTTGAGATTGTCGTCTATGTGGTTAAAGGTGAGCACAAATGGCGTAAGATTGAACGGGATACCTTCGGGTCGAGGATTGGCTTCCCACACCATGAAAGCTCGGCTCGGGTCGCTGATACTTCCTCGTGTGTCTTTCGGCTCTTCAACGGTAGCCTCAAAGCCAGGCGTGAGGCGGGCGTAGAGCTTAGAATTCCAACGGCCACCCAAGCTCATACGCGGCCGGCCGTCGGCGTCCATAATCTTTCCGGAAAGTTGGTACGCGCTGGAAGCCTTCCAGCCCCGCTGCTTAAAATCTAGCAAGCAAGTCTCTCCGGTCGTCCAGTTCTTGATTTCTACGAGACCGTAGTTGTCTACGACTGGGTTACCGGTAATGATGCCTACAACTTGCGATTTGGGCTTCTTCCACGTGAAGAAATCCTCTTTACCACCAGCAGTAGGGCGTAATCTCAGGAACCAGGTGCCAAGGTGATAAATATCGAACGATTTACCCAAAAATCTAGAGTCGACTTTGGCCTCGCCCCAGTAAGTCCACTTTGCGGATTCCGCATACGCTGCGCCGATAGGCGGGTGGTGGCTAACTTGCTCGATAAAGAAGCGGTAGCCCCTATCAGGCCTCGCATACTCAAACGTCTCGCCTAAAAGCGGGTTGAACGGTTTCGCGACACGACCAATAGTCGATGCGAATTCACTCGACGCAAAGGCGGCGACGTACAACATGCGTTCGATCGAATCTGATCGATCTGCCGCCATGTCTAACAAGTCTGCATACTCCATATCTTCACCGGTTCGATAGAGCAGAGAAGTTGGCTCGTTGAACGATACGGGCAATGTCATCTTCGTCATATCCTTACCGATCATAGATTTCAAGATACCCTAAAAGAAATCAGCACCTGGGCATTAAATCGACAGAATTCGTGAACCTACCCATAGACCAATCCTCGGTCGGTTGTCTTCATCTAGTTTTAGTCTTGTCCTGAAGCCATTCTCGTATCCTTTGAATGCGCTGCTGACGTCTATCCCTGATATTATGACGTCCTGTCCGGAACCAGCGGACGGCACTACGTCAGACGGCGGCATCGGTTCTACGTCGACTTCTCCTGCATCTACAGCATCGAAGAATTCCTCCTGCTCAGATTCCGAGTCGCTGGAAAGCTCGATGGCATGGGAATGTAAGGCCGACTTGCGCCCTATGCTCTTCAATGATGGCGAGTGTAAGGGTTCGGGTGTCTCATCCTCGTTGGTACCGGACACCTCTGCATGTACGGCATGGAAACTATCTCTGGTTAATGGTCTAGATTCGCCAGTGTTTCCTATGACTTCGCGCAGTGCCCGTTTAGCTAACTTTCGCTTCGTTTCGGCTTCGCTGACTCTTGCTTCCAGGACTTCTTGTTCTGCGGCTACCTTGGCCATACTCTCTTCCCACATTTGCCGCATCTCGATTTCTTGCTCTAAACGATATTGCCAATGTGCATCGCGATCCTTCGATATTCTAAGGAGGTCCCCCATAAGGCCTTTTAGACTTCGGATTGCTGCGTCGTACGTCGCAAGCGCTTGCGCTGCTTTAGGATCCGCAAGTGATAGTGATGGGTTCCGATGTGCTTCGGCCTGTAACGCTGCGCTCACAGATGCCAGCGTGTCTAGCTGGAGCCTTGCCGACTGTGCGGTAATATTAAAAGCGTCTTTAGTCGCTGTCGGAGCTTCACCGCGGCTTGACTGATCTATGTATTCGTCGTCGTCGTCGTCGTCGTCAACCTCGCCGGGAATTGTGGGCGCCCCGTTACTTTGCCCCTTAATCTCAGGGCTACCAGCGTCCATGAATTCGTCATCTACGCTGCCCGTGGTACTAGCGTGAGATATTCCAGCCCGCGAGCCAACTCCCTTCCCTATTGAAGAAAGGCGGGATAACTGCACACTATTCCTAGGTTCACCTGTGCTTGCCACTTCGCTATGTGAATCGGTAATAGAAGGCTCTGCTGGTTTGTAAAGGCTGTCTCGAGCCTGTCGTAACATCTCAGCACCTTGTGCCTTCTGTCGTTCTTCCTGCTTTGCTTGGTCCTTCATCCACTGAATCGCATTATTCAGAGCCCAGAACCATCGTTTAGCTTCGACTTCGTGGTTAGCCTTCAGTGTATACTTTACTGATGACTTCCCGATGATCTCGAACTTCGTCTTCTCCTCGGGGCTCATGTATAATTTGGCGATGCGCATACTAATGGCTCCTCGACAAGCATTTTCTGCGTCGTCCTGGTGTTTATAATAACTCAGAACACCGTTTTCAAGAACAAACCAACGCAGCTGGTAACCTTTACGGTAATTTGTCCATTTTTTGAGATAACCCTTCATTTGCGGTTCGCGTCCAGCTAGAGGGTCTCCCGTGACAGCTGGCCCAGGGCCACCTTGCGAAGTCGCGTGCCCGAGTACCGCCTTCTCCTGGATACCACGTTGAGCAGCTACCGCAGCAGGTGATCGTTTAAGCATCGCCTTTGTAATGTCGTCGTTGGTAACCTGCTGAGGAAGTTTTCCTTTGCGATCCCGTTGAAATGGGTCAGCACCGTGAAGGAGGAGAGCTTGGATCAACTTTGTGTCTCTCTTGCGGGCGGCCTCATGAAGCAATGTCCCGCCCGCCTGAACGGTTACGGGGTCACAAGGCAGCTCGATACTGTTAATGTCTAGGATTGTCTTGACACGGGGTTCCTCTAGAACCTGACCAAGAGTATCATAGGCTCCTGTTTGCACGAGCTCCTGGACCTGCTTGACTTTATCCTGCACGAATAAGGTCCTTGCGAGCTGCAGCTGCTGGAAGATATCGGGATTTCTTGCTACGTCTAAAGGTAGCTTTCCCTGATTGTTTGCAACGGCATCGTTGATATCCTTCTGTTCCAGCAACAACCGGACTACCGGGGCACGCCCCTGAGTAGCAGCCACATGCAATGGCGTATTTCCATCTTTGTCCCGAGCGTTCACATCAATATATCCGGCGCCATCAGAGAGTACGTATTCCACGACGTCGAATTCGGCGCACTGAATGGCAAGATGTAGAATCGTCGTGTCTTCGAGGGGTCCTGCATTTGCTCCACCGATAGAAGACGTACTCGCTCGGGGCCCGGATTCTGATGTTTCTCTAACGGCCTTAGATATTGCAGCTGTGTTTCCGCTCCGTAAAGCCTCGACGATACGGAATTTACGAACGGACTGTTCGAGCGACGAACCCTTGTCGGCCACGGAGAGGCTATAGCGATTCGGATTTAAAGAGGCGGGCTCGCGGGAGGGGATCCGACTAACTGACATCTTTTGACTATGACCCTTGACGGAAGCTTGGTGGGACATAGGAACGGCGGGGGCAGAGGTGCTCGTGATAGGAAGTGAGGCGAGCCCGGAGGTTTGCGATCCATCTTCAGAGGTAGCATCGTCATCATTACGATTATCCTTGTCCTTGCGTCGGAGGAGGGAGAGGGCGGCCGACTTGGACCGCCTATGCTGGCTAGTTTTCGAAGCGAGTCAGTGATCTAGGTTAGGAGGGTATTTCTACATAACTAGCGGAATTGATAAAAGAATTACTTACCCATCTCCGATATCCGACATGCCGAATTAGATGATATGATTCCGGCACCGTTTGGTACCGAAATTGCAGACTGATAGGTAACTCGATTAAGGAAAGTCGATGGTGAGGATGTGACGGTGAAAGAAGATGTTAGTACAGCATGTTCAATGATCGACGAGGAATTAGTAGAGAAATAAGTAGTGAAAGGTTAAATCGAAGAGTGGAATTTAGGTAATTTAGGTGGTTAATAGGTTAGGAATGATAAGAGGTAGTTAGGATTGAATATCAACTGTGTCTTTTTACAAAGACAAGCATTTCCCCCCCTCGTCGCCAAAAATGACGTTTTTAGGTCCAAGTTGTTTTTAAGCTTGACTTGTTCGAGTGTGCAGCTTCCGTCTCCCAATCCTAGAAATCCAGAAATTCAACGAGACGCCAATCTTAAGGAGGGGACATCATTCATTCCCCACCAATCGAACAAGCTACGCTAAAGATTAAGACACGTACAATCCACAGTGAATATGTACGGTGCTCTACAGTTATTACACGGTATTGATACTCGATAGTGCGTTCAGTTACATTAATAAAGGTAGGTAGGTACCTAACCTAGGTAACTACCTCTTTTCTTCACCTTTTATACATGCCATGAACTTGAAACTAGATCATTACTCCGGGTTAAATTATGCGGAAAAGCTTAGCATAAAATATAAATTTCCATGTCTCTTTTTTTAAACTTTAGGTCAATACATAGGTCGACTAAGAGAAGTATACTGCTTTATATTTCCCCTTTATATTTCCCAACATAGGTAGGTACATATCATTAAATACCTAAATTTAGGTAAATATTCACAAACCCAAATTACACTCTAATCCAACTGACAATACAAAGTCCATATGGTGTAGTTATGCAGATTAATTATAATTGATCTCCCGTTTCAAAATACTACAACAAACCATACGGCTTACATAGTAATCTAAATTGGTGAATATCACGATAAACTACAGCGCCACAAAAAAGTCATGTTGGGTGGTCTCGAACGAAGATCATCTGGCGCATACTGCCGTCACCTTGCAGGAGTCGGATGTAGGGCGATGTGACCATAACCCTCCTCTAGAAGTCATAACAGAGCTGTTAACGTACCTACACCATCTTCGCCGCCTAGGCTGCAGCTAGTCAGTGACAATCCAACGGAACCTAGATCCGGTAGGTAACTACTCTAGATAGAAAAGGATGTGGTCTAGTGACTATAAAATGTTCATATTTTAGGACCATATGAAAAGTATCCTTGAAGATACATGCTTTATCAATACTCTCAAATCAACTTCGTAATTTTCGTAATGCATAAGGTGGTTCAGCGTAGCCAATCAGTCATCTAGCCGGTCTTCCGCGTCAGACAAAATCTGGTTCATCGGCAGGAACTCGTACGGCCCCAAGTCCCAGCTGAGAGCGTCTTCCTTGCGGTCCGGTGTCCGGATGGCAGAGCAGGTCATGTAGTCCGGCCCCAGGGAGCGCAGGCAGATGTTTGCATCGTCGACCTTGTTCCCATGGAACAAGATCTCGTGGACTTTGATGATCTCCTGCTCCTCGACGACCTCACCGTCTGGTAGCTGCACGAACCCCTGGCTGGGGTGCGGAGCCCGGAAGTGCTTAAACTCGAGGTCCTTGAGCCACGGCGCTAGGAGCGCCTCGCCCGTCATCTTAACGTAGGCCTCGCGCAGGCACCAGAGCGTGTAGAAGGCCCGCAGCTTGAAGTCGATGATCTCGTCACCGCGTGCCAGCGGAGGCACGCCTGGCTGTGTACTCAACAGATCACCCTTCAGGTATCCCGCCTCCGATCGACCGAACACATCCGAATGCAGGTCGACAAAACTACCCCAGCCCTCAGTATTGATAATCTTGTGGTCGCGCACACGACGCTCGCTCGTACAGACTATGTCAGTCCCGACATCGACTTTACCGGCATACCCAGCCACAGCTACGAGAGCGACGATGCCGGCCTGGTGGCTGACGTTGAATGCGACAGGTTGCTTGCCCGTAGCAGGGTCTACGTAGATGGGCTTGGTCTTTGCGTCCCGCGTCAGCTTAGTATCCCACCAGGAAACGCCAGCGTATTTGCTGACAACCCAGTGCTTCAGCAGATGCGAAGCAAGTGACATCTTCGCATCAGCGACGAAGTAATATTTTAGCACTGCCTTCTTCTCATCCTCAGTGAGGAGGGCCAATGCGCGCGACGCCTAGACTGAAGTAAGCTATTTAATCTACCTGTTGCAAGATAAAATAGCGTTAAATTGCTCATACCTCTTTTTCAAGGTCTTTCGTCTTAGTCGCCCCAGGCCATAATTGGCGGGTGTCAACAAGATATTGTATGACCTCCACTTTGCCCGATCCCATGGTGTTTTGTTGGGTTAGGAATGGTGAGGAGTTTCAAATTGTAGCTGGCAGGTTTACAACTTAAAGTTATAACTATCGAAAACGCGAAAACTTAAGACGAAACAAGTTCCGATTGGGTCTTACCTCATCTCACTTCGAACTACTTAATTATGTAGTCCTGCAACATCCTACCTTATGTAATTCATCATTGGCTCTAGAATTGGTGAAAGAGGTACCAGCCTACCAGCCATATCCACACCTATCACATGCGTTGGTGGTTGAGAGATAGGTACCTAAATACCTACCTAGGTACCTAACATAGCGGCGGCAGCTATCGACCCTAGCACTAGAGCCCGCTGAATAGACTTTCCACTAAGCTCAAGTCTAGGTCCACTGCTATGTAGAGTCTACTATATCCGACCTATCACAACTACAACTACAACTACAACTACAACTACGACTATGGGTAGTATTAACAAAGACACATAGTTACATGTTTATATGAATAGCAACGATGGTTTGAAGTTGTAATTTCCCATTACCGCATTAAGATCTGTATTATGCATATCATCTATATGCTCTAAAAGGCACTGCACATCAATAATAGCCAATCATGAGAGATCCTCCACTTTCTGCCTATAGCATTACTCTACCCAGTTGGCGCCGAAGCCAAGTAGGTACATACATAGGTAGCCAACTATTATCAGGGAAAAAAACCGTTGAACACGCCTTCCTATAACTGAGATAGAACCACCCTCGGCGCCTAGCAATGTCCAAGGAAAAACCTGAGTCGACCCATTTCCATCGAAAAGCAACTCGTCCGGAAACTTGGCCGCCAAATCCAATCCAATCCCGCCATTCACTGCATAAGCTAATTATGAAAATTTCCATGTCGATAAACATCCACCAACTCAAGACAAAATGGGACCTATGATGATAGCATAATACGATTCTAGTCCCGTAACCCATCGCTTATGCTTCATGTTGTCGTAAGCCAGACTTCAGCGTCCTAACAAGGACATGCAGGAGCGAAATTCTTGATCCTCATCCTCATCCTCATCTTCTTCCTCATCCTCTTCCTCATCTTCTTCCTTGTCTTCGTCCTTGTCTTCGTCCTTATCTTTGTCTTGGTATTCGTCCTCTAAATATTCCCCTTCATCGTCATCGTCATCGTCGTCTTCATCTTCATCTTCATCTTCATCTTCATCGTCCTTCTTCTTAGCCATCTCCTTCGGTGCGTAAATTCTAGCGAGGCTCTCTAGTCTAAAACACCTTAAACCACGGGGCCCGCAAATGGATACATCGGGAAATAGCTCCGCGACCAAGCTCGACGTGCCACCGGCGGCCATGATTTCAAAATCACAGTGATCTATTGGCTCTGGATCATCCACGGGGGTGTTGTCACCGCTTGAATTGGAGTTATATGTAGGGAAGGAGACGATAGGAACAACAACCTTAGCCATACGGGAACGCTTGATCAGGTAGTCCGTTTCGGCCTCGTTCTGCTCTTCGGTCGACAGAGCCGGTGTGATAAAGGCCTCATCGTACTTGCGCTTGACTCCCACTGGCCCCAACAGAGTTATACTGGTTCCAATTTTGGTGTTTGCCAGAATGACGAGGCCTTTTAGGGCCCCATTTTCGTTGCTTAATGATATTAAGGTACCAGGTACCAAGCAGCCGGGTTGCTCGTCCTCAGGGCTTGGGATGTGAAAGTTGTTAGACATATTGGTAGCAGTGTGGATATCCGTTATGTCGACTATTTGGTGTTATTTGTGACTTCTATTTGATAGGTGGATATCAAGTAGAAAGCAACTTAGAAAGGGGTGGTATATTTAAATAGGCGAAATATATGATCGGATAGGATAGTCGAATAAACTACCCTCTCTAGTAGACTTTATGCGCCCCTTGGCTGATAATATGATCTCTATTTGGATCCCGTGTTCTCGTATAGCCGAGTAGATGGCGATCAGATAGATAGATAGGATTGTATCCGCCTATAATAGTATATGTTAATAGTGTCATATTGTATGTTGATAGTAGCGTATATACCTTTATATGATAATTGTACTATTATACGTAATAGTAGTAGTAGCAGTAGTAGTAGCAGTAGCAGCAGCAGCAGCAGCAGCAGTAGTAGTAGTAGCAGCAGCAGTATGTATAGGTAGTTATAGAATATACAACTATAATGCCATATAAGCGTTGCTGATAGTAACCCAAAATACCGGCGCCGGTAGTAAATAGAAACCAGCCAAAGACTGACGATATATAACCGCAGGTCAGGATTATTCTTTATAGTAATTGGTTGCCGATATTTGCTTGCCAATAGGTTTGGGTCTGGGTTTGGGAATGGGAATGGGGATGGTAATGAAATAAGGGGTATTTGGATGATATGCTGATAGCCGGATACGTTTGAGTAGTCGAGCGGTTCGAATTCGTAGACAAACTGCTTGGGTTTTGGTGAAAGGTGTGAAGAATGAGAGGGATGGAGGATTTCCAGAGATGGATAGCAATAGCCCCCTTATCAAATCCGTCACTGGGGAGAAGATGCCGTAAACCTATTCTCGGTCCGTGGTTCTATACTTCGAAGGGGAAAGTAAATCATCTACTAGTCAACTATATACTTTGTAGGTAGGTCAGAGCACCTACGAGCGCGCTATGGGGTCAGCGTAGGGTAGAAAGGGTTCAAGCATCTCCTTGCAAATACAAACCGTGCTGAGCTCGAAGCTCTGAATATGTCCCAAGTTAAGTTCTACTTGTTACCCTACTTTGGACTGTTGCTTAAGTTTACGCCTGTCATTTTTGTTAAGCATCCACTATACGAATACTCACAAGCCCGTGCCGCTTCTAAGACCACCTTATGATACCGCTTAGACAGAAATCCCGGTCTCACATATTGGTATGCAAAGTCATAGCTTTCAACGCAACTTGTATTTGAACTTGTCTATAGCAAATATACATAGCTACTTAAAGCTCATATCAAACTAGCTTGAGTACAGTTTGAGAACAATATGTTTATAGCCAATATTATAACCCAAGTCTTCGTATTGGGCCTTTTACAAATAAACCATGATAGTGACTCATAGTAAATCCGACCCTGAATAAAATGTGAAGTCAGCTAAATATCTTCGCAGCTACAATATATGGGCTTTTTATATCTAATTTATATAAATGAGACTTTTCTCCTCTTGGCTTTCGTCAATGTATCAATGCTTATAGAAATTCGTTTAAATAAGAATCACATAGTATGATAGGTAAGGTACCTGAACTTAAAAAAACACCGACGTCGTCATTTTGGCGTTAGGACTTCATACATATAATAGATAGGTACCTAGGTACCTATGTGATATTTACATGCGTGACTATCTATGTCTATATCCCTCTATGAATCGCTAGTTTCGCTGAGTGCTGGAGCCTCGACCGCAAAAAGGAAAACAGGGTAGCGCTTATTATTCTTGGCTTCGAAATTCGAATCCTTCTCAGCCTCAAGCTTGCCTTTCTCGCCAAACTCTTTGTTGGGGGGAGTGTTCTGTTTGGTCGGCTTGACACCGGGAGAAGCATCATGGTTGCCTTTGGCGTCCGTGTTATCTTCTGCCCCGTCGTCACTCTTGTTACCATCCTTCTTCTTATTCTTAGCCTCATCCTTGCTCCGAATTACTCTAATGACATCCCCGTCTCCATCGACTTCCACTATTGTATCTGCGGTATCTAGACTACCATCTTCTGTATAGCCCCACATCTCGCGAAGTTCTCCCCTAAATAGGCCCGTAATCCAAGCAGCGAAAACAACGCCAGGAACAAGGTATAGCAATGCCGGCTGCGCGTGGCGGTAGACTAGTAGCATAACTAAAGTTACTACCATAGCGAGGAGGTATCCGATTAAAGCGGCGTAGAAATACGGTTTGGGGAATACCGTAGCTTTTAATACAGGCGTGGCATCTATGGATAATTTGCCAAATTTTGTACTCCAGAACCAATCTCCCCATTGTCCTTGGGGGTTCATGTAGTCTGGCTTGACTATCATGCGTTGTGTCTCCGTATTAGTAATGGGTTGGCCTGAGGATTCATCCATACTTTTTAGCTCCACGGGGATTAACTTTCGTTGTCGGTAGTAGTACATGTAGAGATCAAAGCGCAGGCACAGCCCTACAAATATTCCAGGAAGTACAATATCACCTAGTCCGAGCATGCTAGCTTTAGCGGATCCTTCAAAAACGAGTTTGATGGGAACGTCAAGCTTGGTGGCGACCGTCACCATGTAAGGGCTATACTCAAATGTAAGCGAAGGAAACTATGATAGACATAATAGACAGCATAAGAAACTTACGTATAAAAAACCATGTAAATGTCGTAGAAGAAGAGCCCAAAGAGGACAGCAGTTCCAGTAGCGAACGTGGTTGGAGACATTAAGATGATACCGGTGTAAGAAAAGGAATAGCCCATAAGGTTTGATAGGAAGGTTGACTGGGTCATATAATATACTATGTTCGCTTGGATGGCAAGGACGAAGCCAAGAATATCATTAAACTTGACTTTGAATTTCTGGTTCGTAATACCATGGATCGTGAGGCGAATAGTCCACTCTTCCGTAAGTAGACGGCGGATCTCCCAAAGTAAACTGTTCGTCGCATCGGAAACACCCAGCTCAGACCACCAATATGGAAGAGGACTTTTCTTCTTGTCATCCCATACTTGCTCGGCAGGGTCCCCATTAATAAACCACTGACCCTTTTTCGAGGAGTCGATATGGTACAGCTTACCATTCTTTGCAAGCCACACGGTAGGAAAAATAAATCCAGTAATGTAATTTAGTGAGTCGGCAAGGAGCTTCCCCATAGCGACCAGGGACATGATTGAGAAATATGCTCTCAATATTGTATTGAGAATCTCGGGGTCATCAAGCCACTTAATCAAGTAATAGAGTCCCGTCAAGACCGTCCCAGCCATGACAGGAAGCATAATGGCGTCCGAAGGTAGAAGGCCTTGGACGAGCTCGTCTTCCTTATCTTGATCTTTCTGACCTCCTTTCCTACCCTTCTTGGCCGGATTTGCAGACGGAGGGCGACGAAGGGCGGCTTGAGACCCGATGTAAATACAAGTCATTGCCGTGAAGACGATGCGGCCCTCGAGAAGGAAGAAATCTCTATTGTTCCAGAGGATTTCTGGTAGGCTGGCAAGCTTCTCGGTGAGAGTCTGATTGGCCGCTAGAGACTCTGTCACGTTTGCGACTGAGATCTCGCTCGCTACGAGAAGTGTAGAATTGTTGGTAGCCATGTTTCACTTGGTATAGATCTCAACTAGATGAGAAGAAATGCGGGCTGGTACTGTTATCTGAAAGATTGAGTTTAAAGACACCGATAGTGAAGGAGAGTCTGCTGTATGAATTCTGTTTATACAGCACAAAACGAAACTTGGGTCCTCAATCAACTGGCTCTGCTCTTTCCAAATTTGGCGGGGCTATCCTAGCACCGGCCAAGTAAGATACCGGGTTTTGTATGCTTCAGTAATTTCTCAGAGACCTTCAGGAGATGGTGAATGAGAGTGTAAGAGAAGCCGTGAAAACGCATGTGATATCTAAGGTCTTCACCTAGAGAAATCCGAAGATCTTGGGTGCGTACACATAATTTATATCTAGGCGAAAACAAGAATAATCCCCCAAGGATCAGGATGTAATTATGCCGGAGGAAAAAACAAAACAAAAGAATCTTCTAGTTCATAAAGGTGTTGTTCGTGGGAGAATGCGAAGATGGCTGGTTGTTCGAATCCACGTACTTGGATGATCCAAATGTGGCTTATTCATTAAAGCAATTGTGCGCCGCATGACTCAGGAACGGCCAATTGAATACTCGAGGTGCAGCCCCTCCAAAGCTCCAAAGCTCTAAAGCTCCAAATTATAATCTCGACCTTTTGGAGCTTTAAAATAGCTTCAATTAATCTTGTACCACGCACGTCCGACTGCCCAAGATGACTACCAATATTGCCCTGGAGACCTCTATGGTACGTATCAACATCTGCATGCTCTTCTCCCGCTAACCTCCTCCTCCTCACCAGGGCACCATAATCCTCGAGCTCTACACCACCCACGCCCCCCGGACATGCACCAACTTCCGCACCCTCGCGCAACGGGGCTACTACGACGACTGCGTCTTCCACCGCATAATCCCGAACTTCATGGCGCAGACGGGCGACCCGACGGGCACGGGCCGCGGCGGGTCCTCCATCTACGGCGAAAAGTTTGAGGACGAGATCGCGCCTGACCTGCGGCACACCGGCGCGGGGATCCTCAGCATGGCTAACGCTGGCAAGGATACAAACGGCTCCCAATTCTTCTTGACCCTGGCTCCGACCCCGTGGCTCGACGGCAAGCACACCATCTTCGGCCGCGTGAAGAGCGGGCTTGCTGTTTTAAAGCGCTTGGGTATGGTGAAGACGGGTGCCGACGACAGGCCTGTCGAGGAGGTAAAGATTATCAGGGCGAGAGTGCTTGAGGATGAGGAAGCCGCCTAGTAACTAGACTTTTGATCATATTTGTCGCATCTATGGCGAGGATATATATTATGGTCACGGGGATGTATGATATGCATAAGTTGGCGTTTCGGAGTTCGAAAAGGCTTCACAGGTTAGATGCAGAGATCAGAGATACCAAATCATAAAACATTCGTGGTATATATGTACGAGTCAACTGTAAGCCCTCGCACTAGCCGCTAGACGGCTGGTATTACATATGTGCAAAAGAAGCGTTCTAAAGATACAGTTTGATAATAATAATAATAATGATGATGATGCACGCCGGATGTTCCTATCTGAATCAGATGCAGAACATTGCCTAACCCCAGCCCCTATGCTCGCTGACAATATAGCCCCGGAACCCCTTGAATGCAGTGTTGTGGCTAGTGTACAAGAAAGCTGTAAATGCGCCAGGCAGAGGATAATCCCCATGATTCTCGTTGGATAGTTGACGTCTATAATGTTTCCTGACGGAGGGTATCGTGATTTGTCTAATATCTCAACGAGAAATTATTCCTCGACTATACAACCGGTGGGGATGATAATGTTCCTGAGCTTTCAGACTCGCGGTCATCATCTCCTCCACCACTGGGAGCCGAGTTTTTACCATTGCTCTTTGACATGGGTGATGATATTAGTGGTTTCGACACTCCTAATTTCAGCTTCTTAGCCGGACTAGGCACCTTCGTTATCTTCTTCTTGGGGGCAACTTCTACGGTGGACCCTTCCGCATCGTCGTCGTCCACCTTCTGCTCTACACTTAGCGAGGAGCTCGTTTTAACTTTTTCTTTCTTGTTGCTAGAAGCGTTCTTCTGCTTAAGAATCAGTTTCTTGTTGGCCGCATTTGCGGGCGTGGGCTTCAATTTCTTCTTCTTGTGTGAGTCGTTGTCTGTATCGTCGTCATCATCTATCTCATCACTGTCTCTCTTCTTATGGGGGCTGCCGGCCCTGGAGCTTGGGCGAGGAGTGCCCTTTTGGCTAGACGGCGGAGTGCCGTCGGCATTTCCGTTTGTGTTGCTGCCATTGCTGATCTTCTGCGCGGCCGCACGACTAGCATTACGCCCGCTGTTTCCAATACATGAACCCATATGGTTATTTAAGCGGGTGACCAGGATGCAGCGCTTGCACTTGCTGCAGGTTGCCGACGGGAATGAGAGCATATTTGGGGGCCGCGAGGAAGCACCACCACCTGTTCCTCCTTCTGGAACTGGCGTCTGCGAGTCTGAGTTTTGCTCTAGTTTCTTCTCCATGTCCTTCTTTTTCTTCCCCCTCCCTGGGCCTTGTGCAACCCATGTTTGGCCATAGATGTCGTAGCCGGGCTTGTCAATATATGGGTGTTTCTTGCAGTAGATTATGCTCGGGTCGGGTTTCCTCGCTCCTTTGCCGTCTGTAGGATATAATAATCTTGGGAGGTGACATCTTGGGCAGACAATGTCCTTAGTGGTAGCTAGCGGGTTTCCTTTCAACAAGACCTTTCCTTCGTCGTAAACAGCCGCGTCTGTTTCGACCTTGACGTCTGGCCGGGCGTCGGGCGCGGAGGAATCTGAGGTATCGGCGGCTAGTTTCTCGACGCGAATGGCAGCGGTTGAGGCGCGGGCGATCTTCTCCTCTCGATGCGTCTGCATTAATAAATCGTGCACGATGTTGTAGAGTAGATCGTCAAGAACGGCATGCGCCTATAACACGACATGATTAGCTGCATTCGCATAGCTTGGGTTGTAATAATAGTTATGTTGGGAGATGTTATAAAAATGTAAACTGCCAACTCACAAGCTGGTCCATTCTCCCGGCACCTTCTGGAGCTTTAATAACTCCAGCCTTGCCGGTATTAAATGAGGCCATGGCGAACACTCAGTGTAGCCGTGTGCCAACGTCGAAATATATCAAAGGTATCGACGACTTGATTAGAAATGAACGAGATCCTAAAGGCTGATAAATTACGCGAAACCAAACTCCAAAGGAGGGATAGTTGAATGGAAATGCTGGCGTTTGAATCGGAAATATTAAAGGTAGGGGAAAAGTTCAAGTAAATGGTATCCACCTCCAGAATACCAGAATACAACCCCCTAAAGTTTTGGAAGGTTTGGCGTTTGTTCTAATTCAGCAGGTCAGGAACGCCCTCAATTGCGATTGCTGTCTGTGGGTGCTTAAGAACACCGGCGATGCTTATGTAGTGGCTTTATTTTGAGGAATCCTCTTTTTCTTTTCCTTTATCGTTAATCCCTTTCAGGCGCGGACGGGGAGAAGGATCTAACCTAGGCGAAACGTCCCTTCCAGATGGTTAATACCTACTATCTGTACCTAACCGGAGGCTGAATTTTTGACCCGTAAGCCTGACAATGTGGTACAAAACTAGCTGTGATAGCGAATCAACTAACTGGAACCCCCCCATGCATTAGTGGGCAGAAGGGTCCCGGATCTTTTAAGGTGCGCTACGTAATACCATGCAGTACCTGAATTTGTACATTGAATTAGGTAGGTACCTCAACATGTAATATTAAGGTTGGTGGGATATCAACTCTAACGTTAATAAATTAGGTTCGGAATAAAAGAAAGCATTATCCTTAGATCTATAATGCTATGACAGCTTGGTACCTATGACAGGACCACAAACTTCACACCTTAGGTACCTCGGTAATCACCTGTAAAGCAAGAATAATAGCGTCTTACAGCGGTACCTAAAATAAGTGTAAGCTGTCCCCAGTGGAGCTATCGATGACTGTTAACTTAGGTTAGCTCATTGTTTTGTTTCCTTTTTTGTTAGTTAGGTAATAAGGTTCCTACTAATGTATGTATAATGCACCACGCGAGCCCGAGGTCCGTGAGGCACTTAACGCGGTCTCGCCTAAGCCGCCATTAGCATCTCATCTTTTCTTTCGTCTTGGACCTTGCCAATTCAAATATTTTTATATTTGCGGTCTCGTGCCATGGCAACAACCTCTTCCTCTCTTAGCTGACAACGGTAGTATTGGATATTTAACTTGGAACAAACATGTCTCTTCCCTCTGCTAACGCCAATGGGCAATCTTCAATCCGGAACTTCTTTCAGCCCAAGACACCATCATATGTTCAGCCCCCCGCCATCTCCCGGGCACAGACAGCACAGGCAGCACCTCCTGCTCCGCCGCCGCCGTTGATAGCCGCCGCCCCCTCTCCAATAAATGAACAGAATGGCCCGAGGTCACCGCTGTCGCCAGTTCCCACGACCGCACCACTAACAAGGCCGCCGTCTCTTCATCCTCAAGCGACTATCTCACCAATTCTACCTGAACACGTCCCTGCTCTACGACGCATAACCTCTCTCCTCCTACCCGTCAACTACCCCGATTCCTTTTACGCGCGTCTGTCCGACCCGCTCTCCTCCGGCGCATTCAGCCGCGTAGTTCTCTGGTCTGACTCGTCCGACTCCAATGGCACCCCCAAAGTCATCGGGGGTTTAGTCTGCCGGCCTGAGCCGTCCCCGTTCACGTCCTCGTCCTCGAGAAGGTCTCCATCGCAACCCATGACTCCTTCCTCCCAGTCTAATGCGCTATACATCCAGTCTTTAGTCCTACTCTCGCCGTACCGGCAGCTGGGGCTCGCTGCGGCGCTACTAGACGATGTGGTGCAGGCCGCGGTCACGAGCCCCTTCGCCTGCGATGAGGTGTACGCGCACGTATGGACCGATAACGAGGACGGCTTGCGCTGGTACCTAGCTCGTGGCTTTACCAAGCACGGCCAGGTGAACGGTTACTACTTCAAACTGCGACCCGATAGTGCCTGGATCGTGAGGCGTAGCATTGGCCCCATCACTTCGGCCCTGGGATTGAACGGTGCAGCGACATCGACTAGTACAGGAGTGGCAACGACAATTCCGCCGAGTACTACGGCCGCAGCAGCCAATCTTCTAAGCCAGCAGGCCCCGACACCCCCGGCTCTAGCAGCTGCTTCGGGGACGGGTACAATCTCAGCACCGCCGAAGAGCAGCGGACCCTCGCCGAACCGCAGTCCCGGTGCCGGAGGATTGTCATTCCAGAACGCGCGGCCGGGGACGGAGTGGAACGACTTGCCAGCAGACATGCACGCCTCGCGAGCCGCAGCCAGCGGCCCAGCCAGTAGCGCAAGTTCTCGGAGTAGCTCTACAGCACCGCGGAAGAAGAAGGACCGCGCGTATCCAGCTGCTGCATTCGGCAAGTAGATAGATATATGCCTGCCCCCACCGGGGCTTTGACAGGTAATCCAAGGTCCTATGGGTTTTATCAAGGGATATGAAAGGCCCCGCTAGGTATTAACTAGAGAGAAAACGAGTAACGAGTTTGACGGTTATATATATGGTGTAGGTTTGCTGTCTACATACGCAAGACTGCAATGAACAAACGTGGAAAAGTTTCAAAGGACAAGGCGAAGGAGCCGGTAATTTATGCATCGTATATTTGTGGTATCTGGGTGGAAATAGTGTTGATACTGCGTAGTGGAGTTGAGTCGAATTAAGTCGCGGCAATTTTATAGAGCCCGTTATACTGTATAGAGGCGAGGAAAATGATAAGAACCCAGGCCTCGAGGCTATCTAGGTACCTAGGTAACTACCTCCTATACATTTTCACGCTCATAACCCCTTGAAAATTGACGTTACTCAGTAAAACGCGTGGACTTGGGTATTATTGAATCATATTACAGGGCCAGGTATAGACAATACACCAATAGGGGTATTACATGAAAACCTATCTCTTGTATGGCCAAAATTCATCCGAATACTTCATAAGGCTTTATATTGCCTCATCTAAGCACCTCCTAGCAATTAACAACATAGCATAGGACGCAGCGTATAACTTTTATATAATATTTATTGCATTAGGTCATGATTGTAGGTATATAAACATTCATTTTCTTCGTATTAGAAGTCGTATTCGTCATGCTATTGTTGTCGACTCTCCGGCCTCCGGGATCGCGTTCACAACCCTCTCAACTACACTGTTCTTAATATAATTCAGGTAATCCACAACACCCTTCTTTTCCATATTCGCAGCAACAAGTGCGATCAAAGCCGCGCCGACACCGCTGCCGTCCTTAGCGATTCCGATACGAATCCGTTTTGCTCCCTCCGGACCAATACCTTCAATCACAGCGAGCGCCTCGTAGATCATGTCCCGGAAGAAGGGGTAATGCTCAACGAGACTGCCGTCAACGCCAATGTCGATCGGCTCATTAGTCGACTTATTAAGCTCACCACTCTGTAGGACAATCGCACCAAGGGCGACGGCAGAGAGCCGCGCCGCCCGACGTCCAACAGCATATGCTACGTTTTTAAACGCCAAAGCGTCTTCAAGCGAGGCAGCATATATTTGCAATTGCTTTTCAAGTTCTTGACGAAGGGACGAATAATCCGGCGTGCTATCAGCTGCAGCAATGGACATTATCGAGCTGTCGAGGCCCCATTGTTTGAACACTCCAGACTCGGGGCCTATCGTGGTGGTGGATTTCCAATCATTGTGGCTGGAATTGTCATCACGGAACAACGAGACCTCAGGTCTCTTGAGCATATCGACAATTACCAGACGGACAATTTCGCCTAAGAACATGCCAGATACCCGCTTCTCAAACATCTGGATGCCCGGATTCACACTCTTCTTGTCCAATTCTATGTCGTACGAAGTATTCGGCAATGTGTTCATCTGGTTGTCGAAGGAGCCCCACTCAGTATTTATGACCATCAGACCCGTTGACTTGTCGTAGTCGCCCTCGACAGGCTTTTTAATATTGGAAATCTTCTCCACGTAGGCACCATTGGTTCCCGTTCCGAAGATAGCACCGAGCAAGGTAGATGTTTTACCCGGAGAAGTGTAAGAGCGAGCCATAAGCGTGCCAACAGTATCATTTACCAGGGCGGCCACTTTGACAGGGAGGTGAAGCCTGTCAATCTCCTGCTGGAGCAAGGCACATACGTCTTTACCAACAGCATCCGGGATGTCAAAACCCTTAGTCCACCTCATGAGAGTTCCCTTGTTAATTCCATACTGCTGGACTGGGAAGCTAAAAGTAAAGCCAAGTCGGAATATCTGCTCGTCCCGATAACCTTCCGGAGTGCTCACCGTCTGGCGCCGGCGCACGTGAGCTTCGAAATGGTCTTCATGGTGAGTTCTAAGAAATAGCTCGATCTGCTTAGCTAAGAATGAGAATAGGTCGCTGGCTTGCTTTGCGACCATTAATTCCTTCGGGATGGCCACTTTGCTGTATGTCAGATTGAAGGTGGTGTCGCCGTTCAAATGAATGGAACAGACACGGAAATTCGTGCCTCCTAGATCGACAGCTAGGTATAGCCCCTTTATCGTGTAAGCGGATGAGTAGCAACACTGAGGATGCCGGACATACCTTTTCAGTGCCATTGGGAACGCCGGTGACGTACGTAGGTATTTGGCTCAAACTCGTCCCATCGTGTTCTAGGCCCTCCCCTACGATTATGTTAGCTGCATTCTCAAACATGATTTATACGCGATCGTACCCATCTGCCGAAGGAATTCTTTGACGCCTTTGTTCACATCTTCGTCTGTGTACTCGAACTGCGCGGTGATGCGCTTCGTCTCTTGTGCGAGCGCCATTGTGCGTGCGCGAGATATGGGGGGGACAGTAGGAAATGGTTGAGGAGACTCGCACACGGGTTCTTGGACTGCAACGGCGGGAGGAGACGAGATAATACGGGAGAAAGGGGGTGATGTGAGGATACGCGAGTATTGAAATTTGGCGTTCGTGAGGAAAAGTTGCGCAGCCTATAAGTCAGAGGGGCAATTAGCAAAGAGAACTCCAATTGCGTCAAAATGCTTCGATGCGGGGCTGAGCGCATATGGCATGTCCATATAATAGTAGGATGAAGGTAGTACCACGTAGCGTGTACTAGGTTAAGTAATAGGGGCCGTGGGCACCACATAAGTAGGTATTTATCTACTATATATACCAAGCCGTGGGTCTATGGAAAAATCCCACTTACCAGCACAAGGATAAGAACGAGCAGTGAGAATATGCGGATGGATGTAACAGAAGGCCGGACCTCCGCCTTATCGTCTTGCTGTCGGGCCTTCTTGTCCTCTAGATTGTTATCGTTTGTGCTATCGTTATGCGATGCAGCAACGCAGACGGACGAGGGATCATCTTCAGCTCTGGCGCTGAAGCGCCAGGCTTTAATGTACTGAGACAATATGAAAGCCACGGCGAGTTTCGCGGGGCTTTAGTGGGGTTAAACGTGATAGTCTGGAGACTCGGAGGAGAATCGTCATCAAGGCACAAGGACGACCCCGTTCCCCGGGCTGCAGACGTCGCGCGATCAGGTACTGTCCAATGCCCTGCAAAAACGACCGGCTCGCGATGATTGGGTTCAACGGGCAAATAATAACGCAGACAAGCTTGAATTTATTGGTAACCGGGCCGTATATGAGCACCACCTGCAGATCGCCTAGGTCGCTTGCGACGGATGCGATGATATCATGGAGATCCACCCCTGCAGGAAACCAAGTCTAGACCCAATGCCTCGCTTTGTTTGGTACTGATTTTTAGCCTAGCAGCATCAATTTGATTTTGTCCCGTGGCCAGAGGGAAAAAAACCGGGGTTGATACTGGCACCACAATCGAGTCGTGCTCCTCCCAACGTCTCCGAGGCAAGTTGGTCACTTTCTCTCAGCAACACGAGCAACGATCGGAATACCTAAGGTTAGTTAATTCCTAACGTTAGGCCAAGACCCTCGGTGGACACCGTGGGGTGATGCGAAACCACGAGCAACAAGTGGATGGCTAGGCTGGGGGTTCACTCGTTGCGACCGAACACTGCATCCTACAGAAATCTCAAGGATTCAGATGAGCTTATGAGATAGGGTAAAAGATGAATTCAGCCAATTGAGAATTGAGCCACAGCAGCGGGCTGACTGTAAACGAATCAGAGAAGCCTAAAAAGTGAGTTGTCAGAATTAGGTGACTGCGCAGCAGATAAAACAGTAACAGGAACGATCAGAGGTGAAGCTACGATATCTATCTGAATAGGTCTAGATAGAAAGATGTGATGTGTAGAGGTAATGAGGAGAATTTAAGATTGCGGTGAAGCCAAGGACGTAGGTACAATGCATAGGTACCTGAGGTAAGTGTGCCCCTCCGTTTCACGATACCTGAAGTGGGCTCTTTCCCAACAATAACCCATTTAATTACCTAGGTTAGGTATGTAGCTAACGAGGGATGCCATAAGAAAGATGAATAATAGGATATCCCTTTTATAGGTACCTTAAGTACCTATTACCTAGAAGATAATTTAAGATGTAGTTACCCAATAGGCTTAGGGATTTGATATAAGTGCAAGTGTATAAGAGTGTAAGTATGTGCTATGTAAAACTTAGGTAGTTGGCCGAGGCAAGCCAAAGCTATATAAATTAGTAAACACTGAAAACAATAGTAACTAGTATTTTCGCCCACCGTAATCCCATTAGTTAGAGATTGTTATAGAATTGTTATATTTGCACAATTCTACTTGATACTCGCCAATTTTTATATACACAGGGTGCTAAAAACGTATAATAGGTAATCTCACTAATTTTCGGGACGTTTTTTATTTAGCTACTAGGTTCGATAGTTGGCTATATCTATGCGGCGTTCAAGAAGTCTAGGCCAAAACTCAGCAGGTAATGAATGACCATATAATGCAACAAAACACTTCGACTTCCACGTACGACCATAGGATTTGGAAAATTCGGGATCCCGTCCGCTCTCCCTGAGACAAGCTGAATATCGCTGGATTAGTAGTTGGGTCGGTGACGACCAGCGAATACCCGGTGTTGTACGTTTTGCATTTTTATGCTGGCTAACAAAAGTCTTATCACCCCTTTTTATTCTTTATCTAGGCTCTCTATAGCAATATAATATATTTTTTAGTTTGCTTCGCATAGCACAGTAGGTATCACCAAGACTGGCTTCAAAATAGCAACTTTAGCCCCTTATCTTCAGTAGGGAACTATTACAGATACGGCTAGGGACGTCAGTGCAGTCTATTGAGTAGTAAGCTCCTCGTATACAATATCATTCCTTATACCAACCAATATAGACTTGCTTCAATTGAGGAGCTTGGAAATATGCCACACTAAAACGACGACTCGGGAGTACTTATGATTTTGGCGGTCCTATACGCTTTTCAGAGCAGAGCGTTTGCAAGTTGGGAGCTCATCTTCCGTATCAGCCTAAGTTCTTTCGTATACATACTCTCTGGCCTCTCCAGGGCTTCTGTCTTTGTCTCCATCGCCCCGTGGATTAGGTAGTCAGTTAAAGTAGATTTATTTCACCAAGTCTACTACAGGCTTATACTATATAGAAATCATTGATATTGCCAGCAAAGGACCTTAAGATATTTTAGTACTATGAATACCAAAGCTAGGCTCGCAGCAACAGTCTCGCTAATATCGATCCTATGTATATGCCACTTATTTTCTACCCCCAGTTGGGAAAGGCAGTTATTTGGAGAGTTCTCGTTAGCCTTACCACGATCAGTCCATTCGATATACATCATTTAACTCTGGTGCTTGGGTGGGGCTTGTTGGCGGTTGGATGTTGTGCAAGCCTGATGTCCGAATATTAATGAACAAGTCCGTTTGCTAAAATATACAGTATATGAACGGTATGTTGTATATTAACTTAGTCTATCAACTATATGTGTCAGGATCCTAGATGAGACATTCTAGAACAAAGGACACACATGTATATACGAGCCGTAGGCTGCATAGAGTACCGCCTCGTGACAATTTGAGTGAGAATGGGGTCCTTTCTTATACATACATTCCACACTAAGATACCACATACTGTACCTGAAAGTGGTACCTCGACCACTCATTTCAACACTGCCGACAAAGACGGGGAGGTTATCGAACCGCCAACTGACAGAGATGCTAGAGCGTAATATAGACGTTAAGGCGCAGGGCGCTGTTCCGAATAAGCTATATACCATCAATGCCCTGCTAAACTTTTGGTGCCAGAATGGAACTTGCATATAGCCGTAATTTACTACTGACTGCTATGAGCCACTTCCAAGATGCTACATCTGGCACTGGAGTTACTTGAAGACAGATTCCCGAGTGCTGGCCGGTCCTGTCGCTATATGATACCGAATAGCTTTATCATTCGAACACTGAGTCACGAGGCAGTAGTTATAACCCAAGCTTTAATTCCAGTATATGAGGAACTTTTAATGCTATGCGCCGTAGTACCATTGCCACTTTTGTAGCCGCCAATCTGCTCAAGTATGGCATGGTCCACTCGGAGATATAGAAACCTCTCGGTAGAGAACGGTACCATGTATTCGACAAACTTAGGTACCTAGGTACTCAACTATGTCAAGTCCATCTCCAGTAATCAAGATGTGAGATGTTCCTCAGAATTCACTATCGTATCTAACCAGCGAAACACAGCAGAAGAATATATCTACTATAGATCCAACAGATTACGGCCGTATCGGAGCCTATCTCGCCGGGACCTCTTCCTTGGCAGAACTTTTACCCCTATAATATAATCTGGAGGCTATAATGTTTATTAGGGTTGACAAAGGACAAGGCTCGTATATTTCAAGGGCCTTTCAACTTCATCATGAAAGGTTCAAATAATTTCCCTATAGAAGACCATAGAAGTTGTTCTCATAGCTATATTGGTCAATCCTATTATAGCATGTGCTATTAAGGAAGAGGTCCCGCCAATTTCCCAAGACTAGCCCCTGTTATGTCGAATTGAAATAAACTAATAGTCCCCAAGCCATCATTAAAACAAGTGGTGATAAGACGGAGCCATAAAGAAATACTCAGATTTAAACCGAACCTAGATTGCTATTTATACATAGGATTTTAAGCATTATTATACTAACTACGAATACGGCGTTGTCGAGTTATGCCATCCTAAAGGACGAGCTTTAAGAGCCGCAAGATACCAGGCACCTAGGTAAGCATATTCAAGCCCCTTGGGAGGTAACAAATCCCCAGATCCTTTATGAAATCCGCCTGAAGGCATTAATTCCAGCTGATGGGTCCTAATCCTGCTAAGCGCAACCCTAGGACTTAGGTGGTACCTTATCTATCCAGGGGGCAGGTTTCGTTCGTCCCTCACATCAATCTTGGCCCCAAATAAATCTCAGCTTATATAGATCTCAGCTACTTCCGGACTATCGTTAAAGCGAAACACTTCCTATTATGCCGCTGGCCGACTTCGGTTGGATACTTGCATGGCGATGGCCTGCATAAAAATCTAGCACAATGTATCAAACCCCTCTTCGTATCCCTCTTCATGAACATTTAGGGCATGGGGAGGTTGAAGTGTAAAAACCTACGACGCAGGTTCACACATATGTGAATGTGATGAGAACCACCACAGTGTTCGATCAAGGGGCGGTGGCAATTAATATCTTGGATTGGCCGTTCGCATATTTGGCCTCCCTGTGAGTTTGTGCTCCGGCTTTTACGCTCCCCATTCTTCTTTTCGGGGACCCTAACCTACACATAGAAATACCCTCAATATCAAACGTCCCTGATCTAACCCCTATTTCCGTAACGCTACCTCTAAGACACTCGTATGAGCACAACAGCGAAGAAGATAGGAGAACACAGTAATGTGCACCTTACAATTGGCTAGGTGCCTTTCTCTATGGGAAGTCTTTTTCAGCGAATGCCCCCACGCTGCCTTAATTTGATAGCAAACTGATGCCTTAGCAGGAAGGCTCAGTTGAAATCGGGTCGAGTCTCGGGGAACAAGAGAGCCACGCCATCCCACGCGGCTGTAAGCCTCGGCGATTACCCTGACAACCTTCTGTAATAATAGAAGGAACTATCATAAGGTCGATTCCAATTTCCTATACGAGTCATAAGCCGCCTCGCAGTTGCGTAGTAAGTGCAACTTAACCATGATGTGTTGCGGTTGAATAGGTACCTAGGTCCCCTAGGTAGACGAAGTAGCGTTGTCTATAAAGATCCATCTTTCCCGTTCAACTAGCTTTCTACTAACCTAGGAATTAACAGAATCCAGGTTAGTACCATCTATCTACTTAATGCTTCCATAAATACCCCTATTCTATTACTTGCTTTAACAAAAATCTCAATCTTCAATATCAGGTACCTAGGTACTTAGATATTCTTTGAAGAAATAACAATCGTCATTCTGTTCGACATCATACATATCCTTGGCATAAAGTTGAATTAGATTGATCACTAACTTGGACACTTATTTAGAGAAATCGATCAGATTGTCGATTCATTTACGATATTTCTTATCCACACCACACACAGCAGCAGTTCTTAGAGATGCAACTATAATAACCATATTGTTTCCCCGGCGATTGGTAATTAATAAGTTTGGCGATATTTTATTGTTGTTTTCAGCTTAGGCTCGGTAAGTGTAAGATGACAACGCGATGGCTACCTATACTCACCGAATTTAACGTCGCATGCCAAGCATGTGGCTAATTATTATTCAGGTCACTATCTACATACCTACCTATTCACCGAAATATATCATCGGGCGAAATGGATTAACTTCAGCAAGTCATTAACTCCGCCTCGAACTAAACTAGTTTGTCTGGATTTATTGCCTATTTTTACAGTTGATACAGGAAAATACATTTCCTACTACCTATTAATTGCTGACTGCTGTGTGCTACCTAGGTACCTATAGACGTACAGCCCCCAAAACAGCACTGAATGGAAGCATTCTGAATGACAACGAATCTGCCTAAGACAACTCAGATTACACAATTTGAATCCACGACTGTAAAATAGACGTTTTGGATGTTGAATGCTGTTGTATGCAAGGACAGGATGACGAATTTACGTGGTTAAATACTCGGATACCGCCGAATCCAGTCTCCGAGCAATGGCGCAGCTCATATCAGGGCACTTGGTCTACTATGTCCTGGTGGCTCAGTCTAGTCATTCGACGGGTAAGAAACCACTATTGAGTAACTTGAGATTAGCTTTTCAACACAGACTATTGTCCAGGGCCCAGGAGAAAGAAATGCTGAAGGTAAGTCTGAACAAATCAAATTTGCTTGACCCCCAAATGCATAGCCTGCCTGTTACTCACGTGAGACCATAGGTCCATAATGTATGTAGGTATTGTTTGAATATTCAGGTACCTGTTATTATAGTTTCTTCTTTTTGGCTTAGGTACCTAATATTTCCGCAGATAGATTTACCATGACATTATTAAATTATACTCCCCCGTTGCCAACACCCGCGCCTAAGGACGTCTTCGCCCCATGCCTACAATGACACCGAGCTACCAACCTTCCTATAGGTCTAGATAAGCTCAGAAAGCTTACCTGTGACCTACAGTGTGATATTATATTTTATATCGAAATATTAGTAATACGACGATGCTTGCCCTGTGGCCTTTTTTACTACGAATGGCGGAGTCTGTACGCCCAGGACCCGCTTGGATAGCAGCGGAACGCAAGATGATAGACCTACGAAGGGGTGAAGCTGTTTCTAAGGCGAGCTATCTACTGCTTTCACCGAGGATAGGAGTCGCAGAGTCAGTAAGTTTCTGCAACCTTTGGAATTCCAGGTGTTGTCCTAGAAGATATGGCAACCCCCGATGGTATGGTTGAGCTAATACGATGCATCTATTTACACACTATGGCTGAGCATAAATCCAGTACTTGTATTGTAATAACTAGATTCTACATTGCACATGTACTAAGAGATATAGATATAAAATGGCCTAAGATTCCCACAAGCTGGGAAGGATATATCAGGCACCATCGACTCACTACATCCCAGAGCAAATACTTCATATAAGTCCCTCCCTATATCTCACAATTCTCTACGACTTTTTTTGATATCGCTACATCATTCATCATGCCATCTACAAGCACTCAATTATGGTACTGCTGCAGGTGCAGCTTTGGGCCCATGATAGTCTCTACTACGCCGGCATGCGTTAACTGCTTTCATCATGAGGAATGTATGAACTGTATACGCGAATAAGCTTTAGGAACTAGACTTGTTCCTGACGGCGAAGCAATACATTTTAGGATTTCATGAAATCCTAACGACAACGACAATGAAAACGACGATGAAAATGATCAGCGCCCTCTACGCATCCTTCGATAAAGCATATGTGCACGATACGAGTCACTGTTCGACATGTTTCAATTCATTTTTTCTTTCATTTCGAATTTCGAATTTCGACTTAGACCTAGATTTCACATTTGGCCCAAACCCGGATTGGAGATTGGGCACCTACCTACGCGAATATACCCTGGACGGTGTACACGGTTGGGTCTGGCAGCAGTTTCCTATGATTTTGATTTCTCTTGGGCATTAGGGAAAAGAGCATACACGGGATGAAAAGCAAATGGGAAGGATAGAAAAGGGGGAATAGACGAAAACCAACAAAAATGGCTTTGCTTTGGAACACTGATTTCTACTGGCATTCATCGTTCCTCTACTTGACTATAACCCCCCTGGTCACCCTCTCATATGTATTGGCTATTACGTTTAGAATTTTAGCATAGACTTTTTTAGAACCAATTTCCTATTTTTACACGTTACATTAGAATACCTACCTACCTACATATCTTATAGAACTGTTGTCCTAAATTGCTGTCATGGCCCGCGCTTGTCCTCTGCACCGCCATACGCGTTTCCTGTGCGATCCTCGAAGTAATTACAGACAAACATTGTCCTTTAATTCGTGGACGTAAAAAATAGGCTCCCTCAGATTATCCATTTGCATTTTGCCACTCAATTGCTCACCGCAATAATCCCGTCGTAGGTACTACCTTTCATTCTACGCTTGTTGATTCGCAATTGAAGTTGTCGAGTCATCAGACAACGATCAATGTTTGGCACCGGGTATTGGTTGGGTTCTTCTACCAGGCGCAATGAGTTATTAGACTTAGATACAGATGCATCGGAGAGTAATTACCAATAATATCTTAGTATTGCTGGCCCCTCTCGTTCCTATTACCAATAAAATGTCCATAATTCCTACCAGCTCTCAATTCCAATAGGGGCAGTACACATTGGTTCTTTTTACTTGTCTAATGCTCCTTTAGCGTGTGCAAATACTTACCTAGGAGGTAGATAAGTAGGTAGGTAGGTAGGTACCTAAGGTATGAAACGAGGTCGGTATGGTGGCGGCGGCAAAGCTGTCCAAGCATCTCATGTCGTATTCTTCAATGCTAGCATTGATTTCGCACATGCGATGCTAGACTTAATATCCTGCGCCGTTTGTTTGAATGTGCAAACTTATAGTAAAATGACTTGACATGTCTGCCTTATTATTTACCGACGGTCTATCAACGATCTCAACAGCAGTAATTGGACCATTTACGGTTCGTGTCATAAATACGACGTATATTGTAACCTATAAGTCACACAGGCATTGGCTTTAAATGGACGCATTTGGCCAGTGACAGGTCATCTACGATCTACCATATCTAGATATTACTCGCTTGTGGGTGTACGAGGATAGGCTCGAAGGTCCTCTAGAGCTTATCTAACGGGTTTAATATCTACCATAGCCACGTGGGAAACATACTGCTATGTACACACCATGTTTTCAGTAGGGCTAGCCAAAGCTGTAATTGGCCACAGAGAACCCCATGAGAGCTCTTGCATGTGTGAGCAGCATATATTAGTGAGCATGTGGCTCTTGCCGACCTCTGAGGTAACATAACTGAACGTCGGTGAACTGAAAAGGCTGGCTACAGCTAGGAAACGTAGAATCACCGACCAATTAATTCCTTGTAGCGCTTTTGAAGCCCCCAAGGCTTTGCAATTTGGTTTGTTGGGCATCAATGGTTCAGCATCGCCACTTTTGTCCTTTGTCTGCCAAGAAGACGTTTATATAGGTTAGGTAGTCATCCCACAGCTTTAGATTCTAGAGGACATCATTGCTACCTGCGTCATACCTGAGTGATATATGTCCACAAGAATCTAGACTACATTCTCCGGGCAATGTTGCTCTTAAAAGGGCGGAGTAGCGTGTCACCATACCGTTCGCTCAAATCTCATCTTGACATACCGAGAAGCGCTAGAAGCCTACTGAGATATTCTGGGGCGCGCTCTATTCTTCCATGTTGCCCTGTCCGTTTCTTGTTTTTCGTGTTTAAACGACGCCCCGTTGATACATAATATAGAATTTCTAAGCCCATTAGTTCTGGGAGCTGAGAAAGGCGTTTGATTTGCTGCTTGGCGCTCTGAATAAAAAGCTGACCCTTGACTAAGCTGCGTACTTTAATAAAGCAATTACCACACCGAAAATAAGATAAAATATATAGAGCTTTTTCGTGGTTATGAATCTTACACCGTTGGTGGTGCAAAAATAGGGGCTCTATCTTAGGTACCTCTTAGCACGGGTGATGACAGCACATTTTATACATGTAATTGCTACACTTCACTCCCGCCTATTGCAACTAGGTGTATGAGTAACGCTGACCAAGACGGCACTAACAGAGGCGTAGCTCTTTTCCTAAAGTTACCTACACTTCCAAACCTATGCCAAACTGTAAGTCCACAAATAGTTGTGTATCTTCGGTCGGACGAACCCGTCTAATTCATTCTGAAGCTACGGATTGTCGCTATCGTCAAAGTTGAGAAGACAGTAGTCAATTTCGTATAATATTAGTAGAGGACCATTTATTGCAAATATCCGGAGCTTGATTGGCATACTTTTCTAAGCATTTATCGCGAAGTCTCCGCACTCCTCTCCCCTTTCGATTGCCCCTCTCCCCATCCCTGTCTCACTACCCCACGTTTAAGCGTGTAGATGTGACGAAGGTATTCTCTAGTTTCGACGGGGTGCTCCTTATTATCGGCACCTACAGGCAGGTTGAGTTATACCTTGATCATCGCCGTGTAACGCTGTCGCCGGTCTAATGTGAGTAGGTACCTAACCTAGGCGTTACGGTTGACGAGTTTTACGTAGTGGAAGTACATATATCTCCAACGTGTATGGAGTCCTCCGGGCTCTCGCATCAACGGCTAACCTAGTACCATGTCGTCCGCTGCCTTATTCAGGGTCAAACTTCTCCCACCAGTACGCTTCCCCATACACTAGAGACCCGACTATCAACTGCCGGACATGGCACATAACAAGGCATAAGGGATGACAGAGAATTACATAAGGTCTTAGTGACCTATTTGAATGCCTTAGATCTTTAGTTCTATCATCTCGTTGCTTTCCTAGCTATCCTTCACCCTGTTGATGTCTGTCGCTGTTTAGTTCGTCTCTCTAGATAATTGAGATAATTGTTAAATTGTCAAATTGTTATAATGGCTGCCCCCGTGACTATACCAAAGCTTCTAGACTTGACGATTGATAACATAACGCCGAACACGATTCGAATTAACTCGCAATGTCAGAACCCTCGCCTACGATATCTGATGTCGCGACTGGTGACGCATCTGCACGACTTCGCTCGAGAGACGCGACTTGGCACAGACGAGTGGATGGAAGCGCTTAATTTCCTCGTGGGGTGCGGACAGATCAGTAGCGATGTGCGCCATGTAAGTGTACTTTGGATTTAGAAGAGATGGTCTAGTAGCAATGATACTAATGGTGTGCTGACCTAGGAATTCATCCTGCTCTCCGATATTCTGGGTCTCTCCTTGTTAGTCGACAGCATCAACCACCCAAAGCCGCCGTTCTCAACCGAGGGCTCCGTCCTAGGACCCTTCCACACGCATGACGCACCGACGCTACCCAATGGGTCGAACATGGCATCAGACCCCGAGGGAGAACCGCTGCTATGTATCTGCACCGTCAAGGATACGGCGGGGAGGCCCGTGTCAGGCGTCAAGATTGACATTTGGGAGACAGACAGTAGCGGCCACTATGACGTGCAGCACTCCAATCGCGGGGAGCCCAGCGAACGATGCGTTATGGTGAGCAACAGCGATGGCCGCTTCTGGTTTAAGGGAATCAAGCCCGTGAGCTACCCCATCCCGCACGATGGCCCCGTGGGGAAACTACTGGAGAGACTGGGCAGACATTGCTGGAGGCCTGCGCACTTACATTTCATGTTCGAAAAGGAGGGATGGGATAATTTAATTACGTGAGTTTGACTACTTCGTTATGGACGAGTATCTCCTATAATCGTTAAAAAAGGGGAAGGCAGGCAAAAAAAAAAGGGAAAAAACTAACAAGTCTTGCAACTAGGGCACTCTATGCGCGCGGTGACCCATACGAGACATCAGACGCAGTATTCGGCGTGAAGCAAAGCCTAATAGTAGACTTCGAGAAGGCCGACGCAGCAACGGCGAAAGAATACGACTTTAAGGAAGGGGGTTTATTGTTGAAGCATGAATTTGTATTGACGACGAAAGAGGAAACTGAAAGACTGAGGGACGAGAACGCGGTGAAGGCCCTCGCGCAGCTTGGATTGCAGCTGAAGCTTGTCGATCATCTACCTGTACCTGAATTAGACTAGATATTTCAGGTAGCTAGATATTGTTGTTTTCATGTGTCTCTAACCTAGAATCTTTGATCCCTATAAGATGGCCCTTGGCCTAAACGCAAAAATCCTATTTAGAATCAGGTAGTAGTCAAGGTAGTCTATCTTGTAGCTATAACCATATGAAGATTAATGTCCAAATCTCTTGTACCATCCCATAACAGATATTCTCTGAGGTGGTATATGTTGAAATGAGTGGTCAAGGGACTACTCTCAGGTATAGTACATGGTGTCTTGGCATGGAGAATGTATATATAAGAAGGACCTCCCTCCTCACTCATACAGCTTCCTCTACGGCACCGCTAATACAGCTCGAAGCCGGTTGCTCCGGACTATTAAGCCAATATTGGGGCTCAAGGAGAGTTATCATACCTAGCTCACCCATATGTGCTCTACTGCCTTCTGCTACGCGGAGATGTGCCATAATTCTATAGAGTCGTCGGAAAGCGGCTGGCTTAGAGCATACTTGTACGGCTCTTCCCCTTTATACCTCCCAGTTATCATTTCTACCCCGTAGAACAGGTGTCGTAGTTTGTCGCACCTCATCCTGGGCGTATCTATAATCCATACGACGAGAACTAAGCACTACTTAGAAATCCTGGATTCCAGTCTCCCCCTCAAGCCTCTTCTCTACTAACTTCCCGTCACCACCCCCCTGGTCCTCGACCGAGTCACTCGCCCAATCAGGATCCTCATCGTCGAACCACGCCTCCTCCTGCTCACGGCGCTCAAGCACGTCAAGCTCGTCATTCTCGTCCACAGCACTGTAGTCAAAGTCTTCGTCTCGGCCCAGTACGAACCGGCGCCTCAGGAAATCATTCCAACGCCCGCGCCCTTCCTCCCTAGTCTCCGGCCGCCGGGGCAATCCCTTCAGCCTCACTTCAGCACCGTCGCCGCTAGTACTAGTACCGCTGCCGTCGTCGCCGAGACCGTCGCCTCCGTTAGCATACTCCCGGATAAACGGGTCGGTATCCTCCGCCGCCGGTTTCGGGAGCCAGGATGGTCGCTCCACCGTTGAAGGTTCCGTGGGAAGGCCACTTTCCCGGCAGGAAGAAGACGCTATATATGAGGAAGTAACTTGCGCCAGCTTAGCCTCGCCGCGCAAAAGGTCTACTTCCAATACCCGCGAATAGCCCTTCTCGCGCCCTTCTTCCTCGCGCTCAGCCGGTGATTGGAAGTGCCGTATGAGCGCATCATATAATATGGGGTCTATCTAAAATCAGCTTCACGTATTGAATGTCTCCCGGGAGGAAACACGGCAGGAGGAGTAAGAAAACACGAAACCCATACCGGCAAGCTCGTGCTCCAGTGAATTAAAGTACCCCGGATTTCGGTCGAGGTACTCGCGCCGTCGGTTCTGCACTCTGATCTGCGCCGCGCGCGCCGGCGACCTGGGCGGCCGCGGCTGGGGCTTGATGTACGGCGCGGCGGGGGACGAAGCCGAGGACACGGGGGGCGACGGGGGTGCCGCCGGGGGCATGGGGGAGGCGGCGTTTGGGAAGTTAGGGCTGATGCTCATAGCTTTTTTTATTTTTATTCTTTTAACTTCCCTGGTTTCGGTGAAATAAATAGGAGAGAGTATCTCTTCCGAACAGCCTTATTTAAGGAACTTCGGATTTGCCTGGAATTGGAATGTGTTCTCGCCACGCTGGGCTTCGTGTATATGATATGTGCGTAAGGAGTCCCGATGAGAGAGTACGTCCTGATTATCTGATTGGGAGATGGTGGATTCTAGACCCCACATTCATAGATGAAAGTGGACTAATAGGATGACGCTATATATAGATTAACAAAACAATTTATTATCACAAGCCAATCACTCTTGAGCTTCCAGCATCAGTGGTTTAGTGGTAAAATCCATCGTTGCCATCGATGGGCCCCGCGTTCGATTCGCGGCTGATGCATTTCTTTTGCTATCTTTCTAACCTATCTCCCAGGATAAGGTTAGTTAATCTTTTTGTATTTCTATTTGATCTCACCAGTTGACTTATACAACTTTATAACTATAATTCATATACAGTTCACTGGTATACAGATGATCGTCATCCTCCAAATCTAAGCAATACATTATAATTTTGTTTACGGGCCAAAGAATATTATCACCATATAAGGTATCGTCTACTTTTCCAAGCCTAACCCATTTTGTTACTCATCCATAACCGTACTACATGTGTAAGTGGCATACTCGTACTCACATCCCATTTTCACATCCCATCTCACCATCATTCATCCATACGCGCGCCGCCCCTTCTCCAAGTCCTCGCTCACCCTCCTCCCACGGCTACGATCGAGACTAGGCCGTGCCCACGGAGCTCCCGTCGCATGACCGTTTCCATTCGCGTCACCAAAGCTAACCTTCCGCGCAGCACCGGATCCGCGCCGTCCCGATACGGGCGAGAATCTCGCTGCGGCGTAGTATCCGTAGTCATCGCTACGCTCGCGACTATGTCTCGGTCTCATCTTTGTAGACAGTCCGTCTGTCTGTATTTCTCTACCCAATCCACCACGCTCGCGCTGTGATAGCGATATCGAAGTTTTTGGGGGGACATATGTCTCCTGTTCCACGGTCACATCCCCATCGCGTTTCTCTTCTCCTGTAGAGAACCGCCTCCTCTTCTCGCCTAGCCATCTCTTTCCCGCGCCAATGATATCCCTCGCTGCGTCCGAGATATCCGTGACCGCGAACGCCATCGCGATTAGGGGCACGCTAACACCTAGGCCGATCCCAAACATGTACTTACTGACGTACGGGATCGACAGTTCGATGCCGTCTTGCCACTCCTTGAGGTTGATGGCGAAGAATGCGGCGATGAAACTCATGGGTAAGAAGATGATGGTAACGATTGTAAATACCATAATAGTCTGCCCCTGCTTCGCCGCGATTACCGCCTGGTCGCCCGCAAACCGAGCTTCGAGTGCGTTCGAGTGCTTCTGCTTGAGATCGAGTAGATCGGTAAGGTTGTCGTAGAGCGAGGCGGCCTGCTGGTCCATGCGCCAGATATCCTTCTGCCGTACTTCGAGGCCCCGCAGCTGTTCCCGGCTACGTTTGCGGATCTCAGCAACCGCGGTATCGGCGGCGCGGCGGTTGGGGCCCTCGGCGCGCAACTCCTCCGTTATCTGGTCCTCAAAGTCGGCGAGCGCGGATACCTGTGATTCTAAGAGTACGGCGATGATGTTTAGCTCGTCGCGGATGTCCTTAATTTCGGCCAATAGTGACGTCTCGACGCCGATATCGAGCAGCGCGTCCGGGAACTGGTCTGCACCGCTCTCTTCGGACGGATCCAGGGTCCCGAACGAAGACAGGCGAGCCGGACGGCCAATGCTACGCTGACGCCTATGATATTGGAGCCACCGCGCTGATTGTGCCGAGGCCTGATTAAAACGGCTAAATAGCTGGCTTTCCCGGTCCGTGACGGCACCGATAGAGTTCTCAAACATGTCCAAAAATTGGAAGTTCTGATCGTCGAGCCGGTGCCGGTCAAATGTTCCGGAACAACGGCTAGTTATAAGTATTGCCAAATCATCTAGTATATGTTAGTACATAGTAAATACTTAAGAATCATACCTTTAAAGGAGGTGGACGTATAGTATGCTGATGGTATAAGAAATACGAGAGAGCGGCATAATAACATACTATGGGCAATTTGTTAGCCTCCATTCTAGAAATAAGACCAGAGGGGTTTAAAGAGTCAAATTGTATACATACCACACAGATCCAATTGGCGGACGGGTTTTAGCATTTGTTTCCTCTATAATCCCATCCAAAACATTTAAAGGATCTTGCTTAGGTTGATCCCAGCGTTGAGGGAAGCACGTAATGATAAGATCTAAGACGAATAAGCCATGGTCCCAACTAGTACTCTAGACATGCTTACCCTTTCCAATAACCCAGAGCCACAGCTGGTCAACCATGAATACCTTAGGCTCTAACGAGTACCTTTTACAATGCCGGTAAACTACTTGATCCGTGTCTCTCGCCGACGTGTCGATACCGTGGTAAAAGAACTGGTCGAGGGTTCGCCGCGGGTGGAGATGCGGGTTGTTCATTAGATACGCGTGTATGATGAGCGAATCGCGAGAGGTCTCGACGAGCCGTCGTTTTTCATGGGCGCTTTTGATCGCATTGCTCATTTTCTGCCGCCGCTCATCTGTCTCGTAATGTAGGAATGGCATCTTCGCAAGTTAGTTTCATTACGTAACTTCGTCAACATAAAATAAGGTGCTCACGAATAAGACGATTTTTCCATTCGAGGGGGCAAATCCTGGCGTGCCCCAGGCGAGTGGAACTTGGGACTTGCTACTCAAGTTACTCCCGATACCATCTTGCCGATGCGACGAATTACCCGGGGCTCCTTTGGCCCGTTTATGCTTCTTAGGATGCCGCTCTACGATCTGCTCAGACTTGCTCTTCTTTTTAGAAGGTGTGTCATCTTCAAAATAGTCTTTTTGCTTAGGGCTTGAGTCTCCGTCGTTCTGACTCGACCTCGTATTAACATCCGATGGTTCCTCAGATAAGGGGGCAAGGGTTGACTTATCCTCCCTTTTATCTTGGAAACCAGCCCGGTGAGCGGTAATACGATGCGAACTCGTTCTCATAAAGTGGGCGTGTGGAAGGTCCCCGCGATGCTCTTGGTCGAAGCATTTCTCCAGCGCTTTAAACGCTTCAATGTCCCGATGCCCTGCCTCAATGAAGGATTTGGCGAGAAGAGTCTACAAAAGCGTGAGCCGATTAAAACGCTACATAAGGAAGAAAGCAATTACCTCAACCCAATTAATCTATAATGCCGCGTTAGTCCTATCTGCCATAACGGGAAGACTCGATTAGATTATACATTATTCGCGGGAAGATGGATCCATCTAAAATCTGGCTTATACTTGATATTCTTGGTCAATGTAGGAATCTTCGGCTTGTCGTTTTCGGAATCCCATCCGTATAGAAGATCATATACGGAATATTTAGATACGAGTTGTTTCTTTTCGAATTGGCCAAAGTCTACGACGGTGGCTTCAAAGGCTTGGCATGCTCGACGCGCGATGGGAGATAGGCGGTCGGCAGCTCGCGCAGGCGAGAGCAGCTGAACAATCTCCGGGTGGTTTTTCTCGGCGGCGCAGAGCATGGCTGTCCGGTTAAAGCTATCCTTGATAGACAGATCAACATCCGGCCGAGTTAATAAGAGCCGCACAGTCTCCTCAAAGCCGTTAAAAGCAGCCCAGTGTAAAGGTGTCATTCCATTGGAGAGCTCAGCATTTACATGAGCATTAGCTTCTAGGAGCAAGGCGACAACAGGTGCATACCCGCTCTGCGCGGCGTTATGGAGGGGCGTCCAACCACCGTCACTAACAGCGTCAGGAGTAGCTCCATAATCAAGAAGTAGCTTAACCATATCCCGGTGCTGCTCCTTGTGGTGGCTTTCGGCAGCAAGATGCAAGGCAGTTCGCCCGCGGTTGTTCGTAGCCGCGATATCGGCACCCATTTCTAGCAAGATACAAGCAAGTTCAACATTGCCATTAGTTGCAGCCCACAATAGCGGTGTTCGGCCAATCTGATCTTTCACCTCGAGGTTCGCTCCATTATTCAGGAGTAGCTTCAAGGTGTCGATTGTCCATTTCCCCTTCCCAGGCTTTTCCGAAGCCAGGAACAATAAGGGACTTCGCCCTTCCTTGTCTTGCGCTTCGACATTTGCACGCCCTTCCAATAAAGTCTCGACTACCTTGTTGAAGCCCTTCAAGCAGGCACTGAATAGAGCGGTCTGCGCATTGCGATTACGCCCATTCGGGTCGGCATTATGTTTTAGCAACTCGGCCACTATATCTGCATGTCCTCCCTCAGCAGCCTTCACCAGAGCAGGAATCTCATTCTCTCGTTTAGGATTTGCCTCGGCACCGTGGTCGAGTAAAAGCTGGATGATGGAGAGCTTGCCTCGAGCTGCAGCTTTCTGAAGGGATTGACGAAGCGCGTCTTGATCGTTACTAGATGTCCAAGGAGGGTCCTCGGCCAAGATATCGCGGAGTCTGGCTTCGTTGGCTTGGGCAGCAGCAGCAATAAGTCTCAACTGTCGTGGATCGGGTTGGCTACTTGCTACACTGGCTTGACTAGCCATTACACAAGAGTCGGCGCGGATAGGGGAAGAAGGGATAGACCTATCGTAAACGAATCGCCATTACTTATCGAATATTACTTATCGAATATTAATTAGCAAATATATATAATTCAAAAAGATTATTCAGTTTCCTGTAATATCCCACGTCTTCTCTCATGACTATTATTCGACGCAATGAGGCTGGACACACCAACAACGAGATGATAAGCGGGTGTCGCACAAATTTGCGGAGGTTAGGTACATAGGCACAGTTCGCGATCCACGTCTATGGCGCGCGCGCAGCAGCCCTTTGCTTTGACCCCCCGAGCCAAGAGTTTTGTCAGGTGGCAGAAGACGGCGATCAAGGTGGGTTGGACCGCAGCTTTATCTTATCCGGACTTAAACCAAGCCGGGAGAGACGCTAGAACCTGGGACTAGCCTGCCTGCTGCTAGCCTGGCACCTGGGAACTTCCCATACCTCCCGCTAGTGTAAGCTCAACCTTAAAAAAAGCTCCTACCAATTTCACCGACTGGACGGTAGCTTTCGGCGGCCCGGATATAGAATATTCGCTAAACTAAAATCCCAAAACTCAAAACTCAATTCGGTGGCACAGTACATAAACCAATCCGTCGCAGTCTCAGCTATTATTAGTCCACACCACGCGACGATATATGCATACGTTAGGTAAGGTACATACATGTCTATCCGGATACGTACTCGATCGACATACCGAGCCGTATTTCGCTCTTGTTTGCTCCATTGAACATTGATCCAACTTGCATGCAGTAAGAAGTTAGATTCATTGCTCACATCAAACATATTGAAAATTAATAGCGAGCTACACGAGCATACACCATGCGACGCTATGGCATAAGTAATCCAGAAACGGTTATAATTAAAATCCTAGCCTTCTTGGGCATGATTAATAGATACATAGGTAGTCTACATGGTATATGGTGTATGATAACAGTGAGGAGGCCGTTACTTCGTATGGGCAAGACCAATCATAAAATTGCCCAGTTGTGTTCAAGAACTAAGAACCAGCTTTATCGGTTAACTAGAACAGCATCTTTGGGCGCCGCCGTAGTTTGGTGCTCTTAGGCTTCTTCTCCTTTGGCTTGTCCTTCTCGTTCTTCATCTTTGCAAGTTCAGCCAGCATCCTCTCGATTTCCTTCTGCTCAGCAGTTGCCGTCGCATTGTCCAACTTCTTCTTCTGCTCTACCCACTTCTTGTAGTCTTCGTCCTTCCGCTCCTCGTCGCCGTCGTCAAGGATTCCCTGGACGGGCACGGGCGGTTGTAAAAAGCCCCTAGCATCGGCCTCCAGAATAGCCTCATACATCTTAGTAGCCATCATTTCGTAGCCGGCAGTGCCGGGATGCATGCCGTCAGAAGCCAAATTTCCATCCTGGATTCCGTCAGGGCCTTGCAGTTCCGCGAGTACTACCGGTAGTTCCTGCTGCTTGTAAATCTTGGCCAGCCTCCGGATCTGCGGGTTGACTTTCCAAACTTCCTCTCTACCGTTGAATCGCTTGTCCCAAGTAGGTAGGATGGTGCACACAATAACAGTGGATCTCGGCGAAGCGTCGAGGAGATAGCGCACCAGGGCGTCATACCGCTTGTAGAAGTTATCGACATCAACATGCTGGAAACAGTCGTTGGATCCAGCGTTGACAAGGAAGAGGTTAGGCATCGACTTAGGAACGGCCTTCCTTGCATTCCCATGAATAGTCGCAGTAACAACACCGGGATAAGCTTCGATATCGTTATCAGTCATATTTCCGAGGCGTTGAGTTCCGACGTAGTTAACTTTGTTGCCGATGGCTGTGAGCTTCTCACGGAGAGGTCGGCGGAAACCGTTGTTATCGATTCCCTCCTCGGGGCTGTCACCACGAGTGGTTGACGCACCAAGCGCCATGATACGAAGCGGCACTCCATTGGCAAGTGGTAGTTCGTAACCAGGTCGGGCATACGGTTTTGTCCTTACGGTGGTACTGGTAGCACCGCTGGACAGTTCGCTCGGGAAGGGAGTAAGAGACGAAGAAGTTGAAGAGGTATTATGGGGCGCATTGGTCGAAGGATACGATATTTGAACTGTGCCGTTACCAGTTACATAGCTAACACCAGCTTTGAAGTTGTCCCCTATGCTATCTAATTTATGTCCCCATTCATTGTCGACGCTGACACTACCAGAAAAAAGCAAGACTACGGATTTGGTTAGTCGCAAAAGTCGCAAAATGTGCATGATACAAGCCTCAAAAGAGTACAAACCTATTAAAAATAATGGCAAGCCTAGGAATAATAGCGAGCGTCTCCGTGACAGAATCATCGCGACGTATCGACTCGAAGCAAGCTGTCGAGGGAAAGAATACTGATCTGTAATCCACCCCATTGAGTCCTTTGTGGTTGCGCGCGCGCAACAGATCAACCGCCGTCAAGAAGCGAAGGAGAGGAAAAGTCAATGCAGTTGTCCACTACGCTACCCCACAATGCGATTAGCACGTTGTAATGAACGCGTAAGCTCCGTCTCAATGAAGATTTTAAAAAAAGGAGAGCAGGGGGCGAGAAAAGATAAGAAGCGTGAGCTAAATGAAGGAATGAATAAGAATGAGCGAGAGAAGACAGCTATCGCGATATCATACAGATATACGACTAAAGCCCATCGAGACGGAATTAAGAAAGGTTGGCGAACTTCTTCAGGCGGGTTGTGGCGAACAGGAGGGAAGAAAAGCGTCAAACAAGAAAATGGAAGACGGGTCTCCTATTTTTATCTAGTTGTCTAGGTTAGTGTAGACATACAACATAATGCCGTCTTTTCCGTCCTTTTGCCAAGAGGAATGCCAAGAACCTTCGTGTCCCAAAGCTAAGATCGTCATTTTTGAAATGCCAAGACGATAGGATGCTGTTTGGAGGGATGGATGGCGATATGTAAAGTCTCTTTCTTTCTTTTTTGCCCTCTCTTTGGTCAGTTCTGTTCCTAGATGCTGGTTGGGTCTTTCGTGTATAGCACGTATCAGATAGAAGTGACTGGCAATCCTGAAGAAAGACCCCAGCATGCCAAGACTTACTAGGAGCCAACGAGGATTCTAATAGGGAATGAATGCGTAACCATCTTTCTTGTAGATAGGTACTTACCTGGCATTTTTAATGCATCCATGCACCTGCCTTACCTGCCCAGAGTTGATCCTAACCGTCAACCTTAATTTGTATGTATTACCCGATCTGTGCATTCTTTTTCTGGAGACTTTCCATTACAGATGTACACTAGATGCTTAGTTACATACCTAGGAAATTACGCTCTTCTCCGCATCAGAGCCTCCTTGGCCGCGTGCGTCGAAGACCCTCCTTTTCGTTATTAAAATGTATCTCCCGGTTGCAGGTCCAAGGAATACATACATGTGTACGGATTACATACCTCTTAGTAGGTACCAACCTGAGGTGTGCTGGTATGTTAGGTACCTGATCCAAAGCAGCAACCTCTCAAGGTATTCAGAGGGCAAGGAATATACACTATGTACGAAGTACGCCACTAATAATTTGACCAGTACCAAAGTCTACTTAGCGACAGCCGAACCCCATCCCGTTCCATCAGCTGAGCGCTACACTTCATGCATATGGACGCATAGTTTTCTTTGACAGTATCAATAGCAGCAAGGGACACGGAAAGATTAATTTGGATTAACTAACACAAGCAGCGTATCCATGTAATAATACCTTTCCCCATAGAGTACTACATACCTACCTACATTAGGTACGGCACACGGAGACAGAGAGATCTTAATTCTCACCACCAATTTTGATTGGTCCCATGGCTCTATGCACTTGGTCGTATTTCTCGCCAGTCCAAATTCAACTTGTAGCCCTATACGTAGCATTATAAACACGAGTTGCCTATTCAAACAATTGCCAAGAAAACGGAACGCTCTACCTAATGACAAAATAATCTTTGTCGACCAGCCCGCGTCTAATTTGGGATCCTTCTTACGTGAGCCGCGTGGCACATTAAGTGCCAAGCGCTCCCTTTGGTCTCATCGTAGCGGGAAGATAACATTATTCTATTTCGATTCCATAGATAAGATCTATCGCTTCGTCCTATTTATATAGCACCCTAAAAACGAGGCTTTTTCCTTTTCCTTCGCCGTGCCACTTCAAACACCTGCCTATTTTTTATATTCCTGAAATACTTCGGTGTGGCTATAACTACGACAGAACGAATGGTTAGGGCACTGTTATTTGATTAGTATATCTTAGTTAAGCGTCCTTCAGCACAAAGAATATGATATCACGTAACTAAAGATAAGCTAAGTTAGAAAGGTTAAAATATACTATTACAAGGAATCGAAACGAAAATATAAAGTGATAAGGACAAACCACGTAACTAGCCGAAACAAGTAAAAGAGTTTATAAAAAACATATGAAGTAGTAAAAAGAGAAGAACTAAATCAAATGAATGGTTTTACCTAGTGTAACAAGGTTTTATATAAAGGTTTAAAACAGATTTAAATTATTAATAATTTTCTAAAGATTTTAAGATTTTTACTAATTTTTACATTTTATTTTAAAAGATTAAGGTTTTATTTATAAATAGTTTTAAAAATGTATCCTTGTACTTAATTATTTTTTTAAATATATATTAACTATGTTATATTTTACTTATATTATTTTATAATATTTTTTATTTAATAACTTTAATAATAGTTATTTTAACCGTTTTATAAGTTTTTAACTATATTTATATTTTAATTAACATATTTTAACTATACATATTTATATAATATTATTTTTTTTTTTAAATGCTCGTTTTTAAACATTTTAAGATTTATTATTAAATAAAGGAAACGCGTTTTTTAATAAAGTTTAAAGATTAATAAGTTTATTTAAATTTTATTAATAAAATATTTTAATAGTTTCTTTTACGCCTTTACTTTTAAAATATTTATAAGGTTTTTAAATTTAATACTTTTTAACCGATTATTTATTTTATTTAATTAAATATTTTATATTTTCCTAAATTTATATAAAATTTTTAATTTTATTAATTTTATAATTTTTAAACTTTATTAAAATTACCTTATATAAAATTTAATTAAAGTTAAATAATGCCTAATTATTAACGTAATAAAGTTTAATAAATAAAATATAAAATAAATTATAAATTTTTTACTTTTTAAATAAATAAAATTTAATAGCGGTAAAAAAAATTATCTTTTAAATTTTAAAAAAACTTAATATTTTTTTATTTAATTTTTTAATAGGTTATTTAATTTTAATATTTTTAACATTTAACATTACCAAATATCCTTCCTTTAATTTTAGGGTTTTTTTTCTTTTCTTATTTATCCATTTTTTTATTCGTAAACGATTTTTTTTTAAATGTTTTTATATATTAATATAGATTTACTTTATTTAATATATGTATAACTAATTACTTAAATTATAAAAAAAATTTATTAAAAGATTATAAATAATAAAATAAAAATTATAATTTATATAAAACAATATTATATGTATAAAAAATAACGTTATATTATTATATATAAATTTTGTTGTAAGTAATAAGTTTTTTTAATTAATTATTTTATAATTAATAAACGTTTATAAATATATTTTAAATATTTAATTAAATTGTTTAATTTAATTATTTGTTTAAAAGTAAAAAATAATATTTATTTATAATTTAATACTTATAAATTTAAAAAAGTTTTACTATAAATAGATTATAAATTTCAAATTTTGGTTAAAAATAATATTTAAAAAGATTTTATATAATTTTTAATAAAATTTAATAAAAATCTTAATTAAATTTAAGATTTTTTTTTTCTTATTTTAAAAAAAATAAAATATGTTATTTTAATAAATAAATTAATTATAATTTAAATAAAATTGCAACCATTAAATAATGGAAGATTAATAATAAAATCTATTATTATTATATATTATAATTAATAATATAATTTTATAAATTAAAATAAGTTGTAAAAAATATATTAATTTATTTTATTATGTTAATATTTAAGATATTTTTATACGTATTTATAAACGTTAGTTTTAATATTAAACTATTAAAAATTTTATTTATTTTTATATATCTTATTATTAACGTATTGTATTTTAATCTTATAATATTTTTTTAAATTTTTTAAAATATTTAAAATTAACCTTTTTTATATAAAAGATTATTTTATAATTTTAAATTTTTTTTTAAATTTTTTTTCTTTTTTATATATAAAAGATCGTTTTTTATTTTTATTTTAATTTATTTTATAAATTTAAATAATTATTATAAAATCGAAAAATTGTTTAATTATTTAAAAATAAAGATTATTGTTATTAAATATATTATATTTAATTTTATAAAATGCAAAAAATATTTCTTTTATAAAATTAATATAATTAATTAATTTTTAACTCCCCTTTTTTCAAGCCAATATTATATTAATTTAAATAAAATATTAACTTTTTTATTTTACCTTCCCAAACGATAATTAATAATAAATTAATACAGTAATAATTTTTAAACCTACCAAACTTACCTTTAATTAAATATTTTAATTATAGTAAAATAAATAAAATTTTAATAATTTAAATATATTTTAATATAATATTAAACTTTTTTTAAATAATATTTTTATTTTTTAAATTAATTAATTATTATAAATAATTCTTTATTATAAATTTTATAATTTATTTTTATTAAAGTTAACTTTTATAAATAAAAAATTATAAAATATAATTTTTCATTTTTTTTTATTTAAAAAAAAACGCCGGCAATAATTTAATTTAAAATATTACATTTAATAAAAACCTTTTTTCTAAAATCGAAATATATTAAGATAAAAACAATAATATATTTTTCTTTTAAAAATTTAAAAGTTATTTTTATTTCTTTTATTTATTTTCAATCTTTTTTATTTCTTTTATTTATTGCGGTAATTAATTTAACTATTCCAAAATATTTATAAATAAACTTTTTATAAAAGTTTAAAAAATTTATAAATTGTTAAAACTCTTTAAGGTTAATTAATAATTCTTATTTAATAATATATTTAATTTTATTAAATAATATAAAAATACTTTTAATATTTATAATATAATTTAAAAATTTACTTCTTAAATTACCTATTTATACTTTTATGGTATAACCGTTAAGTTGTACGTAATAAATCTTTTAAATATTTTTTTAATAATTTTATTATATTTCTTTTTAATATTTATATATATAAATAAATTATTAATATATATTAAAAGTTTATTATTAATTATATCTTTAAAGATATTATTTATTATAATTTAAAATGTAACTAAAGCGTTACATAATTTAAAAGATATAATAAAATATTTATAAAGATTATATTTATACTTAAATATTATTTTTTATTTGTTTTTTTTTTTAATATAAACCAAATTAAATTCTACCTTAAAATTTATTTTTATAAACCATTTAACAATTTTAAATTAATCCTACATTTTTAATATAAATAGAATTAAATATTTAACAAATATAATAATAATATTTAATTTTTTATAATTAACAATAAATTATAAAAAAATTTTTAAATTTAATTTTAATATAGAAAATATTGAAAATATATAGGAAAATATAAACTTATAAATTTGTCTTATATTAATTATTTTATTTAACCAAATTTTAAAAATATGTAATTTTATTTTATTTATAACATAAAGAAATCTTTATAATAAAATCTTTCTTTCTATTAAATTTATAACATAATTTTATAATTAATAATTTTAAAATTATTATTTTACTTTTTTAATTATAATAGGGATATATTCTTTAAACTTTATAAAAACTTTTATTAATAAATTATTATTATTATTTAATATAATTAATATATATTAAATAATATTTTTCGTATAATAATTACAATAATAATTTAAATTAAAATAAATATTATTTAAATTAATAAAAATATTAATAAATTAATAAAATTTTAACCATTATTATAGGAAAATAAAATTACATTCCTTATTTATAATATTAAATTTAAAATTTAAGTAAATATAATAATTTATCTTATATTTTAATATTAAAAATTTAATATAATAATAACTTTTTTTATTAATAATAATAGCATTAAATACCATTATTTTTTTAAATATAAATTTTTTAATTATAAATAATTTTTAAATTTTTATTTTAATAATTAATAAAATTAAAACTATAACTTTAATATTAAAAAATATTTTAATAAAATATCTTTTATTATTGTATATAAATATTATATTAATAATAAAGTACTTTCCCAATTATAATTTTTATTTCATTTTTTTTCTTAACCTTTTAAATTTATTAATTATTCTTTTAATTATAACTAAATAAATGGAGAAATTACCTTAATTTAACTTTAATATTTTACGAGATATAATATAAAAAATATTTAAAAATTTAAATCAAAATTTTTAATTTTTATAATAATTTAAAACTTTTTTATTTCTTTTATTATTACGTTAATCTTAACCTTTTTCTTAAATAAAAGAATTAATTATTCTTTAGTATTTTATTTTCTTTTTGCGAAAAAAACCTTTTCTAAGGTAAGTAAAAGCTTTTTATTATTTATATCTTTTTTTATAAAGTAAAATAACATGTTATAATTATTATAATTATAATGTTAATATATCTTCTTATCTTTCTTACGTTAATTAATATTTATTTAGTTAATTTTAATTAAAGTTTTTTTATTTAAAACCTATCTTTAATTCTTAAAATTAAATTTAAACTTTCTATTTATTTTCGATTTATCCTTTTCTTTTAAAAATCGATCTTAACTTAAATTAAAATAAATCTTTTTACCATAATTGTTTTAACTTAATTTTAAATATTCCAATATTAAAATAAGCCTTCTTTTTATTATTAAAAGTTTTGGGTTAGTAAATATATTTTTATAAATTTAACCAATTTTTTAAATTATTATAAAAATTTTTTTATTAATATTTAAAATTTTACTTTATTTAAAATATATTAATTTAATAATCTCGTTTGAAAAAGTTTTAATAATATAATTTTAAAAAGTTATTTCTAACTATTAAACAATTTTGTTAAAATTTATAAATTTTATAATATATTAAATTATATTTCTTTAATATTTAAATTTATATATTTTTTTAAAGTTTTAATATTTCTTCGAAAAATATTTAAAACGTTTTTATAAAATTAATATATAATTGGCTTATTAATTTATAAAATAAAATCGTTTTATTTAATTTAAATATTATTAATGTTATAATTATATTTTTTTAATTAATAATAATTTTACTTAATTAATATAGGTATAATTTTTGTAAAAACTTTTTATATAAGTTTTTAAATATAATTTAACTTTTAATTATTAGGCGTAAAATTTAACCAAATTTTTGTTATTATATATAAATAATTTATTTAAATATATTAAGTTAATTATAATAAGAAAAGGTTTAATAAACCTTTTTAACGTTTGTAAAAGTTTATTTTTTATAAAATTGTTGCGTTAAGGATTTAGGTTTAAATTAAGTTTTTTTAGTTTTAATAAAAGTGGTTCACAAAGTAATCCTTTAAGGGGACCGGGTAAACTTTAGTTATTACTGTTATTATTTAAATTTTTTAAATTATTTTTAAAGGTTTTAAATATTATTCAAAAAAGATTAAGTTTTTATCCATTTCTTCTCGATATATTAAAAGATTTAATTTAAGTAGATTTAAATTATATTTAAACGTTTTTCGATATTTATTATACTTATATATTTTGTAAAGTTTATATAAATAAAAGGTTTTAAATCTTACTTTTTAAATTAAAATATTTAATTGAAAATGTTTTAAAAATTATTGATTAGCGGCTATAAAATGGTTAATTAATAAAAAGCTTCAATATAATCTTTTTATTTATATTTTATATAATTAAATTTATTAAAATATTTTAATTTTTTTTAATTTTTTTAATAAATTTAGTTAATATAGCTTTTATATAGGCTTAAATTTCTTCCATCCGTTTTTTAAATATTTTATTTATTTTTGTAAAATTAACGTAATCTTTAACTAAAAAATCTTTAATTTATTTTTTTTTTTTAATAATTTAAATAATTATTTATTTTAATAAATTTTTTTAAGATTTTTATTAAGTTTAAAAGATAAAAAAGATTTTATATTACTTTTTTGCGGCGTTTTTTAATTTATTAATTATTAATTGTTAAACGTTATTTATGCGAATAAAATAAACAATTATTCTTTAAACCTTCTTTAAAAATATTAAATTAAATTGTTTAATTTATTGTTTAAATTAAATAATTTATTTAATTAAAATTAAAATATTAACTTATTATATTTATATTATAAAATTATATAATGTTTATAACTTTTAATATAAATTCTTTAATTATTTAATATTATTTTTTATATTTTTATTTATTAAATTAGTAAAATTTTATAAAAAGTTATAAAAATCTTCTATTTATATATATAATTAAATTAACCATTTAAAAAGATTTTATATAATAAAATTAATTTTTTCAATTTTAAGTGTTTTTTATATAATTATATCGTAATCTTAAAGTTTATATAAAGTAAAAACATTATTTTTATTTAAATGTATAAAATTTATATTAATTGGTTAAAATAATAAAGGTTTTAAAATATTAAAATGGATAAAATATTTTTTTTATTACAATATTTTTATTAAATAATACCGTTAAAAAAAAATATAAGAGTTTTTCTTTTTTTTAGGGTTAAAAAATAAATGTTATATTGTGTTTAATCGATTATAAAAAATTTCTTATATAAAGGTTTGGAAATATTAAATCGGTTTTTGTTTAATTATATTAAAAATAAAATAATTTTAAAAAGTATAAAGTTTAATATTTAAAAATATTTTAACTTTTAAAACTTTTAAATTAATAAATTAAGTTAAAGGATTAATAATAAAGATTTAAAATTATAAAAAAGAAATTTAATAAAACTTTTTAAATTTATAAATTTTAAATTAAAATGTTAATATGGAATGAAATAATTAATATTTCGAAATATACGTGCGTTTTTGGAAATTGGATTTTTTCGAAAAAAATAAAAAATTATTTATAATAAAGTTTTATATAAAAACTTAAAATAGATTTAAATTATTAATAATTTTTTAAAATTTTTAAAATTTTTATTAATTTTTATATTTTATTTTAAAAGATTAAGGTTTTATTTATAAATAGTTTTAAAAATATATTCCCATATTTAATCGCCTTTTTAAATATATATTAACTATATTATATTTTATTTACATTACTTTATAATATCTTTTATCTAATAGTTTTAATAATAATTATCCTAACCGTTTTATAGGTTTTTAACTATATTTGTATTATAACCAATATGTCTTGGCCATACATATCCGTGTAACACCTAGGTAGGTATGGAAAACACCTAGCTACAAAAAGGAACATGTAGAAATACTATTATTCAGTATAATAACGTAGAATTATCCAGCTCGTAATGACTTCGATCGTCTAATTGTCGCTCCAGAGACTTGAAAAGAAAAAATATATATTTCTGGTCAGGGGAAGGGTCGTTCGTAATCATTGCTGGAGGGTACCACTTGGTACCCCTATAACATCAGCCCAATCAGATCGGGTATGGTCATCATCCCAGAATTAAAGAAAATATTATTGCTATGCACATGGATTGAACCCTAAACCTCGAGAGAAGTTTGTGATATTCTTTGCATGCACATGCGACCACTAGGCCGTTTTGTAGTGCTAGAACTTCCTCTTGACATGAATTATCTGTCAACTCCCGGAGGGGTTGTCACTGACAGACTTAAAGTTCTTTGACGCCGTTAACGATCACGTCGAGTCTGATCTCGCATATCCCTAAATAGCCCACCATATACAAGCCTTAGGTACCTATGTACAAGCCTACAAAGATAAAGGAGTAGGAGAATACCTAATATAGGTACCTACCTAGGTAGGTAAGTAGAAGTATGTCCCCATTAGAATATACCGACGGCAAGGTCACGCTCTAGTATATCAAGGCCATAGCTAGTTCATGCCGTTCCCCTTGGTCCTATGGTTCCTAGCCGTGCTACAAATATGTATCTGTAAAAAGGGAGTCTAGGTACATAACACAATAAGTGTATCTTACATTGCTTTCTAAATGAACAATGCAACATATGAACTGTTTGGAAGAAAGCACTTGGCTAATAAGGGAATACGTGTAGTAACAATAACTTCCGCATATGTGTCTATACTATAGCCTCGTCTTGTGCAATTTGCGCGTCTGGGAATAGTACCTACCTATGACTACGTACACGTTATTTACTACACCATTTCTTCTAACATAAATAAGTTTATAACATTATAAAGTATAACATGATTAATAAGACAACTAGAAATTGATTGATGCCTCTGAACTGAATAATGTTAATTCCTCGGTAATCAATAGGGTACACCACTTTTCCAAGGTGTTAAGGGGTTCATATTAACCCAACGCATCGATATCTCTAACCTCTCTGTAGCTCGCATCAATTAAGACTAGGTTTCGCTAGGAAAAGCGTAGCAGGATATTTGGCCATTGCTGATCTGCTAAGTGCCACCCTTGGTGCCCTGGTCGCTTGATCCATAGCAATTTCTACCCAAGCCAAGAGGTAATAATGTCCACTCTGAAAATCGTCTATAGGCACCTACTCATCACTACAACTAGACATAACTGATGTTGTGCTAGAAAATATCTCCGCCAGAGATATTGCTTTTGGAAATTTTGTTTCCATTATCATCCAGTTGGCCCTTGAAGCCTTCGAAAATAAACTTGTGGTAGTCAATGGCACTCTCATTTTATAGTGCTGTTAGGATAGTAGTAGGCGCCAAGGGCATGATCACCGTAGTATCATGGGAATATATTTTTTGAATCGCCCAGATAATTATAATAAGTGCTGAATTAAATGATGTATGAGACGAGTGTTTTCGGGATTGATGACTTGACTGACAATGATTTGGATCCTAGGAGGACGAGATACCTATCGTATTTATACTTTATTAGTTACTAAGGACTGATAATATCCTAAATTATTTTAGTCGCTCAATATAAGGCTGTGATTAGTGTGTACTCCTACTTCGGACTATTCTAAAGGCATACCTCTTATGACGTTATTGTAGAATGCCATAAAGATGAAGGCACTTGGTGATCAAATTATTTTTTCAGTGAGCCTTTAATAGGAGGATTCCTAGGAGGCTACCTACCTATGTATAATGGCCGTTATGCATACCTATAAGAATAGTATTAGTAGAGCTGCAGCCATAGATTATTGTAAGGAGTAGTCTTGTCTTACATAGGACTTCTAACTTTAGCTTAGCTTAGCTTTCAAATAGGTCTTCAAGATAGACTTAATCTATCTTGAAGACTTCTCCTAATCAAGTTCTTTTACACTCGTCTTCAAGAAGAGCCTATTAATTATTCCAATAGCCTCCGATTATCATATCGTGTAACATAGCCTTCGCCATCAACGCCACAGTTTATACTGATTGACAAAGGGAACTCCGGACTTTTTCCAGTTTACCGGTATAGGTAGTCTTCTAATACGTCGTTTTATATAACACAGTTGTTAGAATTGCCGTAAAATATAATATCTCTCCACTATTAAATACTTAGGATCTATGACAAATATTCACATCATTTACGTATAAGAAACATAACTAAAACTGAACAGCTAATATAGCCAAACCCCGCTCGCAAAAAATGTTTCAGTTGCTCAGAGGGCTAATAATAAATCTATTATTAATCCCGAGGCCGACATCTAGACATCCCAAAATTATTGGGCCTACAGGGTGCCAGATGCCTAATATTAGAGAACACCCGTAAGGCATGCATGTAAGGGTATTTATTATTTATAGTAACCTCACATATCTTAGGTACTTGCTTATATATACGTAAGATTTCAATATATGAATGCTTTGGTTATGCTAGGTAAGCGCGCCACTACGGCTGGGATACCTCAAATAGGGGCATAACCCGTCAAGACGCCACTTGGACCAAATAGGCATTCACGTCTTTCTAAAACTCTCGGTGCGGCAGCAGCGCTGGAATCTTCTAACCTGGTGTCATCACTAGCCGACAATAGAAAGACGCACATTCCCACCTAGTAGCCCATAGCGACCTTAATTGTGTGCTTGTCTTGATAATTCTCCTCTTTGGTCGTCCCCATAGTGTTCTTCGATTAACATTCCCATCCGGAGAGAAATTCGCTGTAGACCTTGACGCAGGCCGGTTCGGATGGAGCGAGAAGACGATGCACTGGAATCGGTTTGAAGACGAATGAATCTGGAAAATGGTTGAGATAACTCGCACGCTCCCACTCGATTTCAGAGACCCCTATATCCCCGCGGCACATTCCATCCTCATCCACAAGGGAATGCTAGCCGACCTAATCGGCAGCATCAGTTTTCGCATGCACTTGGGTAGGAACAGATCTTCTGCCACCTTAGATATCCTAACGAGAGCCGACACGGAAGAGTTCTTCGGCTGGCAGTTGTATCTCCTTGACGGGGCGATAGACCACTGCGCGAATATGTTCATAACACGCTTGGACAATGGCCGCGGCTATAGTAATCTGCGTCAGTCCTCTGCGTGTTTAAGATCTTCTCAAAAATAGACTCGTTCTGAACTCTAACCGCGCAAATTAGAGGCGGGTGGCCGATTGCCTTGCCCGAGTAATGGTTTGGGTCAACTTCGTCAGATTGTAAAAGCAGTTCTACAATGTCCTCTTTTCCTTCTGCGATGGCTAAATGAAGCGCTGGTAGTTTCGTATTGCCAGCATTCGGGCTTGCCAGCCCGTTGCTGAGAAGTAAATCTATGATGCGGTGATGCCCCGATATGATCGCCAGACTTAACGGCGTCATACCTTTTTGATCATCGTCAAATATTGACCGGGGTTTCCAGGTTTGTATCATGTCTTTGAATATTATCGCACGTCCCCTAACTTACTTCGTATTCTCTCTTTTATGCTAGAGATGAATGCACTTTCTTCCGTTTGTGGGATAGCAATGGCATAGCATCTAATCAGCCCAGACAAGAGGAATCCGCATAATCTCCTCGTCTTTTGCGTACTTTCGGAGCAACCCAAGAATCCTCGTGGCGCCGTATCTTTTTCTTAGGTACTTATTTTTCAGAAAAACTTGATAATATATTTCGCAGGTCGCTATGAGAGTGCGTCTGAATTGATTGATAGTCTCCAGTCCCTTAAACAAACGTCCCTGCTCGCTTATTGATCCCAGGCTTGAATGCGAATTTTGAAGTCTGCAGCCAATGGAAGCACTGATCCTATTCCATCCCACCCTCTGTAGATGCTCTGTCGAATCATTACCCTATTCCATAATCCCATTGATGATCTTATCCGGAAGGTGAAGCTTATGCTGGTTTCTTCGATAGCCTGCGCCAAAGTTAGAGCCGTATCTCGAACCAAGATACGTATTTTACCCCAGTGACTGCTATGTTCTGACTCTGGTTCCTTCAACCCTGTCATACGAGCAAGCCGACTCCTATAAAAGAACGCCTTTGCGGCTACGTCTGGGCCCAGTTCACAGCTACCAGGTGCACAATCATGTTCAGTTTCCCCAGTGCAGTATTCTGTTGAGATCCACCGAGCAATCTCCTTTTCAGCCATTTCCATAAGGCTTTCCGTTGGGTTAAAGTTGTGTGATTTGATTCGAAACCCAGAAAGGATACGCACACCACCTGAAACCCCCTGCAGTCTTTCCAATATACAAGACATCCCGCTGTCATAGGCTTTAGGATTGGAAGGCACATTTATGGTAGAGCTAATAGTAATATCCGCGCAACTTGTCCTTGGTGTATTAATAACTCTCCATTTATAAATGCTAGATTGAGAAGGCATATCAGACTATGCAATCTTAAGTGCCAACTAGTCTAGTTCGTGCCCCTAGAAGAATTTTAGATCTCCCGCCATGCAGTTATCCTCCCCCCTTAACCGCTGAGTCCTAAGCCCTGCACGGATGATGCTCATAATGATGGCCACACCCAGCTAGAGGACTGACACAGATGAGTGACATGCTCTGAGACCTATGTAAAAACTGGCAGATGAATCCTATCGTGGATAATGAGACTGCGGTCCAAATATAGCCCATCGTAGAATCCCCCCCTTTTGTGTTTATACGATGTGATATATTTCTGTAAGGGGAATACGGTGTCTGAATACCCAAAGGAGTCCAACATCTGATCGCCTATGGTTTGGTTTCCTGGTTGGACCCAATAGAACGTGGATTTGGAGTTAGGACTAATTTTCTTTTCGAATACATGTTCCTTAGTTTTGCTTTCGACCAAGTAAGCGCATAAAGTTATTCCAAGGCAAAGCAGGATCGTCCCAATTGCCATCAACGGAACCGCGTAGTAGTCTAAAATTACTATTCAGCATTAAAATAAACGAAGGCAAAGGATTTACATTTTACCTTCATTAGGGTTCCGTGTCCATTGATAGCGGTATCTCGTGAGAATAGCCCATACCAATACGACAGACTGCATCATAATCCCTAGTATGGCCGTAAAAACAAACTAACCACGACCCAATGGCTTAATCCCAATATTGAGAGAAAGATTCGGGTTCGGTGCGAAATGTGCTAGCCTTACTCTAGCATAATTCTCCTCGTCTGACCCTAAAGATTTATCCTGCTTTTGCGTCTCGTTCCATTCATTTCTTCCGCGCGCTGTTGGCTTGCTTCCGTCTGTATGGTAAAATGCATTACCCGAAAACTTGGTATCGTGTACGACTTCGAGCAGCTTAGGACGGCCGAAAACACGAGCAATTCCCCCATTGGTGTAAAGTTCACAAACGTCGCAGCTAGTAGACGAGCATAATTCCGCCTCGGCCGTGCCGGCTCCCTCTAGAGCTCTCCCAACGAAAGCCCGAAGAGATGGTGTCCCGCATACTGGGATCGCAAATATAACGGCAGTAATAACTCCAAGGGAGCTACGGAAAATATAACAATATCTCGAATGGTCAAGCATTCGCTCAAATATTGCTTGGTCGGATTTTCCCCGAAAAGGCTAATGAGGGGAGAAAGATCTGTGGCAAGGTTGTTGGAAAAGTCGTCCCACCAGTCATCGCCCATGGCTAATGATTTCGAGGGTTCCTGTCGCTGTATAGCGATGGTTACTCAGAAGGGTCCGTTCACGTCTAGTGGGCGTGTAGGCTATCTAGGTACACGATTAAAGGATAGGAATGGCTGGAAGTACAAATATATCTTCAAGGCAAGCACGCGAGCGAGCCAACCAGCCATTGCAATACCACCGTATTACAATATCTGCCTTACCCTGTATATTATCTACCTGGTAAGTTGCAAGCTTATCTCACAGCCACCCAACACCTACTCATCTACATCGTTATTGGAGATACTCGCTCCTCCAGCCTCCTAACGGACCCCAATCATGCACCTAATGGCGTATTGTAGATATCTACGTGTGGTATAAGCCACCTTCATAAGAGGGAACTGCTCAATCACCAGTTAGTTAGTTGGTATATCTAACGCTGGGGGGACCAGCCCTCGCAGACCTTCCTAGGGTGTCAGGTGTTTGGGGCCCAGGATTGATGTAACAGGTACATAGAGCAACCGTTAGGATAGGTGTATTAATCTTGTAATACCTAGGTACCCTTCTAACCAGCGAAGGCGCTACACGCCTCTTATATACCCAGTGATTCCAGCCCCTATTCTTGAACTATTACCTTACAGTAATCCGACGCCGTCAATCGCGGTCCTGTTTTTCAAGGTAATCATCGGCCTAATAACGCATGAGGCAATAGCATAGAAAATTGAAAATATCAGTAAACTAAGTGAGGTAGAAGCTGGCATTATGAAGGTAGGTCCAGGAGTTCCTAACCCCAGCATCCGGAAGACGCCTTTTTAACGTATTTCAATCCGGCAAAGCGAGTCCTTTAGATATATTAGTGTGTGGTAGCCAACGTAATGATAGTATGCAACGTCCTAACCTACCTACCTACATAAGAGGGTGCAGCTTTCCATAAATAGGAATCGCACTATCTTACTCAACAGCAGTGGCTAATAACACTATAAATATAGCAAATGTCCAGGTAATAAGCCGCCTAAATTTAATAGACAGGCCATTATCCGACCTTTGGTCTGGCGTAGGGCGTGTACAATATTAATGAATTAACTAACGTATAAAAAAAACTATACTAAAGATCTGGACATGTGCAAGACTTTTGGCCCGGGCCTTCGTAGACGTAGTTTAATAATACCAAAAAGTAACACAGCTTTTGGAGAAGTCGGAGAAAGTCTGGGGTAGATTAGCATGTGAAGAAATATTAAATTCCAGTTCCCCATACGGCACGATACCTCGGTCGGGTAGCTGTGGAGTCTGACATCAGCGCGAAGGTTTAGCGTAAAACTTACACTGCGTACCGGAACTCTACAAGCGCAAGTAGCCACGCATCCGAGGTCCAATCACTTCTGCTGCAATCATAAACTCTGGATTTGTTCCTTTCACATTCTCCTTCTCAACTGTATATTAATTTTCTAGAATATCTCTACCATATAAGCATCATTTACTACCAACAACACCATAGTTAAATCCTAAACAGCAACACAAAACTAACCATGGGTGGTAAGTACTTCGCCGAGTCCTAAGCACCGCATGCAAGCTGACAGAACCTAACAATCACAGCCCTCGAAAGATTAACGCAGATTTCAGGCCAGATCTCAGGCTCCAAGTCGGCGCGCGAGAAGCTTCTGGAGAAGAACCCGGACGACGTAAGCCTCCCCCTTCCATCCTACACCCTCCCAATAACCACGGCCGACTTTCGCGCCTCCAGCCAGACCGCATTCCCAACAAGCTAACAACTCCGGGAAACAGATCGTGGTAACAGCATGTCTCCGAACGGCGTTCACAAAAGGCGGTAAGGGCGGGTTCAAGGACACACCAGCGGCTGATCTGATGGCCGGAGCTCTGAAGGGACTGCTGGAGCGATCCAAGATCGACCCTTCGCTTGTAGAGGATGTGTGCGTGGGCGAGGTTCTCGCGCCTGGCGGTGGCGCCACCGAGATGCGCGCCGCAGCTCTTGTTGCCGGCCTCCCCGAGACAGCCGCCGTCCGAACCCTTAACCGTCAGTGCTCGTCAGGTCTACAGGCTTGCGTCGATGTCGCCAACCAGATCCGCACCGGCATGATTGAGGTTGGTATCGGTGCGGGTGTCGAGAGCATGAGCTTGCAATATGGGTAGGTCACTCTTCTTTCCTCCCTTAATATTCCGCCCATAAAGTGTCTTATATTGTTGAGTTCCCCTGACTAACAAAATCCTCCTCTAAAGTCCCCAGGCCGTAACCGAGTTCTCCGACCTCCTCGAGTCCCACCCCGAGGCTGCTAACTGCAAGGTTCCCATGGGTGTCCTCTCCGAAGACATGGCCCGAGACCTCAAGATCTCGCGAGCCAGCCAAGACGCCTTTGCTGCTGCCTCGTACCAGAAGGCCCTTAAGGCCCAGCAAGCAGGTCTCTTCGACGAGGAAATCCACCCACTAACTGTAAAGTACACCGACCCCAAGAGCGGCGAGACCAAGAACGTCACCATCAAGAAAGACGACGGTGTGCGCCCCGGCATCACCGCCGAATCCCTCGGCAAGATCCGCCCCGCCTTCGCCGAAAACGGCTCCATCCACGCGGGTAACGCATCGCAGATCAGCGACGGCGCTGCCGCCGTCCTGCTCATGCGCCGGTCAACAGCAGAGCGCATCGGCCAGACCATCCTCGGCAAGTTCGTTGCGGCTAGCGCCGTCGGCGTCAAGCCGCTGCTCATGGGCATCGGGCCCTGGAAAGCTATCCCCAAGGCCCTGTCGCTAGCCGGCGGCCTGACCGTCGACGATATCGACATTTTCGAGATCAACGAGGCCTTTGCCAGTCAGTGCCTCTGGTGCGCCAATGAGCTGAAGATCCCCGCGGAGAAGATCAACCCCAAGGGGGGTGCTATTGCCTTCGGCCACCCTCTCGGCTGCACTGGTGCTCGCCAGGTGAGCACCCTGCTATACGAGCTTCGACGCCGTGGTCAGAAGATCGGCGTCACGAGTATGTGCGTTGGTACGGGCATGGGTATGGCTGCCGTCTGGGTTGCCGAGTAAAGTTGTTACATCTTTCAAGTCGATTTAAATTCATGTTTAATGCCGTGGCATATTGCGGTGTACATTGTAGAAGCATCATCCCGGACCCTCGTGAGGGCCGCTGCACGTATGAAGACATGTGCGAGGCACGTGGTACGAAAAGTTGTCGAAGGAAGCAAAACGGCTTTGTGTACAATGTATATCTAGGGCGTTCAGTATATCATCTATATCGTATATGCAATTACATGCTTGGTTGCCATCTATATCCATGAACCAAATATCGAAAATATGATTTAGTACCAAGGCGTGTTTTTAAACCCACTATTACCGCTTCTCTCGTCTATGCTGAGACAGGTCTTGATGGGATGTAGACGGCTCTAAATCATCCAATATGGGTGCCAACGGGGTATTCCTGCACTACGAGAACCCCTCGACGTGGCTGCCCAGTCCTCTTTCCTTTGCCAGACGTATAACCTCAAATCCGACTACTAGATCCATGAGCCCTAGTCCTACGCTCTTATAAATAACATTGCCAACCGAGAGCCAACGCGCCAGATGATGGTCATGCCCCGGTTGTTGCTGCTGCTTGTGCCGCTGTTCGTCCACAGTCTCCTGGCTCGAACTATGCCGATGGTGGAAAGGCAATGAGCGGCTGCTGCTGCTCCTCCGGCTCGGGCTGCGCGACGAAGATCGCTTACCTACGCTACCCGATACCGAGTTACCCGAATCTGACCCGAAAACGGTTGACATAGCGGACCCAGGTGATGTGAGGTCCAGCCTTTCGGAAGACTCGTTGATGGAGGAGGCTTCGGTTGAGCTCTGAGATATAAGTGCTTCCTCCTCTTCTTTCGCCAGCCTCTGAATCATAGCCAGCTCTCCCAGTCTGGTTTTAGTTAGTTAGCGCTATGTTTATGAGCCGTTAAGCAATATACTACGAGACTTACTCAACGAGCTGCGTGGGCTCTAAGCCTGCTTCAATGATCTCGCCCGCCTCCTTCAGCGCCCCGTCTAGAGTATCCACAATAATAACTCCGCCTTCCATTGCGTGTTTATGATAATGATGTCCGAGTGCACGTGTCTTGACGGCCTGGAGTAGCAGCTCTCGAGGTAGCTCACGCATCTGCTTCGTATAGCTCCCTATTGCAACAATTAACCTACCTTTTCTTCGACCTTCGTGACTAGTCAGTATGCTCGCGTCGAATAAATCCTCGGTGCTTGGGGTGCAACAGTAGATGATATCTGCTGCCCTTAAGTGATCTTTCAACAATCTATCATACTCTCCATAGGTCGGAGTTAGGAGGCTAAACTGCGCCTGTTCCCACCCCTCACGCTGCTTGATATCTTGTGGTATGCCATATATCTTCTTAAACGTAGCCCTAGCACTCTCGCTGAACGTTTTATTGATAATGTATACTTGGCGGATGGTGTCGCCTCGTAACATCAATGCTAGGCGCATATGCCAGTAAGCTTGTAATCCCGAGCCAAACACAACAAGTGTACGGACGGAAGCGCGCTTTGCAAGGAGACAAGAGGAAGCAAGCGCGGTGCGAAAAGCGGTAAGGGTCTTCGCGTGTAGGAAGCCTATAGGGGGGCCCTGGGGAGAGTAGAGGGTCACCGAGCCGGTAGGTCGGATGGGAGGTAGTGCCGCATCTGCCGATTTATCTGCTGATGGTGACGACAAAGTAACGACTACGATTTGGTTAGCCAAGATAGATTCAAGATCGCCAATGTCTTGGCTGTAAACCGACCTTTTACTGCATGGCCGAGCGTACTAATCGAAGGCATGAAAAGCGTAGTCGCGCCGGTAGTATTAGAATGTACCGATATGCGCTCAGGTTGGTGGACGATGCCATCCTTTATGGACTGTGTACCGGTTGAGTACTCGTGAAGAGCATTCCTGAGCGAGTCGACAAGTTCTTGAGCTTCGTCGTGGTTAAGGCTCTCTAGCAAGCCGCAAATTTGATCGTCCGAAAGAACTGTTAAAGACATGGTTGTCGATCTCGGAGTTAGCGCGCAGGTAAACACGTTCCTGTAACATTCACAATTGACCGCTCAGCTATTGATGCTTCCAATAGACTTGGCTCTGTGTTGCACGAAGAGAATTCTAAGGAATCTTGAGGTTGGATGCTTGGGTCCAAGTGGGAGAGAGGAGATAGCCGACTCTCGGCAGGCGAGTTGAAGGCTTGGCTGAGCGCACATCCACACACCAACACAATTGATCTTCCATAATACACACGTATAATACACATGTAGTTAAAAGATAAGGTTCTTTTAGAATGCCATGGATCTTGGCGTTGACCCATTCCTTTCATGCTATATATCTGAGAAAGGATATGAGATAGTATGTATGTATGTTAATGTAGGTATGTATGGTGTGATGTGTAGATGACTTTCATTGGTTCTGACAGGATTATACTGCACCTACCAGATATTATACCCCCTTATGGCTGTTACGACTTCTATGTATAACTGCTATGCACGTACCTACATGTACCTACTGCACCTGCTAGACAGGAGGTACCTATCTTGTGCATAGCTACCTCCTAGCCTGTGGCTACCCCGCTATGGTAACACCATCAAGAGCCCTCTACATAGGTTAGCCAGGTAAGTGACGTAGGGAATCTATAGGAAATCTAGAGGGGTTTAGGCATGTACTTAGATGACCTTATGTACCTAAATTGCAGGTGCACAAATAAAGAAAAGATTAACCCAGACTCGGAGCTAAAGCACATGGTAATCATACGATATCAAATACAAGGCATATAAATCCTCATTGACCAATAAACACCAATACCCATCATAGCGGCTCAATCGCACGCTCTTTCACAATTTCGCAGTTTCGCAATATTCCAATTCGCAATATTCCAATATTCCAATATTCCAATAACGTACGGAAAACCCGTCGCTAGACTTTTCGAAGCTTTGGACACATCTCCATTTCTCGAACGCCGTCCGTCAAAATGACACTTTCTGTCAGGTATCTTTAAGATCAACATCAACCTCGCTCTCCGTTAGATGACATTTCCCTCCTATGGTCTTCTTTCCCCGCCAGGCCGTGGATAACTAATCTGATGCCAAGACAAGACACACATACCAGTGTATAAACGCCCCTAACTTGTACCTAACCGCTTGGTTCCGCCTGTTCCCGCCTGTTCCGTTCAGAGAGCTTGCAGGCTGCCCTCGCCGTCCGTCCTAAAAACTAGCATTGCATGCTTGCCCCTAACAATGTCCGGGTCTCCATTAACGCCTGATAATCCGTGATGTCCCCCCTTGCCTGTGCCGATGCCTAGGTCGCGGATGCGGCCCGTCCCGATATCGAAAAAGGTCCCGTGGACCTGCAAACCCCTTTCGGTGATGGCGTCCTGGATCGATGCATTCGCCATGAGCACGTTGATGCCGGCCTCGACGTTGAGCTCTGCGATGCGTACCGCACGCTTCTTGTCGTCGGTGATGCTCTCCAACTCTTCCTTATGCGCATTGCGCACAGCCTTGAGAGGCATTAACCAGATGTCCAACACGCCGCCGACGCGGTTGTCGCTAAGCGCAGCTGCGGCTCCGCCACAGGACGAGTGCCCGCAGAGCACCACGTGCTTCACCTTGAGGTGCACAACTGCATACTCGATGACAGCCGCCGTGTTGATGTCGGTCGGCGAAATAATGTTGGCGATGTTACGATGCACGAACACATCGCCTGGCTGCAAGCCTAGAATCGTCGTCTCCGGGCAGCGCGAGTCAGAGCAACCTAGCCAAACTGTTGCACCACGTTTAACCGCGTTAGCCTCCTAACTCTTTCAGTAGGTAGATTACCATCTCCGATGCGAGATCTCCGCATTGCATAAGTCGCGGCGCAGCAGGCTCTGGATTCAGGATGACCAAGACCGTACTAGTGTTCTGTTGAGTGGGTCTTTGCTCATCTCGCATCTCAACAAAGGTGTATATATTATGCCAAGAAGAAATTGGTTAAGACTTACGGATTGCTGGCGACTGTCCCGATGCCAATTTGGGGAAGAAGTCGGGGTTCTGATGACCTTTGTAGCCGGCCCAGGCTTGGTTAGAACTCAGCGCGTAGGCAAAAGCATCTTCTGCGGCCATGGTAAGCGAGCGTTCCCCCCAAAGTTACCTCGCCAATCTCGGGGATCTCAAAAATAAATTTAAGCGTATTTTTGGTGTATGAGATGCCGGCGTCCACCCCTGTGGATCCAGATCTGAGATTTACCGACCCCTTTTCTTGGCGGGGGAGATAGGCAGCGAGTAGAAGAGGAATAACAACACGTACGCGGAGGAGCGGGCATCTCGAAGCTAGGAAAGCTGGATGCGGCCTTTTATATATGTGAGGTTCGGAGATATGTAAGGTAGGTATGATGACTACAGGGCGGCACCCAAGATCCCAGCCGGTGCCAACTGAAGGCGGGATGTAGGGATGCAGGATATGAGCGAATTAGGAAGTCCCAAGCCCAATCAGATATGGCGCTCGCCCACTTCGTCCACACCTTCAGGAGGATCCTATCCTGTATGCTTGATGATTTTGACCGAGGTTCTGGCTTTTGTCTGGTCTCGCTCAAATCGCGCTCGACCGGGTCGGTATTCACTCGGAGGCGGCCGTGATCGTACGGAGGTGTAAATCACGCGACGGGCTGATATCACTGGCTAGGTATGCGAATAGCGGTGATGGTACAACTCGGCTTTAGACGGATAATCCCTCATGAAGTGGATTCGGTAGGAAAGTTTATTTGAAAAGGAGTACCTTTGTAAACAAAGGTAGGGGACACGTAGGTAGGCATATATAAAAAGAGCCGAGTGGAATCAAGAGAGGAGAGTCTCAGGATACTAACAAGGGCTTGTCAAACTTAGCGTCAGCAAGTGATGATCCATGAGGCTTTAATAATGTATCACGCTGGAACTATCGAGGGGAGATCAACAGGTATGTAGTAGTAGCATCGCTAAGTCCGGAGTCCGGGGTAAAACAGCAATCTCAACTACCTAATCTTAGATGGATGGCCATCTAACCATCCCAAGCAGAAATAACACCTCCAATCTTCCCAATCTTCCCAATCTTCCTGATGACCGGTCGCCCAGACCTTCCAACCCAAGGCTCGAAGGCTTCGCCCTTTGCGGTGTTACCAAACCATGTAGATCTATGTATGCCTTAGCATACAGGCGCCCGTTGGATAAGCATAAGCATAAGCATGAAACGGGGTCGCAGGCGTGAGGCGGCGCACGGGATTTTGGGATAGGCGCGGCATGGATCTAGATTACGGATATTGGAGCTAAAGCTGCTTCTCCCGTGGATTGCCAAGACATATTACATGCTTGCACTGCTGTGCGCTGGTACCCCCGAGGAGGCCAATAGCCAATCTGCTTGCAACGTGCTAGGCGTGCTTCGTCGGAAACCTCCCCAGCCGCCCCCCCTGTCGGGTTATGTTAAACAAGGGCCTCGCTACTTACACTAGGCAGGTAGGTACACTAGGTGCGCGGCTTCGCGGCATGGGAGATACGTAGTGTAGAAGAAGAAAGCGGTGAGGGCCTATGTATGTACGTACTATGTATGTACGTATGTAGGAGGGGCGCTGCCAAACGAATAGCCTGGGATTACGCTGTGCGCTATCTACATCTTGCTTGCTTGGGTAGATGCTGGTTCGGCTACTACTTACACATGGGTTTGTAAGTTGTGACTAGGTAGATAGATGCTCGTTTGCTTTGAGTACCTAGGTAGTTAAGGACATGTCTAGGTATGTGACCCCTTAGTAGTTGGCTATGGTAGTTACGTGTAACTGAGTCCTTATTCCATTCACTAACCAGCTTCTTATTGTTGTGAATGGGGAAATTATGTACTTCATGTACATACTAAGGCCACAATGGAGGGTGCCCTCCTACTTTTAGTTTATATATCGTTCTCGCGCACGTGACGTTACCGTCCTTATGGCTACCCTTTGACAAGCTTCCCCTCCTTGCGACCATGAAGAAATTAGAGAGAGGAGACAGCTAGGTAGGTTGAGGAAGAGGTAGGATGCACATTAGTAAAAGCAAAAATATTACCCGGATGAGATGAATATAATAGTTACTTTATTAAAAGTTTGTTATGATTAGAGTTGCTAGTTAGGTAGCCTAGTTATTTGAAAACTATCTTTATCTCTATCTTTAGTTTACCTCTCTAAAGTTAAGTCTTATCTCTACTCTCGCTTCGCGACCGTGGTATCAATATAAGCCGCTTAGTTAAGCTCCCCCTATCTCCGAGATCTACTTGGCGGTCAGCTTATGCTATTAATACCTACCAAGTAAGTTTAGGTTTTGCTAATTCATACCAGCGCTGCAAGTTTCTTTTTCGGAATTCAAATACTTGCGTCGCAAATATAAACCATCAATCCTATTCAATGTCTATCTCGACATGTATCTATCACAATATGTACATGTTAAACCCTCCTCAACAAAAGCTCAGGTATTAATAACTTGGTGGCTGTGACGCCTCAATTAAAACGGTTATATTAATGTATGCTGCCAAGACCTTGAACCCTGGAACCAAAACGCCTGTCAGCTTCCAATCAAGAGCCTCATAAGTCGAAATACATATGTTAGTCATGTGCCGACACCACGTACGTGCATGTACCTAGGTTAGTTTGTTTATGACACTGGGTTTAAGAAGCCTTGGTGTTTTCTTGGCACCATTCGTACCAAATCTATATTTCTCAGTTTCGACGCCACGATATATACGGTGCCTAGGTACTACGTTCGCTAACAAGCCAAGCATTTTTAGCACCCTAAAATATAAAACGGTATCCGTCTTATCAAGAGACTCGTATTTAAACCACAACAACGCACGGCCTTCAACGTCGACAGTCCATAATAATCCGAATATCTTTACACCACAATAGAGGTACCTACCTAGACACTAGGTTCCCCAAAGTGACGGGGGTCAGCTTCGTCGTCGACGCTACGGATAACGAGCATTTTACCAAGCCCAAAGCCGAGCTAAACACGCCCCTATCCCGGGGAAGCTATTCACCGGCCCCCCCTATTTTTTTATATATTTTTTTTGTTATCACAACAAGGCCCGGGTTGACCACAACAACATCCATATTTATCTTCCTCCGAGGATAAGAATCGTAGTTCACTCGGCATTCATCCGTAGATCCACTCTGTCTAGTGTAGCCGACCTACATATATGAAGCCTTTATGTGTTGTACATATAGCTCAAGAGGTAAGGACTAGGAGAAGGTTCCACCGCCTAGCACGATGTCTTCCTTGAATGCCTTCACCGACGGGTTTAAGTAGGGCATTTCTCGGTGAGACGGATTTCGAGCGACTAGTGTACTGACGAGACTCCTCAACCGAGATTCGCCGTCGGATAGCTAACTCGAAGAACAAGCGCACTACCAAAACAGCAATGACGGCGCTGACGGTTCGGAGGATGCCAATAGGGAATTAGAATATAGCGTTTGGCAGCGTGGCAGATCCCATGTCACAATACATAGCACTCGTTTGATCTCATCCTAAAACATTCAACCTAGATCCCAATGCATATCTTGTCTTGGCATACCCGATGCCTATCTCAAGATACTGTATTACAGGCCACAGCATGGGATATCACATAGTGTTTCGGTACATAATATATCCCTGGTGCACAATGCTCCAGCCTAACGAGCTAGATGATACCTACAAATAGCTCTATCTCCTATCCCAAGATACGCATAAGTGGCAGCACTTCCAATAGGTAGCTCTGCTTCCAATCAGCCGAACCAGTGCCAATGCAACCCCAGTGCAAGTATCCGTATTTCAAACAGAGATTTGCCATCACAGCCAGGATGGAATCAAATAGTAAACCAATACTTAGAGACCGATGTACGAGACCAAACGTGCCTGCGCCGCGTAAGCTCCAACATGTGAGGCTACAGACCCAGCACTCAGGAACGTTTTCTGTATCAATACCTAGTCTGAGCCAAGAGCGCGGGAAAATACGACGCTACGAAGAAATTTGCTTGGCACTCTTGGCTCGGCTCGACTGTCCTCATGCGGTAATCTCCCACAACAACAAACGTACGAAGTAATCCGGGTCCAATAAATTCACCCTTTTGGAAGATATAATAGCCAAGCCTTGGCTCGAACGGTTAGGATATTACGAGAAAATAGCGAGCATAGACTTTACGAAATTGCATCGATCATTCATTTGTCACATTCGTCGTTGGCGAAACTCTGCAGATGGAGTCTAGATAGGCTTTATGCAAATCCATGTGGTTGGTATTCCCTTTTACCTCCTCCAACGCCGGAACTGTGCAAATATAGAAACCATGATATCCGTGACAAGCCATAACGCTTAGACCTTGATGGCCGACTCTAGGGCCTTCTTCTTCTTCTCGATGCGCTTGTTGGCCTTGGCACCCATGATACCGCCACCCCACTGTCGTCGAGCGTTCTCGGATCCGGCAAGGTAGCCGTCCTTGATAGCGCTCACGAGCTTGGAGAGCTCGTTCTTGTCCTCGGATCGGACCTCGGTGATGGCGAGGACAGCAGCGGTCTAAAACTTAATTAGTCAAACGTATCTAGTACAATCTTGGTGATCGATGCGTACCTTCTTGTGGATAACAGTCCCAAGGCGGGCCTTGCCCTTGATGATGGCGTAGGGGACGCCCATCTTTCGGCAGAGAGCAGGTAGGAAGATGACAAGCTCGATGGGGTCAACGTCGTTGGGGATCAGGACGAGAGAAGCCTTCTTGTTCTCGATCAGGCCGACAACGTGGTTCAGACCGAACTTGACAGCGTAGGGCTTCTTGCTGACATCCTCCTTCTTCTTGCCCTCCTTGATGGCGGTAGCCTCCTTGACTAATCGCTCCTTCTTCTCGGCCTTAGACTCGGGTCGGTACTTGTTAAGGAGCTTGAAAGCCTGGGCGGCAGTGTTGCGGTCCAGAACGTGTTGGAACTGGGAGATGGCTGGGGGAACCTTCAGGCGGAGGTTGATGATCTTCCTCTGGCGCTGGAGACGGACATACTCGGGCCACTTCACCATGCGGGAGAGGTTGCGCTTAGGCTGGATGTCCTGGCCAATGCCATAGTTACGCGGTCGCTTCTCGATGAGGGGGTTCTAGTTGACATGTCAGCATCACTTTCAGGCTCTTCAATAGAGCAAATGATTGAAGAGGATTCTACTCACCTTGGGTGTCTTCTTGGAACCTGCCTTAGAAGCGAAGGGGGCCGGGGCGGCCTTCTTACCGGACTTAGGAGGCTATCATTGAGAAGAAAGACATCAGCAAATGTGTTCCATTGACTGTAGTCTTTCTTGAACTCTAGAGAGATAATCGCGAATGATATTTCACATTGCGCGAAGATCTCAAGCCAGTTCCTCACCTGCGTCCGAAGACAACAGGCGGAAAATAAGCAACTCGACAAGCGAGTGCCATTGAATTATTTGGCTGAGTGCAGAAGCACAGCAGTCTCGGGCGTCAGGAGCTTACCATATTAATGATCTGGTCGTGTGGTCGGCGTTGGGTGGAAGGTTGCGACCGAAATGAGAGGTGTGAAGAGTGAAAGAAATCTCGTGTAAAGTTGCGAGCTTGGAAAAAACAGAAAAAGTTGTGCGTAGGGCTTCGCAGTGGGTCGGATGGTTAAATATCGGAGAATCAGCCCCGAGTTGCTAGACTCAGATTAGCTTAGTGCACCATGCCCCTCTATCGTACCTTAGGTATTTTCGTACCTTTGACCTCTTGAACCCCACCAAGATTCTTCGAACCACTTGAACTTTGCATGTGCTATAAGCAACCTTGAATGACATGAGTCAATCTGTGCGAATCTTGAATTTTATGACACTATTCCGAATTATTCTTCAATGATATTTATTGAGCTTTATAGAATTCATCTAAGTATCTATCCCCTCGTTAAAAGCCCAAGTCCTATAGAGAATGCCACCGGCGCTTTGTGCCCTCTGCAAGACAGAGCGAGCCTTGATCAAGAGGCCGAAAAACTACCAGAAGCTCTGCAAGGGCTGTTTTATCCGAATATTCGAAGATGAAGTGCATCACACCATAACTTCATCACGGCTTTTCTTTCCGGGGGAAAAAGTTGCCATTGGTGCATCGGGTGGCAAGGATTCAACAGTTTTGGCTTCAGTGCTCAAGACACTGAACGAGAGACATAGCTATGGCGTCGAATTAATACTCTTGAGTATCGACGAGGGTATTAAGGGCTATAGGGATGATTCTCTCGAAACAGTTAAGCGCAACGCGGTGCAGTACGACATGCCGCTAAAAATAGTAGGCTATGATGAACTGTACGGCTGGACCATGGACCAGGTTGTGGAGACAATCGGCAAGAAAGGCAATTGTACCTATTGTGGTGTCTTCCGTCGACAGGCTCTAGATAGAGGCGCGAAGATGTTGGGGATTAAACATGTCGTCACTGGCCATAATGCCGATGATGTCGCAGAAACCGTTCTTATGAACCTCCTTCGAGGGGATCTACCGCGCTTATCAAGGAGTACGAGCATCGTCACCGGAAGCGACGCGAGTGAGGTCAAGCGGAGCAAGCCGCTAAAATACTCATATGAAAAGGAGATTGTGTTATATGCGCACCACAAAAAGCTTGACTATTTCAGCACCGAATGCATCTACAGTCCGGAAGCTTTCAGGGGAAGTGCTAGGAGTTTGATCAAGAACCTAGAGAAAGTCCGTCCCAGTGCCATATTGGACGTTGTTCGAAGTGGGGAGGACATGGCGAGACTGGTACCCGGTGCTACACCAAGCTCTTGTGCTTGTGATAGCAAAGCTGCACCCAACCGAGCCCCCACTGACGAGGATAATATTGGCGGCTGTGGTTCGTCAAATGGTCGCACAAACGGTGGCGAGATGGCAGCTATGGAGAAACAGCTCAGAGAAAATGAAGCCGCTGAGGCTGCTGGACTCGAAACGGAGGTCAGGGCTGAAAAGTCCAAGGCACAGTCCCATGAAAGGCCAAACCCAACCAATGGTCGACTAAAGACAGCAGGCACCACTCTTCCGATCAGGTTAAAGCAAAAGCTTGGCACATGCGAAAAATGTGGTTATATGTCAAGCCAGAAGCTATGCCAAGCTTGTATGCTTCTCGAAACCCTAAATAAGAACCGTCCAGAGATTACGATATAGATATAAAGTAGGTAGGCGTGGCGGAATCCTTAGGTCTGTTAAAATAGGATTAAATGATACCCTCAATAAAGTGATAACCAGCAACAGACGCACGACAAGACGACTTGAGTATCAGATGCTATATTTTGTAGACTTTGTACAAGTAATCGTCCGTCATAGACAATATGTATTCCTTCTGTCTCACTATTCCTCCATCTACGTAAATCGCTTCTCGACCTACATGATATGTCAGTAACAGGTATCGCCAACATATTCATTAGCTGCAGAAACATACCCGCCATGGGTTGTTCAGCTCGAATCCTACAGGGGCTGCAGGTGCGTCGCTCTGTCCTCGTAGGTATCCAGTAAGACGCCTATCGCGGTCCATCACTGCGATAAGTCAAGTTAGCTTCTCCAAGTCCAAATGCGTTGTATTGCGGGTTCGCCGTACTCTGTCTATCCCACTGATCTAACGATCGCCTGGCTCTCTTGCCTCCGTTCTGCCAATTTCTGAATTTAGAAAGTCCCGCGCCAGTAGCGCTAAACATCTAATATGGTCTTAGTATCCAAGTAGTCTACAATCTAGGTAAATTGGCATCGACCGGGAATCCTTACGGCGAGGATGATTCCATATGGAATCAGTGCTTCGAAGGGGACGCCCATTGCGAAACTACAGGCTACGGTAAGATGAAAAGTTAGTATGGAAATGGAAACATTGGGGATATATCGTGATTAGGATTGAGGGACTCACAATGATGGATGACCACACGGTCGGTTGTAATTATTTGTTGAGGGCGTCAGTTGACGGGCAACTTGTAGTAGCTTATTGTGTGATTGAGGTCGAGATGGTTAAGTTCAATAGCCAATAATGTCAGCTCGATGTCGCAGCCTAAGGCAGAACAATTTACCTTAACAGTCTTAGCTAAGCAGCTTCAGGTGTCTAAGCTTGGGGTACCTAAGGTACTATCCGTATCAAGTTAGGTAATGCGCCTTCCAACGTGCATAAGTACCTCACTAGATGTTGTTACATAAGGCTTTCTCAGCTGACTAAGTTGTGGGTCCATAGCAGTTGCACCACCAACTTTAACTTACCTACCTCAACTTATCCAAAGACGGCGCGAGGGGGATTCATTTCATCGCTTTCAAATACGTTAGCCACCCTTCGTCGCACCTTTTACGCTTTATTTTCCCAGGAAGACGCGTCAAATCCTTCTCTGAATCACAATATTCTACGATTAACATACAATAATTCCCTTAGCAACGATATACAGCGCGTCTACAACATCACTTCCAAGCCGGCAGAATAAACTCCAGTCCACACGCTTCAAATGCCTTGGGTATTACCAGCATTCGATTCTATACCTATCCTGCCTTTACACCCCCGATATTTCCAAGCTTCATAGGCATCTTCGTCCTTTTCTTACAGGCATGCGACAAGGTCCTTAGTAACGCGAAGTGGCGCGACCCGGAGGCGCTGGAGCACTCATCGCAAGATACACCTAATCCTGTGCTGCCGCCTCTCACGTAAATAAAAAGAAATCACGCTCTACTAAACGATACCCTTCTACCCTGCCTGCCAAATCGGTAAGGCGATGGCCAATACCCAACTCATGCAAGAAGAGCTACAACAAAGTGTAGTACTATCCGAAGAGGATGCCGAGTTTGAGGAGGATCTATCAGGCGACCCAATGATGGTAGATAACAGCGACCCCCCGCATTTGGGTGATTCAAAGGATTCGACCTACACAGTAGCCGACCATATCGTACCCAGTTACGGTAATGATAGAACTATAGGTGCCAACATGGTATCCGTAGACGAAACGGCTCCACACTACGAGGCAGAAGAAAGATTGGATGGTATGCCAGCTAGTGGTGGTAAAGCTGGTGGTCACGATGGTGAGACTTCGGTCAGCGATGGTCACATCCACGATGACGATGATGCCTTTGATGTTGATGCAGAAGGAGAGGACGATGACGATGACGCTAGACAGCGTCACATTAATCCAAATGCCAATTCTACCGATGAGGAGGGTGTGGCGGAAGGAGCTTCCGACGAAGATGAAAACGAAGGTGTTGGCGCCGTAAAGATCAAACCCGGCGATACCGACGAAGAGAGTGATAGTGACGATGATATCAGCCTAGTATCTGGCTCTAGTCGGGAATCAGCAGCAGAATGGGAAGAAGCCGTCGAAAATGAAGAAGGAGAAGAGGAGGAAGAGTCTGATGCTGCGTCTGATGCTGCTGACCCTAATAACTGCATATTCTGTAAAAAGGACGAGGAACATGATCCGGGGGTAGAATTTGAGACATACCTTGCATGCAAAAGATGTGGTGAGCATGGTACGTACAATATCTTTATGAGTGTTTATGGTTATTTCTATGCGTAATCTAACTTGCGACACCTAGCCCACCAGCAATGCGCCCGCGAAGAAGGAGCACTTGATGGTAAAAACAGTACGTTCAGCACATGATACTCCATGTTCAATCATGTCACTTACCTATTTGTACAGATACGTCAAACTGGAGATGCCCGGACTGTGCTGCCGATGATTCGGGATCAGATTCGGAGGTACCTTTCGGTCATGAGGACGCAAAAGGTGACCATGATATGGAGCTAGATGGTGCCGATGATAGTGATTTATCCCCTACTACGACCAGTCTATCAACCGCTCCTAAACTTGCCCGAGATCTACTCCCTTCTCAACGCGGCATGAACAAGCCGGATTCGCATTCTGTTTTTAATCAGTTGGTACTCGACGAAGACCCTATGGATGGCTCGCGAGTCCTACGAAAAAGGAAGACGTCGTCACCTGAGGCAGAGGTAGACGTAGAGGAAGTAATGTCGCTACGTAAGCGGAGAAAAAATACCTCTGATGAATCTGCCCAAGACGAAGTTATACAGGAGACAGCAAATTCGGCAGAAATATCAGGTAGACCAAGGTCAGGGCGTTCCCTACGGCACAAGGCATCAAGCTCAGAGGCTCTGTGCACGATTGTTAAGAAGTCGCGCTCTAGCCTGATGGTAAAGATGCGAGTGAGTGCTACGGAGCTACGTAAGCTTCCACACAACTCAAGAGCCCGGAGGAAACGATCTGGCCGGGCAACCACATCTCGGTCGTCTCGTTCATCTAGAAATGTCGCGTCAACACGAGCTGCGGCTGTTGCAGAACCACCCCCAATGACGCCATTCTTTCCTTCCAGCTATTCCCAGCCATTTTACTCCTTTTATGACAAGGAACCAGATGAGCTTAAGGGCAAGCCATACGGTGGCATCCTAAGCGAGGAGCAAGCGGATACGACAAAGACGCTACCCACTAAAGATGACCGACGCCGGTTCGATGAGGCGAAACAGAAGGCGGAAGAAGAATGGAGAAATAGATTACTTGCTATGCAAGCCGAAGCAGATGTGCCTGTAAAGAAGTCACGGAAGGCTTCCGGTCCCGCAAGCCAGATTGAATGCATCGAATTTGGCGGCTGGGAAATAGATACGTGGTATGCTGCACCGTATCCCGAAGAGTATAGTCGCAACCGAGTCCTATACATTTGCGAATTTTGTTTAAAATATATGAACTCGGATTATGTTGCCTGGCGACACAAGCTCAAATGCGCCGCAAAGCACCCCCCTGGCGATGAGATATACCGACATGGCTCGGTTTCCTTCTTTGAGGTTGACGGTCGAAAAAATCCAGTATACTGTCAAAATCTCTGTCTTCTAGCCAAGCTCTTCCTCGGTTCCAAGACGCTATATTACGATGTTGAGCCGTTCCTATTCTACGTCCTTTGCGAGTACGACGATCTAGGCTATCACTTTGTCGGCTACTTTTCCAAAGAAAAGCGTGCTAGTAGTCAGAATAATGTGAGCTGTATCCTCACATTACCCATCCATCAGCGAAAAGGTTACGGCCATCTACTTATCGACTTCTCTTATCTTTTAACAAAGGTAGAGGAGAAAACTGGTTCTCCCGAGAAGCCGCTATCTGATATGGGCCTCGTATCGTATCGAAATTATTGGAGATTGGTCATGTGCAAGTACCTCATTGAACACATGCCTGAAAACAAATTGCAGAGGAAAGGCCTAAGCATTAGGCAGATATCAGACGATACGGGAATGACCCCGGATGATGTTATCTCAGCCCTCGAGGCACTCCGTTTCCTCGTTCGGGATCCCGTCACTCAAGTCTACGCGTTCCGGATTGATATATCCTACTGCCATAAAGAAGTTACGAAATGGGAAGCAAAGAATTACGTTAAGCTCATTCCCAAAAATCTCACATGGATGCCTTATGTTATGGGTCGTAGCAACGCTACAAATTTCGAGCTGGGGCCAGCCCTTAACACGATCGCTCCTCGCGAAGAGGAAGAAGAGGTCAAAGCTGTCCAGACCCTAGCAGAGAGTGGCATTGCGACTGGTGATTTCGCCATCCCGCAACCTGCCACCCAAAAACCGCCTCTAGGTGCCGAATCATCTGTCCTTGAATCAACGGAACCAAATGATAACGCCATTATCGAGCCTCCTGAGGATATAAAGCCTAATGGTATTGTTAAGGAAAACGCAAACACTTCTGCAAGTCGGTCAGAAGACCCGAGTGCTTCAGTTGGTGCTACGGCTCCCGCGAATATTCCAGACGATGAAAACGATTGGCTTAAGCCATACGATACTATCCCAGCCAACAGATTCCAAGTTTTCCCTCCGATAAATAACAGGCGCACGGGTATTTCACGCCTCAACTCGAGTATTGCTAGACCTCCGCCTCTGCCGCGTATCCCACCTCCAAGCTCGCGACGAACTGTACGGCCCAAGGCTCGTCGCTCAACAGGCGGCGCCACTGTTCGGAGGTCGGCTCAGAAGACAACTTCAGGTAAACGTAAGCCTGGTGGTACCGGTCGTGGCCCCGGTCGATGGCCAAAGGGTACCAAGAAGAGTGATTATGGCAACGCAGATAGCGGTCCTGGTTTACCACCGGCGTGGGTTGAGCGAAAGCGACTAGCAGATCTAGTAGCTACCACAGATGAAAACGACACTCAAGATACAGTCCAGGTGCAAGTCACCGAGGCCAACAAGAGTCAGAAAGGCAAGCAAGTCGCATCCTTCTCTACCAAATTCGATACCATAGCCGACACTAGAACCAGCAGCGGGGCCGCGTTCCCCGACGATGCTGACGTCGATGTAGATATGAGCGGAGTTGGTAATTACCAAGAGGGCGTGGGTGCAGGAACAGGAGAGACGTAAAGCATTGTTCATAACCTCGGACAGGCATTACAGTTATTTGTATTGTATCTGGTGCATAGTGGCAATGGGTTTTAGGGATTCGTAAGGAAGATATTCGTTGATTTGCGGCACTGCGAGCTTAGGGGGTGTACAAAGCCAAGGGAACGGCGTATGGCGAAGAAATCTGGCTGTGACGCTGGTAGATACCTAATGACACGTTTGATTTTATTATTACTCGGTTCAACTTTTTACCGTGGCTCTAGTTTTAAGGCCCAGAGAAATGTATGTAAAGCAAAGGCTTGAAGAAATTCAGGGGTAGAAGCATCTATATGCATAGGTACCAACATCTTGACGCCTATCCTATACTAATTCTAGCCAACTTAGCTCAAGATTAAAGTCAACCTAATGTTAGAAGCTTTCTTTTATTTATTTTTATGCGACGAATGGCTTGATCCCTTATTTCCCAAACGGAATATATTATTGTCGTAGATATTTGAAGCATTAATTACCCACCTACCTATGTGTATTACAACTTGCGACATGATCCCGCTTCTGCAAGGTACCGTTAGAACATATCCAGCCCTTCGTTCCATGTTATTCGGAGCCTGTGGTACTTGTTGTATCTTATACGTCACTTATTACTACTAAGATTTAATGTTTGGAATGTCAAGATATAACAAGTCTAAGTTCTGGCGTGATACCATTGCATTGGCTAATGTATATGTTATGTCCCCGAGGTGTGTATCCTTTATTCTTAGCTTATTAGTCTGGGACAAATGGCTTCAATCCATATCAGTGGACTAGTCTTAGGCATGAACATCGCTCTTGGTGCTTCAACAGAGTTATATCCTCACTTTCTGCTTATATCCTCAAACAGGTCTAGTATCTATAGAGATTTGAATATCTTACTGGATTATACATTCATGAAATTATTGCCTTTCCAGTTGTAACGGATAACTATGTTGTAACGAGTCAATGCTCGAATTTGGGGGTTTTGCTACTGGGCTGGATTAACGAGGAGTTTCGCTTCAAAAGTCTAATGACTTTAAACCTTCAAGAAGCCATAGGTTCTATGTAATATCTAGCTTATGGAACTTAACTAAGCGCTAAATAACCACCGAAAGATGAAGATGTGATTCTTCCTGCTATATGTATAAATCCATTTCCTGAAGTGGCAACTAACAAGTACTTAGGTACGTTATAGAAAAGTTCCTTTTGAATTACCAAAAGGAAGATACATGCCCCAAGCGTAAGTAACCTCGCAATGTATAATCCCAACATTAAACGAAACTTTGTTTCTTAGATAATAATCGCTTTATAGCTTGTTGGTATTTTAAAAAGTAACGTTGGGAGTGGGTGATAGGTTAGCTTAGAGTATTTCTACTATTTATAACTGAATGATTAAGCTGTATTTACAAGTATAAAATGCTGCTCAAGTTAAATATGCCGAGAAGTCTCTTAAGATACAAAAGGGATTATATGACTGTCCTATAGGTATGGGATCTCGATACAAATGGCTATGTCAGGTTTTCACCTATCCAACTTGCACACGAATGCCCTAACCTAAAGCGAGAAATTCCATTATGTTTTATTCTTGATAATGGCTTTTGCTATTGCTACCTCTTATGATACTTTCTCTAGGGGACTATAGCTGTACCGATGTGCGGTTGGGAATTCGGTAAGAATTGTAGACTTGTATAATACAAGTAAGCGTTGGCTTTATATATGGCCTATTTAATGCATTTAACTTATAAATGCATAGTTATTATTAAATTGGTCATAGTCGGCAACAACTGTAGTTAATCCCGTTCATGTTTCAGCCTTGCAGATAAGGATAAAGGGCAATGACCAATTATTACAGGCAATTATTACAGACACGGCTAAAGTTGAACTTTGTCCAGTTCGTTTAGTTTCATTTCCTACATATTACCTGGCATCTTCCGTTTTGATCAGACAAGTGTATAATGAATGGCCTCGCTGGTTCGAGGTAGTCAGCAGACCAGGCAGCTATGAAGCGCCCGAACATGTTGAACTTAGTAATGTCGGGCCGCGTAATCTCGACGCTATTCCTCTTGGCTCTGCATCAGCTTCTCATCGCACCCGTCGTCGCATACACGGCGCTATCGGACAACTTTCTTAAATTGGTCCCATCGGGAGGTGATGACTTCAATATTGAGAAAGGTAAGCTTCTGGCGCCAGTCTTAATCCCGCGAGTTCCGGGCACTCCGGGTCAGGCTGCTGTCCAAAAACATTTCGTGGACTTCTTCACGAACGAGCTACCAAAATGGAATATCGAATGGTATAATTCAACCTCAAAAACCCCCGTCTCAGGGAACAAAGAGTTGCCATTCGCGAACCTGGTATTCAAGAGGGAGCCACCATGGGTTAAAGAGGGACAGTCAAATCTGTTGACGCTCGCGGCTCATTACGATAGTCTGATTACCCCTGAAGGATTCATTGGTGCTACTGATAGCGCGGTGCCTTGTGCTATTCTCATGCACGTTGCGAGGTACATCGACAAGTTTGTTACCCAGATGCACGACGAGATGTCTGCGCTCGGTGAAGGTGGGACTGTGGCGATGGATATGGGCGTACAGATTATTTTGTTCGATGGCGAGGAGGCATTTCAGAGGTGGTCGGAAACTGATTCACTCTACGGATCCCGGTAAGCCCTAACCTAGGAGATAGGCACTCACTCTTGCAAGATGGAGCACGGACTGATGAAAACTTAGAGCTCTGGCTGAGCATTGGGAGAATTCCCCTCACCCAGCAATGTCATTCTATCGCAACCCGTTAGATCAGATTAGCATGCTTGTGCTTCTGGACCTTCTCGGTGCCCCTGACCCAAGGGTACCATCATTGTTTCTATCAACGCATTGGGCTTATAAGGCTATGGCCACCATCGAAGACAGGATGCGTAAGCTAGATCTTCTCGAGTCGAAGCCGAAGCGTCCCTTTTTACCCGAGTCGGAAAAGAAGCCGACTTCTTTTCGATCTCTCTACATCGAGGACGATCACAAGCCTTTTATTGCTCGTGGTGTACCAATTCTACATATGATTGCTTCCCCATTCCCCGATGCGTGGCATAGAATGGAAGATGACGGCGCTCACTTAGATATGCCGACTGTACGTGACTGGTCTAAAATCGTCACGGCTTTTACGCTCGAATGGTTGGATATGATGGAGGTTGAACCTACAGAAGCTACCGGGGCTCCAGCGCCAGGCCGATGACATATTTGACATGTTCTGGTTGCTGAATCTCTTTATATTTTACCTTGGGGCGGTTTTATGCATTGGCGTTGAATAAGCATAGTGATTCTTAGCTAGAGGTTATGTTGCGTACTTGACAGAGTTAAAAATAAATAAAGTAACTCCAAATCGAATGAAATGTGAACTCTATGTGATCCTAGGTATTTTGTCAATACTACTGCCGAACTAAGCCCCTGACCTATTTCTCTCGGCGGCGTAAGGAGGTGCTTTGTTACAAGCAAGCGTCGTATTGTATGTAATAATTATCTCTAGTACTCCTGACTGCATATTACCAATAATACCACGTTCATGTATGCGCTCACCAGTAAGCAGGCCGTAATGCAATGTACATAGACATGTATGAAGATTTTGTGCATAAGGGTACATTCGATGAAGCTGAAAGGTTTCTGAAGGGTTCAATTGAGACCGAGGACTCCACTAATGTACGTCATCCTTGACTCAACGAATAGGGTGACATGCTTCCATGCACACTAGAGTTATGTAGACTTGGAGGTTCGTGCTCATGCGCAAAACGGAAGAAGCGCAGCTTGCCCGACGCTGACCAACAGGAAGACAGGACACGTCGATGGGGCTCACGGGGACGCTTTCCTGCCGCGTCACAAATGGCCACCAGAAGGGATGTACATAAGAACCTTAGAAGCATTTTATGTATCACGTAGCTACGTATCTTATCATGTATCAATTATCCCGCCTAACATGTAGGTACCTAGGTAGGTAGCCAACCCATTCCAACCTTATATTATGCTAGTCTCCTATTTTTGACCGTTCTAACCACCTAATCTACCTACCTTAATTTGCAGTGTTCCTGATTTGCGTTGAACAATTATTTGCTTTCCTTTTCGTCAATTGTGAATTGTAAAAAGGAAAGGATAAACTCCCTACCACCGAATTACTTCTTATTTCACATTATTACTTATTTTTATCCTATATTTAATCATTCCCCCTTTCCCTTGTATTGATAATTTTTTACAAGACTTTTGGCGGTTACATACGCTGCACGACTAAGTTCTAATACCTGCAACAAACAACCCCGGGTACGTATCGCTGCTGCGTCTCCTGTTGCCAAGGCCCGCATTACGCCTGTCTCGTCCTCTTTGGGTGCGTACGGTACAACGTGTACTGGCACAGCTTTGGGCTCCCCTCCCAACTTCCTCTGTTCATCAATTGAAAGTTACTCTAATCAACTAAATCCACCAACCTCCTCCCCCTCTCCAAAGAACTCGGTCCCCCTTTAATCGCGATCAAACCACTAGAGGATCTGTACCAGTCCGTTACCTTATTCCGAGTCGCGGGCAAAAGTTGCCGTCGGAGCTGTCGACGGCTCTTGCATTAGACGAGTCTGCGACGACACTGAGTTTACAATAAACGGTAACTAAGAGAGAATCCGCCGGCTGGATTGCGCTTTCGTCGCGCCGACTACTGATCACTCTGCGATCGTCGTATTATCATCAACATTTCAGCTCATCACAACAGGGCTCGTCTCGTCCTCTTCTGTTATTATTTCATTTCGCATAGCCAGTTTCGTTCGTTTGGGGAAATATCGTCAAGATGTCTAAGGTTATGAGAAGTGTGAAAAACGTCACCAAGGGTTACTCGAGTGTCCAGGTCAAAGTGCGCGAAGGTGAGTTGAATGCAGCCATTTACTATCCATTCATACCAAATTATCTTGCGCTCGGCTAGAATAAAGGCTGATTTGTTTTCTGCAGCGACGAGTAATGACCCATGGGGCCCGACCGGAACTCAGATGAGCGAGATCGCTCAGCTCACATATAATTCGTATGCTCACCTACAATTGCACCGTATTTGCGTTATACTAGTTTCTCTAACCAGTTTTCTAGGTCGACGGAGTTCTATGACATCGTTGACATGCTCGACAAGCGTCTAAACGACAAAGGCAAGAATTGGAGGCACGTTTTGAAGGCTCTGAAAGTCTTGGACTATTGTCTCCACGAAGGGTCCGAGCTTATCGTTACCTGGGCACGGAAGAATATTTACATCATCAAGACCTTGCGCGAGTTTGTCTATATCGATGAAGAGGGTCGGGATGTAGGTCAAAATGGTGAGTCGTTCCGAGATGCCATTGGAAGTCGTGCCATTAATTATGGGTTGTATAGTTCGAGTTGCTGCGAAAGAGTTGACAGCCCTGATTCTGGATGAAGAGAGGCTGCGAGCCGAACGTAGCGATCGGAAGACGTGGAAGTCTCGTGTTACTGGTATCGAAGAATTCGCACCTGAGGGCGCCACGGCCCCTCGAGGAAACAACCGACCTCACCGACGACATAGCGACGAGGAAGAGGATGCCGAGTATAAGCTAGCATTAGAAGCTAGCAAATACCAAGAAGAAGAGGATCGAAGGAAACGCGAAAGCCACCAGGGACCCGAGGATGACGACGACCTGGCTAAGGCTATCAAGCTTAGCCAGGAAGAAGAAGAACGAAGAAGGCGAGAACTGGAAGAAAATAATGCCAGCTCGCTCTTCGATGATGCTGGTCCGAGCAACGCGCCTCAGCCAACTGGGGTGAATATGGGATACCAGCAAGGTAGCAATGTTGATTGGCTTGGAAACCCCATCGATCAGAGCCAGATGATGCAACCGCAACCAACCGGATACGTGAATAATTCGTACACTGGATACCCGGCGAATGGCTACACGAATGGTTTTAATAATGGCTTTAACCCTCAACCGACGGGTGTGTATGACCCTTACGGCCAACAACAACAGCAGCAGCAACAACAACAACAGCAACAACAGTTGCTACAGCAGCAGCAACAACAACAACAACAGTTGCAGCAGATGCAACAACAAAACACCCTCCAGCCTCCGGCGCAGCAATTCCAGATGCAGCCTACTGGATACAATCCTTACGGCCAGCAACCCCAGTTCCAGCCTCAGTTCCAACCTCAGCCTACCGCTTCTCCAGAGCCAGTCGTCCAGCCTGGAAGCAACAACCCATGGGCCTCCAACAGCAACCAAGCGGCACTCAAGCCGATGCCAACCGGGTCGAATAATCCCTTCGCTACCGGCTTTGGACGGCAGCAGCAGCAATCCCAGGCCCCGGCAATCCCCACTCTAAACAGCTTGCAGAGTCTTCCTGAGCAGAAGTCACTTCAGGGATTCGCTCCGTCTCCTCAGCCTCAATTCCAGTCTCAGCCCCAGCCTCAGCCGTCCTTTCAAATCCAGCAGCCTCAGAAGCCTCTTAGTGAACATGAACGGAAGCTTAACGCCCTTCTTGCTAGCGGCGACGGTATGGACACATTTGGGAATACTGGTGATCTTCGTATTCCTTCCCAGCATACGGCACCTGGTACCTTCGTCAATTCGGCAGGTGCAGGTGTAAACAGGCTCACGGCCGAGGCTACGGGTAACAATCCATTCCTTCGGCAGCAATTTACGGGCATGCCAACGGTATCTTACGGCGCACCGCAGATGCCTGCAGCAACTGGACCGGCTGGTATGAATGGGTATGGTGGGGCGAGTAACCCGTTCGCGGCACGGCCGCAACAGAATAACAACCAGGGGCAAGACCTTATCCAGTTTTAGAATTTCTCTTTGTGGGAACGTTCGCGATGCAGATCGCACGCCCTTCATTCGCATGTGGTGATGCATGCATTCTCCTAAGTTGGGCGATACCCATCCTAGTCCACAGTTCTCGTATTGCGTTCTCTGCACCCTCCGGCCGACTAATGGTAGATAGGAGTTGGGTACCGGAGGGTTGTTATTTGCTCTCCAAGGAAAATCATAGGTTGGGGTTAGGTCTATGATACAATTCCCTCTGCTGCCTCGTGTTGTACTTTTGGGGAGAAGCTGGGACGGATTTCATTTGATGGCAGCAGTCCCATAGTAACAAACCGATCAATAGAAGACATCGAATGGGCCTCGTTTTTAAACGGTGTAGCAAGATAATATTGTTATAATTAAACGTGATATTTTCAACTTCCGACCCCCTTATCCTTATACCTGAACTGGATATATAAACATGCATACATATCCCATGTATACTCACCTGTCCCGTCTGCTTTTCTGCCTGAACGCCCGCCTTCCCAACTTCCATGCAGAGCGGACAGACCAAACAGATACCATGATGTAACCAGACCCCATGCGCAACTTAAAACCAACCCATGATAAAGTAGCGGTGCACTTCCTACGCAAGATGGATATATACAATTCCAACCTAACCCAGTCCAGCCCAACCCCTCCCTTTTTACTGCCCTTTCAATACGGGTTCTCGAGGCATATTAAAACAGGCCTCAGCACGGTAGATAGCACAAGGTAATGTGGTAAGGTAGGTAAGTAATAGCGTAAAATGTAGAATCGGAGAGAAATATAGCGCAGTATTAGACGAAACGTAATGTCATGTCATGTGGGTATCGGGTATCTTTTGGAAGCTTGCTCTCATCTCCCTCCAGCTTCTTTCTACGTTGCGCCTTCTTCTTCTTCTTCTTCTTCTTCTTCCGTAGCACGCCCCTTTGTTCGTCTGTCGAGCGGGTCCATCTTATCTTCTTGTCTGCTGCATCCTGCCGCCTGTCTCGGCTACCTCTCGGCTTGCCGCTTGGATATTCTTGTTCCATCTTGCGGCTCCCGGACACGCGCTAGATGGCGCCGTGTGGTGCTTAGAGGGATGCACGGAGCAACTTCACTCCTGATGCCGCTTCCGCCGGATTCCCAGTTCTAGATGTCTTGTCTCTGGGACTAGCGAAGCAGACGGGGGATTCTTCAGTCGCGCTCTTCTCGCTTCTCGGCTACCTGCTGCTTTCCGACTGGCTCCCGTCGTCACCTATCGAGGAAGATACCCAGAAACTCCTCGCGGCTGACACCGCCCTTGCCCTCGACGTCGAACTGCTCGATCATGCTGTGCAGCTCATTGTCAGGCACGTCTTCGCCGAGCTCTTTTACGACACTGCGCAGGTCGTCGATAGTGATGACGCCCTTGCCGCCGCGGTCAAACAGCGCAAATGTCTTGAGTAGCTCCTCGCGCGGGTCGCGTGCTGCTACGTACCGCGCCGCGACTGCTTGGAAGCCCTCGCGCGATAGCCGCAGGTCGACTACGCCCGGGGTGGTTTGTGGCGGCGGCTGGTTCGGGAGAGATGGCAGAGGTGTCCAGCCTGGACGCGGTCGCGCGGCCGACTTAAATGACGCAATGAGGTCGGGCCGCGAGAGGTTGGAGAAGCCAAGGGCTTGTAGCGCGTACCGGAATTCGCTGAAGTCGAGCTGCTCGTCTTTGTTCATGTCGAAGAGGTGGAACTGCGCGTTTGCAACCGTTACTAGTTAGCTTGATGGTCTCTTCTACAGTGTTTGTATCGCGTCTTGGTCGCGGTTTCGCATCGCTATTATACGTAGCGAAACATGGTCGCGTATGGGGTTGGAAAAGGGGGCACACTCACGCAATCGTTGATCTCGTTCCGATGTTCGTCGCTTATCTGATCCCAAGGTTCCGCGTGCTCTGGATTCCGAATTGGGGCTGCGAATCGCGTGCCTGGTCTCGTTGACCCTGGCCGCACCGACGTGTTGTACTCGTTCATGGCGCTGCTCGCGTAGTTGTTCATGCTTTCTTGTACGTAGCCCCAGGAGATATCCTCTTTTACGCGCGAAGGGGTTGAGTCGTATTTTAAGAGTGCAAGCCGTTGTTGTCGCTAAGTAGATTGGTCGCGTCACAGGGCTGATAGCTAGGCTTAAAGCAGAGATGGCACTTAAACGAATTGGTGTATCTTGCGTGATCCTAGTTCGAGAGAGAAAGGTAGCGAGTGACGTGGAAGCGGTAAGCATGCGATTAGAGCCTGCAACGGCAAGAAATGCGATATCCAAGCGAGCGAATAGACTCTCGATATGCTGACCGACACGGAATCGGAACTTCGGGCTGCAGCGACAATAGCAGAACGGGTTGAATCTAGCGGTCGCGGAATTGCAATTCGAAGTTGTAGGTGGTCCCGTTGACGCGAGCCCGGGATGCGCACGCACGGTTGGAAAAAATGGAGAAGAGAAAAAAAAAAAAAAGAGAGCTGCGTGACAATACGGATTTTGGAATGCAAATGTAAATACGTAGTGCAGAGCCAATGGATTATACTGAATGTATTAATTAGGTCGGAAAATTATAAATTCACTTCCTGTCCCCCTTTTTTTTGGTCGTTGCATACTGCAGCTTAACTCACGATGTTTTTTCTTCCTCCTTCTTTCTCCGGCGTACACTAAGTCTAAGTTAGGGGGTTGGGCGCGATGCACGAAATTGGGGTACACGTAGACGCGCTTGATAGGTACCTGCAAGCTTAACTACATCTGTACCTACACTAGCCTCGTTCCACCCGAGAAAGTCGGGGCTAACTATTACAGTACTATGTAATGAGGTCACGACGCGTTGCTCTTAGCACTATGTATAATAGGTTAGTTAAAGTACCTAGCTTATGGAAGCTTCACTTGGGAACGATCCATTGAATACATCATCGATGCTTATAGAGAGCAAATGTTAAAATTTATAAACTAGTTGTTGTCTCATGTTAATATAACCTATATATTGTTTAGCCCTTCCTACAATTCGCCTAATAAGTGAGAGGTGAGAGATGAGAAGTTAGGTAGTTTGTCAATTTCATTAACTATATCCATGTTCCACTCAACTTGAGTGGTTATGATGACTTCTGAATTGTGCTTCCTGGTTGGCGCGTGTAGAAAAAGTGAAGAACGCCTCCAGAAGGAAAGCCATGACTTATCAACACAGTATGCGAAAACCTCATGCGCAAAATCAAAATCAAAATCAAAATAAACTGTAGAAGCATGTACGTGCATAGGTACATAATATGTTCTCTACTGGGTAGCTGGGTTAGGCAACATATAGGCTGTGGTCCAAGCTCCCTTTGGTCTCTGATCAGGTATCATCAGCCTCACCAACTATTACATAATCGCTGCATGCCTCTGAAAGCCATCAAATATGTTCTCAGGAATTTATCTACTCGACATTTGCATGCCTAATATTATATGGTATAAAATGCAGAGATCGTGGAATAATTGCTATAGTGTATGACCTTAGGCGGCTTGAGAAGGCAGATAAGGAAGGACAGGCAGCAAGATGTAAATTTTACGTGCGCGTGACCGGTGACTGGTTTATACTTTGTACGTCCAAGGTTACAGCACACTCTCCCCTGGATAGAAAGCCTATTTTTACTTCCAAGTGTGCTCGGTGCTCTGGATAGATAAGCTACAATCAAAAGCATCTAAAATAAGTATCACGGCTATATATATATATATAGGTAGGTAAGTAAGGAGGTACAACGGTAATATGTATCTTAGGTAGCTAGGTACCTAAGGCACGCACTTGCAAACGGCCTCAGGAAGGTACAGGTCTCGCGCAGCAAACTTGTGGACCCACTATTTACCTACCTAGTCTGAATTCTGTAGGTTAGTGATGAGCCAGAGGTGGTCCGGCCTCCTCCTTATCCTGGGCAACCCAACCGTGTCAATTCTCTCTACCTTACTACTTTCCCCCAAGGCTAAACCGTCACATCTACGCATCTTCTACAAATCACGGATTTGTTTCTTTCCTTAGTTAGGTATCGTACCTGGCGCATGTAGCCATAACTTCTTATTCTACAACAGTCTTTGCCATCTTTTCTCTTCCACCTATATTCCTCACTTTTCTACGGGGAATTGAAACATCTTCATACATCGAAATCCTCTTGAGGCCCCAGCAGCGCGGATCGCAGAAAAAAAAAGTTACACCCCAGTTCGCGATACTTTTTACCCTGCGCATCATCGCCTAATTACTCCCACGACACTCCTCAACATCAGAATCAACCCACCGTTATCTCGGCTATTGACCGTTTACCTTCCATGTCTTCTTCTATTTAGTGCTGTCTCCTCAAATTCGGCCACACGCGTCAGACGCGCTCTTTTACCATCTCGCAGGCCGCGTGCCTCGAGCTGACTTAGTCCCATTCTAATATATCGGACTGTCACCATGTCGGGCTTCGGTGGATTTGGAACCGGTGCTGGCGGTAGCGGCTTCGGTAGCAACTCCAACAACACCTCCACTGGATTCGGCGGATTCGGTGCCAATAACGCGACCAGTGCAACAGGTAGGCTTCTTCTTTGATAGTCCTCAACCCCTTCTATCCTTTCCCCAATTCCCAACTAACTCGGCGTGGCTTCTCAAGGTTTTGGCGCAAATCCTCCCACCAGCGGCTTTGGTGCTCCCGGAAATACGGGGGGTGGCCTGTTCAGTTCTGGGAGCACACCGTCCGGCTTCGGTGCCAACACTGGTAAGTAGCGTATGGCCACCAAGATTATCTGGCTTTTTTCGATCTGCTTTGAATGCTATATTTAGTTAAGATGCTAATATGTTTCTCTCCAGGTGCATTCGGATCGACGAGTAATGCCGGCGGCGCGTTTGGCTCTAAACCTGCTTTCGGTAGTACACCTACGAGTAGCGGCTTGTTCGGTGCCTCTACCACATCGACCTCGGGTGGTTTTGGTGGCGGCTTCGGATCTACGAACAACGCTTCAACATCAAGCCCTTTTAGTGGCGGTAGTGGTGCCGGTAATGGTACGTCCATTTTTGGAAGCAACAATAATAAACCGGCCTTTGGAACCTCGAACACTGGCACGGCAAACACTGGGCTCTTTGGAGGTGGAACCACGACTAACAATACCGGCACCTCGACCGGCTTTGGCGCATTTGGCAGCACGTCGAACGCTCCCACCAGCACAGCACTAGGTCCAGTGGGCGACCCCCCCGGTACTGCTAACATTACGAACTTCCAACCACTTGTAGAAAAGGAGAGTGCTACCAACTCCGCGCAGAATTCCTTCCAGAATATTCTATTCCAGGATCCGTACAAAAAATGGTCTGCAGAAGAGCTAAGACTTGCGGATTACGCAGCCGGGCGTCGCTATGGCGGCACTTCGGGCACTGGGACCTTCGGTGTCGGTTCCGGCTTTGGTGGATTCGGCACGAATAACCAACCAACAAATTCATTTGCCACTTCAAATCCGACTGCGAATACCGGCGGGGGTTTATTCAACAATGCCTCTTCGTCTGGTGGGTTTGGAGCACAGAATAACTCTAGCGCGGGTGGGTTTGGTTCCAACACCGGTGCTGCTGGTGGTGGTATATTTGGCGCCAACAAGCCAGCAGCGACAGGCGGCTTATTTAGCAGTTCCGCGGCCCCCCAACCGACACAAGGCGGTGGTGTATTTGGCACTGGGAATACTGGGTTCAACACTAGTAATACCAACACTGGTTTCGGACCCACGAATGCCAACACCGGAAGCTCGTTATTCTCTAACGCCAGTAATCAGCAGAAGTCCGGCTTTAGCTTCAGTAATACAGGTAACAATACGACGGGTGGCTTCGGTGGCAATACTGGTGGTTTTGGTACCAACAATAATCCTACTGCCGGTGGTGGTATCTTTGGTAACACCAACAACAATACCAACCAGACTGCTGGACCTGGCCTTTTCGCCAATGCGAACCAGCAAAATACTGGTGGAGTGTTTGGTGGCGGCAGTGGGGGGGGTGGTTTTGGGACCCAGAACCAGCAGCAACAACCCGGATCGTCCCTATTTAGTAACACGCAACAGAAGCCTGCAGGGACAGGCATATTTGGAACCACCACCACCACTCCTGGAACCGGTGGTGGTTTATTTGGCGCATCAGGTACTACCGGTGGTGGCTTTGGAGCAACCAACAATCAGTCTGGCGGGCTTTTTAACAACAAACCTGCTACTGGTACGGGTACCTCCGGGCTATTCGGGAATACTGGTGCGGTCCAGAACACCAATACTGGAAGTGGCTTGTTTGGGGGTTTGGGTCAGAATAATCAGAACCAGCAGCAACCACAACAAGGTCCCGGCCTCTTCGGCTCGAGTCTTGGCCAACCCCAGCAGAAGCCAGGTCTGTTCGGAAGTACCACACAGACGGCCGGCAGTGGCCTTTTCGGAAATCAAATCAACCCGCAACAGGGTTCATCCATATTCGCGACGTCGGCTACGCAGCAGCAGCCACAGAATAATGGGATGGGAGGCTCTTTATTTGGCAGTTTGCAGGGCAGCCAAGCTATACCATCTCTGACTGCAAGCATTAATGATCCAACTGCGTACGGGTCTCTTTTTGGTAACCTAGGCAACAACGAGGTGTCTGACCCCGGCCCACTCGCAACACCGTCGAAAAACAAGCAAGCTCGGCGGCCCTCTATTCTCCCCTATTATAAGCTAAACCCAGCTTCTGCGTCTCGATTTGTCACGCCGCAGAAGCGTGGGTATGGCTTCTCTTATAGCACCTATGGGACTCCAAATAGCCCCTCAAGCGGATCTAGCACCCCAGGAGCATTGGCGCAAAGCCTGTTGGGCGGCGGCAGCTTATCACGTAGTCTAGGCAGTTCTCTCGCTAAGAGTGTCTCGTCGAGCAGCCTTCGACGGAACTTCAATATTGAGGATAGCCTATTGGCACCTGGTGCATTCTCTGCTAGCTCTGGATCGCGGATGTATGGCGGTGGCGGCGTCAAAAAACTTGTTATCAATAAGGATTTACGCAGTGATTTATTCTCAACTCCTACAAAAGACAAGAGTTTACCTGAGACCCCTAACAGTTCTCGAAAGCTAACCAAACGTGTCAGCTTTGATACTAGCAATGTCGAGGCCATTGAAGATGGAGAAGCTGCCCATGGATCAAATAACTCCACTCCGAGCGCAGAGCAGTTGGGCTATGTTCGACCGAAAAACGCCAATGGAGTTAACGGTTCTAAGTCAAGTTCTGTCCCTGAAATGGAGCAGGTCAGGGGTAATGAGCTAGCGGTGGTACATGAAGAGGAAGCCGTCTCGCCCGAAGCCCGTGGTCTAGCGACAGCCCCCTCCGACGGAGAACCTGGTAATTACTGGATGAAGCCAACCAAGGAGGAAATTCAACTCATGAATAGGGTCCAACGTCAAAAGGTCCCCAATTTCACCGTTGGACGTGAGAACGTTGGGTATGTCAAGTTCAGGGTGCCTGTTGACCTGACTTCAGTCGATATCGATAATATATTCGACAACATCGTCATCCTCGAGACGCGGTCCGCGACCGTGTACCCTAATGCCGCCAAGAAGCCACCCGTTGGCAAGGGTTTGAACGTTCCCGCGTTGATTAACCTTGAGCATTCGTGGCCTCGTTCTTCTCGGAAAGGAAAGCCCATTCCACTGACGAGACATATCGAACGCCTAAAGAAAATCCCGGACACTAAGCTTGAGAATTACAATACGGAAACAGGCGAATGGACTTTTTCGGTGGAACATTTTACCACGTACGGGCTAGACGAGTCCGACGAGGACGAAGAGAGTGAAGCCAAGCTGTCTGCTGGCCCATCGACTTATCCATCAAAAAGGGCTCAATCGCCATCGCCGGCTCCTGGTTCTGATGACGGTGCGTCCGATGTAAGTGACGTTTTGAGGGATAGACGAAGCCATCCTGCACCACCAGGTGCTTTTGATCCTGAGCATGATTCTTACGTCGAAGATGAAGCAGAAATGGCGGCAGTTGCTGGACCCCAACCGTCTTTTTTAGGTAATCGCTCCGTGGGTTCTACGTCCAATGCCCTTGTCCCTGTGGATCAAGACGATATGGACGATGAATATGCGACGTCCGAGGCACACGAAGATGCGGGTGCTTCCCTCGGACCGCATCTTGCCGCGGAGCGTGACGATAACTCGTTCGACGGGTCGCAGTTCGACACCGTGCCAGAGACCCCTGCCGGTATCATGAGAGCCCGGATGCGGGCAATAAAAGGCTCGGCGACGCCGATGAAAGTCCAGGTCTCATCCGGAGATGACTGGATGGACATGCTCAGCAAGACGATCAGCCCGAAGAAGCGGGATAGGTCGCTCTTAAAAACAATCAACGAAATTGATCACTATCGTGCGCTAGATGAGGCCCCTCGCGAGGCATCCCCTACAAAGAAACGCATCGTACCGGATAGTCGGGGGTTTGCAACGAGCATTGATTTGATGAACTCATTGTTTGAAAAGGCCAAAACTCCTGCTGAGAACCTCCAAGCGTCTGTACGCCCAAACGGTGTTAAGGTTAGTACCATATTTTGTTACCGTCCCTCTTATCGCGCTCGAATATAACGGATGGATATTATAGGATTTGCTAAAAGCTAGTTTATCACTGTATATGCTAATCTTGAATTATAGTGGCCATACAAACGACTCACTAAACATCTCGATGAAAGTGACATGGACGAAAAAGACCGGATCTGGCACGACACCATACGACCTACCTGGGGCCCAAACGGCGCGCTTGTATTTTCCGCAACTCCTAGTAGCTCGGCATTTGGAAGATCAAGTCGTATATCTGAAAAGAATGGACTTATGACTGTATTAAAAGGTGGTATCGTATCGGAATCGCAGGATATACGGATTGCCAAATTCACGAATGAGGTATGTTGAAAACCTCCGGTGCCTTACACGATTGCTAACACAACGCATTCAGATGTCGGCCAGAGCCATTGATGCACACACCAAACTAGTACAAGTTCAACTTATCGACGGTGTACCAACTGTTAGATTAAACCCAAAGACAGTACTGAAGGACTTCTCTATTGGGGGTAATGCGAAGAATTCAGCCGACGAGCACGAGAAACTCGTCTGGGAGCTTGCTAGCGTACTTTTCGATAGCATCAAGGTTCCCACAGATCTTCAAACCGATCCTGATGCACCGGAAAAGCTTCGCCGGGAGGATCTGTCGCGCTTTTGGGAGCATATGGTAGCAGATCAGACGAACAAGACGGCCGCGATGGCTGGATCAAGCGAGGAAAAAGCCCTGGCTTCTTTGTCTGGTCACCGAATCGCAGAGGCTTGCAAGCACCTCCTTGACGGCAAAAATTTCCGCCTAGCTACTTTAATTTCTCTCATTGGTGCTATCGATGTTAAGAAAGATATAAAAGAGCAGATGAAGGAGTGGCAAGATGCAAATGTGCTATCCGAATTCTCGCAACCGATTCGCGCACTTTACGAAATGCTCAGTGGCAATGTTTGTGCTTGTGAAGGAACCAAGGGGGCATTAGAAAATCGTGCTGAGTCGTTCCTAATCTCGAAGAGATTTGGTCTTAATTGGCAGCAAGCCTTTGGACTAAGGCTTTGGTACGCGACCTCCACGGATGATAGCATTGCAGATGCAGTAGAAAAGTACAAAGAAGATGTGGAACAAGACAGGGAACTGCCACCTACTACGTGGTTCATCGACCATGGCATCAAGGGCATCTGGAATGACCCAGATGAGAATCTACGAGAGGATTTACTTTGGGGCTTGCTGCGATTATACTCCGATACCCAAGTAGATTTAGAAGCGATATTGCGGCCGGAAAATTCTCAACTATCCCCTCTTGACTTCCGACTATGCTGGCAGCTGGGACAAGCGTTAACCTCTACCGGACGTGTCTCGTTTGGGAAGAACGCCGTTGAAAAGACTGACGCCATCACTATCTCTTTTGCGTCACAATTGACGAATGAAGGTAGCTGGCTTGAAGCAACATTCGTTCTACTACATCTTACAGATCCCGAGGCTCGATGCAAAGCCATTCAGGACCACTTGTGCAGGCACGCCGGATTAATTGGGAACGAAGACTCAAATAGTTTCAAAAAGCTCACGACAGACTTCAAGGTCCCAAGACAGTGGATTTGGCACTCGAAGGCACTGTTCGCGCGGAGCGTCAAGAAAGACGCAAGCGCCGAAGTTCAATGTCTTCTTCGTGCAGAGTCGTGGGCTGAAGCTCATCGCACCTTTATTAAAGAGGTTGCTCCAACCACTATTATTGAGCGTGACTATGACACCCTAGCCGACCTACTACAACAGTTTGAAGGTCACCATTCACAGGTACCCGACTGGAATATCGGTGGCGAAATCTATAAGGCGTTCCTTCAGCTGATGGGCTGTCAACGACGAGGCGAGAATCCGTCCACTGTTTTGGTCAATGCTCTACTCGAAGGGCTGCCGGCCATGCATGGAAATACCCCTGAAGCCGGTATTACAGAATATGCAGCTTTGACGGACATGGCGGCTGAAGTGGCAAAGGTGGTTGCAGGTATGGCGAAGGCAGGGGAGGTAAGTCGTTTATCTAAACTCACCCTTTTTAGATACATTATTAACGTCATAAATTAGATGGAGCACGAGCGCATCTTACATCTGCCTCTAACAGAGGATGTTTTGCTGAAGCATTCCAGGGACCTGGCCTGGTCGCATTACTCAACAGTGATGGCAGGCTAGTAAGAACCCTTCAAGTCGCAATGGTATAAGAAGGGATGAAACAAATAACATGAGCACTCGTTTCTGTATGAAGGATAATAGTGCCCTATAGTAGATAGATGGTTCTTTTATGGGACTAGCAATATGCAAGGCTTGGCCTAAGTATAGGTTGGGGAGGGCCAATTAAACCGGCCCGTAATCGAGAATCATGACGTTCGGAATTTCTGGTGTCATAGGGACGACAGCGGAAGATCATTGTATTCATGTAGTATAATAAAGTAGCTAGCATAAAACTTGCTAATCCCCAAGTCTGACTTTCATTCCGTGATGTATGTTGGTAGATCTGATGTTAGTAGATACCATTTATTATATTTGATGATCAGCCTTGAATTTTAAAAACAAGCTTCGTGATATTCCAATCTCATTAGTTGTCAAGAGTCAATAACTACCTGCCTATGTATCTAGCTAATTTATATACACCCTTACATTCGATTTCGATAGCTTCAAGTTATGTAATGAACCTCTCACAGAGTATAGGATATCACCGCCCAACCTATATCTGCTAGATTTAGAGATATTCTGCGTGCGTAACAGTGGTATATGGGGTGAGGCGAGCTAAATACACCCTACTCTGCCACAACTCTCTCGTAGCGCAAATATAGCGAATTGCTTTTCGGGTGTCCTGTATATGCATCAGTCGGTTCTATACCCGTGTCGTCTACAACATGGCTAGTATAGTTTGTATAGATAGCTGCGATCAGGAGCTTTATGTCTATATGGAGTTGACAAGTCTTGATGTTAGCTAGCCGTTAAAAAAGTATAAACGTACTAAATAGGGGGAATCTAAAATGTTAAGATTCAATGAGGAGAAGAAGGGGGTTACAGACCGTGCATGGCGAAGTTCGATCCCAGACACATCCTCCCGCCGCTCGAGAAGCCCCAGAAGTGCCGGTTTATATCCATCTTGCCGTCGTTGTCTTCGCTAGTATCTGCTGCTCGGCGCAGCCACCGCGTGTGATCCCACGTCTCTGGGTCGGGAAACGCGGCCTCATTGCGGTGCATGCTATACGCTGAAGCGGAGACGCGAATACCGCCGGGGATCTCGTATGGTCCGATGCGGCAGGATGGCAGAGGAGTGACGCGCGGCTCTGGACCGCCGGCGGGGGCGTACCGACGGACTGTTTCCATTACTACGGCGTGCAGAAGGGGAAGGTTGTCGAGCTGTTTCGAGTCTGGGAGGGGTGCCTTGCCATCGTGGCCGATTTGGGGGCTGGGGCTTAGGGTGAGTAGTTCGGAGCGTAGGTCGCGCTGGAGGTCGGGGGATCTGGACAGGTGATAGGAGAGGTATGTTAGTGCGACGCCGGTGGTTTCTTGTCCGGCTAGGACGTGGTCTAGGATCTCGGAGGCGACTGAGAGGTCGCGTTGTTGGACTTTGATGGTGGGTTAGTAGGCAATCACTTGTCTAGGCGAGGTTTTCAGGGGCAAAGGGGGGTCATCCGTGTTACATACTAGCAGTCGTGTACAGCGGTGATGCCGTACCACTAGTCTCATACTCCTTCTCGATACCGGCAAGCAGAGCGCGCACGACGACCGGATCGTCGGCCGTGTTAACAACAGACTCCTCGCCCACTCCTTCATTCTCTAAGAAGCGTACCGTGGCATCGCTCAACTCCTTACACCACGCCTCAAGCTCCCTATTCGCAGCATGCACCCAAGCGGGTGTGGGATCGAGGCCGACGGCACCCAGAACTCTCGAGAGCCGCGGGAGCTCCTGGGCGAAGAAGCCGTAGCCCTTGCGGGTGGTATACAGAGAGAGCCAGTGGTCACGATAGGATCTACGGCGGATGAAGTCAGCGCTCCGCCGCGCGCCGAAGCAGTACGCCGAGATGAAGTCCATGGCGGCAGCGCAGAATAGCGAGTGCACGTCGATGCCATGCGGCTGCTGGGAGGCCGAGACGGATTCTTGGATAAGCGGTAGTAAGCGGGAGTTGATGATGATGTCGGCCTGCGCAGCGAGGGCCGGCGAGGCGTTGATGTACGACTTGGAGTACACGTGGGACACCATTTTCTTGCGCAGGGAGTGGTGCTTTGCGTGCGCGGAGGAGAATGTGCATGGGACGCTGTATATATAGTTTAGCGGTGCTTATTCGCGATGAGAAGTAAATAAAATAGGGGGTTATATAAGAGAAGGGTTAGACAGGTAAGATGGATAGATACCCGTAGTTGTCAAAGAGCGAGTACCACTCGTGCTTGTCGAAACCGCCCTGGTAGATGGTCTTGACGGCATCGACGCTGCTAACGTTCAGCTCGCTGGGGCCGACGCGCACGACGGGGCCATGTTCCCGGTGGGTGGCGTGTAGAGTCCGGTTCTCGCGGCTGTTGAACCGAACCCATAGGATCCAGGCCGGCGAGACGGAGCACGACCAGTGGGGGGTTGGGATTTTGGAGAGAGGCGAGAATATGGTGGGATATAATATGTATTTGTAGATTAGGACAGCTGTAAGTGTGAGTGTAGCTGGTATATAGATGTCTGTAACGTTAGGTATAGCCATGAGAAGCACCGTATGGAGGTAGGTAATTATTTACGAAATATTCAAGATAAATATATGTATAATGTATTACACCTTGTTGGAAGTTTTGTGTTTCGACCCCGACCTTGCTTGTGAAGTTATCTCCTGAGTTTCTACTATGAGGAGCGATGCTATCGATCGGGGTCGGCCCCCGCTTGCTACATACATCGGCAGTGTTTAATATAATATAATATTCTAATTTAACCGGGTTTGGAGTATCTCTGATAGCGCTGTGCTAAGCGAGAATCTTATAGATTCTACATTATGTTAACTGCTAAGTTAAAAGACTACCTAAGGAAAAGAAATCATTATATTACTTCAACGTATAATTCATTATGTTAAATTAATTTATGAATTATGTAAGTCTTGATTGGCAGGTAATAAGTAATAGCCTATGTACATAGTTAAAGCAATGACGCTACAGGGCTAGATGATGATGACAGGTATGAATGATTGGCTGCTATAAAATGGAGGTTGGCTTTTGCTTCTGAGTCAAAGCCTTTGACTCATTCAATAATCGCACTAATATTCATTCCCTTTAATAATTCTCTATTGCAATTAGTTATTTCTTTACATAAACAAGAGTTGCCACGAACCTACGTCATATAGAAGTACCTACCTCCTACCTAGACTTTATGAGATCTCACAACTTTTATCGATAACATAAGTAATAAATAACTAAGCAAATACTTCGTGCATGTATTGTATTATTATTATTATCCAACTTACACCAGACTTCGGCTCACCTTAGCCTACATGATATTTTCTTGTTTTTTATAAACCATATACGGACCCCAATCTTCATGGAGTTCCTTAGAATCTCCGACGAGGCCCCAAGCCTCATAACCTTACCTGCCGATATCTTCTACATTGTCCTCACCTACTTGGATACGGCAAATAGTGTTGCTAACTTAGCAGCATCGTGTAGAGGCTTGCATCATCTTGTTACTGAGAGTGGCTGGCGTATATTTGTCACGTCACGCTTCAACACATTCAAGCTATCTCAGATTTCATCTGTAAATGAATGGCGGGAACGTGCCTATTCACTAACTTCACAGTCGAGGGATTGGGATAGACGTGCCCTATCTATCAGTGCCCTCAAACCCGTCGTGAAGCATCGCGGACGCGCCTTCAACCGCTTCAGTCCCTCTCAGTCCATTCCTAGCAATATCATAGTTGATGCCCATCACCAACAAAAAGGCAATGACGCTCAAGACCTCGTATTCTGGGGTGCTGGCGAGGACATCTTTGGTTTGCTGCGCCATACCCGGGGTTCCAAAGCTTCCAATGATGAGTGGTTCAATGGCAGAGGAGCTACAGCTGGGTACCGTTCGGGCAAGGACGACGTCACTTGCGTATCCATCCTAAAGGATAGCACATACAATTATGGCCAAAAAGACGGATCCCAAGTATTAGTAGGCAGGGCCAGTGGTCACCTTCACTTGTTGTCTATGGGTACTTCGAATTTTGGGGACACGCTGTTAAATTTTCGAGCTTCCTGTGAACCATCTTCTGAACCTGATGCTGAAGCTACCCGTCAGGCCGATATCCAGTCCCTGGATGTCAACTATAAGCAAGGCACACTTGCAGCAGCGACCAAGCAGAGTATCCTAACATACTCTCTTAACCATGATAAACAACCTGTTCACAATGCAAACGGCGAGGATGGCTTAGAAGCAGGCGCCACGCCATACGTCTGGGCGGACGACGCTCTGGTATTAAAGGACGATTCACAGTCAGGAGCTTTCGAGTTTATCCGGTCCGTCAAGTTCGTGAATGGGGATACTCTAGCGGTAGGCCTGAACAAAGGTTATAAGCCACTTCAGTATCTGAAATACACACCGACGGGGGTTGATATATCTTTCGCTGCGAAGGCAAGCAATTATCATGATACTACCAATGACTATAAGCTCAGAACAGTTAGGGCGATCTTACCCGTAGATACAAGCTCGCTCGGCAACGGCAGCGGAAATGCTGTGCTCAGTACGTGGGACGATGGCACGATCCGTCTCCAAGACCTCCGCACACCCTCTTCGGTAGATCAAATATTCCAGGACAACTTCGATCTCTCGACCCCGATTAACGCTCTACTCTCAAGGGGTCTCGAGCGCTTTGTCGCAGGTAGTGCTTATTCCCCTGTGCTGAAGGTATTCGACTACCGCTGGCCTAAGGGTTACTACCATACCGAGGCTCTCCCCTGCGGGAACGACGAGCCCTATCCAGCACCCCGACCCCCAACCATTGTAACAGAGCCGTCTTTCTCAGATGATCGTATTGCGTGCGACTACATAACGGGCAAACGGTGCCGCTGGCATGAGCTCTCAAAACATGATTTTTACAGGCCGAACTTCAACACATGGCTCCCAGCCTCCGCCAGCGACACCTCTCCCATCTACACGCTTGCATCGCCCTCAGACGACTCGCCGACGATATTCGCAGGGCTTTCGGGGATGCTAGTCGAGATCACGCCCAAGAGCAGCACGCGGCCCGCAACACGATCCAGCTTCGGTCCTGCAAAAGACCTCGCGTACGTCCGACAAGTTGATAGTGTGGCTTTCATCGAAACCGGCTCTGGGTTCGCAGTGGACGATGTCTCGCAGTCGCAGCGCGTCCCTCCGATGTATCGTCAATTCTTCAGGGACATGACTGAACGTGACCGCGGACATCCGGAACGCGCCATCTGGCGGAAACGACATCGTTTAGATGAATGGTTGCAGCGCTATACCTAGGACACATAGAACGAGATTAGATCATAAAAAATATTTTTGTCTCCCGCTTGGGAATGACGGTAATAATAATATACATACATGGAAACTAATCTTATAACTAGATATATACTTAGATATAGGGTAATAGGTATATACACATTCTCATTTTCTTACACTAATATTAAATATTTCCAAATATAGCCCTGTTCCCAGTAGAAGTATTTCTCACGTAACCCGTATATACTCATCGCTATCATCATCTTATAAGCATCTAAGGAACGCCCTTCCCTGGCACAAAGGGCGAAAGTACCTTGGTTATCACATAGCAAACTCGACATCGAGTCCATCTCGCGCGAATTCATCTTCGCGCTTCGATATTACGACCTCGACAAGGCGCACCGGCTCCAGAATATGTACAGGCAAGACGCCGTCGTTCTTTGGTGGTACCTCGATCTTCTCACCGCGAGCAGGCTTCATATCGAACTGCAACACCACCAACGCAACGAAAGCTAGGATCTCATTCATAGCAAAATGGCGACCGGGGCACAACGTCTTGCCGCCGCCGAAGGCGCGGAACGCTGCAGGGTGGAACGCGTTGCTCTGCTTCTGTCGGGGCTTAGAAATGGCTTCGGGGTTCAGAGCCTCGGCGTCAGAGTTGCGGTTGGTCTTGTCGAGGAATCGCTTGGGATTGAAATCGAAAACATCCGCGCCCCAGATTCTCTGGTCCGCGTGGATCACGCCGCCTGCGATCTGGACGACTGCGTTCTTCTTCAGGAAGTACTGGCTCGCGAGGAGGTGGTCCTCCTTTACTACACGCGTCGAGTATGTGTCTGATCCTAGGCGCAGACACTCGCGGTACACGGCCACGAGGACGGGGCACTTGTCTCGGAGATCGGTGACGCGTAGGTTGTAGCTTGGCTTGTCGGTGCGTGCTGAGAGGACGGACTCGATTTCCTGGCGTACGGTGGCAAGGAGTGCCGGGTCGGCGTATAGATGCAGTAGAATCCAGAACGTCGAAGTCGTCGCGTTGACGATGCCGGCGAATAGGAACGAGAGCTCTTCGCGGGCGATGGCGGGCATCGCCCAGCCGTGCTCGAGCGCAATGTCCACACGCTTCTGGACGATCTTTGACCCAGATGACTTGTGTCGCCCCGCCTCGAGATACGTGAGCAACGCTGCTGATAGCTTCTCCCGGCCCATATAGGCACGGCGCGCGGTGACAGACGGGACGATGCTCATGAGCAGCGAGCCCAGCCCGTGGTCAAAGTCCCAGAAGGAACCTTCGAGTGCGGGGTCCAGTGCGATGGGGTTCTCTGGTCCGTAGAGGTATTTTGCCGTTGATAAGGTGACGAGGTGGCGCACCCAGGAGAGCAGATCCGTGGCGCCGCGACGCGGGGAGGGAGATGATGCAAACGCTGCAATCTCGTTTTTCATCTCCGTGGCTGCGTCTAAGCTCAACTCGCTCAGGTAATCCCCGGGGCCGAGCCAGGCAGAAACCATGTCCTGGATATCGGGAAGAAACCCGCGCTCGTCGCCAGGGCCGGGGTCGAGGTTCTTGCGGGTGATCTCGACGGTAGCGTCGTCGAGGCCGAGCACGCGCTGGGTGACCTCAGGCACGACGGGGTTGAAAGACAGGACCCTGGATGCGCGCTGGACGGCGGCTGCTAGGGACGGGTCCGTGACGACGTAGATGCGCGACCCGGGCACGGGCAGCGTGAAGATGGGAAGATGCTGGTTGCGGATGCCGAGGTTCTTGATGTACCGCCCGCCTAGCAGTGCCATGCCTAGCAGGTGTCCGACCAAGGGGATGACAGGTGCAATGACTGGGGGCTCGCGCGGATCGATCTTCCGTGATGACAGCTGGTACGCGATGAAGTAGATGGTGATGGCGACGACGATAGCCGTGGTGTTGATTGAGAAGGGCCACCATTCTGGGGCGATTTCACTGAACGCCATCGTTTTTGTGTTCTCTTTTCCCTTTGCTAAGTTGCTTCAACCGTATATACAACTCTAGCAATATCTGGTTGGGTCTATAACCTCATGGCGATAGCTTCTTGTAAATTATCATCTATAAACTTCGTGTTAGCCAACCCATCTCACTAGGTTAGTATATTTCTACGTGAATGGTTTAGCAAAATAAGAAACTGGTGAAAGCAGAGTCTTTCAACGACGCAACGGGCTTTCCTAACACATTGCTAAAGTCTACAAGAAGGCTACTTCCTTCCAATTGTGTCTTGAGGTTGACTGACTGACTGACTGACTGATTGACTGACTGTCTCTTACCCCAAATCGGATTTCCCATTTAACCAAAGGAGATAAAGCACGACTTACAGACTCGAAGTTTTATTAGTCGGTCTCGCAAGATGAATAAGTATAAATATAAACACGTCCAGCCGAGCCTTCTTGCTTGCTGCCTACCTACCTACTTATAGAAATCCCGGCTTCGAGAAACCCATGAGGCGAAGAATGAAATTTCATCATTGCCCTATGTACATACAGATATCGAATTTGATCTTTCCATCATAACGTGACATCGACAAGGGTCCCCCGCAATTGGATTGGTGAAGCTCGAGGAATTGGCTGTTAGGTATGTATCTTTATTGAACCGCTCCCCTGAAAGATGCCGCGTTGGCGCATATATGCCTGTAATTGAATAAGTACGTGGGTACAAATTTACCCCTGAATTCCATGGTATTGCCCGTTTCTGTCCATGTGATTAGCGCTTCGCGCCAACGGTTTGTCGGTTCGAAAAGGGGTATGAGGGGTATGCTATCATGTCTTGTAGGTAAGATAAGATAATGGAGTTTAACTAAAGGAGATGTATTGTAGGTTTTTATGTCACTGCTTGTGTGGGAATATAGCTTGGAGAGAACGCAAAATCGTCTTGGTAGAAGAATGTTTCGTAAGATTTATGGCTTTTATCGTATCCCTTCCTTCGATTGATTATGGAAGCAAGGGTTAGAGCAAACAACAGTTCTCTGAGAGGTACTTATAATAGCCACACTAGAGTAACTGGAAAGTCGTATATGCTTGTGGATTTAAAGACTTATTAACTAGTCGATACTAAAAGGTATATGATAATAATCAAAGTTCTTCTCTTGGGACATGATATAGGATAGACCTAGCGCATCCTTCGTCTTTAAGTAATATTTGATAACTATTTTCTGGGGAATCTTGAGTTGAGATTGCTTAGTATTTACCAACGTAGATATCGGTCTTGATGAGGTATTATAATTTACAAGATCAATCCCTTATCCCGTTGGATTAGCGAATATATATATATATATGTAATGACAGCTTAATTTCAAACTATCTCGTCTAAACCAGAGCTCGCATCGTTTATAAGTGAAAACAAAATATACATAATTCCATAACTAAACATATTATCATCCAGTCGAGTCTGGTGCTTATCGCTGTGAATAGCTTGGTAGCTACCTAGGTAGTCTAGACGACCGAGGTACACAAGGCAGGCGATTTACGGCCATTAGTGATTGGTTTGGAACGGCTGACGTTGCCGGTGTGGCTTGTGCGCAGGTCCACGTCTGCTGGTTTATAGGTAGTTGCTTGCACTAGCGGATTTACTGGAAGCCTAGAAGGTGCCAAGGGTCCGTGAGGAATTGCAGATCCACCGAAGCTCCTAATTGGCTCAGGTGGTTTTTCTTGTACATCTGTACAATACGAGCCATGTACAATGTACATAGTAACACAGAAGCAGACGCAAGAAAGAACCGCAGTCAAGAAACACAGTCAGCCATCCATCCATCATCAAGCTCAACCTCTTCAAAACATTTAAACATTTAAACATCAACAGCTTTGTTACCCACGACCTCGCCTGTTACTCTAGCATAAACAAATACACATTTTCCGGCCCACGGTTACTGCCACGAAATATTATTACGAATAAATCGATCGAGAACGTAGACCGTTAGCTGGGTTTATTGGTATTCTACAAGACCTTTGCCATTGAATCGCAAACAGGCCCATCCGTCCCGATTTATCCAGTCGTCGTCAGCACCCGTCTCCAATTAAGGCTTTCGACCTCCCGTCTTCGATATTATCATACATTTAGTCTATCGACCACTATCAATCTCCAAGATGTCTCTCAAGGACGAGTTTGCGACGAGGAACTTCAGTAAGCCATTTATCCGTTGATCAGACCGCCACAGCCTCCCTAGTTAGAGATTAAGCAGAAGCTAACAACGGCGCAAAAAGGTATCTACGGACAATGGTAAGCTTCCAGATGAAATCTACTCGTTTTCCTTCGGACCGCTTCATGCGATATGACCGAGTTCAACCCATGCGACATACTCCTTATACGATATTTATATCTACCCCCCTTTAAGCCCGCTTTGGCTTCTAGAGTCATTCTCAGATCTACTCGAGTTGTTTATGCATCTAGGCTCTAATGCCTGACGTTCGATTTTACCTACGAGGTGCTAGTTAATTGGTGGCTAACACACTTCTCTTCGGATAGGCTTGGAATCCTGTCTATGCTCCTATGCTTCGCGCTGGGTATCTCGAACCTGTTCTATCTTTTCCTCCACCCTCTCATCATCATCTTTGCCATCTTCGCTCTGTAAGTCCCCCCCCTTTCTAAACGGTTACATAGGAAAAATTACCTATAAGCTAAACTATGTTATCATTAGTGTCTCCTGCTTCGTCATCCTCTTTATTGAAGTGCCCCTCCTACTCCGAATCTGCCCTACCTCGGCCGCGTTCGATGCTGCGATCCGCAAGGTTTCAACCAACTACATGCGTGCCGCTACTTACGGCGTCATGGCCGTTATCCAGTGGGTTAGCATTGCCGTCGCTGCAACGTCCTTGATCGCCGCTGCTGTCGTCATGACTTTCACGGCCCTTTGCTATGCCCTTGCTGGTATCAAGGGCCAGGCCTTCGTCGGAAGCAAGACGCTCGGCGGCGCAGGTGTTGCACAAATGATCGTATGATCAGGTAATAATGTGGGACAAGTCAACAACCTTGAAGGCTAGGAAAACGCAACACTACTACTCCTTGCCTTGTATATGGGTAGTTGACGAAGCAATATCATTACCAACATGATCGACCAACGTTAGGGAAGCTCAGTAAAAGGAGTTGTGTCATGCGAAGGAAGTGTAGCTTTTGGGTCTTGTTCTTTTATGCAGATGGGGAAAAAGGGAGGGTTTGCATTGTCTTTTGATCTTTAGGGAACGGCGTAACGGAATACGATGCAAGCAAGACGGCTGCGGAATGTTCTTGTTTTCCCGGACTCGTTAATGCATCCAGAATGGAAGAGATACCCCAGTCTGATGCTGGTGTTTTGAATCGGATACCGCTTTTGAGCCTCTTATTGTCGCTATGCTACTTGGTCTTCGTCCAACTGTAGGGCTGCAGATGAGTGTGAGTAGTAGTCTCATTAATCTTGTCACTCATTCCTAATTTATCTATCGGTTGATATACCCTTGGTCGAGTCCTATTGGTAGCCACTATGCCGGTAGCTACCAGAGATCCAAGGAGACCTCAGCGATACCGTAGTAAAGTAGTGTTGATCTGCCGCGGTTCTAGAGCGAGGGATCAAATGCTCTAACGGTTAGGTTAAGAGTTGATCCAGACTATCTAAAGCGTCATGAAGGTATTATTCTCCCCCACATAAAACCCCCACTACTCAAGTCTCCATAGCCGATCGATGAGTTCATATCAGACTACAAAAATTTATATTACACTACATACACGATTCAATCACATATGTAGATTGTTAAACAGTGCAGATACGATAGAGCAGAGGCAGAAAATCGGATTAGTTACGGTAGTGAAACTTAATCGAGAAGTTCCGTTCTCTCGGTCAAGGTTTAGGTCCCTTTCGGGAACTCTGGAAGTTGAGAAAGTTTGAGCTATTCGCTTGGGGTTAGATCAATTGAATGAAAGGTAGAGCTGTGTGTAAGTCTCACCCTACCCCCCCTGTGGAATTACCTACTTCCTTGGGTAAGCAAATAGGTACAAGGTCAAGTACATATATACCTAGGTAGTTACCTACTTAACGTAAGTGAAGGCCAAGACCATGGAGAAACATGACTGCATGCCGTCATTATTAAACGAAGGAGAGGCTTCACGGGAGGAGTTGTCAACTGGTGGATTCTCACGATGGCTTCCTCTTGTTCGAAGGTGTCTATCATACTACACTTCCTAAAGAATCGATTAAGAATCATAGTTAACTATTAGTTATGTTCTAAACTTACCTTATCTAGCCATCCTCATTACATACATGTCTAAGGTAGATAGCTAGGTTAGGTAGCTAGCTAGCTGTAAACCACCTAATTAGCTTGTCACATAACTAATGCGTGTATTCGTGGCTCACGAAGCGGGGAACCAGGATGGAGGCGTGATCACGATGATGTGCCCGTTTGCCCTGCCGTACTCAAGACCGGAGTTTCGGTCAATGCCATCCTATCAAGACGGATCCAAGTCTTATAGTACGTATCAATTATAAGGCATGTATGTAGGTTTATGCTTCGTGATGCTCCGTGTAAGACACGAACTTGTTCGATAGACCGAGTTGCTGCCGAAAGAGAGGAGCCGGATGTGCTACAGGTAGGTATCGAATAAGCGTGACGGACCGCAGAGCGGAAAAGTAGATCAGGGACCGGCCTAGCCCATCCATCGGGCGGTTCTACTATGTAGGTATGTATGTATGTATGTATGTATGTATGTATGTATGTATGTATGTATGTATCGTTCAGTTCACCGTAGTAAAAACTCTGACGCACTACGTATATTTACCCCATAGTGTAATCAGATGACTATCAGTTGAGAGCCATGTACATAATACGGGATTGAACCTAGGTAGTTAGGTATGTATGCATAAAATGATTAATGCTGTAGTCTACATGTATGTATGTTGTCTATTGTTACATGTGAGGCTGATTATAATTATTATTGGAGTAGATGTTGCATTACACGGTGAGACTTTTATTATACGATCCATGAGTTGCAACGCATCGAAGACGAATACAGTATCTAGGTACCTATGCAGTAGTACGGCTCAAAGACGGAACTCTTAAATTTTGATGATCGCTAGTCTAATTACAAGCATTGGAAAATAGGAGTTAGGTACTGCATATGTAAATGTAGGTATTTTCATACTGTCATATACTGTTCCCTCTTTTCTACCGGTAAGTATCACTTGCATTAACCCCATCCTGACCCATCCGCGCTAAAAGAATACGTTGAGGGGCAGAGGGGCAGAGAAGGAGAGGGGCAGTACAAGTCCCCGCTGAAGAGCTCTACTACAATGTAAAGGAATATTGACATATTACGCGGTTGCGATTGGCCAGGTTCGAGCTTCAGACCGCCTGTAAGCGTATGTACCTAGGTATGTAAAGGAAATGGATGGTAAGTTGCAGCTATGTGTACCCCGAGCGTACCCCTCATTGCCGACTCGTTGTGGCCGGCAGGAGCTTGTGACTTGAAAGAAAACATTAGGAAGTACACAGTTACATGCGGGGTACATCGAATAGATTCAAATACGTACATTTCTCATGTACACATCTATCGAATTTTTTCAACGTTGGACATCCTTGTTCCAAACGAATTGCTGGTAGCTAATAGAAATCAAGATTATTCCATGACATCGCCAACGGCTTCAGGTACTTTGTCTGGTGCAGCTGATGTTACTAATAACCGCTTAGGAGATCCCGTCTACTGGGATGTGAGATGGGGAGGTGGGCAGGTATAAAAAGTCATCCGGGTCCCTCTTCAGTTTCATCATCGTGATCTTAGTTACAGATTCGAAACTTACCTACATACCGGCATAAGACAGATATATTCAAAAGCAGAATATCTCTTTGTTTATACGAAGAACGAAGTTACATACCTTAACTTATACTTGCTCGGTTGCGCAATTGGTAACCGCTTGTTGCAATTCTGATTACGGCTAAACCCGATCAACCTTTTACATCATCGTTTTCGACAAGGTTTATATTTTTTATTTTAATCCTCGAAAAGCGATATCTTTTTTTTTTTTATCTTTCTTTCCAATTCAAAACATCCAAGACTTCTTATTGAATAAGAAACAACCACCAAATACCACAGCCGACGGCCGACAGCGAACAAGCTTAGACATTCCAATCGAGATCGACCTAAAGTTGCTGACCTGGCCAAGTCTAACATACATCGACCATCGACCAATCAAGCTACAAACGTGTAAGTGATCCTGCACAAAGCTTTTTAAGAACCCCTCCATTGTTTGAAACCTATCCCACCTTCTCTGCTGGCAACTGAAGCTTTTTACTTCCTTCTTTTATTTTATTCTCCCATAACAGACCCTCATCTTGTCAACTTATCCTCTTAAGAAAGGGATGGTGTAATTGACAGAAGATACGGGAAACCCAAGATCTACACTCCAATGGCACTCTGACAGGAAATACGTGGCTGTATCGCCCGGTCCGCTCCCGTTTCCTGATAACCACTTCATCTCTCTACCTCTTACATACTCGATATACGTACAGATTATACATAACCTACCTACCTAGCTTATCACTAGAGCCTCTTATCTTCGCATAATATCTTTTATCTCTTCACCGCATCATACGCAGAAGGGAAACTGGATCTAACGAGTAGACAACTTAGGTAGACAAGCGTAAAATCTGACCCGGTCTCATCTTAGTGCATCTGACCGATAGTTGCGATTCCTACGAGATTATTCAAGCCGTCCTGTTCTAATAATTTGTGAAATTTCTTGCGTTATTGTTAGCTTGACGGTCTTGTATGGAAATATTTGAAGCCTATCAATATTTATGCGGTATGTATTAATTACCTACCTATATTAATTAGGACTCTTCAGCCCCTAAACCCACAAGAAATCTATTCGGTGGATGAGCTGTGGATGGTCGGTAGTGGATTGTGGATACTTTTAATATATCATTCATTGCTGGCCTATCCTCCTTCACTCGACTCTTTTTCTTTGCTAACCTTCTATTTGGTCTTTTAGGTCTCTCTATAGTCGACCACAAACGAATCTTAACTATTTCGAGCATCTAAGCTAGCCACTGTGTTTCCCCCCGTAAGCTATGTCTGCTGCCACGATGCAGTCAGTCCCGGCTATCCCCCCTCGTCCTGCGAGGGATCAAGAAAAAGAGAACGGCTCAACTGTGCCTGCGATCCCTCCGCGTCCCAGTCGCCGTTTTAATCGATCCGTATCTCCTAACCCGGATCGATTTGCTCCCTCGCCTCTGAATGAAAGCCCATTCCCACCGAAAGGGACCGGTGCTACTCGATACAGTCAAACCCATCTTGGTGAGGAACTGGAACGTCCTATGAGCGTTGAGATGCCCAATGTCGGCGAAGAAGGGCGGGAGTATGCCGCAGCTATCGAAGGGCTGGAGTCTCCAGAGGCTAGCCGTCGTTCATCTACTTCCCCCGAGCAAACCCGCACTGTTGGTGCGGATATTAAATTGCACGCACCCAAGCCAACAGTGCCTGCCCAGAGTGCTAAACAGCGTGTCGCTGCGGTAACTCGCACCGATTCTGATAAGGCTGCAGCTTTTGGTATTGGACGTCCTTCCTACGAGGAGCAGGCTTATTCGGGCCGCAGCCTGAAGAAGAAGGCAAGTACTACGAGTCAGCTTTCCCACCAAAGTGAACTCTTCGCCGAGGATGAGAATGGGATCCCTGAGATTGGACAACGGGTACCCATGTTAGCCAATGCAGGTGATGTCCAGGCACCTTCGCCTGCTCCAGCCCCGAGAGCTATGAGCACCGATGGGATAAAGCCTGCTCGACACCATGCTCGGAAGACGAGTTCCCGGGGTGGTTTTAACGAGCTCCCTTCTGATGTCTATGGCCTTCATGGGCACGGTGTTGCATCAACCGACAAACTTGAAAAAGCATATTACGAAAAGCATCCAGACGTCCTCCAGAAGGAGCGCTACAATCATCTCCATGACCGCGTCCACGACTACTCGATGAGTAGTGAGGATCTCAACAAGATCGTTCGGGATACAGCCAGCCGCGGCGCTGGTTTTGGTAACGCAAACAACCAACAAAACTTTGGAGTGGTTCTAACCGATGATTACAGGTACATCAACAGATTATGTTGGAACTCCCAGCGAGCAAGTTGGTTATCGAGCAACGGATGAATACACCTCACGAATTTCATCCCCTCAACCTCCATCCACGGCTCCAAATCACGACACGAACCTGACATCAGCCATAAAGGATAAGACTGCTGATAATGCTGACAACGATAACGTGATCCACGTAGACGAGCCAGATCGACATAAGGGATTCGCTAAATTTGGCGATGAGAAATCTGCTGAGGGTGAAGGTGCTGAAGAAATACACACTCATCCAATTCTAGCTCCTGACGAAGTAGCTAAAGACCCTTCCCCTTATCAACTACAGCCCGCAGTGGAGCCTCCGTCAGAACGACATGGCAGTGCATATGAAATAGAGGGACCTAAGAGTCGCCCGACGAGTAGACCTACAAGTGTGTATAGTCCACCGCCGCCCGAGATCCATTCAACCCCTTTGGAAGACGTTGAAGAGTATGAACCACTGTTCCCGGAAGACGGGAAGAGCGATAAGAAACCCAAGACTCAGGCCGAAAAGTTAAAGGAGCATCACCAAAGATTCCCTAGCCGCGATATCTGGGAAGATGCGCCTAACAGCGTGCATTCTACTGCAGAAGTCTCAACGCCGGAGCTATTGGAGGCTCAGAAACAGCAGGCATCAGCCCTGGATGTGCCTCTACGAGATGGCGAAACTCCTGCCCAAGCTTTTGCACGGAGACAAGAGGAACTGGCCGAAAAGGAGGCTGTCACACCCGATAGCTTTCTATATCGTCAACAGAAGCCCCCGTCGTGGGTTGGGAACCAGCCGCATTTGAACAAGGAGATCCACAGTCGGCCGGGCATGCCTACTCATAGGTTTCCTAGTAGGGATGTCTGGGAAGATACCCCTGATTCTCTGCAATATACCGCAACTGTTTCTACCCCGGAGAATACAGAGGAGACACGAGATGGTGATGATGATGTAGAAAAGCCGGTTGCCGACCAAACTTCTCAGAAGCCTGCGTTACCTTCACGCCCTAAGAGGCAAGGATCGGGTGATGATTCTGCTTCGAAACCTACGATTCCTGACCGTCCAAAGCCCCAAATCCCCCTTCGCTCTTCGAAGCCTGCCGCTGAGTCTAAAGGGCCGGAGCCAACAGTAAAGTCGAAACCCGCGGTGCCTGCAAGGCCAGCTGGCGGGAAGATTGCTGCTCTGCAGGCAGGGTTTATGTCGGACCTTAATAAACGTTTGCAATTAGGTCCTCAGGCCCCTAAGAAGGAAGATTCTACTACTCAGGAATCCGCCGAGGAGAAGGAGAAGGAGAAGGCACCGTTATCCGACGCGAGAAAGGGTCGCGCCAGAGGTCCCCAACGACGAGCTCCGACTAAAGCTACCAGCCCAAGTGGTCAGGAATCTGGTCCTCCGCCGGCGTCTAACAGTCAGCCTACCCTGAGCTTCTCTATTACCCGCACCTTGTGGAGTATAGATGAGGAGGGTACCATGATAGTAGACGGCCCAGTGGCAGAAGTGCCATCAGAAACCAAGCCTGATGAGGCTACAAGTGAAGAGCCGAAGGAGGCCCAAATACAAGCACCGTTAGACCAGGACAAACAAGACGAACCGGAAGCGAAAATAGAAAATGAACCGGTAGACTCGAAGCCAAGCGAAACGGAGAGCGAATCTAAGACGGCGGAAACAACGGAAGAGACCAAAACGCTTGTTACCAACATTGCTGGCGAGTCTATATTAGAAGAGACGACCACGAAGGAACCGTCAGGGGACCAAGTACAAAAGGTTGAAGAGGCCAAAGATGATGTGACAGAATGATAGTATAGCTCAAATGCAAACATTGCCGGTGAGACAGTATGCGAGCCTGTCGTATTTCATTTTTCCCTAATTCATTCCACATTTTCTTTTCGGTCGAGGAGAGGTGCGGAGTAGAGTTGGGAACGAAGGATACTACAGCAACGTAAAAAAGCAACAAAAAAGAAGGAAAGGGGGGTGAGATTCAGAAAAATCGTAGCACTCGACACATCTTTTGAAGATGTGTCCTAAGTTAGTTTTTTTGTCCTTCTTTCCGGTCCGTTCATTTTGCTGTCTTTACCATTCCGAATCTTGTAGGTTCGGTTCGTTGTAGACTTAGTATATATGATGCACATATACAAGACTTCTAGGTTGGTCGTGTGGTTGTTTCTGTATATATCGTAAGCGTTGCTTGAACTGTTGTATGGTTCGAGGGGATAGACATGCATATCTTAGGCAGGTAGGTAGGTAGGTAGGTAGGAAATAAATGAAACAAGCTCTTAAGGTTAGGTTAGGTTTGTTGAGGTTGTGGTGTTAGTTGTGGTGTTAGTTGTGGTAAGATGTCTTGTGGGCGGTCTGTGCTTCAACATCATATAACAGGTAGTCATAACGCTGGAACGCTGGATGGCCGTTTAGGTGATACTACCAAGGAGAAGTCGAGATGTCCTGTTCCCTGCTGTTGACTCAAATTCTTGCATAGGTACCTAGGTACCTACGCATTCGGACAAAACACCAATCGAGTACACAGATGGACTAAGGGGGAGCGAATAACAAATAACATAACAAATATATACGACTAATCGAATCAACCCAACCCAACCAAGTGTCTGCTCGATAGTTGGTGCAAATAAACAGCTTGTCCGCTCCAATTCGCCCTGCGCTACAAAAATAATCATCATCCGGTTCAATTCGATCCAATGCATCCGTATCCTAGTTAGTTTATCCTGTCCACTCAACTCGCTACCTTAGGTACCCCTAGGTACCTAGCCCATCCGTGCACGCCGTCTTCGTAGAGATCAATTCTGCTTGCGTTAGGTAGTCTGTCGATGCCATGCTGTCGTGCTAGAGATGTAGAGGACGAAAGAAGGGACTCGTCGGGTTCTCTCATCTCTCGTCTTGTGTCTTTGCTTCCTTGCCTTATGGGTAGGTAGGTTATGCATACATGCTCTTTCGTTTTCCATACTGATATCTATCCCCTTCCCTCCCCTTCTCCTCTTGCTACCGGAGAATCTCCAACTCGTCGTCGTCGTCCTCATCCAGAACGACCATCTGCCTTGGCCTCGCTCTGCTACTCCTACTGCTTATATCCCTACTCCGATCTATGCCGGGAGTAGCAGCACGGGTAATAAACACGTCTTCCACCCCCGCGCCTGGGATTAGCTCCGCGCCGAGACTCTCGCGCCCTGCCTCGCGAATGCCTTTTTCCGTGACAAAGCGGGTCTTCTTGCGAGCCGGGGATCTAGAGGCAGAGCTACTGGCGGCGCCGACACTAACGCAACTACCGTCATTGTCCGCGTTCCCGATCCCATCGCTACTTGAATTCAGGTTTATCGCGGGCCGTAATTTCTCGCCGTCCCTCATACGAGTTAGTTTCTCCTTCAGGTTGCCGCCCCAACCGAGTGCAGGCTTGCTACTAGCGAGTGCTGCAGAGCTGGAGGATGGTCGCACGCCCACGCTGCGCTTGCGCTTTATAGGGCTGAGGTGCATCTTGGGTTCCTCGCCCTTCGCACGGACTAGGCCGAGGGATCTAGCGTCGAGATCTTGCCTGGGCTCGTCCCCGGCAGCTTGTGTCGACGAGGTTGCGAATAGTAGACTGGACCCCGAAACCGAGCGTTGAGTGCTGCTATTACCACCCCTTTTCATATACTCTTTGCCGGCGCCAGACCCAACTTTGCCCAGCTGTTTCATAATATCACGCTCCTTTTCCTGGGTTGCAAGGCGTCTCTTTAGAGCTTCGCTGCGCTCGGTGCGATCGGCGATCTGTCCGCCTAGTATCTCGTTGTCGAGTATACTGGCAGCGCTCGGCTTGGAGATAAACCACTGACTCTGCGTGCTTCTGTCGAAGTTGCCCCTGCCTTTTTTCTTGGGGTCGTTGGTATGCTGCTCCCAGTCGTTAACGCGGTACGATTTCTTGTATCTCCTGCCCTCTCCATCATCTTTCCTTGGGCCAAGTCCGGTGTTGAACGCGTTCACGTCTTGCCGAGCTTGTCGGTGTTTGGCTAGGCCCATGTTCATATGGAACTCGCAGAACTCGGTGCGCTTGCGGTTAACCCAACTATTACAGTGGTCCCCATCCCTTTTTATACTCTTACAAAACCCAAGGTCTCGCGCTGTACCTATCTCGAGAATGGTATCCTCGCCACTGTTGATCACCAGACTGAAGCGCCCTGTGTCGGTGCGGCCTGGCGGCGGCGGCATAATATTCGGATTTAAGATTGCTAGAAGCGTTCCTGGAACCAATTTCCAATATCGATCAAAGCCAGAGTTGAAAAGAAAGAGCTCAAGCTCCCATTGTAAATCCACAAGCTGTAAGACCATGTACTTTCCCTTAGCCGGGTCAGACTCTACTTTTTCTTTTAAGTTGTTGTTTGAGGTCTTATGCGAACGAGGGTCGGACTTTGAGGCCAGGATACCGAAGACTACTATGTCTTGCTCGATATCCGGAAGTTCAAAGTCTGGCGCCTTGACGTGTTTTAATAAATCCTTTATTACATATGTCTTCTTACCCGACAGGTTCCGGGTAAGAGTCGTATGCGGTATCACTCGCTTCGAGAGATGGACACTTGAGTATGGTTCAAATGCAGAGGCTTCCTCTTCCGGCACTTCTTCAGGAGGTGCCTGAGGTTCCACTGTCACCCCTGAGCTGGTTCCAGGGCGATTCTCATCCAGCGTAGGCCGTCTTAGGCTAGAGACTGTATCACTACGTTTAATCCGACCACCGGCCATGACTTGCTCGCGGCTATACTGTTCGGGTTGTAATGGGATGTCGGGTATATCCTTGGCAGTGCCTTTTAACTGCTCCATTTCCTGTCTTCCGAGATCAAAGGCGCTACTCCTGGCCTGCCTCGCCCTTTCTTGTCTCTCTTGCCGAGTCGACTCCTCTGATCTAGCCGCGGCTAGTCTCTCACTAAAAGTCATCGGCCGTTCCTGTTTTGCTTGTTGCTCAGCACCACTGGGAGCGGGCGTGTGCGCTCTTCGAAGATAACCTCCTTGGGTCCCATATTGGTTCTCAATAGTCCTCTTAAAGCTTGGGGCTCTTTTCAGCGATATGTCTGTCGCCTTGATTCCCTTGTCTATACCAAGACGTACCCTACTAGGGGAGTTGTCGCCTTGCGCCGTTTGCGTCCTTCTCACCGGCGACGCTGGAACTTGTACTTCCATTTGTGACTGCGGCCGTGTTGTTGGGCCTGAACGTAACGACTCGGCTCGAGGGCGGGCTCTGCTAGCAATTGGAACATCTGGTATAGATATAGACTCAGGCCGTGTCGTAGTACTATCTCCAAGGGCTTTCTTTGCCTTAGCGCTTTGTAATTTCTTTAGCTTGAGTTTCGCCTGGATTGCTTGCAGCTTCAATTGCAGCATTTCCTCGTCCTCATCTTCTTCATCGTCTTCATTCTCATCTATATCCATTCCAGCATCTTGTGTGCCACCACGAAAAGAGTTCCCAGTTCGAGTAGCCAGCGCAAGTGTCCGTCGATTTGTCTTACTCGGAGACGGCGATGGCGGCGATCGCTCGGCCATGCGACGTAGCTTTTCGCGTCCCTTAGGTGTGCTAAGGAGAACGTCGTGTGGAGATCGCGGGGGCCATTGAGTCTCGGACTCTATACCGGGCCCTGCCATTTTGTGATATACAGTTTGACGTCGTTGCTGGAGTAAAATGATAACGTCGGCGCCATTAGGGTATATAAGTACCTAAGATATCGCAATCATGATTCGGTACCTCCCATCCACGGTGTTTGCCCAGTACCTAGCAACAGAAGTTATGAAGTTATGAAGTTATGGTCAGGTATGTCCCCCCCCTCCACTTCGAATCCTGCAGGGGTCCGTCGTCTTTACTGGCTTTAGTCTTAGTGTATATCATCTAACAAATATAGAACAGATGCGTGGCAATTCGTCCAGGGTGAAAGCAAGTGTTTGGTTGTATGCAGGTCAAAACTAAGAGTGCATTTCTACACCGCCGCGGAATTAATGCATCCGTTAAGGTTGAGTTTAAATAACTGTAGTTATTTAAAAGTAAAAACTGCGAATTGTTCAAATGATGTCTCGCAAATGGTTCGGTATTACAAGAATACAAAATACAAAATACATGTGAGAAAGTTTGGATGTTAGGTACTTGAATATCGATAAGTGACTTAAGGTGTGTAGTGTAGGTACACACGGGTAACCATGGGCAGCCGTGCATGTACATAGTTAGTTAGATCTAAATGACAGCGGATGATTGGCGTAGTGGAGACGCGATTTTCCCTTTTAGTAAGACGCGAACTTGCATTAACTTAGAGCGCGTCAACAGGGGTATCAGTACCTATGTACCTAGGTAGGTAACCTTATCAAAGCCTTATTAAAACCTTCAATTGTTGTATATACCTCACTATCTTGCATAAGGAATACCCTTGAAATCCCCATTGATAGGATAGGAGAATTGATTAACCTAGATCTTTCAGCTTGATCTTTCATATACGTACCTAAGACAAGAACACACCAATTCAACAACATGGCAAGGACAACTAGGTCAAAGGCGAGCGCATCGGCCGCCACGACATCAGATACCAAATCAACGACATCCAGCACCAGCACTAACACCAAATCAAAATACACATTGCCTACAGAATCCATAAATCCACCCAAGCTCTTCATTCTTCCTACCAGTGCCACCAAAGATGCGAAAATAGTCTCCCTATTAAACCCAAGATATCTAAAACCGACAAGATATCTAGTATGTCCTGAAACTGGTATATACGAACTCACTAGGATCGCTGCGCCCAAGTCGATGCCCAGAAGTTGGTTGATAGAATGCGGTGACACAGGCAAGGTGGAAGAGAAGACAAGCAAAGATAACGATGAACTTGGCACTTATATCACTAAAGGTGCTGACTTATACGTCGCAACCCTCATCGATCCCATGTTCCTTCTCCTACCTGCATTCGCAGACCAATCCGCCAATACCAAAGATGGGAAGCGGATGTTTGTGTCGAGCGACGACCACTTCGACTCCATACGCGACAAGTCCCCACACCTATCTGAGGTATTGCGATGGGGGAATGTACGGACATTACTGGAGTCGCGGATGGCCGCAATATGCGATACGGTAGATGGCGGCAACGAATTCATGTTCCGTTTCAGCGAAGACAAGCTCTTAACCGAAGTGCTGAGCAAGGCGCAGAAGATGAGCGAGCAATCCTTGCCGAAAAGTATGGAGGAAAAGTTTGTGACCAAGGCTCTAGAAGCGCCGGTCGTGGGCATAAAAAGAGAAAACACGACGACGCTGTCTATCTCGCAGCAGACGGAAACACAAGCACAAACAGAGACCCCAGCGTCAACTTCAACAGCATCGACCCCCAAACCCGAGTCTGCTGAAAGCCGATCTTCTACCTCATCTACAGAAACAACTACAACCCTCGTATCAGAAGTATCTACGACTGCTACCTCAGTCGTCGAAGAATCGATAACCACCACTACTGCCACGGAACTAACACCCCCACTCGGCGCCTCTCTAGAAATCATAAAGCTACAACGCCTCCGCACAGCCTTCAACTTCATCTGCTCCTGCTACATTGCCCCATCACAAGCCACACAATTACAGACGAAGCTCAAGGAGCAGAACCTCCCGGCAGTCGACTTCGCGCCTCTAGACACCTATCTGGAGGATATCAGCAAGTTACGACAGGAGCTGGCCGCGGCGCGCAGCGTGGGCGACTACTCGCGAAAGCGCGTGTTAGACGAGGAGGAACTAGCAGATCGCGCCGAGAAGAAGCGCCGGAAAGAAGAAGACGAGAAGCGGAAAAAGGTCGGTGAGAGCAGGGGCGTGAGAGATCTAAAGAAGGTGAGTACGGTGGGGATGAAGAAGATGAGTGATTTCTTCAAGAAAAAGTAGACTTGGAATAAAAATAGGAATAAGTAACGACGTCTAGAAGACGGTATAACTATGTCATCAAATATGTATAGTATTTGGGCTTGGGCTAGGGTTGGTCTTTGGATATCCATACCCGTTCATCATTCGTGTATACCTACCAAGATAGCGGCATAATCATCAAATCAAGCCTTTTAAAGCTTTATCATATCCCTCTCATCTTAACTAATACCCTCGCGTCCCTCTCGACCTTCCTCTCAAGAACCCTCGGCCAATCCCTGAGGACCCTCTGGCCGTACTCGTCGAGCTTGTATCTGCCGCGGATGTGGGTCTACTAGACGCGGATGAGTACACGCTTCGCCCTGTTGTCGTCCCTCTGCCTCTAGTACCAATACTCCTACCACCCCTCGTTCCGCGCGCCGTCCCTCTGGTGCTAGTCGAGCTACGCGTCGTGGCGGCGGTTTCGCGTTGGCGCTGCTCTTCCTCCTGGCGGCGTCTAGCTTCGGCGCGACGACGCTCGTCATCGGCGGTGCGGCGATCAGCTTCGCGCGCCTTCTGCTGGGCCTCAGCTTCCGCGTCGGCTAAGTCCTGGCTCGCGCCTTTCCAGGAAGGGCTCAATATAAGTCGCTGGTTGTGTTCGGTCTGCGACAGGATGCGCGTCCAAGTGTTAAGGAGTGTGGACGCGGTATTGACGGTACTAGACACGGTCTAAGGGGTAGACGGTTGAGTCAGCTTTATTGCGTCATGCGGGGAGGAGGGGAGATAGCTAATAGCTAGGGATATAGCCACGGGCGTCATATTAGAAGCATATAGGGATGAAGATAAGTAAGGAGTAAGCAAATATAACCATACGTGCATATTACCCTTCGCCCGTTCTAGGGTTCCGACTACGCCCTCGATCAGCTCATTTATGTTTCGAACGCCTTCTAACTCTCGGCGCAGGTTCGCGTCACGGCTCTCTTCCGGATCATCATAGCGATTATTTGGGGGGTTAGAGGGGGTTTTAGGTCGGGCTGTTTGTTTTCTAGAAGCGTGCTTTGCGGAGGGCGAGGCAAAGAGCTCCTCAGCGTCAGATTCGTGATCGGACATAGTTGCGCAGAGAGGAAGTAAAATAATAGGGAATCGTTATTGTAATACGAGACCGCAATAGTTGCGATTGGCGATAGGCGGAGTGGAGGGGTAGCTAATGGTTAATCCAGGGGTAGACAAGCCGCCAATAGATTTAATTATTGCCAAAAGCGGCTCCAATGGTGGTTTACGAACTTAGTAGTGACGTAGGTTGCAACCTATTGCAACCTTCTATGTTCTATGTGTCTTCCTGAAGCTAACCTTCCTTGGTGTCTAAGGCATTCTCCAAGACGGAATTTGTTGACATGCGTTGTTGTGCAGCAGTGTTTTGCGCTTTGGTTTGTGGAGATTGACTGTGTGCTGGCTTCTAAATTGGCCAATTGAACTTACATAAATGCATTTAGTTATCGACATACTTTTATCCGTTCAATTTCTGATATTTGTGGTGGGGCTAAACTTTGCGACGCGTAGATACAGGGTGCGCATAACGCGTCGTGGAAGGTACGAAGCTACCTACATACATACAAGTATGTCACTTTTAATGTACCGTGCGATTTATACCGTAAAATTATGAAAGGTACATGCAATACCACGGAAACCAAGCGCTACTGGTAAGTACTTCGCAACGATTGCTTTAAGATAAACAGGGGTCGTTACCTACCTGTGGAATGTCATAATATGTACCTACCTTAACTTTAGGTATCCATGTAATTTGGCAGCGACTACCGCACGTTCCACTGCAAGTTGGGATAGTTCGAGGTATCCCCCCGAAAGTCTGGGCAGCCCAGCCACTTCATACTTTCACATCCTACCACCCATATCCCTAATTTGATCAAAATTCCCACTACAACTTCGTTCCCACGCATCAAGCCACCAACACCATTTGTTCTCTACGCTCCTTGTCGTTAGACCTAGGCAACTTGGCTTGTTACCACGTCTAGCACCACTGTAACTCATCGCTACTAATCATTATATCAACATCTTACTATTTTAATTCGGGTTCCCAAGCAACCGCAAGTCGAGGACGGAGGTAACAAGCAAAAAGGCAAACTGGACGCGATCGCCCCTTGTTTAACTATCGTCACTTGCATATCCTTGGCCTTGCCTACCCCCTTCGAACTAAAAATCGATCTCCAACTTTGCACTTAAGTCAAGCAGTGTTCAATTGAGCCAACGCGTGTAGATTAAGAGGATATTGACGTTCATGAGTCAAAGGATATTGCGATACTTTAAATCCCGAAATCTAGCCCGCGCCTGTCGTGCGGACCTCTAACCATCCAACTGAGCTCAAAGAACGCTGCTTAAAGCAAACAACAATGGCGTCTTTCTCTGTCTCAACACCCTCCCCGCCAGGTCGAGTGCATACTCCAGGCACTCCAAAATTTGGTTACAACGATTCTTGGGAGCCTTTTTCTCCCCGAAAATCTGCCCGCATTTCAGCTCAGCGCTCAACTCAACGCACGCCCTCTCCCCGCGCTCCGCAACACCGCACTCGCGCATCTACAAGGGTTTCCTCGTCGGATATTTTTGCTACTCCTGCCACTTCTTCTCCCAAAAAGCGACAGCCAGCCATGGATTCTGTACGACGCGCCTCTGGTGCCCTAACTTATGAAGGCACTTCCAACGCTGCCGATTCCCTTGGAATTTCTTCGTCCCAGCACAAATCCAAGGCTAGCACCGCCGCTTCTCGAGCTGCAACTATGTTCCCCACTCCGGCCAAAACACCCAAAAAGCAGCCCGACGAGAAGTCCAAGGCTAATGTTCGCGCAATCGCGCGCAGTCTATTTTCCGAGACCGATGCAATTGCAACTCCTAAGAAAAGAAAGGCTAAGAAGTACACCGGCCTAACACTGGATAGTTTCACTGCTGAAAACATTGACCAACCCATCGAGATCTTCACCGATACGCGCGACCGCATCCCCGAGGCAGACGATACTGCTGCCAATCCTTTCTACGAGAAGCACCCCGCACCGTCTACTACGGAACCCAAGTCTCCTAAGAAGCGAGGCCAAGGCAAACAGATTTCCGTCCCCGGTGAAGGCAAACAGCCTCTCGATGAAGTTCTCCAACGAGAAGATGGAATCATCTATGTTTTGTAAGTTATCATCACACTATCGTCCCAAATCTACTCGCATTTTAATTAACCTATGCTGATGAATATTCTTGTATAGCCGAGGAAAGAAGATCTTCCGCAAGTTTTCATCTAGTGATGATGTAGATTCGGATGAATCTGGTAGCGACAGCGAGGAAGTAGAGCTAAGCAGACTCCAGAGTCATGAGCGACTACGTCCGTTGACCCGCTCATCTATCAAACCGCGTCTTCTCTTCCCTACTAAGGGCAAGAATGTTGCCAAGCCGACTACAGATGATGAGGAAGCTGCCACGGATATTGAAGATCACGTGTTCAAGGATGTGGAAGAGGAGGAGGAAGAAATCGAGGCTCCTACCACTCCTACTGCCAAGGTCGCCGAGAAGCCAGGCACACCTACCGCACCTAGATTCGCACCTGCTTCCCCTCCCAGCACAGTTCGAACTCGACGCACTGCTTTACATGCGAAGGCCGTTGAATCACCCATGAAGGTCACCAAGTCGCGTAGCCCCTTCGATGGCTGGCGCCGTTCTAAGAGTCGTGCTGCTGCACATGGCCAGAAGCGAGAGGGCGATGATTTGGCCAGGCCGACCGAGTCTTCGAAGCGCCAGCGTGCCTAGTCGGCGGCTTTGAGCGATACTATGATTCGTCTGCAGCAGTTCGGAAATCTTAATGGAACCAGGCAGCGAAAATCCTCAGCCTAGGTTTCTTCGTATTCCCTTTTCCCCTTTGTGGTTTTGGATGGGAGGAATTCGGTACATTTCGGTACAGCAAAGGTCTGAAACGGAAAGCTTGGTTTTACCAAGAGGTGTTGGGCGTTGTTCCCCGTATGGTAAAGGTAACTTGGTCCAGAAAAGCCACCCAAAGTGTTGTTATTGCTATGTAGATGCGTTGTTGGACTAAGAATCCAGCCATGTTAATTGTTGCAGGTGACGGACTCAGATAATTAGCTTTGCCTCAGAATGAATCGAGTGTTTTCTAACAAGGTCGAGGATTATTATTGCGTTGGACAGGAGAGGTTTATTTTTGTGATTGGCGGGTTGAGCTTTTGAGCTTTTGAGCTTTTTGTACCTTAGGTATTCTTATAGATTCACATCGCCGACAGCTTCATCGCCGATAGCTGCATCGCCGACAGCAGGACGAGGTCATTTGCTTTACTTATACCTTGTATGCTCTAGCAATCTAGCTACGTATTGTTATCAGGTAGTCAATTTACACACGTCGCCGATATCCTCAGTTACTAAATATATACCAAATGTGATTCAGGTAAAATGACTTGGTTTAGACTCTGGTTCAAACAGTGTGAATACCCACCCAGGTCCTACGTAGTGATTACTGCCTTGTTCTCCTCTATGTGCTGGAGGTTTAATTACTTGACTGTCTCTTTAGAGTGTAAATATGGTTTCCCTATATTCATTTTAGAAAATGTGAAGATATTAAGTGCAAGACATATAGATACGTGCATGTCCTAATTATAGCTACATGCAGTTGCTATACACATGCAGTATAAGATATATGGGTGTACCTGCCTAGCCTACCTAAACTACCTACCTAGGTACCTACCTAGGTTAGACTTTATTTAGATAAAGGAAGTCGTACTATGTATGTAAGTAGGTAGGTCAGAAAATTTAGTTATCACGTCATGTAGTGTACTTGTGGTATAAACAAATGAAGGTGCAATTCCTTTTGCCCCGCCCCCGCCTAAATTTCACCTTCGCATCTCCCCATAGACGTATCCAACTTTCCACTGCTACACATTGAACTTGTCGACACCTCACTTCGATCAGTCATTTTTAAGTATTGGAAGGCTTAGTAAGTCGAATTAGCCTAGCAATTTTGTATAAACCAACCATAGGACTACTTTACCATGCATATATTAGTGACCAACGACGACGGTCCACCGTCTCCGACCTCGTCACCTTACGTACATAGTCTAGTCCGGGAGCTTCAAAAAAGGGGACATACTGTTTCCGTCTGCTTACCACACGCCCAACGTTCCTGGATTGGGAAGGCTCATATGATCGGCCAGACCGTGAAGCCTCTCTATTACCGCCCATCTGCGACATTTGACCCGTTACCCAGCGCTGCCTCTCAAGCTCAGGGAGCCGTATACACACGCCCAAGCAAGGACAGCAAAGAGGAAGAATGGATTCTTGTCGACGGAACCCCGGCTAGTTGTGCCCAGATTGGCCTGCACCATTTCTTTCACGAAAAGGGCCCTGTTGACCTTGTAGTATCGGGTCCCAACTATGGTCGGAATACGACGGCAGTGTTCGCACTGAGCTCTGGTACTTTAGGCGGCGCACTCGAAGCTGCCGTGTGTAGAAGGAAAGCTATTGCTTTAAGCTATGCATTTTTCAGCCGTAACCACGACCCCACAATCATCGATGCCGCTACCCGGCATAGTGTGCGCGTTATCGAGAAGCTGTATGCTCAGTGGCCGACAGACAAGAGTGTTGACCTATATTCGGTCAACGTGCCGCTTATCGAAGGCGTTGACGAACGTAAAACGCTGTGGACGGAAATGCTACAAAATTATTGGGGCGAATCAAGTGTCTGTTTCGAGGAGGTCGAGGGGAGTGTTGGCGACGAGGAAGAGGAAGAGGAGAGAATAAGAGAGGGAGAAGAAGCGGGAGCATCAGGCGGCGTCGACTTGGAAGCAAATGGTGACGGTAATGAGACGAGTCAGTCGCGGTATAAACACAAACATTTCAAGTGGGCGCCGAAATTTGCGGATGTTTATAAAAGTGTTGAGGAGTCCCCGCCAGGGAATGATGGATGGGCAGTGAAGGAGGGTTTCACAAGGTAAGTTAAAATCTAATCTCCTTTATATCGACAGCGTCGACGGCGTCAGTGGCCATACTTATACCCGAGCCTAACCAACGATGCAGTGTAACACCAATGAAAGCAAATTTTTACCATACGGCAACGCATCTGCATGGAGAGGAGTTGAAATTGTGAGTCGAGTCTACCGCATTGCATTTGGTTTTGGATGGCAGCATTATAGACAGCTGGAGCTTGCATAGCCGTGTAACCGGTCCATCAAATAGACAAAACCTCATCATCTTCTACATCACATGAAAGAGGTGAGCTATGGTGAAGAGGCTGTCGAGTGTTCTACAGATGTCGAATGCTTGTGATGTGCGTACATCCTTGATCGCCGTTCTCATGTTATCTTCTCCAGGCATGTATCGGATGCCTTAGGGATGGCAATGTCTACATCGACCTTGATATACCGACCCAAGCAACATTTTTACGCCTTGATCGCTTACGAAGACCCCTATGTCCAACCACTTATACTATCTGCCCTGAAGAAGTTCTTTTCTCCCGAGTCCTATACTTTACTCTCGATTCCCAACTTAGTAGTCCAGGGTGAACCTGTACCACTGAGCAAGCTATTACCAGAAAACAGCAATAGTCCTATCCTACAAATTACCCCCTATGAGGCCATCGACTGGGACTATGTAGACTCACATACAGAGAAATGTATAGTAAATAGCTACATGCTGCGTAAGGCATTGATACGAAAGCATTACTTATCGACAACCGTTGAGCAGTGGGTAGCCAAGCGTCCTGAGTCAGTGCTGAAAACGCACGTCAAAGGGAGCGAAGCATTCGAGCTAGACTATGCCGAATTCCTGGATGATGCCCTTGTCGAGGCCTTCGACTTACGTGCAAGCCTGGAGAAGAATGTAGAGCAGGAAACAGGACACGAGATCGAATGGTGGATTCTCAAGCCTAGTATGAGCGATAGGGGGCAGGGCATCCGTTTATTTAGCACGATGGAAGATTTACAAGGTATATTTGACGAATGGGAAGAGGACCTACCGGATAGCGAGGATGAGGATGATAATGGAAGCGAAGGGAATCAAGAGGATGACGCAGTCTCGAATTCCGATCCCGAGAGGCGCAACAATATTACCACCTCGCATCTTCGTCACTTCGTGGCTCAGCCGTACATACACCCACCACTCCTATTACCCAGCGATAACCGCAAGTTCCACATCCGTACGTATGTCGCGTGTATTGGTCGATTGGACGTCTACGTGTACAAGGATATGCTAGCGCTCTTCGCGGGCAAGCCTTACGCTGCGCCCGCCACCAACACGTCGCTCGTCGACCTGGAAGCCCATCTAACCAATACGTGCCTACAGCGGTCAGTCGACGACGGCACAGTCCGGCGGTTCTGGGACTTGCCGCTGCCGCACCAGCGGAAGGCAGACGTGTTCGCACAGATCTGCGCGGTGACAGGCGAGGCATTCGAGGCGGCGGCACGTGCCATGCAGATGCACTTCCGGCCGCTGGCTAACGCGTTCGAGATATTTGGCCTCGATTTCCTGGTTGATGCCGACGGTACACCCTGGCTCCTCGAGGTCAACGCGTTCCCAGACTTCCGACAGACGGGTGACGAGCTCAAGGGTTTAGTACAGGGGCTCTGGGAGGAGGTGCTGAGGCGCGCGGCGGTGCCGTTCTTGGGGTTTGGGGATGGCTCGGGGGTGGGTGCAGGAGCGGATGGGGGCGGAGAGGAGGAAGGGGAACGGTTGGTACATGTTAGGAGAGTTGAGTTGGGGAGGTAGAGGAGAGTATAGATGGTAGATAGACGAATAGAGTGTTTGTCTTTGGAAGAAGCATGCTTATCCTTGGTTGAGTGTCGATTATCTTATGGGCTTGAAGATACAACTAAGTTATAACTACCTAGGTAGTCAGTCAAACGTTATACAATCTACTGCAGGGTTTGGGCATGGTTGGCAAGTGCCTAATGTATAGTTGCTGGTCCCCGTTTGGTACTCGCCTCACTCGATATATCTATCCCTATTTGCGCAGAGTTCAAAGCTAGTTGTTGAGAAGAGGAATATTGTAGGCGGTACAGATATTGGAGGGTTCACGTTCAAGCCGCCGAAATGGCTTAAGCAAAGAGGTTAGTTATAGGTAGGTAGGTAGGTAGGTAGGTATATTAGTATCCTAGGGTTGTAAGTTTAGAGTTCCTTGCCGGACAGCAGAGTTGTTTCCGTACCTTCTAAGCTCATCCTGTGATAGTTCTTTTCTTACTGTACCTATTCTCGCACCATCATCATAGGTAGTGGGTATAGTATCACAAGAAGCGGTAACTCTGAGCTAGCGGCCGAGTCCAAGTAACACAAACTACCTGTATCTACTTTATACTTGCTTGGCACATACCTACCTCCTAGGTTGTATGCTCGTTTACCTATGTATGTAGCACGCACGCGGAAAGCTTGGTCCGTGTTGGCCTGGTGACAATGGAGATATAAGGGCTACGGCAGTTCGCCACGTGGTGGAACGCATAAATGGGTAGCTCACATATTCGTACGAGTTAGGGGGTAGGTAGTTAAACACGACGGACACCATGTGAGGATGGAAGATATCATTCTAATACCATGGACATGCCCCCTTATTGTCTGGGGAACTTGTCCTTTGAAGGCTTGCGGTAGGATGGCATAAGGAGATAGGAGTTCCTACGTAGGTACATATGTGGCTATGCTGCTGATCTTATGGGATCATATTAATGGGTTCTCACAGCTAGGCTAAACATTGGCTACGCAGTCTTGCCGTCTCTGCCAATCCGTGGCGACCAGCCAGTCGGGGGAGAGAGAAGCAACCCGTGTATTCTACACTACCTTCTTCGTGCAAAGCAGGTGAGCGGTGAGATATCGCCCCAACCTCTCTAGTTGCTGCCGAGGAACAATTATGAGGCTATGAAGCCAAGATGTATCATAACCAAGTTTGTTTCTTCCTACATACTGGCCGTCTAGGTTGGTCCATAAGAGCTTGTACCAAGGTTCTTATCTATCAATGACCCGACGTCTTCACCTTGTAAAATATCGATATATTGCACTTCTCTTACTAATACGGCTAACCTAGGCGATTGCTTGCTCGTGGATATTGTTCTATGGTTTCTATGTAGGTACCTAGTTAGGTAGGTAGTTATTGAATTGTTATCGAGAATCGCTCGATCTACATAGTACGATGGATGACGGCAGACAAGCAATTAGTTTAATGAATGCACGGCGGAATAAGATGTCTGACTCGAGACTATCGAGCACTGCCACGCGGAGCTGACTAGCGCTAGGTAGGCTAGATGCAGCTTTCAACCCGACGCCATGGTGAAGAGCCAAGGATATTTGAGATTTCGAGATTCCTAACGGGACATAATGCTATCTTGCGCAATGGTGTACGGCAGAGAGAGGGAGCACCGCCCCACGGGTATGTTTTATGACAACCCTCTTATCTATTGCACATCCCGCTTCGTAGTGCGTTTCAAGGCACACTTTCTCTTTTTTGCTTTGGCCAGTGATATCAATGGAAGCGAATGTGCTATGTAGGTATGTATATCGCGAAGGGGGGAGGTTCTTGAAGCAGAGACGATGATGGACGATAGAACCCCAGCCTTGGCATGCTCTACACTGCATACATTTCCAGAACCCCATAGGTTAATTGCTGTGCCTCCGGTTTGCAGATTTAGTGCCGCATTGTTGTGAATTTTATATTACGTTTCGGCCATACGTTCGCAAGATGAATGTTCTCTATATAGATATATATTGCGATCTATCTCGAGTAGATAGTCTAATATATCGAATTGAAGAGCAAATGTATCTACCTGATATATGTAGATATATATCTTGGGGATATCTTAGGCAGGTAGGTATCTAAATTAAGGCTGCTCCTTAACCCTGATAACCTAACCTAGGTATTTAATATTCACCATCGTATCTGTTGTATCCTCTTTACCATATTGTTTACGAAGTTGAAATGAAGAGTACTTATCATATGTTGATGACATGAGGAGCGATATAGAATTTTACGGCTGAGCCGCAATTATGCATTGGGGGCTTTAGAGGTTACTAGTCTTCGTGTGCTGTGAGTTAAAGGGATGGAGGCACTAGTTGAATGAAAAAAAAAAAAGACAATTGTTCGGTAAAAAAATGCTTATAATACCGACAGCTTGTAATTCCTTGACAATCCCATGTTAATCCCATGTAGAGCTTACTGCTACACACCCGATAAATGTTCCTTGTTTGAGGGGATACAGAGGATCGTTAGGATGCCCGGTCCTTTGTTGTAACATTTTCATCTGAATACAAGGGCCTACCGTGAACATTTCATGTTGGAGAATCTGCCTTGACAATGGCCCCATACATAATGAAGTCGAGATCGGAGATGATACCTTTTCTTCTTCTTTTTCTAAGGGAGATCTAGGAAGATCGTCACCCGAGGATCGCTCTTGATAGCCGACGATACCATGCGGTATATGGACAGCATGATGCAAGCTAGTACGTATTTTATTAGCATTACATGCCATGATAGTGTGTAATGAAAAACGGCCGGGGCGTGGACTGGCGGAACACGTTGATAGTATGTAGGTATGTATGTATGTACATAGCTGCGAAATACGCACCGGCCATTCCCCATATTATTTTCACATGGGGAAGTCTTTATACGAATTTGGTTAATAAATATACGCGCGCAGCGTACACTACGTACGGCTATAGTTGTGTTGTTAATGCTGCTTTGGGAATAAATAAATTTCCCCCTTAAGATATGACCGAAAGCATGACCTACTCCCGGTGTTCAACTTGAGGGAAAAGTGAACTATAGGAAACTTACACAAAAGGGGAATAGAGGAAGTGAATGTTACTAAGAGCCTGCGTTTTGCTGACTGCAAGCCACTCATCCTCCCCTCCTCCTCTCCTATGGACAAATGAGGCTTTGACACAGGCAACGTAGGGTAGTATTTAGCTCGTCTATTACGCAGTCAGAAAAAAGGGACATTTCACATATTCCAATGGGAGAGGGTTCCAAGCGTCCCACGTGGACGGAACATGCAGCTTTTGCTGTTGATATGTGCCGCTCTCTACGTAGAATCCTTATCCTTATTATTAGTGTTATTGGTGATGGAAGTTTTGGGGCCTTTTCCCGCGACAACGAGGCTGATATGACTGGCTGGGCTGATTGCCTGTGATGTTCGTTTCCGGTTTAGTTGAGACTTGGAGACATATTGCTTACAAGGTTGGTCAGTCTTAGGTCGGAGGACGGTGGTAATAGACAACGATGCGGGTTACCTATAGTGTATGCTACATCAATCGCGAAAAGTGCATATATATATACCTAGTTATAGTATAGATACATATGCCGTCCCTGAGATGAGTATCTTTTGGGACATCTTGGCTGAACACACGAGGCATATTGCCAAGTATGGAGTATGTTCAGTGGAAGTTGGGTCTACTATGTATGTATGGGGTAGGCGATAGTGTGTACATAGTGTATGAAGCCTAACCAAGGTCAGACACCAATACATAGAAAAGACAAAGCAGAAAAGCCATGTCGGGGTGGGTTAAAACTGGGAATAAAATGACAAAGAGCAGGAATGTTTGCGGTGTTTAATATTCTATATGTTCGGTGTTTGTTGGTTAACACAGTCTGTATGCAAGTAAGAACTTGCTAGCTCGACATCCATACCTTTCTGGTATGTATGGTTATGTATGTATGTACAGGGAGAGGCTACCTACATACCTCTAACTTATAAATTATATATGTGACGTCTCCTTATAATGTGTACATGTATTAGTCTATTATTGCTATGTTACACAGAGGGACTCCAACCTTATGGCCTACATTTAAGTCCAACTAGTTCCCGCTTTTCAAACATGATGATATCTTAGACTCTCCATCCTCCCCTCCCCTCCCTCTCCTGAGTGAGGCAAAGGATGTTCTACGCTACATACGTATTGCACAACAAAATGGACCTCAGCTGGATCGAGATGGATCCGAAAAAATACGGGCATCCGATCGTTGAGGTTTCGCTCCAAAAGCACAGCCTCCTTGCCAAGCCATCTTCTCATCCCTCTAATTCGCCGAATGCTGCGTTGACTTACCCTGACGAGTAATAACCGAAGGTGCCACGGTGCCACGGTCAATTTGCATATGCAATGTACATATGTATGTACCATGTAAGTATTGTGTGTACATACCTTACTATCGAAGAAACGAGCGGGTATGACACGACGATCAGGCCTTCTTTTTCCTGCCTTTTCCTGTCTTTTCTTGTCTTTTGTAATTTACCAAGGCTTACCAAGACCGACCACGCGGTTCAAGTTTTGTTGTGCCAAGTGCCAAATTAACAATGGTAAAGAGTCTCTTGTCATGCTGATGCTGATACGTAGGTACATTTTAGTGTAGTTAGCTCTAAATCCCTTTCTTTAATATGTTAGGTACCTACTTGACCTAAGGTACCTAGGTACCTACCTACCTACCTACGTAACCTTACTGAATGATGCTAGGTATTAGGAGGTGAGATGCTGTCCCGATTTCTTTTACGATCACGGAAGGTTTAATACTTCTAGGTCCGTCAAATGTCTTAGCGGGTAGCACAATTTAGGTAAGCTTAGCAATTGGCTAGATGCGATTGACTCGGGGTGCAACCATTTCGCTTCATCTTTAAGGAAACTTGCGTGCGTGGCACAAGAGACTTATTAATTAGCGCGTTTCGGCCCTGTAACCCAAGTGGTGTTTATGTACCTAGACACGTACCTACATATGTACCTACTTACCTACCTACCCACCCATCAGACCCTTGAAGGGTCATCGTAACACCTGAGGTAGGTACCTAACGCTTGGTACATACCTTAGCTTGATTTATATCCTAGCTTGCTTTTCTGTACGGAATACATACACTATGCGATATGTATGTAGTGTATGTGCATCTCTCCATTGATTCAATTGCACTTACACACTTTCCCTCCTCTCTATCCAACTTTCCACACTCCTTTTTCGAGGTTGGATTGCTGAAATCCGTGACTCCTCTGGCGCCGTCTTAACAGTCCATTTTGTTTTCTTTGTTAATATCCATACTCCGTAGTACCTGGCCCTAGGTACGGAAGGGTGCGATCTAAGACCGTGTGTCACAAACAAAATTGGCCTCCTCGACGCCCTCAGTATTGGATATTGCCTAGTAACTTAGCTTTCCTCTCTGACAGCTTTTACTTCTTTCCATTCGAGGAAGAGGCAACTTTAAACAAGTGCTAGTCTGCTCAGCCTCAAATCCAAACCTTTCAATAGGTGCATATTGCGACTTTCGCCTGCCCTTAAGGTGCTACCGGTCACATATTTGGTGCCTCGTTTATTTGCTACCACTCCCATACCACGGACCCTATTGTTTATAACTCTTATCATTCTTGCGAGACATCCATATTCCCGAGTGAACCCGCTACGGCCTTCTCGACCGCCAACCTCGTCTGTCGGTTATTGGCCGCTATCGATCAGGTCCCGCAGCAATTCTGAAGATATCACCTAGCATCGAGACGTCCCATTGTTTCGCATCTACCGATTCCCAACCAGAGATACTGTTGTGTGGTCGACCACTCGGTTCCAAACACGCCGAAGGGACGAGTAAACAGAAGACGAATACGTGAGCTATACGGCATACTTCACTGCGCCTCAGTCTGTGCGGAAACGCCCCGGCCGTGCCTGCGTTAAGATTACGAGCTTGATAGATAATAATCGGTATCCCTTGTAATTTGGGACGTCAATTGTCTTGATAACCCATTTCCTCAGCATTTCTGCACTGCCGATCTTACATTCGATCGATGACCAATGCCTGTGCGCTCGCCCTGAGCCCTATACCCAGATCTTAGCCTTCAGTCGCAAGGCTGCTCGGATTTAACGACTTCTACGCAACTCTTCCGCAGATATATGCAAAATGTCTGAGCCTAGTAAGGACGGTTCACAGGGGACACCCCGTAGAGCGAGAGCGTAAGTCAACTTCAACGGATGAAGCATAGCAGAAGATTTTGATTTTATGTTGTTTTTGTCATTCTGACTTTGTCCTCTAGGCCTACTATAACAATTGACACAACAAATGATACCGAGCTTGCGGCCGCCGCCCCTCACCACTCGCCCGTTTCTCCTCATGACGACTCGGTAAGCCCGACTGCATTGGCGGCGAGTTGGACATCCTCCGAAAGAACCGCCGCTCCTTTAACATCACAGCCGTCGACCGTGAGCTCTAGGGGGGAAGCGCGACAGACGCATTCGTTTGATAGTGCTAGGGATAGTAGGCCGACTAGCCCACACAACGTTTCTAGTCCTGTTACCTCTAGAGGAATTGAGAAAGGACAGGCTTTCCTCTCCGTCCCGGAAAATCATCACCGCTCGAGGCAAAATTCGGTTGATAGTGAGGATGGATCGCGATCAATTAGTTCTTCTCAAGGCGATACGGTGACAGGAACGACATCATGGCAAGGCGAGAAGAGTGCCATATCAAAGCACTCATTCGATAACGAGAAAATAATGAAGGATGATGATGCCTTGAAACCGGATCAAGGCAAGGAGGCCGATTTCGAAGTGGAGAATAACCCCTTTGCGTATAGCCCCGGCCAACTCACTAAGATGTTTAACCCGAAAAGTTTATCAGCTTTTTACAAGCTTGGGGGTCTTGCTGGGATGGAAAAGGGACTTCGTACAAACCGCGATACTGGATTAAGCCCTGACGAAAAGCATCTGGAAGGAAAAATCTCGTTTGAGGAGGCGACAGACCGTTCATCATCTAAGTTGGCTAATGAAGGCCTAGAAAGTCCACAGACGCCGGTCGTTCGCTCGGATACTGCCCGGGGACATGGATCCGAAGATCAGTTCTTCGATAGGAAACGAGTTTACGGAGACAACAGAATTCCCGAGAAAAAAGGCAAGAGCTTTTTGCAATTGGTATGGATCACTTACAACGACAAGGTTTTAATTCTGCTGTCCATCGCTGCCGTAGTATCACTTGCCGTCGGCTTATACCAGACATTTGGCGCTGAGCATGAGGATGGACAACCATCCGTCGAATGGATCGAAGGCGTAGCTATCATTGTGGCCATTGTTATCGTGGTACTAGTTGGATCTTTGAACGATTGGCAAAAGGAAAGGCAATTCGCGAAATTAAACCGAAAAAAGCAGGATCGATTGGTCAAAGTCATCAGGTCAGGTAAAACCGTCGAAATATCCATTTTCGATCTCCTGGCCGGCGACGTCGTGCACCTGGACCCCGGCGATCTTATTCCCGTAGATGGTATCCTCATTCAAGGCTTCAATGTCAAGTGCGATGAATCGCAAGCAACGGGTGAGTCGGATATCATACGCAAAAAGCCGGGCGATGAAGTGTTCGCCGCTATCGAGAACGGAGAGGATACGAGGAAGCTAGATCCCTTCATCCAATCTGGAGGTAGAGTGATGGAAGGCGTGGGGACTTTTCTGGCTACATCTACAGGTGTCTATTCGAGTTACGGCAAAACGATGATGTCTCTAAACGAAGATCCCGAGATAACACCCCTTCAGTCTAAGCTCAACGTTATTGCCGAATACATTGCGAAGCTCGGAGGCGCTGCCGGTCTGCTCTTGTTTATTGTATTATTCATATTGTTCTTGGTCAGGGTCCCGTCGGACGATACTATGACACCTTCGCAGAAGGGCCAAGAATTCATCGAGATTTTCATCGTTGTGGTTACTATTATCGTCGTTGCGGTCCCAGAGGGGTTGCCTCTTGCTGTTACATTAGCGCTAGCCTTTGCTACAAACCGTATGATCAAGGACAATAACCTGGTGCGTCACTTGAAAGCCTGCGAGGTCATGGGAAATGCGACAACAATTTGCTCCGACAAGACCGGTACTTTGACGCAAAACAAGATGACGGTTGTTGCTGGAACGATCGGAACGTCTCATCGATTCGGAAGCGGACTATCTGAGAAAGGAGAGGAGCTATCCGAGAAGGAATTTGCTAGCACTCTCAGCAATGGAGTCCAGGAGATTCTACTGAAATCGATCTCACTCAACTCGACAGCCTTCGAAGGCGAGTTGGACGGCGTGAAAACTTTCATCGGATCTAAAACAGAGACTTCGCTACTGGAATATGCCAAGGCCTACCTTGGTATGGGCCCAGTAAGTGAAGAACGGTCGAACGCGAAGACGCTGCAACTTATCCCATTTGATTCTGGCCGAAAGTGTATGGGTGTTGCTGTGCAGCTTGAGAACGGCAGCGCTCGTTTATACGTCAAGGGAGCATCTGAAATCGTGCTTGGGAAATGTTCGAGCATTCTTCGTAATCCTACTCAGGACGCATCGAATGCCCCCATCACTATGGACGACGTGGAAACTGTCAAGGCTCTTATCGAAGATTATGCGTCCAGGTCTCTGCGAACTATTGGGATTGTTTATCGCGATTTTGAGAGATGGCCTCCACGAGGTGCTAAACGTGCCGAGGGTGAACAGAACGAGGTGATATTCGAAGATATTTTCAAGAACATGACATTTATCGGTATGGTCGGTATCCAGGACCCTCTTCGTGAGGGTGTTCCCGAAGCGGTCAAGCAGTGCCAAAGGGCTGGTGTGATTGTTCGCATGGTCACCGGTGACAACAAACTTACGGCCCAGGCTATCGCGAAAGAGTGCGGCATACTCACTCCAGATGGGTTGGTGATGGAAGGACCAGAATTCCGGAATCTAAGCAAATACCAGCAAAACGAGATCATCCCCCGCCTCCGTGTACTTGCGCGCTCCAGCCCCGAAGACAAACGAGTTCTTGTGCGCCGTCTCAAGGACCTGGGCGAAACCGTTGCTGTCACCGGTGATGGTACGAACGACGCGCCCGCCCTGAAGCTTGCGGACGTCGGGTTTTCCATGGGTATCGCTGGTACGGAAGTGGCAAAAGAGGCATCTGCTATCATTCTTATGGATGATAATTTTAACAGTATCGTGAAGGCCCTGAAGTGGGGTCGAGCTGTCAACGATGCCGTCAAGCGTTTCCTTCAGTTCCAACTTACCGTCAACGTTACCGCCGTTGTATTGACATTCGTCACGGCTGTCTCCAGTAGCGACGAGGGCTCTGTGCTAACAGCAGTCCAGCTTCTCTGGGTCAACCTGATCATGGACACCCTCGCAGCACTCGCCCTTGCTACTGACCCTCCCCAGGACAGTTGTCTAGACCGAAAACCAGAGCGCCGAGGCGCCAGTATTATTTCGGTAACGATGTGGAAAATGATTCTCGGCCAGGCTATTTACCAGTTGGCAATTACTTTCATACTTTACTACGGCGCAATCACTATTGGCATAGTTGGGGATGGCCAGTGGCAAATTCCGCAACGCGACACCCTCGTTTTCAACACCTTCGTATGGATGCAAATCTTCAACCAATGGAAGTAAGTACAGACACATGGGGTTAAAACTTTTGAACTATGCTAATAATATGATAGTAATCGTCGCTTGGACAACCACTTCAACATTTTCGAAGGCCTGACGCAGAATTGGTATTTTATTATCATCAATTTTGCTGTGTCTGGCGCTCAAGTCCTCATCATCTTTGTTGGTGGAGCCCCCTTCAGTATTTCTGGGTCTGATCCAACACAGACGGGCCCTCAATGGGCGTGTGCAATCGTCCTTGGTGTCATCTCCATTCCTATTGGAATGGTCATTCGTCTTATTCCAGACGAGCTGGTCAGCAAATGTGTTCCCGATGTCCTTAAGAAGAAGCGCGGTATCCCTGGATTAACAATTTCGGACGAGGAGCGTTTCGAGGAGTACCCAGAAGTCCTTGCTGATGTTAGAGACGAGCTTGCATTCTTGAAGAAGCTCAAGGGTGGCCGCCTGAATAATTTGAAATTTGCCGTTAGGCAAACCCGAGACAATTTCATCTCGAAGACAAGGAGCCCGTCCCATTCTCGATCAAATTCGGTCAAAGCACCGCAAACCCCAACACGCGAAGACAGTTTCAGCTCTCCTTCTCCAGCACCCACTCCAGATTCCAGAAAGCGCTCCAGGTCGATAAGGTCACGATCGAATTCAGCACTAGGAGCCCCTACGGTTATGGCTGGCATTATTGCTGGCAGTGTAGCAGCTGGGTGGTCTCCGATAGAAAGGACTGGAGATCGCGATTTTCCACCGACCCGTCCGACACCTTCACCTCTGTCTACTCGCGAACACAGCGAACTAGACCCAGCACCTGTCCTAACAGAGGAACCGATGTCGATCGAAGATGCCGGCCCCTCCAGTGTCCCTCGACTTAGCGTCCCACAACCACCCCAAAAACAAAAATCTATTTCTTAGGCGGCATGAACGAAGTTTTGGTTTAGATCACCCCTCATGTCAATCTCGCCCGACACCTTGATATCTGGGGAGAGCGAGAGCATGCACATAGAAAACGAGTAACCGTATTAGAATACAACTCGTATATAATATTAATCTACGCCCCGCGGCTAAAGTCAACTAGGGCTGTTGGCTTGGTCTACTATTCCGGCCATGCACAATCCCGACAAAGGCCTACAGAGAAGATCATCTATCTACTAGGCCACCGTGCCGAGCACGGCCGCGGCGAACCACGGCCATCATCAAGCATATCTCTAGGGAACGTGTAATTCGTGGTTCGCAATTCCTGGTCTGTGCTACTGTGACGAAGGGCGTGGATATTATAGTTAAAGGGTATTATAATGATGGTGCTAGGGTAAAAGGGTATTGGAAATGAGTTTGGCACCTTCACGTTGACATCCTTGGTGTAGTATTGGGCTTCTAGGCCAGGGGTACAAATATTAAATTTCTGTAGACAAACGTCGGCGTTTGGTGTCAGTGCAATTGGTAGAGCGTGTTTCCTTGTGTGTTGGTTAGCCATGGGCTTGAGTCCATAGATATCAAAAGGCCGTACAGTAAAGTGAGGACGAGAAGTAGTAAAAGGGTATTTTTACGTGGTAGAAATTATACAGAGACGAATTATAAGTGTTTAATAATGTTAACTACCTAACCTAGGTACCTAGGTTAGGTACTCAGTCAAAGCAATGCTCGAATGTGACTTCAATAGACATCTGAAGCTGACAACTCTATTTGATCACACCGAGAATCTCGTAGGACAAGGCCAAGAGTCATAGCGCTAGCCTGCATATACTACTTACTGTCGATGAACCGTACATGGGCATATGATAGAAGATCTATCGACCGAGACTTTGCTCACTTGCCCCTATCTGACATAGTATAGTACCTATCTAGAACACTCTTCACGCATGCGGCATCTCAAGCAGGTAGCCTCCCAGCCTCGCCCCAGGCAGGCTGTCAAGCAGGTAAGCGAAAGCGACCTACCTCACGCAACCGTGGGCATTATGTACCTAGGTATGGTATGGTATGTAGGGCTTTTACACCGAGTTGCCTTCTTCTCTAGGAGGTAGTTAACTACCTAGGTTAGGTAATAAATAACTGCAGTGGGGGCCAAATTTTCGGTGGCCTGCGTTTGAGGCGAGGCTATTCGCTCAGAGTTGACATGGGACACGTCTTTATAGGTTATGGGTTACGGAGGGTGCTTGCGAGAATGGCGGGTAGGGATTTTTTATTTATTTACAATGAGAGTTGCAGTTGCAGTTGTAGGCATACTTGTTGATTCACCGGGCTGGACCTTTATAAGAATGTCTGCCTGAGAAATGGACATGGACATGGACATGGTAAATTTCTTTTTTCTGTGTAAGATACCTTGAGCCTCTTTGGCTGCCTTGATGCAATAGGTCCCTCTCATAACCCATTACCTGGTCGACGGCAGTTGTCGGTCTCGAATTGGCAGGGCGGGTTGGCTCTGGTAAATGCGCTTGTAGTAATTCTTTATCTAGGTATTTTTCTTTTCGTTGCTGGATGAAAATGAGAGAGGGGGGGGGTTCCTAGATGCGCATGTGGTACCGTCGCACGGCATGAATCACGACGCAGCTGTCACGGGAGATCCCAAGCTCGTTGGTCGCCGTGCGGAATCCGACCCGGGTTGCCTTAGCTAGCAGAGAGTCTTATAGCTGAAGGGAGAGAAGGGAACGTGCTAAGGGGTACCTAGCCTACCTAAGGGGGCTATATGTAGGTACCTAACCTAAATATGGGCTCCGGAGAATATAGATGTCCTAGGTGGCCAATAGGGCGGGACGCGCATGTATATAATAATAATAATATATTGGACAATTAGGGGGGAGCTGCGCACTGCGTCTGCGTTGTGCGACGGCGAGCAGGCTCTTGTATGCAACGATACGTAATTCTAAATCATGCAGTTTCTACTGGCTGCCCGGAGGAGTTGTTCACGGTGGCAAGAGGGAATATTCCATTGTATGTGGTATGTAAGGTACCTACCTAGGTATGGTGTGGTTGATCTATTAAGAAAGAAAGGGGTTTCTAGGTTAGTTCTTATGATTGACTCAAGTATACGATACTTCTGATAAATGCATATCATAGCATAATATAGCATAAAAGCACGAAGATTGGAAGATAACTCTACAAGATGGTATGTAACTAGTTAGGAGCAATTAATCCCCAGGTTACGATATATGTCTGTGGTATATTATTATGTATTCCGTCCATCTCTGTAACGAAGATTCGTATTTACTTAGGTACGTCCTTGTTACATCTAGTCAAAGCATGGTAGCAAATACCTACACGTATTAACTGACTATCAGCCAATTTAGGCAGAGAGGTTGAGAAGAACAAGGTGCTATCTTCATGACAATCAAAGTGCGAACTAGGATTAGGCACCAACCGTCGATTTGCCCTAGTGGTGTCAGACTGAGTCAGGCCTTGGGTCGAGATGGATACATAGACCACGACGGTAGGTAATCAGTCAATCCATCAATCATGGTTTGGGAACTTTAGACTTTGAAGGCTGTAAAAGGAGACAACCTGATGATGCCAATGGTTAGCAGTGAATTTTCTGTCCAGGATCACGTTAAGCGAAAATGAATTTGAGGTGATGAATTGTCCTGCTTGTTTGCGGATTACTTGAGTATCTCGGTGCTGGGCGTTGGATGGATGGCAACTATGTATGTATCAGTCTTAGGTTCAGGCGATGACATGTTCACGACTAGCTTCATGAGGTAAACTGAGATTGTGGGGTAGCATATCTGCTGATTCCTCCTTACCACGTGGCGCTCGTTTGTTCCTCCATTGTTATATTCATTATTTATTGCTTTGCGCTTGAGGAATTACCTCTCTCGAGATTGCCTCAGAGTACGGCCAGTTGAACACATTTCCCAATTAGGCAACTCGTAGAAACATGGAGTTTTGGGTAAGCGTAGCAATAATTGCTTGGCGGGTTTAGATGAATCTCAAGGCAGAGTGAGAGACCCCTGTATTGGAAAGGAGGAGGAGGGAAATAATCATGCGCGATGGACCGCGATAGAGTACTACCTAACCTAGTAACAAGAGTTATACTAGTGGTAATTAGATTTGCATCTGTGACGCTTCGCCGCGGGGTTTTTCTTTAAACTGGTAAGGTCTAGAACCCTCTTCGCAGCGACATCGAAACTTACGAGGGACGTGTTCGGAATATTCAGCGATATCCAGAGGATGGCTGGTTTAATGGAAATTTATCTTTCTTGGTTTATTCTTGGGTTATTATATAATAGGCGGGAGTCGGTATAAATAGATGAGAGTTATCCGGAGTTGCGGGAACTTACAAGTCTTGGCATACCTCGGGCTTTCATCGAAGGACTTGGAATTATTTGGTCGTTGATGGTTAATGGTTAATGGTTAATTGTTGATGGTAAATAAAAACGTTTCCCCATACATAGATGCTCCCCCGTCTTCCCGGGCCGTAGAAATGAATCGGATGAATATAGCGCCTGCGTCTCTAAGTGACTAAGATGCCTCTTTTTTTCTTTTTTTCTTTTTTCTCTTTTCTCTTTTCTCTTTTCTCTTTTCTCTTTTCTTTTTTGGTAATTATGAGTGGCAATCTAAAGGTTGTCAAAGAGGTATGTAGTAGGTAAGCCCAGGCAGTCGGATGATAGTAATCAATAATCACAGACGGCTAGCTAGTGGCCGAGGAGACAGGGCAGAGTTTGTCAGGGCAAACATTTCATACAAGCCTCGACATTGTGGATATTGCATTACCTATGGGAAAAGCGGCAAACAGAAGATACCTACCATAGTGTAGTAAAATAGAGAACAAGATAACATGATAAAAAAAGGGAAAAGTATTTTTTTATTAAAAAAAGATAGGTACGCTCTAGACCGGAGTGAGAGATGGCCCCCCCCTATCATACTCTTACAATTAATATGGGTGGCACACTGTCCCTTGTAGCCTATCAGCATCTTCGCTTAATACTTGACTTTATCATTCTTGAAGTTTCAAACTCATCGCTTTTTCCCTCCTTCTCTTTTTTACGCATGGTGACTATTTTTCCTTGTCGCATCTTTCCCTTTATTTTTATTTTTATTATTATTATCATTTCTACATACGTGACTTTCTGCTCTTACCTTACCTTAGGTACCTTTACCCAACCTGCATTAATAATTATACCAGGGAATTAAGTTCCTCAAAACTACCACGCCGAGATTTAACTTATGCGGGTCTTGTTGTAATAAATTCGTTAAATTCGTACGAAGTAGTTCCCTTACGAAATTTGGGAATTCCAAGAGGCGCCCAATGCTTCATGAATCATAGTGTTGTTACATAGGTACGCTTTTGGTATGTACCTAACCTAGATGATTTATTAATATTATTACTACCATTTCTGCTTCTACTACTATTACTACTTCTATTTCTACTTCTACTACTTTTACTTCTACTACTTCTACTGCCACTACTACAACTACTGCTGCTGCTACCTGTTCTAATTCCTCCCCCCCAACCCGAATTTCCAAATATCACCACACAATACACAACACAAGACGCGTTGACCATCCCCGGCACCTCTCTGGCTGGGATAGGTAGTTTCTCAAACCATATTTCCTCCAGGGTTAAACTTGTCTTGTTTCTTCTTTCTCTTTTACTTTATCCCTTCCCGCCAATTAATTTCTTCTTCTTATTCCCCCCTCCCGAACAGATTTTACGGAACCAATTCACTTCGTCATTCAACCGCGCAAAAATCCTGTTGATTGATTAATTACTAGGTTAGGCAGTCGATCAATTAGGCCCGCCTAATTTTATTAAACCGACTCATTAGACCAGGCCCAGATTCCCGATTTGCCCATTCGGGTCATCCTACGCAATTGACTCTTTCTCCCTCTTAGTTGCCTTGCCGTCTTATTTTATTCTCATCTTCTCACTCAACGCCACCTATCCCAACAACAATTATAGCAAACGCGATGAAGGCAAAGCGTCCCGTCGGCCGGCCTCGTAAGAATTGGCCCGTGAAGGAGTCGGAACCTCCCAAAGTCCGAGTTGAAGTTGCGGATGACCAAGTCGTCGGCCATCTTAATGTGAGACCGCATGGTCATGCACGCAACGAACTCGAGGAACGAATCAACGACCTTAGCGATTCGTGGGAGACCGAGTCGCTCTTTGAGGATGTTATCGAAGACATCTCTGAGGATAGATTCATCAATGATGGTAATTACATATTTACTTTACTATCTATCCCCCTTCCCCCTTTCCCCCTTCCCCTTTCCCTTTTCTCTCTTTTCCCTTTTCTCTCTTTTTCTCTTATTAGTTAACTCTCTCCGTTGTTTTACAATTTATTCTAACGTGACCTTATAGTTGATGCTGTCACGGTAGAAGAGGCTGTGCAGTACCGCCAACAACTACGAGCTGTTGGACCCCAAGAGTTCTGCAAGCGCACAGTTGACTCTGGTGCAATTACTGTTAAGAAGTTATTGACGGCCTTTGGGATACGGCCGCCTGCATTCCTTGATGGGCTTCCAGATCATGCCTACTTCGGTTTACTAACTCTGGCCATGACGCGTGAGTTGGCTAAGCGCGCCAAGCTCCCTACGTATAACACAATTGACGACGCTGTGGCTCTGCTAAAAGCATCGCGAAACATTGTCGTCTTGACCGGAGCTGGAATTTCTACTTCGCTCGGAATTCCCGATTTCCGCTCAAAAGAAACCGGTCTCTACTCGCAACTCGAGAAGCTGGGTTTAGGGATTAGCGACCCTCAAGAAGTCTTCAACATAGATATCTTCCGGGAAGACCCGACCATCTTTTACTCGGTGGCAAAGGACATTCTTCCCGAGACCAAGGGATTGTACTCGCCGACTCACGCTTTCATCGCTAAGCTTCAGGACGAAGGCAAGCTTCTAACGAACTACTCGCAAAACATCGATAACATCGAAGCAAACGCGGGTATTAGACCAGACAAGCTTGTCCAGTGCCACGGTTCGTTCGCAACTGCTACTTGTCAGAAATGCGGCCACAAAGTCCAAGGCGACACACTCTTTGCCGACATCAAGGCTGGCAACATACCGCGATGCGGCAAATGTATTACTGCGCTCCGAACTAACGGCTCGGTGAAGCGCAAGCGCTCCTACAACAAATCTACCGGCAAGAAGACCCGGCGTAGGAGCACGGACGATGACGACGACGACAATGGCCAATACGATATCCCCGCTGCTGGCGTCATGAAACCCGACATCACCTTCTTCGGCGAGGAGCTACCGGATGAGTTCAGTCAACGGTTAGTTAAGCACGATCGTGACCGCGTCGATCTAGTCATCGTGATTGGCACTTCGCTCAAAGTTGCACCTGTCTCCGAAGTTGTGCCTTACCTTCCACCGCATATCCCGCAGATATATATCTCGCGCACGCCCGTCAGTCACATCAACTTCGACATCGACCTTCTCGGCGACTGCGACGTCATCGTTGCAGAACTGTGCCGTCGCGCGGGTTGGAATCTTAGCCACCCCATGGTGAAGCCCGATCAAAAGGTCGACGTTAAGCTGGAAGAGGGCTACAAGAGCCGACATGCGTTTACGGTGGTTACGCCGGATAGCTCACCGAAACAAGAACCGAAACTAAAACCGAAGCTGGAGCCATGACGTCTCCAAGACTATGAAGCAACTCACTCGCCTTCATAACAGGCACCTTAGGAGGTAGTAATTACGGCTAACTGCCTCTCGACACCAGTTAATTCCACTGATCATCACGTTCGCGGCACAAGGGTGGCATATCCTGGGGACGGCATTTATTCTTTCGCAGCAAGGCGTTCATGGACTTTCCTCTTTTGATGTTCTTTTCTAACTATCTCCTTTCGTCAAAATGGATATCACTTCCGGAATTCCTGTCGTTCGACCTGCAGCACTAATAACACTTTCCGTGCATACCTGGTGCCTAAGAACGATGCCAAGTGTAATTTGCGCTATAATCTTGGCGAAATAGAGTAGTAGATGCAGGCAGACGACGAGGGGAGATCGCATGAAGCACTCCGATTTTCCGGTCTCACGGCATTATGCAGACGGTCCAAGGAGAGAGGACGTGCCATCGAGTTATACCTCGGCACGGTCCGAAGTTAATTGTGCAATTTCGCCATTGAGAAGATGGCGTTTTTTTGATCGACGCTACAATTGTACGGTACGTTACCTTTGGCAGGGCGGAGGTAGATGAGAAAAACCATGTTATAGGCCAAGTCTACAGAGGGGTTTGCCTACCGGCAGCAAGGGGTCTTAATCGATCTACTTACTAGAAATGAGGTAGATAGGTAGTTGGTCTGTTAGACATGTCCGTAGCAATAGCACTGCGATGGCTTCTAGTAAATTTCATCATGATACAGTATGTTAATACTGACTGACTGGCTGACTGACTGACATATTTACATGCTGGTGCGCGGTGAGATGTGAGATGAGGTACTCGTAGGTAATTACCACGGAAGTAATATTAACAGGTAGCAAGAAAATAGCTCAACTATGACTGCTAAATGACTGAACTATCTTTTAGACTATGTTGAGTCTAGAGGCTCTAGACCAAGCCCCCTTTTCTTTTCTTTTCTTTTTGCTCCTAGACATTACATTCATTGGCGCTGCTGCGGTGTAAGACCAAGCCACGTCACGCCTGTCCTGCTTGATACCTGGGTAGGTACCTAGCTAGCACGGTCGTTTTCTCCAATTTACCTGTTCGTCGTGGTAGTTGCTGAAACATGGCCTGTCGTGGATCTGCGACATTAACTCACCAGTCTCAAACCGTTCCTTAGGTTAGGTTAGGTTAGGTAGTTTAGTGGCTAGCGATTAGTCCATTGAGGGTGACAACTCGATAGATCTGACTTGCCCCCTCGCTGTATGCTACTAAAACATCGAATGCATACATACCTCCTACGTAGTTAGGTACCTAGGTAGTTAAGAGTTTCTGTCTTGTTTGTATGGGATGCCTGCATATGAGGTAGGTAAGTAGGTACCTACCTATCGTGACAACCTGGCCCTCTCTCAAGCTTCTAGTTTACCTATGCGGAACACGCAGGGGGCTTTCCTGTTTAATATACTACAACTAACTGCCTTGGTAGGCGATAGTTGGCAACAAGGTAGACATATCTCTACATCGGTAAGGCTATCGAGCATTCCCAGAGAGATTCTAGTATTGCTGTCTTGACCAACGAGGAATACTCTTACGTCTGTAACTCATACTATAAGAAGTGTCACACACCGCGCTCTGGAATTCTTAGAAAACACCCTACATCGAGGCCGCCGACACGAGAAAGCTCGATCTCTCAGCCAAGACTATGGGGCCTAGGTAATGAAGGAGACAAGCTTACAGGTCCCGTGCGCTGGGCAAGGTGGTAATTACGGAGGTGGAATAGGAGCGCATACTATGAGTTATATGCGGTTTATCTTGAAGGGTCCTAGCGATTTATCTCAACAATAACTAGATACACTTAGTTACCTACCTATCTGTTCAGCCCGGCTTTGAAAATCCGTAGTTATATAAATATCTGAGGAAACGTACACTACGTATCGAAGTCTAGGATTGATTCGGGGTCATTATAATAAACAGTGCATGTTATAAAATTTATCTCAGGAAGAGACTTATAGAACTAACTGAGGTAGTTATAGTCTAATATCTGGCTGGTTTACATCAGTAGCAACGTCGTGACTACTGTCAGCTATATCCCCTAAGTATAAATTATTGACTACCTCTAGGTAGGTAGATATAGATACCGTCCTTTACGCAAACACTAGTTACTAAATAGTAAGACGGCTTAAATAGTAGTATCTCGAAACGACGTTACTACGATTGCTATATCTAGTCTTCGAAAGCCACTACTAATTACATTACATACTATAAGACTGTGTTAGATGCCCTTGAAAGAGATCAATTATCCGGGTATCCGCGCCAACATATCTAACTACCTCCTATTACGGGATCTGCATTTTGGTCTGAATGCTACACAGATGACCAACCTAATATAAAACGTAGAGCGCTCCTACTAGCAGCGCGAGTGGTATGAGTTACATTTCCTCCTGGTATGCCTATATTAAACTCTCGTACTTATCCAAACCCGACCCCTGGGATTGTTGCTGTTGCTGTTGCTGTTGCTGTTGTGGCGGTTGTGGGGTGGACTGGCTTTGTGCCATAGGTTTCATGGTGCCCATCATGTTGCTCATGCTGTTCATACTTCTGTTCATGCCTCCTAGTCCTGAGTTCACCATACTGTTCATGCTTCCGGCTGGGTGATGAGATAAGCCTCCGAGACTACTGGACGGTTGGGCGAATGATGATAGTGTCGAGCTCTGCCTCTGGGGACCTCCTGGCGGCGGAGGTAAGCTAAACCCTGAGGGCGTACCGCCTCCACTAGACGGTGGAGGGGGAAGCGAGAATGAAGATGATTGACTCGTAGTCGGCCTTGCTTGACCAAGGTTTAAATTTGACATTCCCGTAGTCACATTGCCGAAAGACGAAGCGGACGGAGATATAGGATTGGATAAGTTGGAAGCCCAAGGATTAGGTGTTGCTGCTGTCGAAGTGGACCAGTTGACTGTGGTGGGAGGGCTTTGGGGTATAGTCGACGTGGTCTTGGTTGCATTACCCATGGAGGGCTGTAAGGGCTGGGAATATTGGGTAGATGAAGGGGTTAGAGTGCCAAATGAATTAAGATCTGGAGTAACTGTTCGGAAAGAAGGTTGGGGTTTAGGAGCTCCGAAGTGACTGGGTCCGGTACCGGTACTAGAAGTAGGACTTGGTGTCGACCAAGAAAATTGAGGTGATTTGATCGGTGGTGAGATGACTGTTGCTGCCGTTGGGGTCGCGTCCCAGCCTACATCCATCGTGTCGTTCGTACTCGTGCTCGGTCCAGATTTCCCTTTCACTAGCCGCTCAAAATCGTCTTCCGTGGCCCCGTTCGTTGAATCAAACGTTGTTCCACTAACACCCCCAAACCCTAAGAAATCATCAGTAGGAGTCACCGCCCTTCCTCCGTTCACGGCGGAAAGTTCCTGCAACTTCTTCATTTGCTCTTCTTCAACCTTCCTTGAAAGCGACTTGATCAAGTCCATGAAAGACCGAAATTGTTTGAGGTCCAACAAGGGTCCTAAACTCATACTCCACAAGATAGGTAAGATATCCATGGCTACGAAGTCGGCATCAGCGTTGTCGCCCACTACTCGTAATACGTCCAGCGCAGCCATCATAACTGCAGGCTCTTTGGTTTTGATGGCCTTGATGAGCGGAATGATCTTTTCTTGCATCGTATACTTGTCTAGAGCGCTGGATGAAGACGTCCTTTTTTTCTCCGGGCTTATCCCGTCAAGCCCGTCATCCGCTGATGATGACTCGTTCGTGCCGCCGCAAAGAATGACGAAAGCTCGACATCCGCGGACCTTGATGGCCAAGCTGCTGGTCTTGCTGAAGACAGCAGCGACAATAGGGAACAGCTCATTCTTAATAGTACTAAAGTCCAAAACTGGTAATATAGCCGGTAGACCCCGTAGGGCGGCATCGACGAGCGAAGGCGTCGGGGACTCGATGGCTACTAAAACAATCGGCAGGACATCTAGACGACATTGTTAGCATGGGACCAAACGAATGAATCCAATATGTGCACGTAAATAGTAGCATCAAGGTGACATCAAACCCACGCTATCCTTAATCATGTGAAGGTATTCTATACTCATCACATAACACTTCATGAGTATTGAACTATGGTACGCAACAACGTAATTAGGAATGGTATGGCGAATATCGGCTTACGTCGGCCGACTACGTCAATTGATAAAGGAAAGACAGACATACCGTCTTTAAACTCTTTACCAGAAGAGTTCCCAGCAATCAGGTTAAGATTTTCTAAAACAACCATCAACCCAGCGTCCCTAGCCGGATCCTTTTCTTGTAATTGCTTAGCATTGACGACGAAGATTTCTTTTATCCTCGGCCGTATCTTCTCCGAGAACGCTCGCCTCGACGATGGCAACAGATCCATAATCTTGAAGACATTCTGAAGGATGAGAGACAACAAGTCCTTGTCTTTGAGTTCTTCCAACAGTGCTGGGAGTACTTTCTTCTCCATAACCGACTTGGGAAAGGACGGCAGGACTTTATTAAGACCTCTCATGAATTGAGCCTTCTCATTCGGAGTTTTAGCCGGGAAAGCGTCGAGGAATCGAATCGTGGAAACTAGAATGTTGTCAAAATATTCGCTCTCTTGGAATTCTCGGGCTGTCATGCGCTGCGCGGGGCGCCGTGTAATTAATCGGGGTAGTACGTGAGCCGAAAGATCCCTTGGGAGCGGTCTTTTAGACAGGAAGCCATTCCCGGACGACGGAACCGTCGAAGACGATGTGAATAATCTCTTATATGCAGATATACTCCCACTACTTTCTATGGGAGATCGATGAGGTGAATTGTATAATGCGACACATAGAAGGCCCAATGAGAACATGTCAGCTGATGTGGTTAGATTATTATCGAGGATGAAATCAGGTGAAGTATAATCAAGATTGATCTGGACGTGTCGTGGTAGCCTGGGATCTAAATTGAGAGCCTCCGAGAGGCTGATAGGCTGAACTGAAGTAGGCTTTGATGAGCCCTCTGGCGGGCTACAGAAAGCAAGTCCACTGACTTTCCAATCGGACTATTATCTCGTTAGCAAGATATCTCCCGAACATTGTTTTATGGTTCACAGCGAAGCACGACGATAACTTCGGTCGAGGGGACGAAGACAGGTTTTGCAAGGCTGTCCTCAGAACCAATGAAAAGTGACCAAACTGACCTTGGAATTAATTAGTACAGCATCCGGGGTGAGATTGGCATGGACGAGTCCTGCGTTCTCGTGGAGGAACTCTAAAGCCTTGCTAATTTGAAGCAACCCCTTCTGTATCTCAAGCTCGTCGATTTCTACATCACGCCTCCGTCTAGTACCGCCCGAGTCTTCCGTGACATATCGGCTCGACCGGCCCCCGACGCCGCTCGCTCTCTCCTGATCATCCTTCTCCTGTAACAGGCTTGCTAATGACGTAGTCACCGGCTCGGTGACGAACTGAAGACCTCCTCTAGTTTCCTCCACGGGCTCGACTAATTCCAGAATACTCGGATGGCGCAGTCTAGCAAGCGACGAGGCTTCTTTCTTCAGACGCTCCACCACCTCATCTATAGAGCGCTTAAAGGCCGCAGCACCCGACCGACCGAGCGAGCCCCCGTGCGACTCTAGCGACTTCCTCTCGAAGACAAAGACGGAGTACGTCTTGCCTGTCGACTTCTTCTTCGCATCGTATATCTTCCACGGACCGGCTGTGGAGGTTACGGTTTGCGAAACGGAATAGTTGGAATTGATGTGGGAGGTGAAGCTCTTCAGCGAGGAGAACATGGTTGGCGACGGCGTGTTATGCGACGACTAGTAACCATCATATCGTAGCGCCGCGCGTAGAGATAAACATGCGTTTGCGATCCAACGCTCCCCCAATACTCAAACCCTCCAGGATGACGATCGTGTTGCTCCTCCGGCTAATCGGCAGTGGACTCGACAGGTCGTATGAGATAGGTTAGACGAAATGTTCCCCCTTTCCTATGCTATGTAGGTAGGTGGTTTAGGTGATAGAATCCCGTGGCTGGTTGTACTTAAAAATGACGTACGTGGACGGTTGTAAGGACGAGGCTGTTCCTCGAGTTGATAGAATGACTTTACTTGGGTATCATTCAATAAAGTTTAACTACTAACCTAACCTAGTTATCTGCATGTGTAAATCTACAAATTCAAATGCCAAGCCTAAGCTCTTGTCCAGCATTCAGGGGTCCCTTGCTGCCTCAGTGGCGGTGCAAATATGTACCTATTCCATCCATTCTAGACCCCTTTACGCCACAGATACCAAACCTAGGTAGATAACCACAGCTGCAGGTCGGCATAAAAACGCTCTTGCTATTGGTCCCGTGTTGCCCGTTAATGCATATTTAGGGCGCACATGTACCTACGCTAGACCCCTCCGAGATCGCTTGCATCTCTTACCGTATAGTTTTTTTCTTCTCTTTTCCTATTGAATCGGGTCATGGTTGTTGTTAGTTTGCTAAGATTATAAAGGGAAATCGGGGCTATTTTAGTTACTATCGTTCGGGTCCGTCCATAGAGCATTGAGTCAAAGGAAGCAGGTTGTACAATTGGGTCTAATTGATCCCATTTCCAAGATACATAATCTTTTTCTATTCCTGCTTCTTTTCTGTTTCGTAGCACACCAGGTCTGATCTAGACGATCTAGAAACTCGACTACAAACAAAGTCCGAATTATTGTATATTACTCTCTTTTCGCCAATGCTTCGACAACTTCTTCCGCGGTGCGGGAGAGCTCTAAGAGCTCCCGTCCCGCGTTCTTCTTATGCATTGCCCGCATTCCAGCGCGCATCCAGATGGTATAGCATCCAGCCCGAGGCAGCCTCGGTGGCAAAACCTCTGGATATAGATCCTACGAAGTTATCTATCACTAAGACACAGTCGCCTAAGACCCCTAAGGACCCCGCGGAACTCGTCTTTGGAAGGGAGTTTACAGGTACGCCTAACTCCTCGTTCTGCGGATCTCCTTATACTACGACTCAAATAGATAGATAGTACGCTAACTTGTGCCATTGCCAACGCTTGCAGATCATATGTTGACGATAGAATGGACTAAGAATGACGGCTGGCTCACGCCCACCATCCAACCCTACCAAAACCTCTCCCTCGATCCCGCCACTTGCGTCTTTCACTATGCTTTCGAGTGCTTCGAGGGCATGAAGGCGTATCGCGACAATAAGGGCCAGATACGATTGTTCCGCCCCGACAAGAACATGGAGCGCTTCAATAAGTCCGCCGCCCGCATCGCTCTTCCCACTTTCGGCCCTACTAGTTTGATCGATCTGATTGCCAAGTTCGTCAAGCTTGAGCAGCGCTTTATTCCCGACGGCCGCGGTTACTCCCTGTATCTGCGCCCGACGCTCATCGGCACGCAGAAGACCCTGGGCATCGGTGCGCCGGGTTCGGCTCTACTTTTCGTCATAGCGTCGCCCGTGGGTCCCTACTACCCCACCGGCTTCAAGGCCGTGTCGCTCGAGGCCACCGACTACGCCGTACGAGCTTGGCCCGGCGGCGTAGGCGACAAGAAGCTTGGCGCCAACTACGCGCCCTGCATCGTCCCGCAAATGGAAGCCGCCTCCCGCGGATTCCAACAGAACCTATGGCTATTCGGACCCGAGGAATACGTGACCGAAGTTGGTACTATGAACTTATTTGTGGCCATCCGCAATAAGGAGACGGGCCAGAAGGAGCTCATCACCGCGCCCTTAGACGGCACCATCCTAGGCGGTATAACGCGCGACTCGATCCTAAGCCTTGCGCGCGAGAAGCTTGCACCTGAGGGGTGGTTGATCTCGGAACGCAAGATCACAATGCCGCAGCTGCACGAGGCGTCCTTAGACGGGCGCTTGATCGAAGTCTTCGGTGCGGGAACGGCGGCCGTCGTCAGCCCCGTACGAAAGATCAGCTGGAAGGGCAAGATGGTGGACTGCGGGCTAGCTGAGAACGAAGAGTCGGGAGAGGTCGCCAATAAGATGAAGAGCTGGATAGAAGCTAGGCAATACGGAGACGAGGAGCATGAGTGGAGTCACATATGTTAGAGAAAAAGCGAGTTTAGCATGCTTTGTCTTGTCACGAACTGTTCTATATCCGCATAGATGGTGTAGATCCGGCGCAATGGCGTATTCACTTACCTGGCCTGTAAAAAATATCGTTAAATTTAAACCCGATTCGAACAGGGATGGCTAAAGATTATAGAGTAGGAGAATTGCGCAGCAGAAGAAACTGAATTGTAGCTTGTAGGTAGCTAGCCCCCCTCACCAGCTCGGGAGGCGATCCGTCTATGATGGGATTCTCTAATCGAAGCTTCACCGTCGCTAGAAGGGCGAGGTAGCACGAGAGTCAAACAAAAAAAGGAAAGCCGGGTTTCATGTACAAATAGAGCCTCGAACTAGTGTACCGCAGTTACCATTCCCGTTAATCGCACTCTATATGGTTGGTATCCATCACTTCTTCTCGGGGTCCTCGAGGATGCCTTCGGCTTCTAATCTCCGTCGCGCCTCTTCTAGAGCCCATGTTTGTATTCTGAAAAGCAGATGTGTTAGCCAATGCTATTATATCCCGGATAAGAGAAATGTGGGATAAGATGGAGCATAATGAATGCCATATCCCACGTGCGATAGGACTGAGTATGGCATCATCCTAACCCCTTCTTCCTCCATCCAAGACTCAAAGTGGAAAACTCACGAGGTATCAGGCTTGAAGCCGTAAGCGACAGCAGCAAGAGCCAAGCTACCGCAGAATCCGTAGAAGAAAGGGGTCTCCCATCCCTCCTTTTGGTACTTCTCGCCGGGCTTGACGCCGAACAACCAACCGGTCGGAGGGTCGTATTGAGGGCCGTGGGAGGCCGGAGCGCGCGGGGTGGCCGAGAAGGGTCTGGTTGTGGTCTTTTGATTTTGCTGCAGGGCGCGCGTGGCCCGCACGGCGGCGTTTGGTCGGACGGCGGGCATGATCTTGTTCGGTTTTCGCTTGTTTAAATGTGACTTTGACAAAGTCCCCTCTATAGTTTGGACCTTGCTCCTTTTCTTCTGCCCTTTTCTTTTGCTCTTCTCCTTTTCCCTTATCCGGTGTTCGAAGTGTTTCGTCGAGGGTAATCGTAGGTGTCTTAGGGAAGGGAGTAGGTGAGCGGGTGGTGGCGTATGTTAGGATGTCGTGGTAGAGTGGAGATTGGACTCGTTCTGTGTCGAGATTCGATGGGTGAAGTCAGTTCGCAGTTGAGCGACTTAGCAGCCGAGCAGTAGCCAATGGATTAACTAATGATGGTGGGTCACTAAAGCTTTCACGTGATCTGTAGCCGGGCAGCCGGGAAAACCCTTCTAGTCTGTCGGCTCGGTAATTCCGACCTATTTATTTCCACTTGCACCCGATCTTTTTTTTAATTCTTTGTCAACGCAACAACGTTTCTTCATGGAACCACGCCGCATGTCGCCGCGTCATTATTCTTTGCGGTGTTCCTTTAGGCCAGCAGCAAGTGTAAGTTCTATTGCATTTCATTTTCTATAGCTTTCTTTATGATGATCCAATCTTCTAAGAACAGCCAACTGAATAACCATGTGGATTAAAATTCATCAAGCTCAACAGTCTGATTCATTAAGCATATATGCATTACTTGTTTTCCATTTCTAGTTCTGTTCTAGTGTTGCTAACTTGTACTAGGTTGCCGTATTCACATTTATCAGGTGTATGCGTGGATTAACAGCTTCGATGCCTTTGATTCTTTGTCGCCAGCGAGCAGACTTGGTAGGTGATAGTGTATGAGAAATGGCACAGAGGACCGCTGAGATTTTTAAGCATTGCTTGGTTCTATAGACCTAATTAAATACATGAGTGAATAAATTAAACCTTGATTTCTTTTCATTATGCTATTAACTACACCCGAACGTGAATAGACTTCATATGTCTATCAATTACGCTCATAAGTAGGGTCATCTTGAAGTTGCTTCACCATGGTCAACTGCATTTACCAGTCCAAACCCGAAAGTTCAGGCTCGTTAATATGCTGTCAAATATATATATTGGTTCTCTCCTTTTAAATATACTATACCCTCTCCAGGTATGCTATCTCACACAACCCTATCAAACACAATAACCCCCTCATTCCCATCCTCCAAAAACTCCATCTTCAACTTATCCACCGTCCCTTTAACGCCAAGTTCGAACTGAGCCCGAGCCCGCTGCCCATTGAGTAAGTTAGGCGTGTTGAGCATATCGATGACCACCGCCCAGAACTCCCCCGAGACATGGTGGAAGTCAAACGTCATCTGCCACTCCATATCGTCCCGCAGAGCTCCAAGTTCCCCCTTCGCATTTGCCGAGTCCTCATCTGTCAGTTGCAGTGTGATGTTCTGATACGCCGGGTGGGAGTAGACTCCGACGTACTTCTCAAGTGGCAGCGCGCGAGGCAGTGGCGGGTCTGCGCGTTCCGGATATAAGTCCTGAACCGCTGTTTCGGCGAGCTTGAGCTGGGTGTTAAGTACTTCCTCTCCCCTGTTTATCCACATCAGTCCAAAACCCCTTTTCCTAGCCTTCAAGACGAAGAGGTAGCAGAGAAGGCAATGTCTAGGTAGTTTTCAAGAGCAGGAGGCGAAACTCACCGGGTAACCCAGTCAAACCGCTCCCCCTCCGGGACTCCCAACTTATCGTCAATCAACTTCCACACAAGCTCAGTGCCCACGAGATTGCTCGTCAGCGCCGTGTTCCCCAGCGCAACCACTCCGTACCCCAGATCCGGCAAGAAGTAAACCTCGGCGCCGTATGCCTCCATGCCCCCGCCGTGCGTGAATATCCGCCAGCCCTTATACGTGCTGAGTTCCCAGCCGAGCGCGTACGCCAGCGGAGCATCGAAGTTCATCCGCATCTCGGGCGGCATCGCAATGCGGGCTAGTTTAAGTTCGCGGTGTGCCTCCTTGGGCAAGACCGGGCAGCCATTTTCGTTGTCGTCGCTGCTATCACCGCGGATCAGGCATCGGATCCATCGTGCATAATCTAGCACGTTGCTCACGATGCCACCGGCACCGCTCGCAAGATCAAGGCTTCCGTATGGGACTGAGATGAAGCCTTGCCCTTTCCCTTGTCCACCCGCATTTACATCCCTATCTTCTTCTTTATCATCGCCCCTCTCAACTTTCCCTCCCCCTTGATAATCCCAATAATACCCCCGCGCCACCTCCCTCCCCGCCTCCAGCGCATCCCCCACGCTTAAATACGTACCATCCATACCCAGCGGATCCCAGATGCGCTCGCGCATCACAGTCCCCAGCCACTCCCCCGTGAGGGTCTGAATCGCGTGCGCAACCACCATATACATGAGATTGCAGTAGCGCCAGACGGTGCGCGGCTCCGAAACCATGGGCAGGTGTCTCAGGCTGCGGACGACGTCGCGCACGGTGCCCGGGTGCCGGTCCGTACCGTACCGTCTGGCGAGAGCCTTGTCGTGCCGCGGGAACCCCGTGCGGTGCGAGAGCGCGTCCTCGAGGCTTAGGTGCGCGGTCGCCCACTCGTACTCTGGCCCGAGGACGAAGTCGTCTCGGATTATGTGCGAGATGGGCGTCTGCCAGCTCAGAGGAGACAGTGTTTCCTCAGAGGACGAGAAGTTCCCTGATGCGATGAGGAGGGATAGGATGGCTGCTGTGAATGCTTTGGTCGTGCTGCCGGTGTAGTATAGCGTTGACGGCGTCGCGGGCGTCGAGGGGAAGCTGGCGATGCCGTAACCCTGTGTATATTGTTAGTTTGGAGTTGTATAGTTTGTATGGTATTGTAGTATTGTAAATATAAGGGGTAGCCTTGGTGAAGACCTTAGTTTCTAGAGACAATATAAGCTATCAATCAGTTTGACATGATGTCTGATATAGAATAGCAAACACCAGTAAAAGCCATCCGATCCTACCTTCGACTATCACGCAATAGACCCCTTCGCCTCCGGGTTCTTGAGCTCTCCCAGCAGTTTCATCCCATTACCTGCCTCACTGCCGCCCTTATGCAATATTTTAAATCCCCTCACATCCTCTACCACGATCACCCCCAAATAAGCCATCATTCAAAACCAGCAAATCCAAAGCAAAAAAAGAATTCACACTACAAACCTCAGCCCACGTATCCTCCCCATCGACAACAGCAACCGACACACCCGGGACTTTCCAGCGGTCAAGCGCCGCCTTTGCAAAAGCCTCGAAATCAGAATCAAACGGGCTTTTCCTCCCCTCGCCCTTTTCTTCCCCGGCAGATAGGACCATCTGGCCAGTCCGCGTCTGTCCTAGCAGTGGACGCACAACTGTCGCCGCCGCTATGCAGAGCCCGGGTTTCATCTCAGGTCCAGACTGCTGTAGTGAGATAAGTAAACCCGCCGAAAATGTACCTAAGATTTAGGTGCTTCTGAGTTTCACCACTACATAAATAAATATACCAAAACCCAGCTATCCCAGAAAATATAATTAAATGAGAATCGCTTATACGTAATGAGCTATCCTGCGATGTAGAAGTTAAAAAGGGTTGATGTTACTAATTCGGGGGGGATTTGTTAGAAACCCCGCCTTACGATTCTGACACTTCTCATGCATTCGTACGGCGCTGAGCTTCCTCGCATTCTATTTCTAATAGAGGCAACTGCCTGAGTTAGGTATTTACCGGTGCATATAACGGACGCCTTTTCTCTTAACAACCATGGAACTCACTATACCTGCCCGGCATTCAAAGATGGCTGTACGTAGGTAAGCACACTGGTAAGAAATGCATAATGTTACTACGTAAAAGACAACAGGTCATCATAGGTTATGTAGGTGGTAGGTATCTGACCTAAGCTTAGGGACGTTATCATGACCAGGCCAGCATCACATAGGTACCTATACATATACACGTAGCCGCGTAACTCATCATTCGAATGAAGAAAAGTCCCATGCAACCTTGCAGTCGCTCTCTGAACTGTTTTCTTGTTCGGGTATTTTCTCTATAAAAAGAATCGCACCTAGAAATAAAGCCACCACTACCGCCAGCACGCCATCCCATCCGCCTTGTCATAATCATCTCACGTCAAACGCAGCCGTTGCACATGTAGCCAACGAACCCGACCTCGTTATGTCCAAGTAAAAACCCTCCCGCAGGAGGGTTCGTCATATGCAGCTGGAATATCTCGACCTTTGTACACTGGCTAAATGTATAAACAGCTAGCTCCAGGATGTAGCATTGAGTCTTTTCTCAACACGACGGAAAATAAAGTCGACGCGTTCATAGAATAAAGACATCCCTACACGAGTCACCGCCATCTAAGTTCACCCGTTTCCTCCCCCTACAATAGTTCCCATACTCTCGATTGTTTGATAGTATAAGATTACCTTTTGCTAAGAGCCCTCGTTGCTCGACTTGTCTCTTGGCTCCGGGAAATATTTAGAGCAGCAAATTAAGTTAACTGGTCTTGCGGCTGGCGAGGTTTCAATGGTACCTCAAAACAGTCAATAGGATTGAAAGATTGCTGGCCCTTTTAAAGCTCTTCATCTTCGCCGAACTGGAGTTGAACTTTAACTTGCTCTTCTTTTATCCTCCCCTCCTGCTCAGCGGTAGCCCTGCCCAGCACATCACCCAAAGCCGACGGGAAATTGATAGAACGATCCGGTGTCTCGTCATCTGCGCGTTGCTTCTTTAGAGGACTTCCTATGGTTGTTTCGCCATTGAATGCATTCGCAAGCAGATTTGCAACAGAGTTGGGCATAGGCTGATTGCTTGACGTAGAATCTGTAGGGGTCGATTCTCCGCCGGTGGGACCTGCGCTAGGTGACTTTTGAGAACCTGACGCACCCGCAGCATCTGGTTCTGTGGAGTGCTGTCGCTTAAGCTATCGTAGGCCTATTAGTAACATTCACTATACATAAAATTGAAGCGTGTCAACTTACACGAATGCGGTCAATACCGGCTTGTAGCTCCCCAGTAATCTTGGCATCTTCCGGTGCTAGGTGAGTCTTGACGTCCTTATCGTCAGAATCTGCCATCTTAGCCAGAGGATTGTCATCATTATCATCATCGTCGTCACTATCTTCATCCATGAGGTTGCCGTTGGCACCGTTACTCTTCCTGCGAGCCTTTCTCCTCTTTGCAGCTTCAGCCTCCTGGTCTCTGAAAGCCGAAAAGCCTACTGTGCCAGTAGTTTTGAGAGGGCCAAGCCCCGAAAAGTCGAGTTGGGTAGACCGCCGCTTTGTACCCGGCGCCTTCTGGTCGCCCTTTGCACTGGGGAATAATCCCATCTTACTAAGTTGGCCTGATAGCGCGTTAGTGGTGAATAAATGTAAAACTCGACTAAAAGTTGCTTACGTTGGCCACGGTAGAAGAATGTAAATACCGCATAGGGCTTATCCGGACCGTCTATACCAGTCACGGTCTGAGTACTAATTGTCTTAGGATCGAGCGTCTTTGGCTTAGCAAAACTAGTGGTATGCTCAACATCGGCATCGATCGCTCCATTATTACCCCCCTTGGTCCCACCATCGCTCTCGTCGTCGTCATCGTGGGCATCAAATTGTGGTGAATATTCTCCCTTCTTAATCTCTCCAGAAGCAATCACGCGGAACATAGCCACTTTGATCTGGCCAGTAGCCTCGGGGGGTTCGTCGTCGTCAGACATAGAGGAGTCGTCCGAATCATCAGGGGTTGCTAGCGGTGACTGATCTTCTCCCCCATACGCCAAGGTATCGCGGGGACGAGGGGCCTTCTCCGTTTCTGCGTCACCGCCATGAGGGGTGGACCTGTGGCGGCGATGACGTCGCTCGAACTTCTGTCTTCGCTTCTCAACCTTCTCTGCGGCATCGTGGCCCTTGAGATCCAAACCATTAAGCCACCGTTCTAAGCCGACCTCTCGAAATAAAAATTCACGTTCAGCGAGGCCACCGCCTTCGCTCTCGGGAACTTGAACCCAACGACTATTAACCCAGGTTTCCTCTCCTGGTCGCAGTAGAGTGGCGACTTCTTCCTTAGCTCGTCCATCGAAGTAGATGTAGGCAGCAATGGTCTCGTTCTCCGAGTTCGTCATGGGAATATATGGTGTGACCGTATTGGCATGCTTGGAAGGATCAGAACCAGTGGACATCAGAGGTCCCGCGTAGAGAGGCTTCGGGTAGGGATTGGTTGCAGTCGCTTTCGGAGCTGTATAGGGAATGGGATGACCGGGTGTTAAGAGCGTTATCGAAATGGCGAACTTGGCTGCCTCATGTTTAGAGGTATCCGGGTTTAGCTGAGGTTGAGGAACAGGTATGTATGTGCTGATGCGAGATAGACGAGACTGCTTTTGCATGCCATATTCCGGGAGCGGGGCAGAATTCGCATGGATGCTCACGGCGATGCCCTTGAAGCAGGGCATCGTTACTAGATATAGACCGTAGTATCGGACAAGGTAACAGGGGCTTAAAAAGAGACGCGAGGGTTATCGCTGTCGTGTCCGAAGGGAGTGTAGTCGAGGAGGGGTGGTGGTGGTGAAGAATATAGAGACCTGGTCGGAAAAAAAAAGTCTGCGAGCTGTTTGTAGACAAAGACTCGATAAGATACTGTGCGAGTTCGGGGATCGTTCGATCGCCAGTTTGTAATTGTCGGTCTAGGTTTGGTAGAGAGCTGTAGTTGGGAAGTGGGAAAATGGTAGGGGTGAAGAAATGGAGGGTAGGAAATAAGAGGCTGCTTGTTAAGAGGTGCTTGGGTTAGGTACCTACATAGGTAGGTAGGTAGAGGTAGGTATGTAGTAAGGTAGTAGGGAAGAGGAAGAGGAACAGGAACAATTTGCAGGTCCTCCCCGGCGGTGTGCAAGTTGCTCACGAAGCTATAAGAGCCAACGTAACGTATTAAACTGCGAACCAGAAACCAAGTATTTCCTACGAGCAGTTGATTTTTTTATAATGTGCAAATGCTTCGTATTTATTGCTGACGCTTTTATCGAAGTCGAATTAAGTTAGGTAATTTTTGGTTAAAAGTCAATGAGGACGAGCGAGCGGAAAAGAATTCACTGTGCAAACCGGGGATTCAAGACTATTCATGTACCATACAGTACCGAGCTTTTGAGTCAAAAAATAAGTAAAAGGTGTGTGCATGTGTATATGTCTTGCAAGTTTTAAAGCTGCAATATATTTATACGTAGAAATCGTAAAAAGTGTAGAAAGCGTAGAAAGCTATCGTGGGTAAAAAAAAATAAATAAGATGAAAAAAGGTAGGGTAGGTAAGTTTTGGATGAATGGCCTAGGCCTTAGGTACCTCTATCTAGTTCGCCCTGTTGCTGCTATTGTATTTGGTGGGCAGCGGGCAGCGGGCGGGCAGTGGGCAGTGGGCAGTGGGCAGTACCTCATAGCAGCAGTAATAGCAGTATGTAGTGGCAGAAAAAGCGAAGTTTTGTTACATGTTCCAATGGATGTTGCAATGAGAAAAAAAGGCTTAGGTCGAGTCCTGGTTCGGTTGTTAATTGATGGCCCAATGGCGGGGGAGACCAGAATATTAATTGATTGGCCAACCGCGATTCTGGGACCACCCTCGTCACCTGAACACGTCAAAGCTGCTACGAAGCTGCGCTACGCTGTCTTAAGCTGACTTACATGCAACAGATGCATCCATTTACCTCCGTCTTGCACTTATATGCAATGTATCGGTCCGCTATAAACTTTACATACTTTGAGGTACCTAACTACATGCAGGTAGCGTACCTTAGGTACCTACATACACTAGGTACTGTGACTATGTACATGTACCCAACCGTAGGTAGGTAGGTAGTCAGCTATTCAGCCACCTCCGTACATATTTAATAGGTATATTACATTACATACATACATAGGTAGGTAGGTAGGTAGGTACCTGTTTATATCTCCCCGGATAGATTTGATATCTTACTTGCATGGCCGAATAGATATCTACCTACGTAAGTAGATTACTGAGATGCGGGTGTTACGGTTCGGTTAGCATTTGGAGAATGTGGAGAATAACAGTTGGAAACCGAGCACCTGTTAAAACTAATTGTACTCTAGTAGCACAGTACATAAATATTATTATCGTCGAAACTACCCAGATTTAACCATCATGTGGCACCCTGGGACTAGTGAAGTAGCGACTCGGCTTTTCTATAATTTAAACTGGATAACTCACCATGATACGTGGCGAACATACTTGTATTAAGTAGGCTCGAGAGGGGCATCTCGGTCTACACTAACAAATTCTTCCCTTATCAAGATCTACCTCCTCGCGATGATCGTCTGCGTATACTACCCCCTTTCTCATAACTCGAACTAGCACCGGCGCCCTTTTCCCTCCAAACATCTTCCCCATCTTCCTCGTCGTCCGCTGGTTGATCTGCCAATGTTTCTCGTTCCGGTGTCTCCTCCTTGATATCCACATCATCATCATCGTCTTCTTCTTCTTCTTTCTTGACTATTTCCTCTCCCTCACTATGGGAGTCTCCCGCCCCAGCGTCGAAAAATCCCGTGGGACCGGGCGGTGGTCTGATCCAAGGATCACCCGCGGCTCTGGCGTTTAGTTTATCTTCCGGGCCTCTAGGTTTCTGGTTAGAGATGAAGGAGCTTAGGATAAGCCACGCTAGTCCTGTCGATAGCATCTCAGCTATCCAGAAAACGGTTGTGCAGACTATAAACGACATTATGCGGTGATTATACATAGCCCAGCGGATCCCTGTCAAACGGGCGACAAGAGTGATAGTAGCTGAGTATACCTGGAGCGTCTGGCCAGCTTGCACTTCCACTAGTATGCTCATCGGGAGGATTTCGTTGAACTCGACGAGCTCGCCCATCGGAACCCTAAGTGTTGTCATCTCCGATGCGCTAGGATACAGGATATGGTATGGTAGGAAGAGGACACGCGACACCGTTTTCACGAGGGGGTCTGTATACGGGATCAGGGCAGGCCGGCGGCTCGTGAAAACTACGGTATCTTCCTTCACATGCGAGAAGGGGTCCTCCCCTGAGAAATAGTAAGCAAACGCTGGGTTGCCTGGCTGAGTCTTCATCCCGAATAAAGTGACCATAAAATTTCCCTTGTCAAGGTTCGTAGGCGATCGTGGTAATGTTAATTCTACTGATATATCATAGGCCTGTTCGAGCATGAGGTTTGACGAGACTGATGTGACGCCGTATGGATTCAGGCCGAAGCTATTGGAATAACACCGCACATTAATCTCTGCAGTCCTGGTAGGCAGGAAAAGGCACTTACTCATATTGAAGGTGTATAGGGAGAGATATAACCTTCTTAGGCACGTAGTTATAGTAGAACACGGGATAGGCCAGAGCAGCAATAGATAAAAGTACCAAGGACGCGGAGAAGAACAGTGCAGCGCTGAGATATGTTCTCTTGGCAACTGGGGATGTCGCAACTCTATAAGAGCCTTTTACATATTCCTATATATGTATATGCATAATCAGCGAAAGGGATATCTAAATCAAAAGTTACACTCTTTCGCTTGAATGCTTGAAGCTTCTCATGTGTAGTAGAAGCATGTGACTGACCATTTTCTAAATAAGGTAGAAACCCCATGCGGCGCCAGGTCTTGTGATGCTCTTGAATTCGTGCTGTTAAAATAAGCTCCGGAAATAATTAAAAGTAGAAGAGTTGTAGATTAGGATCATAATATAATCTAAAATTGTGAGACTCGAAGCATGTGATGATGTTTGGGTTTATGTACCGTTATTAGTGGCTGGTGGCACGTTAGGTACGATGTAGAGCTTTGACGGAGTTCTTGGCAGCCGACACACTTCCTAACCTAGTAGACTTCCAGCTGCCCCTCCGCGACGGATGTCGACGTCATGTTGATGACTAACCTCATCTTAGATTATACATAGAGAGAAACATCACCCATCCAGCCATCATCACCTACTAAGGCGCCTCTAAGCTTTAATCATTGAAACCTTATTTTTATATCGCCGCATAGAGGCAATTCCTGGGAATAATGATAATAGGCTAGGTTAGGAGGTACCTAGTAATTATTCATATTCTAATATTAAGAAAAAGAAAAAGAAAAAAAAAGGTCAAAATGCAATCTCGTATTAACTCCCCGTTCTTTAACGGCCCTAGATAGCCAGCCTAGCTGGCAATGAATAATAACTTGCACCGAACGTTCCCCCGAACGTGCGAAAGCTGCTCTCCCAAGAATAGACGAACGGTATTCCAACCCAACCAAATAGTCGCCTGCCTGCTTGCTGATCCATATGTCCTCATCACATCCCATAACATAGGTACGTATTCACATCAAACAAACGGGTAAATACCAACTTTCATGAGCCTCGTCAGTCTTTATCTCGTCAATCAAGAGCAGAGCCAAGGGCCCTTTAAGTGTTGGCCTTAACAAGGCTGCAGATAATTACTAGGTACCAACCCGCCTCTACCAACGCCTTGTCCTGAATGAATTTCAGCTTCCCACCATCCGTCATCCTGGTGTCGGAGAACGGCTAGGACATCTCCCTTAGCAAATCCAAGCTCCTCGGGGATTGCTGCTTGGTACATGTACAACGCTCGAGCTATAAAATTGTTAGTGTCTGCGTAGTAACCAAGAGAAAAGAAAAGAAACGAAATAGCCATACCGTAGTGTAAAATGGCACGACCCTCTGGCGTGTACTGACGGCTTGGATCTGCTACGCTCTGGCTTCGCTGTCTTGAATTCTCTGCTACCGGGTCTCGTCCGTCGTAAAAGGTCATGGCCCGTGAGCTCGAACTTGTACCAGGTCTACCATTTCCTCTTCCACGCGTGGATCCATATACAGACCCATCTCCAACTGGAGCAAGTTGCATAGCCATCTCTTCAGCTCTACTGGTTGGGCGATTGTAATCGTTACTATAGATGGATGGAGACTTCGCTCTCATGGAATTACTCGGTGACTGATGCCCGTAGTATCCTTGTTCCGGCCCGCGCTTTACCGACATACTAGGTTGTGGTGAGTTTCGTTGTTGAGAACCACCATACGATATTGGTGATGCTGGTTGAGGCGAGTTTCCTCGTCGCTGGGTCGCACTATACGAAATCGGCGACGCTGGTTGTGGTGAATTTCCTCGCCTTTGGGTTGAACTATAAGAAACTGATGGTGCTGGCTGTGGTGAATTTCCCCGTCGCTGAGTTGCGCTATATGAAATGGGTGACGCCGGTTGCGGCGAGTTGCCTCGCCTTTGGGTTGAACTGTATGAAATTGATGATGTCGGTTGCGGCGAGTTGCCTCGCCTTTGGGTTGAACTGTATGAAATTGATGATGTCGGTTGTGGCGAATTTCCCTGTCTTTGAGTTGAGCTATAAGAAACTGATGGTGCTGGTTGTGGTGAATTTCCCCGTCGCTGAGTTGCGCTATATGTGATTGGAGATGCCGCCTGTGGTGAACTCTGCTGTTGGGTACCACCATACGTACTAGGTGAAGCTGCCTGTGGCGAGTTACGGTATTGACTACTACTGTACGGGTTTGGCGATACCGACCGTTGGCTTTGACGTGTCTCTGGCTGTCGCGTCTCAGGGTGCATCCCAGGCCGAGGAGAAGCGCTCCGTGGAGGCGCCGGTGATGCTGCACGAGGCATTTCGCTGCCTCTCGTCGTAGGTCGAGAAGGAGTACCACTGAAAGATTGCGTCCCGCTATATGCTCCGGACCCAGGACGCTTCGCGCTGAACATATCCCTGGTCTGTTCTACATATTTTCGTGACGCCTCTTGCATTGCTTTAGATGTAACAGCTGGGGGCGGAACTCCAAGTCTTTGTATCTGCATATCGTATGATGGCGGTGGGGTACCTCTCATACCAGAGGCCACATCACTGCTTTCCCTAGATACGGGTACGGAACGGGACGGCGCTTGAGATCTGTCGGGTACAGGCGTAGCGATACCGTGATAGTGATCGGCCGATATTCGTCCAGCAGCTTGCTTATTACTAGCAACACCCTTCAGCTCCGCTAGGGCTTGAGCGATCGGGTCTTGCTCCTCTTGGGGAGGTGTATTATCATCGCTGGTCTGTTTTCTCTTATCGGTATTGGCCACGGGGAATACGTTCTGCCCAATATTCAGGGCTAAGCTTGCGTTCGCTTCAATAGGCTCGGGACTTGCTGTCTTCTCTACTCTATCTGCAATAGGGTTTTGAGACACTGGATTCTGAGGCTCTGGTGGTTTAAAGGCTTGATTTCGCCGAGAGCTGACCGTGCCATGAGTACTCATCGCGCTCTGTGAAGCCACAGGTCCCCAAGTATTTCTGTTCGACGCCTTCACGTCTTTGATGCTCTTTCTACGGAATGGGCTGTGATTCTGAAAGAACCCACTCTTCTTTTTTTGCATTTGCTTTTCTGGCTGTGCAACCACCACGGGATCCTGCTTTACTGGTGGCACTTTACTGCTTTGTGGCTCTTGACTAGAGAAAGATGTTGGGTTCGAGTATTCGCTATTATCATCACCGCTTGAAGGCCGTGCTGACAAATTCGAGCTCGTCGCCGAATTCATGCCATCCGTACGACATAGCATTGTCATACCATCCATAGGATACGGGTCGTGGGGCACCGGTGCAAATTTGGAAGTATCGTATGGCTGTACCCCATTACTCCCTTTCCGACGATCTTGTGGAGCCATGACGGCCACTGAAGTGTTCTGTGGTGATATAACTGATTCTCTACTGGCAGATGGTGGCGGCTCATTGCGTGGTGGATCCCGAGGAGTAGGAGGATTAGTGTCGTGACGTTGAAGATCCCTGGTAAAAGAGGTATTTGATTCATGACGTTGTATATCCCGAAGAAACGAGGGGCTAGGATCGTTACGCTGTACGTCTCGAGGAACAGGAGGATTAGGATCGCGGCGTTGAATCTCTCTTGTGAGGGAAAGGTCAGGTTCGTGGCGCTGTAATTCCCGGGGTGCTTCTCGAGGTGCTTCTTGGGGAATTTCACGAGGGATTTCCCGTGGCAATTCCCGTGGCAATTCCCGAGGTATTTCCCGGGGTATTTCGCGCGGCATCTCTCGCGGCATCTCTCGGGGAATGGGAGGATTAGGATCCCGGCGTTGTATTTCTCTCGTCATGGAGAGGTCAGGTTCACGACGCTGCACTTCCCGAGTATACGAAGGAACAGGGTCATGACGTTGAATCTCTCTAGTAAGAGAAAGATCGGGCTCACGACGCTGCGTATCTCGAGGGAACGAAGGAGGAGGCTCATTCCGCTGTATATCCCGCGTATTAGGGGGATTGGGGTCTCGGCGTTGGAGATCTCGAGCGAGTGCCGAGTTGGGATCATGATGAGATTCATACGTGGATGGCTGAGGTGAGGGAGCATGGAAGTCGGGGTTGATGCTTTGAGGATATTGCTGCGGTTGTATGACGCTTCCTCGCCGCCTATCCTGCTGAGCTATGGCATAAGTCGGGGCCTTTGGCGGAGGCATAATTAAATCTCTGCTAGAGGGCGGAGGAGGTTCATGATGTGCCAGATCTCGAGCAAGAGCGGAATTGGGATCATGATGCGATTCGAAGGTAGATGGCTGGGGGGAAGACGTGCGAAACGCAGGATTGATACTCCGCGGAAATTGCGCTACTGAATAGTTCTCATCTTCGGAAACTTCTGAATGAGTGTCTTCTACATCCCCACGGCAGAAGTTGATATACTTGGGTGGATCTGGGATTTCTTGACCGGTACCCCTCTCGGTGATGAAGTGGATGATGTCCTTTTCCACATCCATCTTTTCCAGAGACAAACGAATCTTCTCGCACGAAGCATCATCGCTAACGCAGACTGTGGAGGCAATATTGGCGAAAGTCCATAGACTGCTCTTGGTGAAGTCTAATCTCTCCTCCTCTAGGTCCTGGAATTTGTCGGCGGCCGCTTTCCACTCCCTATTCCACCTTGCAGTCGTCTCCTCGAGAATTTTAACTGCGTTCTCATATTCGGTGTTAGTTGTGGCAAGGCTGATCTGTGTCTTCTCTAGCCTGGCCTTATTTTTTCTTTCTTCCTGACCCATAACCATATGTCCCTGGGCAAGGTAGCCTTTAATTTTCAAACAATCCTGCTCATAGCGATCACGGGTCTGGGTGGGGTTGTTAGTTATCAGGGGTTATTATCGGAATGCATGGGTGGCACTGACCTTATTCACCATATTTGTTTGCTGTATCTTGATCTTGAGAAGTTTCTCTACCGTATTTTGGACGATCTTCCGTCTCTCTTTCATTCCTCCAGCAAACGCGGCCAGCGGTTCCTCCAACTCGGTCTTCATCTGAGCAGCGATACTAGCATGCTGCTTCGCCATGGATTCGACTTCTCCTCGCATAGTATCAAGTGAAAATTTCAGGCTTCCCATTTCATGGGTACCCAACGATTTTCGGCTTAACGACATAAGCTTGCGTGCGTATTCATCTTCGATAGAGGACCGGGCTGGCAACACAGACCAATTAGCCTGATGGAGGGGTAAAAATAATTAGGAAAGACTTACCACTATAGAAAGATCTAAGCTCATCGCTGGTCTGCTTCGCAGAGGCCATGCGATCAAGCAATGGCCCTACACCAGCGTCATCTTTGCCCCAGAAGTTATTGGCAACTATTCATACAATATTAGTACCTCGATATTTTAATCCGGCTTCGGGAGTAGATTTCATACACGACAGGGAAACTGTCGGGCCATCTATGGCCGTAGGCATCCTCCCCGATTCCCTCACAAAAAGCAACGATGTTCCCTATAATTTCGGTCGGAAATGTCGGTGAACTTAACGTGCGTTCGTTTGGAACGTTAAGATGGTCAATCGGCTTAAGATGTCTTGAAATTAGATTATCAGTAATCGGCGAGAACGCGGTTCTGCCACGAAGAAAAAAGGCAATAGCTAGTATTAAGTTCCCAAGAATGTGCAGACGTTGAAATTGTAAAATGCACAGCACATGGTTTCAAGATACAGGTTGCAGACCTGCAGGAATTGTTTACAAGTGGTAACGTCGTTGCCCTAGAGATGGGGCAATGCACTTGGGTAGCGGCTTGAAACTGGGAAATCGTAGGTTAGCTGAACAAGTAATTGTGGGGTACATAGGCTACCTACTGACACATCACAGCGCTAAACTTGATAGATTATCTGATTACAAGGGCCGACTGCAGGGGTATGTGTATTTTCTAACCTAGTACATAACCTAGACCCTTTCAACATTTCTTGCAATTATTGACAGGTAGAATAACATTGAGACATTGCGCTTAAGAAATGCACACTTCATTAAGTTATTTCTAAAAATAGTTCATCCTACTGTTGAAGATCATCAAACATGGTCGAAAACACTTTGTCATCTAGGTTAGGAAATTATTATTGAAGTTGATATGTGCTAGCTGACGCGCACATCATACTCTCATTGCCATGACGATGCGTATTCGCGCCGTCGAAGAAACTTATTTGTTTAAACCATTTGTCTAACTAGCACGCACCCCTTACGTCTTTTCAATGTGTTAATTGATTTATACTCTCAGCCGTGAGTCTCAATCCTCAAAATCATCTGCTCCCGATGCGGGGAATGTTCTAGCGGGCTCAGCGATGCCGACCCCCATTGCATCACGTAGCGTCGGCACTTGATACCGGAGGGTATTCACTCAATTCATGCTGCTCTCATACGCATGCGGAATCCATTAGCCCGGCAAAGTAAGTAGAGATATGGCACGGGTTGAATCTAATAAGTAGGTGTCTACCCAGAACCTCTCGAAGACTGCTCTCTTGATTACTATGAGTATTGAAGAGAGAGTATAAATAACTTCTGTTTGCTACAAACATTTCTACATTTCTATATTTGGTGCTGCAGCATAATATCGAACATGGAGAGTTTCGAGTATAATTCTAGTCCTGCTCGTATCGTCTTCGGGAGCGGCACTATCAAAAAAATTCCAGAAGAGCTTCGACGGGCAAATGTATCTAAGCCTTTTCTTCTCAGTACGCCCCAGCAGGTGAGCCATATCGACTTGCTCAAGGGTGTTCTCGGAGATGTCGTCTCTGGGGTATTTACTGAAGCAACAATGCATACTCCAGTCGAAGTCACTGAGAGGGCGCTTGAGCAAGTTAAGTCCTCAGGGGCTGACTCTATTATTTCCATCGGAGGTGGTAGCACAGTGGGTTTGGGAAAAGCACTTAGCATTCGGACAGGTCTCTTTCACTTGACTATCCCTACGACCTACGCTGGTAGTGAGGTGACACCGATTTTGGGGGAGACGGATGCTGGAAGGAAGACGACAAAATCCGATCCGAAGATATTGCCCAGCACGGTCGTTTATGATGTTGATCTCACCATGACCCTTCCGGTTGGTCTTACCGCTACAAGTGGCGTTAATGCCATCGCGCATGCTATCGAAGCGCTGTATGCTAGCAATACTAACCCGGTTATTAATCTCCTTGCTCAAGAAGGGGTAAAAGCTCTTGCAAGCTCTCTCCCCGTCTTGGTCTCCGACCCGTCGTCGGAAGGAGCACGCTCATCTGCTCTATATGGCGCATGGCTTTGCGGTACTTGTCTCGGCAGTGTCGGGATGTCTATCCATCACAAGCTCTGCCACACCCTGGGAGGCAGTTTTAACCTCCCGCACTCCGAGACGCATACCATAGTCTTACCACACGCATTATCATATAATGCCCCAAAGGTCCCTGGGGCGATGGAAGCGTTGGCCGCCGCACTACCGGGGAGCGAAGGCGACGCCACGAGGGGACTAAATATTCTCTTACAGAAGTTGAAAGTAGAAAGGGGACTAAAGGCTTTAGGGATGCAGGAAAGCGACATAGATAAGGCAGCAGACATAGCAGTGAGCAACCCTTATTGGAACCCTCGACCTATTGAAAGGGGGCCAGTAAGGGAGCTGATCCGGCGAGCCTGGGCTGGAGAAGAGGCAAGAGCCGATCTGTAATACGGATAATTGGCTAATGCTATGCCACTGTCTCGAACAAATTTGCCGAATATAATACCGAATATAATACCTAGGTTAGGTGCCTAGGTACCTAGGTAGGTAGTCACTCAGGTCTTGTAAGCTGTTATTCAGAAATATTAGATCTATTTGAACTCATTCACTATCCTAACACTCTACGGGATATCAGCCATGAACGTACCTAAAGGTTCCCTCACGTAGGACCTATTCTTTCCCATCCCGCTTCCTCACAAATTCCGTCCTAAAATCCAATTCCGCGTCCTCCCTCACAACACTATACAATGGCGAAGAATAAAGCCTCCTACCCCTATTTCGCTCCGAGTACTCCATCGCCCTACGCAGGTGCTCAAGTGCCGTACTAGCAACATCGAGCCGGACGCCTACGCGCGCGGCGCAGTCGACACCGTGTCCTACGTCCTTAAGCGCGAGGTCTAGGTCCGACCACGGCGCCTGGTCTGTATATCCGTCTATAACGAGATTCGGAGTCCGGTTAGAGGAGCGTACCCTGTCGTCTTTAGCAAAGTAGCCTTTTCAGGCTCCTCGCCGACGAGCAAGACTTCGCGCGCGACGACTCCCTTAAGAAAAGGGCTGGCTTTTCCGTAGGCAGCTTTCGAACCTCCGAATGTGATGAATAGTTGTCCTACTTCGGCCACCGGCGTCGCACCGAATACGGGTGCGGTAATAAACTTAGCACCCCTATTCTTTAACTTCGCGGCCAACGCCTTGGTGGTGGTAGCGTAGATGGTAGTAATATCAACCACGATTCTGCCCGTTACATCTCCCAAGTCTAGGATCTGTGCCATAAGTGACTCTACGGCTTGGCCGTCACTTGCCTACTCAGCACCTCCCGATTAGTAAAATATACTTAAGAGGTAGTGTTCGGGTGAGATTCGCTGATATGAAGATTATATCGCTTTCGCCAGCAACTTGCGCTACATCCTGAGACCGAATTCCTCCGAGTGCCGCGAGTGCATTACCACGAGAAGCCGTCCGGTTGAAAAATTGTAGCGTCTGATGCACCTGAGATGTAAGGCATTTATGGATATTTTTTTGCCATAGCACTACCCATGCTGCCGTGGCCGATCCATCCCAAGCGGAGATCTAACGGAGTTATGATAGTTGATGCCATTTCTCGTTTCTAGTTTTCAAAATATATTGGGTCTAAGTTATGACTTGAATTATATAATCATTCCGTTGTAATGATCTGATATAAATTTCCTATGATGTAGTATCTATGGCTGAAGCGGAGTCTAGTTGACTCACAACGCCTGCTAGTATTGTCTCATAAAGTCGTAGGATTCAACCAATCTGAAGTGAAATTTCGAACTCATTGTATAGAAATCTACTTCTCCACTTCTATTTAATTGGGTTGCTGGTTTATAGAGCTTGAAACTGTTATACTACGCAAATAAAAGTACTCTAATTCCATCGCGGCGGATCTCTTTTGGGCACCAGTCTTGAACGATGTTGGCTTCTGTGGCTAGGATTAGATTCATTAATACGCGAAGCTCCCGGCTCCGACTATATCACCGCCTGCAATATTTATATACTTATATACCTGAATACCTATGCTAGATCATTTCATATTACGCCCATCTAGCCAGGTCATAAGACTAACGAGGGATCACAACTGCCCAGCTTTGCGCTCTTCGGCTTACCGTCTAAGATAATCTCACTGACAAGCTTCCCCGTGGCAGGCGCATTCTGTATACCCCAGCACGTATGCCCTGCCGCAACGATGAGCCCTTTGGTAGGGCTTACTTCGCCTATATAAGGGCCGCCTTGAGGTAGATAGCACGCCTGCTTCGCAAGGACCTGGCCCTCCTTGCCTAGCTCGTCACTTATGCCGCTGAGTTGATATATGATGTCCTCGCACCGGGCTACGTCGACTTCGACCTCGGCGGTCGTGAGTGGTAGTTCGACCATATCGTCCGTAGGTCCACAAGCATATGCGGTGCCGTCTGGTCGCGCGTAGATTTCAGGTTCAACAATTTGTTGGCCTCTTAGCGGCCGCTGTGCACCCGGCGCTCCTCTAGAGTCTTTAGGTGTTGGGGTAGGGAAACCGACTGGAAGCATGATGGAAGTAAAGAGTGCGTATGCGGATACGGGCTTCGGCGTTTTAATGACGACGCTGTGAGCCCGAGCTGCGTTAATGGGCATTTCGGGTAGGAGACGTGATGTCCATGGCCCGGCAGCTACCACGCAATGTGTTGTAGGCAATATTTCTTCCTTCCCATCCTTTTCGTATGTCACGCTCTCCACGCGTCTATCATCTGGCGTCTTATTAATAGCCGTAACTCTTGCGCCCGTCACAATCTTGACCCCCTTTTCTTCAGCTAATTGAGCCATGCTTCTGGTAAACAGTTCAGGATGTACCTGGGCCGTATTATCTGGGGTACCCATCCCCTCGTAAGCAGTCAGCGCATCCTCGGTATCTAGCCAATCCAGATCTTCGGGGGCGCCAAGTTTCTGTAGGGCTTTGATTTCTTTCTTGTGGTCTTTATGTAGTCCCTTTGAACGCTGCTCTGCGCCATTCCTAACGGGTTCCGCCTCGCCTATATGCTTCCCATCCGCCGCCCTACTGCTAAACCCCGGGGGAAGACGTGCCTGGCAATCGATCTGGCTTGCATAACATCGTCTATACCCCCACCTCTTATCGCCGCCGTATTCTTTCGCAAGCTCATCGTGTAGTTGAAAGCTTAAGGGTACGATGCTTTGAGGAAAAGCCCACAGCGCAAGTAAGCCACCCGCCTTACCGCTTGCGCCTCCGGCAATTCCGTCGTGAGTGGGGTTCCTCTTTGACGCGGTCTCGGGATCAGCTAACGTAGCCGGGTCAGTGATGCTGTCTAGGGTGCGTCCTCCAGCATTGCTAGTAGAGGCTTCAAGGAGTGTTATGCGATGGGTTTCTGGGGAATAGGATGGATGTCGAGTGAGGAAATAGGCAGTGCAGCAGCCAATAATGCCGCCTCCTATTATCGTGATTTCTTTTGGTGAGGATGACATTTTGCGCTTGGAAAGATTGCTAAGGAGATGAATTGGCGCGGGACTAAACATTCATTCGAATTGCGATTATGCCCTTGTCCTTGCACTTATAGTGCTATAATTTGACGGAATGGGAACTTCGAAGGTGACTTTTAACGGATCATAATGTGTTTGTGTTTTGTAATACGGAATATAGAATCATATGATGATGCATATATTCTTAAAGTTGCCTAGTCCAGGCACCATTTTATGTAACGGTGGGTTGCGGTGGGCTGCGGTGGGGTCCACGATGTTACGTCATTAACCATTAAGGGGACACTAAATGGAGACGAATCTTTAAACTAATAACTTTATTTTTATTCAACTAAACATAGGTACTTTTAAACATAGGTACCACCTATCAAGAGGTGATGATTATAAACATTGGAAGCACGAGTGGTCTAAAGACCTAACCACTCTGCTTACCTTTCTTATTGCTACCATCTTCCTTGGATCTCCTTTCCGATTCTATGGGTTAGGTCCAGAACTTTCTTGGGTGAAATGGCCCTAAAGCCACACGCGAGCTTTTGCTTCGCCTTTCGCAACTTTCTGTCCACTCGTGAACTTAGAGTGTAAAGGATACTAGGTCTTGATGTGCCCTGTACTCCTATCTCGTCATGATGTCCTTCGATGGTATTGTATATAGGAACGCCTTCAGTATTGCTGGTTTCCCTAGCATATTCGGCGCTTATTAGGGCGTCTCCGGGTAGGCCTTCCGTAGCGCCGAAAGGAGTATACGCTGGAAGGATTTCAGGGGTATATGGGGGAAGGAACTCGTCTTCAGACTCGTTTTCGATTTCGGTTTCGATTTCTAAATTCCCTTCAGTGATTCTAATAGCAGGCTGTGATATAGATCTAACATGGTTCTCTTGGTTATTGCCCGTAGTCGACCGCGTATTTTCCACACCCAACTCTTCACTAGCGTTGGGTTCCGCATTCCCAGGAGGTAAGAGCTCAACTAACCCTGACTCAACGGCGTCGAGCTCTTCGTCAGTGTATATCTTTATTGTGTTAGGAAGCTTTACGTTACTCGTGCTAGACACGGACTGTCCAAAGTTCGCCTGTATCACTTTAATTATGAAAGTTAATATGTGACCTTTTTAGGAAGATGTATACTGAATTTGAACGCATATCGGAAGCACTAACTCCTAAAATAATCTGTTAAGAAATTCTGGCTCCAATAGAAGGCCAGAAAGGTGGAATAAGGGGGAGGGGGGATAGGGGGATAGGGGGCGGGGGGAATCTCGGTGTTACATACTATAACTACAAAAAGCGTCAACATCATCCCAATATGGTTTCGTTAAAATCTCATGGGCTTCTTCAGGGGTCATGACGTATTTGTAATTTGAAAAGGCATAGTCGATCATGAGGGCTTGTATATAGACGTCGTTTTGTACTGGGTTATGAAGGGGGCTAACCGGTATGGCCATAATGACAGTAACCCTTGACAGGGTTCTTTGTTACTGTATAGTTAATAATAAATCCTGGAGGAGCTGAAAGGGTAGTATCCCCATATTCTAATGACACATATCCTTAGGCATTTCAACCAACTACGGGATGCCTCTGATGTATTTTATCTGAATGTATGGTCAATGGATCAGATCGTACCGGATCTTGAGTTCTTACTAAATGTTGAGGGGATTCTGTTGGTTAAGAAGATATTTCAGGCGCTTTGTTATAGTTGAGCATTTGTGTCGGCAATATAATGAAAGCTTGCGATTATAATAAGGATTGTCAAGATATCTCCCTTTGTTCCCTTCGTTATTAAAATTCACCCTCATACTTCAGTACATGTGGTTTACCTAGTATGAATTTATATATAATAATAAAGGATAAATTACCTCGGTAAATCTCTTTATAGATTTATCTTCTCCGTCGCCGATCACGACTTTAGATTGGTGCACAACGCTTAGCTCTAAATGATATAATTATGAGGACCAGACTTATAATTGATCTTATGTAGGTAGGTATCTCGTAGTACGATGCGTCTAACCCTTAATAAAGGAGGTACTTAGGTAGCTGTGAGAATAGTTCATAAGACGTATGCTATGACATGGCTAGCACTTCTAATATTAGAAGCTACTACCTAGGTAAGTATAAACACCTTCCGTGCCCTGCGACTTGTCTCTCCCTTTTACATTGTATCTGTAGAATTTTCTTGGCGTCGTCGTTATTCATGGCGCTTCCCTTGTTACCCCAACTATATTCTAGCTCTGGAGAGAGGCTATAATAGTATTTGTGAGTGCCATAAATACAAATCAGATGTACTCTATCTCGGAGCAGCTAAGAATCATAGTGCACCCCTTGAGAATTCCTTCCTTCTGGGATATTAATGGCGAGGGACATAAGGGAAGTAGTCGTCGTGTATTCTCAGAACCTGGAAACACCAGATCTCAAGCGCCGTCATAAGAGCCATGTATCCGAAGTGCCGACCCAATTCGCCAGTCTTGCCGCTCCCAAGGAGCTCGAACTTGAAGGGACTGCAGCTTATAGGCACCAGAGTTTTTTTAGTTGCCCAAACAGCGACTACCTCCTTGCCGTCGCTGCTCTCACCCAGCTGCCTCGATTCCCTCCTCCCGCCTCGTCCGTCACCAGGTCCTTTGGCCTCTACTCGTACTAGTTTAAACCCTTTGGCATGTTTGAACATGACTTGGATCTCGTTACCACGGGTAGGCCGCCATTCGAATTTCTCATCGTGTAATTCACCGCCCTCGCCCACTTTCATCGAGAACTGGTACCAGAGATGATAGAGCTTTTGCTCAGGGCGCATAGTCGAAGTGAGAGTGCTGGGGGATTCTCCTATGCGGGGAGGAAGTGTGATATCGTTGATCATCTTATATCCTTGATGGAGCCAGCCTATCTCTTTCCCAATGGCCGAGATCTCGTCGTCTGTGGTCGATCCTTCGTGAAGAACGAGGATTGTCTCCGATCCGATAGGCCCCCTCGACACTGTGAAGCGGAGGTCGTGAGCATGCTGGCCGAGGCTGACTTTTGGATGATAACGACTGGTATAGAAAACCTTCAGATAATGGGGGAATTCCTCGGCCATGTTGAGATCTGTTTAGAGTGTTGTTAGTTCCGTGGTCAATTTTATTATTTACGATTGGGACTTACTGTACACTTAAGTAAAAAGGTGTGTGAGTGTCGACAGAAGTGTCGGAAATTGAATATTTAGAGCGGCGATAGAAGAGCTGAGGTCCGAATCCCAACTTAGAGCAGTGTTGAGATTATTATGTTCTACAGTAATGCTAAGATGATAGCTCTAGTACCTCTTTATCCGGATGGAAAACACTCAATTTTGAGGTCGAAAAGAAGTGAATCATTGAACTTTGGAGTCGTATATTGAAATAAGAATCGACTAAGTAAAGTAATAAAGATGGTGTAGGAAAGTAGGGATGAGACCGAGAATCCTGGTAGGAAATGTTGCTGGATATCTGATGGGTAGAAGATGTGGGAATTAAATCAAGGTTTGTAAATATTTCATAGATAGGTACCTAGGTACGTTAGCAACCTAGACGGGTCTGTTTAATGACACTAATATTTGTTTGTATATATGAGCTGTATTGAGTGAGTCGTATGACGAAGTTGGCAGCTGCTCATCGCCCGAGGAACCCATATCGTGCAACGAGCTCTGAAAAAATATGATCTGATATAAGCCCCATTAACCCATTTATTATCTTTTGTATTCTATATCCGTACACAAGAGCTGATATCTCACCTAACGTGAATTTTATTTAATACGACATGATTCTTTACATAACATTGGCAAACCATGGCCCGATATTAAAACAACAACACTCCACCTTGCTACAATCCACAAAAGTTTTAAAAGAACCTCCCTGAATTTCGGTTATAATCTCAGAACTATGAAAATAGCGAGAATATCTGCCAGTACTGCCTTCAGGAGCTCCTGTCCTCTCCCTCAAAAAGTGATCAGCCATCAGCGAATTACGTACTAAAGCCCGATATGTCCTGAGCCTCGTAAGACCAAATCTTTAGGGCAGTAGCGACAGCAAAATAGCAAAATTGGCTGCCCAACTCCCCAGACTTGCCACTTGCACGTAACTCGAATTTGAATGGTCTGAGAGTTAGCATCAGATTCACCGGTACCCAGCTCTTTTCAGTGGCCCAGACAGCGACGACCTCTTTTCCATCGCTGGTCTCATCTATATGCCGGTAGTCTCTTTTGCCGCCCATTCCGTTTCCGGGGCCGTTGCTTTTAAGTCGTACCAACTTGAACCCCTTGGCATGCTTGAACATATTGCGCACCTCGTTGCCTTGGGTGGGCCTCCATTCAAACTTCTCGCGGCGTGACTCCAATTTTAAAGAGAACTCATATCGGCGATGGAGATCGTTCGCATGGTCGGCCAAGGTAACAGTGGTATCGTTGACCTGAATTGAGTTGCTGTATGTTCTCAGATTATCCTTCGTCTTACTGACTGTCGCTAGGACACTACCATCGTCGGTAGAACCATCATATATAACCAAAAGCGGGCTCTTATTGGCAGCAGTGTTTATGGCAACTGTGAATCGGAAATCATGGGTATGTGTGCCGAGGTTGAATTGAGAAGTGATGAATTGACCCGGAGAAAATGCCCTAAGGTAGTTGGGGAACTCATTACCTGTTGTCAACGACATCGCGAGATACGATTTAAACTTTCAGGAATCGGTTAATAAGTCGATTGTCCTTTTTCTCCCGTTAATAAAACTCACGCTGAGCTTGAATACACAAGAGTATTGACCCTGGAGACACTGCTTTAAGTTGATGGTTCTTGATGGTCCAATATCAAATGCAGAACTTAGAGAGGAAAGGTACAGAGAGAAGAAGAGCTCTAGGGATGAAGAAATTATTATACAAAATCTTTCCTGAGTTGGATGGGGGCAAACATATATTATCTCTCCGAGTCCTGTTAGTTGGGATAATACCTGACGTAGCGTCTTAGATAGTTTTACATCAGTCACTAGGTTAAGTGGTAAGGGTATTTGGTAACTATGGAAACTAGGATTGAAATAGACCTGAATATTAGGTATCTATGCGTATAATAGCGGTATTGTGTCTGAATCACGAAATTGACAAACTCAGGCAGTCACCTAAGTGATCTATAGTTTTAAGTCCCAGATGAACATACGGTCCGGTACAATTATTACGTCTGGAAGATGAGCGCTAACTCATGGATCACTACCGTGAGTCGATAGTTTCTAAAACATATTTGGGTGGGATACGAATTCAAGGATAAGATCACACGAATGGGTATGCATGGTACCGCGGTACTAGTTATTATCGGCCACGCCGTACCTTTTTATATATCTTTTTGAATAACACGAGAGAAATTTTATTACGAAAAAGTGTTGCCCTGGGGTAGATAATTAGCCCGTAATGTCGATTCAACACAAGGAACGGAGAAAGGGGGTTTACGAGATTATCCCCTAACCTCTGCTTTATAACTCTCAACCTCATCGGCCTACGTTATTAGTTATTTGCCAGCTAGTATAAAGCTAAGGAAGAAATTAGCGTAACTATCAAAGATCATTCCTGTAGGGTAGATAGCGATGGTTATAACGTACTTGGGAATATGCAACCAAGGTACCTTGAAGGTAATGGGTTATGGAGATTCCAAGGCTGCTAGATACTGAATACATAAGAGGTAGCAAGCTATTGGGCCTAGGTTACTTAGTAGTATTCAATTCGAGAAGAAGTCTTAGCTATGATTCGGATAATCAACGGGCTTGAAATGATCAGCACATGGTTTATTACCTATGCAAGTGCCGATGGGTTGTGTAATGCCCCGCTGCTGCTGATGAGTTTGATTGTCATGAATTAGGTACGTTAGAAAGGGGGGAACCCCTCATCTCTTATCCTAAGTTTATAGCTACATACTAGTGCACCATAATCAGCCTGAATTTATGTATAGAACATTATGATTCGGATTACGATCAGAAAGACTCCAGAATGCTGAATAAGAAAGTCAAAGCAGCTGCTGTATATGCCGCTCCGGTATACATGGATAAGGCTGCCAGCCTACATAAAGTGATTGCCACCATTTCCGATGCATCACATAAGTCTATCGAGCTTCTTGCTTTCCCCGAAGTTTTCGTACCTGGGTTTCCCTACTTCACAAACTGCTATGCGCCCAACGCTTCGACAGTAGCGCTCTACGCTGCGCAGAGTGTCGTAGTACCAGATGACCTCGGGGAAGTACAAGCCGTATGCGCGAAACACAAAATGGTTGTCATCTTGGGTATTTCCGAGCGTATGCGTGATGGATATACGCTCTTCAATAGCATCGTGACTATCGACGCAGACGGTACCATCTTAGGAGTTCATCGCAAGGTCCAACCTACATGGGCCGAAAGACTTGTGTGGGGGCAGGGGTCCGGCTACACACTCAAAAGCTATGAGCCCAAAGGTACTGGTTATAAGATCGGTGCGCTTGCATGCTGGGAGCATACCATAAACGGGGCTCGGCAAGCCCTTATCGATCAGGGCGAGCACATTCATGTTGGTTGTTGGCCGGCTCTCGATACTCTCGAGGGGTTTGAGGATGTGGCATGCTTACAAATTGAGGCGTTGATGAAGACGCACGCTTTGACCGCGCAAGTTTTCGTACTTTGTCCTAGTAGCTATGTTGACAAGACGTGTCTACAATGGATGGAAAAGAATCTAGGTCCACAGGACAAGGTAAAGGCTGGTGGTGGTTGGACCACTATCATTCACCCCTTTTGCTCGATTATCAAAGGTCCCTATACAGGCGGCAAAGATATGATAATCGCTGCAGAGATTGATCTATCTCAATTAGATCTGGTAAAGGCGTATATTGATGGAGCAGGTCATTATAAGCGGCCCGAGCTCTTCAGGTTGGATGTTAATACGGAACAAAGATGGAAAGATGAACCAGATATTGTCGGTCCTATCAGGTGGAATGCATAGTAGCTTCTACATGTCACAAATAACGGTTCTAAAATTTATCTTACCATATCTGTTTGGCGTTAGGTATAGGTATAAGTTGGTGGGTCTTTCATGAGTCAATTGAGAACTTCATTGTTTTCCGTGATCGGCTGGGTACAGTAGTGTATTGAAGGCTTACGATGCGGACTTTCGTGACATCCCCTCACTATACTCTAGTGTGTATTTTTAGTTTAAATATCGTCGAAGCTTTGCTATACTGGGACCGTTTTATTTCCCTTTTCTTCTACTATATTACAGTTCATCCTAGATTCTATCATCATAATGGCAAACAACAAATCAAAAACGGACTATACTCTTCATGTGTACTTTACCCGATATTCGAGTACGTTACCTGATCGCTATGAGGAACTTAACAGGATTGCCGAAATTGAAAACTGACTACCATTATTAGGTTGGGGATCGCGAGTAGAACTTATTCTTTCATACTTCCATATACCCTGCGATATCAAGCTTTATGGTATGAATAATCCGGCCGCCGCACCGCCAGCGCGATTCACGAAAGGTCTACTCCCCGCATTACAGGTAGGTGCTGAAGACGAAGATTTCGTAATCGCCGACTCCCTTGCCATAAGTGAATTTTTGGCAGAGCAGCACCCAGAGCTTCACTTATGGCCAAAGGACGTTAAGCTGAGGGCTCTGGCAAGGACGGCAGTAGCGCAGATGCATTCTGGTTTCAGTGAGATCCGTAATACATACGCGACCAACTTCCTCGGCAAGTACACCGGCAGTATCCCCCTTAGCAAATCTGTTGCAAAGGAGATTGGGGGGATGGTTGAACTTTGGAGTAAGGCGCGAGCAGATACTAAGAAGAGGCTGCAAGAACTGGACGAAGAGGATCAAGGATTTTTATTCGGTAGCTTCAGTATTGCCGATGCCTTTTTCTGGCCGGTTCTATGGGTGAGTTTCTGAAAGATTTGAATCCGGATCTTGACTATTACTCATGCCCCAATGTAGCGTTTTCGCAGCTACCAACTACCCTCGACTGGGATTAGTGAAGACGGTGTGAAGTGGATGGCGAAGATGTGGAATGACCCAAACATAAAACTCCAGATCCAGGAGTACTTCCGACAAGCAAAGAATCCATCAAGCAGGATCGAAAAGTATGAGGATATTTTTAAAAGCAATGCCGATATTGAGTATGGCCAATTCACTGAGGACTGGACCTTTGAGCTATAATTTTGGAACATGGGCAAATCGCCATGTTCGGAATCCGGACCCAATATTTTGACCATCACCCCGCCGAGTACCTACTTCGGGAAGTCTTCTTCGGGCGTGGAGTGGCTCCTTCGCTCCGAGTAACGGTTAAAGAGCTACTACCGACCGGACACTGCGATTGAGGAGTGATGAGAGCTATACGAGATCCTATTATTACCTAGGGCTGATAAACTAGACCTAAACAGCCGTAGTTCTATCTAATAATGTCTAATAGTAGGATATATGTCAGAGTCATACAAACTGAATGGTACCCAGGCAACGATCCGGGATCTCGGGATGATGATCTTCCCCGAAGCTGAGATCAATCTGGACTATATACCTGGGTAATAATTATTTTACTTAGTACCTAGTTATACATAAAGCGACATTACCTTCTTGCCTCACAACATATATCGGGCTTAGATATTGTATTACACAACATGCCTTCTTTCAACCCAGAAAAGGATATACCGGATTTATCAGGGAAAGTTGTATTTGTCACAGGAGGTAAGTCCACAGTCAATACCGACCGAGGTGCTTTAAATTAGGCACCTCTAAGGTAACGTACCTAGGTATATATGCGTGAGCTTTAGCTAATTATGATCCAGGCACCTCGGGCATTGGCAAAGAAATAGTCTTCTTCCTGGTCTTACACAATCCCGCTCATATTTACTTCACTGGTCGGAATGAAGAAGCCGGCGCTGCAGTTCTCGCTGCCGCTAAAGCTAAGGGTCTAAACACTGAGGTCACCTTCGTCAAGTGTGACCTCTGCTCACCCCGCGCCAAGATCCGACAAGCTATTGCTGAAAACTTCAAGTCGGATCGCCTTGACATATTCATTGCTAACGCCGGCATGATGGCCACACCCCCTGGCTTGACGGAAGAGGGATTCGAGCTTCAATGGGGCAGTAACTACTTCGGGCACGCTGTGATGCTACAGCTGTTACGTCCCATCCTGCTGCGCACAGCCGAGGGCGGGGCCGACGTAAGACACGTTGAAGTCACATCGTACGGCCACAACTACGCCCCGCCTGGAGGTATTCAATTCGAGCACTTGAAGGAGCCGGGAGCCACTGGCGAATTCGCGCGGTATGGGCAGAGCAAGTTGGCGCAGATCCTGTACTGCAAAGCGATGGCGAAGCGCTATCCGCAAATCATCAGCATTCCCGTGCACCCGGGCGTTGGTAATACGGGCCTACTAGAGCATACAAAGCAGTCTATATTAAAGCGACTTATTTCAGTCACGAGGTTCCTGCTGAAGAGCGCCGCCGAATGCGCATATAACCCGCTGTGGGCGGCTACGGCTCCGCTCCAGAAACTGGAGAATGGGCAATACTATGAGCCGGTCGGGAAGAAGGCGGCGGCATCGAAGCTGGCTGTGGATGAGGCGCTGGCTGATAGGCTTTGGGAATGGACTGCTAATGAGCTAAAGGATTTGGAGGCGCTATGATCGGATTGAGATAACTGACGACTTATGAATGCATGGCGATGGGTAGGACTGTATTTTTAGAGCGCAGCGTGAACCACCCCCGTCTTAGTGAGCCACGATGCCTTCAATAACATCTTTCGCCGCTTCAATTATTACCATATTTTGCCCACTATACAATAACAACATCGTAACTTCGAACTAAGTTCCTATTCATAAATATAACCTAGTAGATTTTTTGGTAATGCGGATTTATAACTATGAGATGGGTTAATTACTTGTTAAAAGGGATAGTCTCGATAAAAAAGGGGTTGGTACCCTGTTGAATAGGTACCTACCTAGGTACCTTCCTAACTTTAGGTAAATAGGTATGAATGAGATCAATAATTAAGAGCCTTGTGATGATATTGAACGGACGAGGTCGTTCGTGTAATGATATTAATAAAAATTTATGGTATTACTCGTTGATAGCTTAATTTTTGTAGGGGAGTGGGTGGGGTTTACTTTAGGCCGGCCACTACAAGTTATGGCGCTGTATCTCGCTATAATCTAGTACGTACCTCACAATTATTAGTACAATCCATATTAGTAATATTTCAACTTCGCTGGTCCAAGTAATTTCATCTTCTTGTCATTTCTTCATCTCTTCATCTCTTCAGCGCAACTCAGGAGTGTTTGAGCAGGTTTATAATCCATCTTAGCTTCACCATGTTCTTTACCTTTGCGTCCACACCTTCTAGTAGCCGCTCATCCCAACGGAATCCTAGACGGTCGAAAGTAGCACGGGCATGCAACAATTGCCGTGTACACCGGGTGCGTTGTGACGTTGAACTACCCTGTTCGCGGTGTCTGGCCAACAATATAGAATGCGTCTCCTCGCCTCCCGGTCAACAATCTTCTGAGAATGTCCAAATGCTTCAAGACGAGTCTATATCCGCCCAGAACGCGCCCAACCAATGTTCGCAGCCTGCTCCGGCTAGTCCCGTCTCTTTAAGGCCTGATGGAATGGATTCAACAGTTGGCTTTATGTCTAAAATCAACGCATTTTGCTCTAGTATCTCCCAGTTGTCATCTGGTTCCGTAGATGATTCGCCACCGCCCCCTTATCCGTCCCCAGATGGACAGTCGCTACTAAATGAGAGCAACGGGCCTACTACTATGCTCTCTCGATCACAGGTAGGGCACTTGCTGGATATTTACTGGGCGCGACGCCATCCTCTTAAACCTATTGTTGATCGTGCTCATGTAGATGCACTCTTTGAAACTCTATGGGCCCCTGATGGTTCTGAGCTGAAGACTATCCCCGTGGTAGATGGTATCATTGCTCTCTGCTTGAACTACCTTAATAATTCAGGTTTAAATCGTCGTCTACTGAGTTTACGTTTTGAGCAAGGGGACCCTTCTCTTGCGTACTTCAAGCGTTGCCTAGCCGCCACCAGCCAGTATGCTGTTTTCGCAGAGCCGTCATTAGAATGCTTACAGCGCTATGTCCTCATGACATTATATCTCCTTGACGCAGGTGAATACCAGCCTGCGTATAATATGATTGGGTTGGCCTTGCGCATTGCGCAGGCACTCGATTTGCATAATGGGCTGCCGGACTCCGACCCGAACGTCTATCTAACCCGCCGCATCTGGTGGACTATTATTCATCTTAATTTCCGGTGCGCGCGGTTACTAGGACGTCCAGTTGGAGTACATCTTGCCGATACGACCTGCCCGCTACCACCTACAGATGAGTTTCACTATCATACCAAGGCGATTACTCTTACAAAAGCTACGCTAGCTGTGACTGAGGCGCTCACTCGGCATCCAAATCTTCCGAATGAGGATCGCCTCGCGCAAGTCGTGTCACGCGCATCCGCCCTCTCTATAGAAGTTTACCGGCTGCATGAGTGGAGGGATCAACAGCTACGCCCGGCGCTTGGGCATCCACTGCATGTAGATAGTAAATGGGACAGCAAGGAGACTTATAGTTGGATCTCTTCCGTGGCCGACATGAGCCCGTCTCGAGCCTTAGGTGAAGTTTTCTTGGAACTTCAGTACTATGACGAAATCATTGGTCTGCATCGACCATTTATCTGTTTCCCTGCTGGGTTATTAATTCCAAAAGGCAATCCAGAGAGAGATGCGCATGCAACAACATCACTACAGCACGCTATAGCTACAGTAGACCTCACTCATCGCATCATGTCTACTACCGATGTACTCTGTGGCCATAGTGAAATATGGCAGTGGCAGTGGAATGCTCTACTCACCCTGATTGGTTTCCTTATGGGATATCCGTTTTGCATATATGCATCTGCTGCTCGGCACCATGTCCAGCTAGCCTTAGAGATTTTCAGCGCAGCGGACCCAATGAATTCGGTAGCCGCCCGGGCAGCAGCCGTGACCCGCTCACTTTGTGCCAAAGTAGACAATTTGGTGCACATACTGAAATCGAATGGCGGGCGGGCAGTATCCCCCGACACAGACAGACAATGTATCATGAGATGGAATAATCTAGACGCGCCGCTCAGTCTTTCACGCCCAAGTAGTGATGAATTGTGGTCATGGGTAGATACCACAGACCCTGATGCGTGGTTGACCTATACCGATGGGATCACAGGAGTTCTGGCCGATTTCCCGAATCTTCCATTTGGCAATGAAGGGTTCTCTCCTCTCCCTTAAAGGCTATTCACGATTAAGATGTTTCCGCTAGATATCTAGACTCCCTATCTATGGTATTATATCCAAACTTCACGTCTACTATCAATAGACCGGCTTGACTGAAAATTATAAAGACCAGACGCCGACCTCTCAATATGTCTTCATATTTTTAGAAGGGGACACTATTACTAAAATCTTCAGTTATAGAAGTCCCTTCGACCAAGACGATCTAAGCTAATGCCCATATATTGATACAGTATATGTCCGATTTACCACCCACCCACTAGCAGTATCTTAGGAGCCATAAGTGATAAATATCCCGCAAAATTTATACAATATATCTTGCAAGAATTTAAAAAAGGGCGATGTGGACTATTTATTTCGTAAGATCTTTGGTGCATCCATCTTCAATATGTTAACCTCAGAATCAATGTGATCTTCTGATCCTGGCGGGGAATGGGGGTTGATACAAGGTCATATTCAAATAGTTGCGCAGTTCCCCATTAAAGTACCTAACTTAACATCCCGCATACGAATACTTTTCAGCCGGTAAACTCTTCATCCTGTTATTGTAGGCTTGAAAGGAGACGGTAATCTTCCTAACCTAGAATCTTAAGGGCATTACTCCTTCTGGTTAGCTTCCGTGATACTATGGATCCGCGCACTGCTCCGGAATGCTAAATTTGGTATAGCCGGAGCGAAATTCCCCTTATTCAGCAATCATCTTTACACCCCTATCCGGAGTGTAGCCATATGAAGTAACCGCAGGCTCAAGGACACGAATAAGTCTCACGGGATGAAACTGCAGGAGAAAAGTTAAGTAAAATTTCTATCGGTCTGATGCCAGTGAATAGCTGATTCTGCTAATAATGCAATCGTTAATTCCTAATGAGGTAGACGTCCTATCAGTTAGCTTGCCCGAGCATCAGTTACCAACAAGGGAAATACTTGGTGGAGTCAATATATATGAATCCAGAATTTTTGGATACTTATACCAAAGCCGGATCTTATAAAATGAGAAAAAAGTTTTTGATTTTGCTCTAAATATCTTTCCATTTAAGCAGTAGACTGTCATGATGGAGTTGACCCCCTTTAACCAAGGCGGGCCCAAGCTTAGCCACGAGGATGCGGCTAGTGATGAGGATACGATCTCTGGATTGATTCAATCATTCCTACGCAATCGCCCCGGTGGAATTAAGGAGAGGCAGGACGTGGTGTTTCGAAATCTTACTGTTCGAGGAGCTGGTGTTGGAGTAAGTCTAAACTGTTCTCGATTCAAAGATGAAGCATCGTAAAAAAAATCGGTCGTGCTTTCAAGATACTAAATTAACTTTCTATAGCACAAAGAAGCCCCAACAGTCCCAACGGCTTTGCTTGACTTAGTTAAGAAGATAAATCCAGGACCCTACCTATCGAAAAAACCCAAACCATCACGCACGCTCCTCCATTCGATGTCTGGTATAATCCGCGGCGGGGAGACACTGATGGTTATCGGAAAGCCCGGGAGTGGTTGTACGACATTCCTTAAGACTGTGGTAAACATGCGGGAAGAATATCAAGCAGTGGATGGAGAAGTATGGTACAACAGCCGAAGCGCAGCGGAAATGAAATCGCACCACCCAGCGGAGATGGCATATGCTGGTAAGTCTTCCCACAGATAGGCTAGTCACTCCCTAGTTGTTCTGTTACGATTCTAATAATTTCCATGAATAGGGGAAGACGATATCCATTTCCATAGTCTCTCTGTAGGCACGACACTACGATTTGCGTTGAATGCGCGGACCCCAATTGATATTCCCAACCGCTCTCAACGGCTAGATGATGATGTAAAAACTCTTCTCGACCTTTTCGATCTCGCGCATGTCGCGAATATTCCGGTAGGGAATGATTATATTCGAGGTGTTAGTGGAGGTCAGCGACATCGTGTGACTTTAGCTGAGGCATTCTGTACACAAGCTAGGTAAGAAATTACATGTCAAAGCCAGCGATATAACTAACACCTTTTAGTGTCATGGCTTTTGATAATCCGACTCGTGGCCTTGATTCTTCTACTGCACTTCGGATCGCCCGGATGCTCCGGGAGTATACTATTCAGAGGCAATGCTGCACCATTGTATCTCTATACCAAGCCAGCGATTCGATAGCTAATTGTTTCGATAAAGTATTGGTACTAAGCGAAGGCCGTGTGGTATACTTTGGACTTACTAGCGAATCGAAGCAGTACTTCCAGGACCTCGGATTCGAATGCCCACCTCAAACATCGCTAACAGACTTTCTAACCTCCATGTCCGGAAATCCCAAATCTCGTCACGTCTACTCCGATCACAATGGACGGCCCGTGCCAATTACTTCAAGTGATTTCGAACAACGATATCGAGAAAGCAAGTCCTACATACAGGGGGTTTCAGTGTCTCCGAAGGATACAGCGCCATCGCCAGCAAGAGAGATTTCAAGCTTCCAATTACCGTTTTACAGACAAATATACGAATGTACTATTCGTCACTACCGTATCCACTTTACGGATAGAAGTACTTGGGTTGCAGAGGCCACGGGAACCATAGCTCAAGCAATAATGCTGGGCACACTCTTCCGAGATCAACAAGCGGTCACCCATGGGATCTATACGAGATCATCCGCGTTGTTTTTCTGCGTCCTTATTATGTGCCTTCAAGCTACTGCGGAGTTTGGAAACACCTTTGCGCAAAGACCCATTCTGCTTAAACAGCGTGCATTGTGCTTTTATAGACCGGGCGCTTACGCACTTGGTCAGATCCTTGCTGATATTCCCTGGAAGGTCATCTTTATCCTCTATAACCTACCGATATACTGGATGGTGAATCTTAAGCGGGAGGCTGGCCCGTTTTTTGTTTGGCTCCTCACTCTGTGGATCTCACTGGTCTCAATGGGGGTGATGTTTCGTACCGTTGCTGTATTCACTACAACTCCAACACGAGCTGTCCTACCAGTGGGAATTCTGATGAACTCGCTGATTATTTACACCGGATTTTACGTCAACCCTCCAGGCATGAAAATATGGCTAGGATGGCTACGATACCTAAATGTATGTTATGAGCCCCTATTCAGGGGAATTATAATCAAAGAGAACACCCTAACTAACGAATCTAGCCGATGTATTACGCTTTCGAATCTGTCATGTTGAACGAGTTTGTATCGAGGGAATACCAATGCAGTGCCGAAGATATAGTTCCACGGGGTCTATATTTCAATGAGACTATATTCCAGGTCTGCGCGGTGCAAAGCTCAATTCCCGGCAACTTAATACTTTCCGGCCAGAGTTATCTCGAGACAGTTTACACTTTCTTTCAATCCAACCTTTGGAGAGATATTGGGATTAATGCTGTCTTTTTCATTTTCTTTGCTATTTGCGTCACGTATGTTTCACTAACCCTATTTGTTAATTAAATCCATTCGAGATGTGTACCTACTGATCGATTTAGCATTGGAATGGAAAGGTTTAAAACCCCTGCTGGTTACCTATCTACGATATTCTACAGCACAGGGACACTACCGAAGAGAGCTCTAGATATTTCAGACAGAGAGAAGTCCCCAGGACAGGATACAGATACAAGCGAGGTGGCTATCCCGCAGCAAGTCCGGACTATGACCAGAGAAACGATTAGATCTTCGAGGCATCATTTCGCGTGGAAAGACCTTTGTCTGGATATTCAAGTGGGAGGGAATCATCGCAGGCTCTTGAGTAATGTCTCTGGTAGGGCTCGTCAAACCCCCCTGAGTTTTATTCCCCGTTAACGAGTGCATAGGATGGTTAGAACCTGGCGCCATGACCGCTTTGATGGGGATGTCAGGTGCAGGAAAGGTTCGTATAATACGATGTATAAATATAGGTCCTGGCTAATCAGAAGTCTGGTGTAAAGACTACACTCCTAGATACACTTGCCCAGAGGGTTTCCATTGGCGTAGTAACTGGTGGGTTATATCTTGACAGTGAACCCCTCCCTCAATCGATGAACCGGCGGTCTGGCTTCGTACAGCAACAAGATGTTCATCTTAGCACGTCGACCGTCCGAGAAGCACTGCGCCTTACAGCTAGGCTCCGTCAACCAGCCTCGGTCCCCATCTCCGAGAAGTATGATTATGTCGACTCAGTCATTTCGATGCTTGAAATGGATGATGTGACAGATGCGCTAATTGGTACCCCTGGTGCCGGGCTGAGCCTCGAGAAACGGAAACGAGTGAGCATCGGCGTTGAGCTTGCAGCAAAACCGGATATCCTACTCTTCTTGGATGAGCCCACATCTGGCTTAGACGGAGATTCTGCATTCTCCATCATTGCCCTGATGCGCAAACTCGCAGATGCTGGACAGACTATCTTATGTACAATTCACCAGCCCTCTTTCGAGCTTATTGAACAGTTTGACAACCTCTTGCTCCTCATACCTGGTGGCAAGACAGCGTATTTCGGACCCATGGGGCCGCAATGTCAAACCTTGGTTAAATATTTTGGCCGATATGCACGACCCTGTGGGGATACGGAGAATCCGGCCGACTATGTTCTCGATCTTACGGCGAACGCTCCGGTTGACTGGTCTGAGACGTGGTTAGAGTCACCAGAATGCCATGTGGCCCGACAGCGCCTAGACGAAATATTATTAGGGAATACACGCGATAATAAGGGGGATGAACATAACACGGCCTTCGCTGCGCCTCTCCGTGAACAAATGAGAGTGGTACTTCATCGAGCCTTTTTGAACTACTGGCGGGACCCGGACTACGTAGTTGGAAAGATTCAGTTGAACATCTGGATGGGCCTCATCAACGGTCTGACATTCCTACAGTTGTCAAACAGCATGACCGACGCGCGAAATCGCATGTTCTCCATTTTTGTTGGCATCATCACAGGGCCTGTGCTTACTCTACAGATCGAGCCTCGCTTTATTACATTCCGTGACCAGTTCCTCGCACGCGAAAAAGAGTCTCGTGTTTATCACTGGTCTGTATTCGTCTTGAGCACGTTTATAGTAGAGATACCGTTTACTCTTATAGGTGGGCTCGTCTATTGGGCCTTGTGGTATTACATGACCGGGTACTTTTATTCCGCCGAGCGCGCCGGCTACGCATTCTTGATGTACGAACTCTACCATATTTTCACTGCCAGCGTCGCGCAACTAATAGCGTCAATTTTCCCAACCATCGGAGCTGCACAAATAGCAACCGGCTTCGTTTGGCTTATGATTAATACCTTCAACGGTCCGCTTTCACCACCCCCACTTACTCCCAGGGGCTGGAGGTGGTTCTACAATGTGTCGCCGCTCTACTATTTTGTTGAAAGTCTCGCCACAAATTCTATGCATGGACTTGAGATATCCTGTTCTGAGTCGGAGATATCTGTCTTCCATGCTCCAGGAAACCAGACATGTGGCGAATATTCTGCATCATTTTTCAGTTCGTCATCGGCTCAGGGGTATTTAATTGACGAAAATGCCATGGGAGACTGCGCATATTGCCCATATGCGAATGGAGACGAATATGTAAGTTCTGCGCCCTGATATCTGCTAAGTATAAGAGACTTAATGAGTTATCTGACATCGCATAGGTCAAGCAATATGATTTTGATTACAGCAGCCGCGCCAATAATGTCGGTATCTTTATCGGCTTTATCATTTTCAACTACACGGTTGCAACTATTGCAACGTACCTAATCTTTATTCATAAGTGGAAGATGCCCCGGATTTTGTCACGAAAGCAGTAAATCATTAATAAGGCGAGAGGTGCCACTACCTCTTAGAGAATTATATTTCTAAACTGGAGCTAAAGACTAAAAGAAATTGTAGATGTTAGTCAACGCATTTTGCTTCCGAAATTCGTGGGATATTGCAGTAATAGAATGGAATAGAGAAGTCTCGGGGATTAGAAGGATTTAAATATTCTTAACCTGCAGTGTTATTTTATTATATACTCTGAGTCGAGTACGTTCGTTAACACAATTTAATATTTTTGAAGATAACACTCGCACAATTGGCTTCGTAACAGCAACTCAAGTCTGTATTCAGAGAAATAGGAGGTATGGTGGAAGCACGATCGACTGAACATTGAACTAGTCTATAGGCGGTAGTCGAAACAGGCTAAATACCTGTAATAGTATACAGACTCTTAGAATAAGCCACTAGCAGGCAAAATCACGAGACAGGGAGTAACAGGATTCCGATGTAACCCAAGTTACCCCTTTTCGTGTAGATTTAATACACTGCATGATAAAGCCTCAATTTGAGCTGCCAAGCATGTGCTTACTATGCTAGTTCCTCAGCCCAATAAATTCGAATTCCAGCAATGATTGGAAAGCTCCGGCTTCGGCGCCCGATGTGACGCCTGCGAGCCGAAAACTTCCAGGACTGACTTGATGGAATAGTGACTCGAATTCAGCGACAGTGCGTTCATGCGAATCATGAGCTCCGAGCATAAACGTATCTTCTACTCTGCATAGAGACAGCTTATTAGTATTGAAAGTAGCAATTGGGGAAGAAACTTTTTTAGTTTTATGAAACGAAAGACAGATATAGCAACTTACCGGGACATTTTACTTGCCAATGTATTCAGTCTCCCTGCAGGCGGGTCTGGAACAATACATTCACTGATAAGAACCCTTGCTCCTGGCTTTAGGGCCGGAAGCAACGATGACAGTATTTTTACCGAGTCTTCATCCTGCCAATCGTGTAGAATATGCCGATAAATGTAGATATCGGCTTGAACTGTTTGTGGTTTGAAGAAATCATACACTTCAAAGCTAACGCGCGACTTCAGAGATTCATCTTTAGCGACGGCGCGTCGTCCCATCTCTAACGAGGAGAGATTATTGTCCTGGACAATAAATGTTGCATCGGGCATTAAGGGCGCCAATGCTAGGACTGTATGACCACTGGAACCACCAACCTAAATCCTATCAGTTCTCACGAGAATAGGCAAAGGTGAAGAAGGGAAATGGCGCCTTGGGGAAAGGAAGCACTTACATCGACCACTTTAACCTTCCCCTTGGATTCCCATGGCCAGGCTGCGCGCAGACGATCAACAGACCACAGGGGTGTGCTTATTCTTCCCGCTAAATACTCGTGGTATCTCCTATTTGCAGCTTCATTCTTGTGAAAATGGACGAATAACGACTCCTCCGTGCCGTATGCTAGGTTGAATGCGGCGTGGGGGGCGTGCTCCGGATCGTCGCGTTTGAGCACGACTGCATCTGGTATTTTCATCATCACTTTCCCAAGATCTTCCGCTCCGAACCGCACGATATTACTCAAGTGCGGGTTCTTCACCAGCGCAGCCGATGATGCTGAGTGCCGAATGACGTTGGGTGATTCCTCAATAAGCACACCGTTGGCAATTCCATATCGTACTATGCGAGCCAGGAGAGGCTCGGGGATGCGTACGGCAGCGGCGAGTTCCTGGGTTGATATAGATGACCCCAACGGTACATGTTCGGGGATCCTCAACCTGGTAATCAAATCGATGTTTACCGTGTCTGCAGTCTATGAGGTGATCCAAAATGTATAAGCGATGTGTTCACCGAAGGGCAGTGAATAATCAACCAAACAACTGGAATACTACTAACCGCCCAGGTTAAAGTCAGAATATGTTCTGTCGGGCCCTGTACCAACCGTATGAGGTCATGGGCAGCATCAAGTATCTTGTTGCGTGCTTCCCGTAATGTCTTCCCTGTCGGAGTATCCGATTCATGTCCGAAATCACCAAACCCTGACTCGTCAAAGGTTGGGGAAGGTAAACCCTCTCCTTGGAGCAAGGACGAGAGCCTTGAGACTTGCTCCGTGATGGATGCCGCTAAACTTTCAATAGAGGACATGGTTATGGCGAGTATGTAGCCGGGTGTTTAGAAGGTAGCTAGGTAGGCTCATAAGAATCATCGAGCCGAGGCGCCCTTGAGCTTTTCTATTAGGATATCTTAGACACATGATGCGAAGTGGGGTCTCAACGATCCGATGTAAGGGATCAAATTCCTCTGCTTGGCTTCCTATGCCAGGTCAGATAAAGTACCTAAAGTAGAACGCAAGTGAATTATATAGGTACTCTTGGTACTATTCTTGGCATGTTAGATACCTAGGTAAGTATAGATTCCGGGATGATATGCACGGCGGCCGAGGGCCCCCCCACGCACAGGTTGAATCGGGATATCCCAGAATGGGTGGGTGTGCTTCCTTTTCTAGACGATCTTCAGATTTAATATCTGAATCTTGTTAGGCTGCATGTATGACATGGTTCGTATCTCTTGGGAGTTGGTAAGCGAACGTTTAAGGCTCTCGGATTCACCTCTATCGCCGAAATATGCTAACCCCGTTGGATCTGAATCTCTATAACAATCAGCAACCCTTACCTACCTGCCTACCTAGTACTTAGATTAGGTGGTTTTCCCCTCGTTTACCCTTAGATCATGCACGTACGGCCCGTCGTATCCGACCACCTTCTTGATGCTACTAATAATTTTACCTGCGAATTGACATATCAATGTCTGGTTTTCTTGTGGCCAATGGTACGAGTTTGGGTAGATTATATAGGTTAGGCATATTACCTAATTATCTCTGGGACCACAACTGGAATAAGTATAGTAAACTACTACTAGTCACTGCTATGGCTAACCCATCTACTTTCTATCGTTAGTTTTTTTAAACACTCTTATATAATTCAGCTCTGAGAGCAAACTGAACACCAACTTCACGCTGGTAGACCTCTTGATAAGATATCGCTAACCTTTCGCGACGTGACTCTTCTTGTCCACCACTTAGGCTATATATACCTCTGGATAGACTCGCCATTCTAAGACTCAGGTTGATCGGTAGAGAGGAGCCGATATAATGGTTGACGTTCACCACTTCATTTGCGATAAACTGATCAATTTGTCATCGGTTAACCCATGAATCGTCGGTTTATTTCGTCATAGAATAGTCTATTTGTGATTTTTGTATACATTCACAACTAATCTTGAGTACTTGCGTAGGATATCCATACTACCGGAACTCAACTATGGCACGTGGATAGCTTGAAATGACGAGGTCGAAAGCGCGGCTCTTTATAATAGAAGTCAGGTTGTACGGAGTTGTCCTTATCTACTTACATTATCCACTTTCACGAGATCAAACTTTTAGGGAGTGCCTCAGAGGTACCTATTGTCAGGTTGGTATTATGATCTAGTTAGTGAATGCTGGAATACATAAATTTTAGCAATGAAGAGTATCTCGGTAGGTATTCACCTACGGCAAAAGCTAGTATATGGATATAAGGCTCCGAGGAGAGAGATTATGAAAGAGAAAGTAGCTGTTCAAGCTAAAAGGGGCCGGATGAAGCTGTACTTTGTTAGGCCAATAAGTCCTTTCTTTTGGCTCACTATTCTCTTGACATATACATCTTATAGCCTCATGAAATATTTGAAAGGACTCAGAGCTATGTCTGGTATTAACAAAGCATTTCAAGCCACCAGTGGCACCACATTATTCTAGCTGGCCTGTGGAAGCAGTTACTACACTATGGTCTTTTGTGAAAAAGATCGTGGCAGAGCCTCCTCGTAGGGACGCCACTGGTCTGCTTCAATGCACAAAGATCAAGATTAAATCAATACTATAATATCTATAATGAAAAATGAAGCTTGGTCTTGTCAAGTTGTATATATTGACAAATATATGACACAGTGCTACGGTAGATTCACGTCGGTAGACATATTCTTCGACATGTTAGATGGGGTAGGAAATCTGCTGAAGCAAAGGTGATTGAAGGCACTTATATCCGAATACGTAAAGTGGTGGATGAGGAACTTTATACACTCATATTAGAACACGCAGAAGATGAAAGGTTTTAACGCGACGGCATTTATAGTGCGACTGCAAAGGCTAAAATATAGGGGGCTTCTCAGATGGTTATATGATAATAATGTATATGGTGATAAGAATTTTTATGCTATGTCATTAAACGGTATAACCAGATGAGAAGTCGCCCAAATGATCTGCGATCTGCGCTGTTGTGCGACTCGTATGTGTTTGTGTGACATTGTGCAAAAAACTTAAAAATAAAAATTGGACCGTGCTTTTAGAATCAGCAATGGAAAGCAACTCGGATTGGAGGTAACTAATCATAAATTACATAAGACACCAAGTCAAAAATGATATTCGTTGTTACCGCTTCTTGGGCCTCACCTCATTGCTCTCTTCCTCTTTATCCGCCATTGTGTATTCGGGGCTTTAGCGGACACGTCTTATTCTCGCCTGCGTGTTTCCTTTTCCCTTGAGGGCTTGGTGTTCTGTCGACTGCGAGGTTGTACGAATTGTCATAATGACTTCCGCAGATATTCCCAATAGTCACGATGAATCCAGCCATGTAGACGAGTCGTCTCCCCTACTTCAAAATCAAAATGGCGTCGAGGTCGCTGGGGATGTGTCTACCCCCTCAGAACAACCACATGCTGTGCCCGTAAGGCATAAGCAGCGCATCATCATCCTCCTGTGCGCTTTTGCCTTTACCATGATGCTTGGAGATAATTTACAGCCAGCCGCGCTGGTTCAAGTCTTCGAGGATGTCATTTGCGATGACTACTACAAGACAAACTCTCTACCTTCAGCAGTTAATGGCACCTTGCCCAATCCTTGCAAGGCGCAGCCTATACAGAAGGAACTCGCTCTCGTTCGAGGCTTTCAGCAACTGGTCCCCATATTCCCATCGCTGCTGTGCACTGTGCCTTATGGCCTACTTGCAGAGCGTATTGGCCGGAAGCGCGTGCTCATCATGAGCGGTGCTGGTGTTTTTTCTGCGCTTTCTTGGGTACTAGCTGTCTGCTACTGGCGGTTTGCTTCTATCCGCTGGGCTCTACTGTCGGGTGCCTTTCTGTTCCTCGGTGGTGGGGATGCCGTCATTTCCACCATTTTGCATGTCATGGTTACTGACACTGCTGATGATGCTGAACGCGCTCAGATCTTCTTGTATCTCCATGCTGCCGACGTGATTTCGGGTTTCTTCGGGCCCGCCATCAGTGGTCCGCTGATGGAAAAAGGACATACTTGGGTTGTTTTACTGCTCGCTGCGGGCACGCTTTTTTCTGGAGCGTTTTTGCTTACGATATTTATTCCGGAGACGCTCAACTTAAGGAAGAGGTCTGCTGAGCACTCTGCGCTACTATCCGAGTCTACACCATCGCAAATCACAGACTTGCCGCGTCCTGAATCACCAACACCTACGAAATTGTCTAATTCTATCGTCGGTGAAGCATCTAACGTACTAAGTCCTTTACTTAGTGTGCTAGCATCAAACCGACAAGCTCTGTTGCTTCTTTTGATTTTCTCCCCTCAGACCGGAGCTCGAGAGCTTTTTACTCTAATCGGCTTGCAGTACACTAATGCTAAATTTTCTCTCTCATATGCCCGTGGCAACGTACTTCTATCGCTTTTTCAAGGTGCACAAGGCCTATTCGTTCTCACGATCCTCCCACTGATCACGCGCCTAATCGCTGATAAACGGGGCTGGTCCGCTTGGGCGCGCGACCGCCTATATGCCATCGTGTCTATTGCCGCAACGGCATTGGGATTGCTGGTTATAGGTGTTGCACCGGCTTTGGTTATCGAGGCCCTCGGCCTTCTCTTTGTGGCAGTTGGTAGCTGTTCTACGGGGCTACTGATGAGCTTGCTAGGTGGAGCGGTGCGGCCCAGCCAGGTGAGCGCAGTCTACAGTGCAGCGCATATGCTAAGTATCGTGGTCCGGAGCGTGATAGGACCAGTGCTGAGTGCGTTGTTGGTGACAGGCCTAGAGCTAGGATGGAGTTGGATGGGTCTGCCATTTGTGACGATGGCGCTATTGATGGCGGGTGCGGCAGTAGCCAGTAGCTTCATTCGGGCAGAGAGAGTCATTGATTTCGACGAAGAGTAATGCATACCCCCTCCCGGCTCCTTCGTCTACCTGCCTGATATTTCCAGGGGTGATTTATTACCAGCTTACGCCCCCGGAGGGGTAACATTATGTACAGGGGTTAAGGCCAGGGGAACGAATCGGGGCCATTTCCATAATAATTTGCTGACATACGCCGCACTATCAGCCGGAGAATCCACCTTGAGATAGACATTGAACGAGAGTGACTGGATTGCAGCACGTTATTTGCCTACTGAATTAGCTAAGGTTATCTAACTTTTCATAGAACCACCTCCCATGAAATTAACCCACATCATGGGTTAAGGCAAGAGGATTCTTACGGTCCGTACAAAATGCTGCCGTAGTATCACGCAATAATCTACCTAAGTGATGTAACACATCCTAAGCCCCTTTGGACCATTACGCATACCCATTGCCGTCTTGTATTTTTACGAGCATTCCGGCGACTGGGTCTATCACCACTTTTAACTATATCGGGGTTGCCTGTCATATTAGGTACCTACCTTACATACCTCTACCTTAACCTATCTAAATTGCATACTATAGTACAATAGAAGTCTAGGGCTGGCCTCATCTCTCTTCCCCAGAGGTCCGCTCCGCTATCTACGTATGGACGGCGTTTTGTTAGCTGTGGCGGTTATATTGGCTACCTACCTAGGTACCTATCCAGGTACTCTCACTGCAGATATCCATATCTACCTTCTAGACTCGTACCAGGGAAGTTCAAACCCACTGGCCCACCCTCGATATCAACAGGGGAAAGCTGATCGAGGGCCGTCTTCTATGGTCCTATAATACGATTACCTATGGTACGGGGCTATACGAGCAGTGGTCACATGTCTTGCTTTGGTACTACCGAGCCAGCATATCATTCTGTAGTTTATTTTGCGATATCGCGGCCCCTAGTATGTTCATATAGTGAAGACACAATTAGTCGCCGGCGTGAATAGTCGAGCAGCTAATTTAGAGGAATGAAATATTTCCTTTAGATATAGCTCTTCAGGTACCTACCTAACCTATTAACATTGTGCTAGGGATCATGAGAAGAAACGCTTTTCGTTGGTATTTTGGGATTTTACTTGCGCTCGTCTTCGAGCTATTCGGTATTCGGGTTTAGTTTCTAGCAACGTATTATTTGGGATTCATTGGTTTATTTAACGGAATTTATTTTTTGTACTGTCTTCTACTGGATAGCTAGACGTTGCTGTGTAATGTTCTCCAGATCCTAGCTACGAAATGACAAGTTTACCAGATGGGGCACTAGATAGGGACCATACACTAGACTTTGAAACTCCTATTGATTCTCGGTCCCTTTCTGAGTTCGATGAGATCGCCCCTTGCACTAATCAGACTTTGATCTGCGCTCAAGTGCTCTAAATCTTTCCCTCTGCTTTGAGCTTGTCAAAGAACTGTGCCGGTGGCTTGCCGTCGATCATGAGGGGTAACCCAGAATCGCCCTTCGCCCTGGCCCTCTTGTACCCCTCGCGCTCGGTCGCGCGCTTGAGGTAATTCAGGATATTGGGGTACTCGGAGAGGTCGTACGGGAAGAAAGTTCGCATGGTCGTTAGGGGAAAGACGTTCATGATGTCGGCGGCCGTGAATTCGGTGCCGGCTAGCCACTCGTTGTCCTTGACGTGCCCGTCGAAGAACCTGAGGAACTTTGCTAGTTGCGAGAAATGGCGCTGGGCGTGGAACTCGCTCTCGTCCACGTGGCAGTGCTGCAATACCATCACGCGGCTCATCTGGGGGTGTAGGTTGCCGTTGGCAAAATGGAACCAGTAGAGATACTGCGCCCAGTCTTTGTGGTCGGGGCCTAAAGCCAGTCGACCGTTGCCGTACTTCTGTATTATGTACTCGGTAATGGCACCGCTTTCTCCCAGCGTGAGAGATCCATCTTGGATCACGGGCGCCTGGCCGATGGGATTGAGATTTTTGATGGACTGAGGGCTGAGGAACGGATCGCGCTTGTGGATCACCAGCTCGTAGTCAATGCCTAGCTCTTCGGCGAGCCAGACTATCCGCTCAGACTGAGAGACTTGGAGATGGTGGACTTTTAAAGTCATTGTTATGGCGGAGTATGGTAATGTGCCTAAGGGATGTTCTTGAAGAGGAAGGGAGCGTGAAGATTATACGGGAATGTTATTGTTGGAGGGAGACGGGAAGTCTTTCTCCCCGAAATTCGTTCGCAAGATATTCTACAGTCTCACTCAGCACTAGTAACGTTACCTTCCACTATTCGCTGGAGGAATTCCGTCATCGGGAGTGCCTCTTGACCTCGGCCCCGGTTGAAGACGCCGTGCATAAGGTATCCTATGTGGAGAGGAGGTTCCTACCGGAGGCGAGCTGCATGCCTGCTGAGACTAGGGCTCCTACGATGCGTAGTGTGATACTTCATGGGTGTTTTACATACACGCCCGTGGGACTGAGTCAGATATGTTGATTTACGAAGTTGCGAGAGTGATATATCACGGGCGAAGAGTTTGGATATCGTCACATCTACCGAAGGCGGGGGGGCAGCCATGGAACTACACTTCACAGTGTAGAAGATGATAAAAAGACAGTCCGTATCTATTCATATTGGAGTATTCTATGCTTCTATATGTGTACCTATGTAAAGATTTGTTAAAAGGGCTAGTTAATTCCAGCCGTTTTGTCTATATACTGATTCCCCAAGAGTGTAGCTGATTTGTCACGAACCTAGGGAACCCCTGAGCCCCTATTTGGAGCGTGCAGCTGAATTTGCCTGAGATGGCGTCAGCGATGATGGAACCCAGTAGAGCCAACTGAGACAGTTTCTAGCTGTACCGGTATTGAGCATAGAGTAATTTGAGAGCGATCTGAAAATTGCCACAATTCATCTATTGCACCTTACTGCAGTAGGGGCCACGAATCCGTAGACTCCAGAAGCCTCCACGGGATCTGGCATGTTCTGATATTCAACCAGCCGTAATATCATGTACTTCATTCTCAGAATACATCCGTCAACTCCGAACAAACTCCTTCGATAAACTCATTTCGTACATTTTCCGCATAACCAGACCCTGCGATAAGTCTCACCGTGAGCGTGCCATCGCTGCTCGGGATCGCGAAGATCTCCAAGAAGTTAGCCACAAACGGAATATGGTACATTTCCGGACTTCCCAATCCGCCCTTGGCGCCGGGCAGATCTAGTTCGGGGTTCTCGTCAATGTTCTGGTACTGCGACCAGCAGCCAAAGTCTTTCGTGTCTTGCGGCCAGTCTGTGCAGTGCTTGACGATGTCTAATAGACCGGTCGTTTCGTGTGCAATGCTCCCTACATACTGCTTCTGTAGGGTTGCGAGTTGCTCGGATTTGGTCTGGCCTGGAGTAAACTGCACACGAACGGGGATTCGGTTCAGGCACGGGCCAACGACATCCTGAAGGGAAGCAGGGACGGCTGCGCGCCCAGAGACAACACGGCCGAAGACAACGTCTTGGGATCCCGTTAGACGGCTAAGTGCAGTGGCACAGGCCAGCGTGAATAGAGATGCTTGTGTAATTCCAGAAGGAGTTTTAGGCGTAGGAATGGAACGCTTCAGCACAATAGGCGGACTATCCTGTGCGGATGACGCAGAGTCGTAGGGTAGTGTGGTAACTGAAGAGCCTTCGAGGGCCTTGCGCCAGTAAGAGTAGCTCCGTGCCTTATTAGATTGAGTGTGATTCACATATTGTCTGAAGTCTTTGATCTCCGGAGCCGAGCCATTATAGATACCGGCTAAAACCTTCAAGGTCTGGCCTATGCTGATACCATCATAAACCGCGTGTGACCTGCCGAAGGCGAGCTTGGATTTCCCGCTTTGCTCTTTGATAAGTGTGAATTGTATCAATGGAGCTCCCAGGGAGATGGGCGAGTTGGTCTCTTCTTCGATGACCTTGCTAAGAGTGATTTCGGCAGAAGCCACATCGTTGATAATGCTGATGGTAGGCTTCCACGAGTCGAAGATAGCCTGAAAGAAGGAATCACCAGAGCGGATGAAGGCTGTTCGATAGATATCGCAGTACTCAACCAGTTTCTCAATGCTCTGGATAAGATGCCGTTCGTCTACAATTTGGTCAAAGTCAATATAGCTGTAGAACCAAGACCGTCGGGGTGTAAAGAGGTTGTCTCGGAGGTAAGCCGATTGCATGTCTGTTGTTGGAAGCACATCAATAAGTTTTCCACGGCCGGGTAGAATTTGCGGTATCACTTCTTCTTCAATGAAAGCTCTAAGATCCGGTACATCTAGCAAGCCGAAAAGGGATTGTTCACTTTCATTCACGAGGTCAGCCTCGGGATCCGTTACGAGAAGGTCAGCGATCCGGTCTTTGGTAAGAATATCTGCAACCGTCAGGGGGATTCCTTCGTCACGGGCAATCGAAGCCAGTCTCATGGCGCTGATGGAGTCGCCCCCTAGCTGGATGAAGTTGTTATCCATGCCAAAGGATTCACCACTCCAGGAAAGCACTCGAGCGACGATAGCATGAAGCTTGACTTCATTAGGAGTTTCTGGTGCACGTCTCCCAATGCTGTCTACACGAAGGAGATCCTCCTTTCGCATGGCTAAAGCGGCTTCGCGCAGTTTGCCACGGTCGACTTTTCCTGAAGCTGTATTCGGAATGCTGTCCACGATCATATAACCATTCGGAATCATGTAACCTGGTACTGTGGCAGACAGGAGACGGTTAGCAGAGGAAGCAAGATCCTGCGCGTAGGCGTACGCCTCCGGTGTGCCAGAGGCAATTCCTCCTTGGGAAAGCTTGAGGAAGGCGATTAGAGCAGCTTCAGTAGAACCAGACGGCCTGATGATGTCGACGATGACTTGGGATGCAATGTCCTTCCCGATAGCATCGTGGACGTGATGTTCGATCTCTTCAAGCTCGACACGCTGTCCACGAATCTTGATCTGGGCGTCTTTCCGTCCAATATACTCGACACTTCCGTCCTCTTCGTACCGAACTAGATCGCCTGTACGGTACAGACGCCCGCGGTGGCCGGGATGGCCAGGGCAGCCCTGTATGAGCCATTGAGGATCTTCTACGAATAATGCTTTCGTTTTCTCCGGCTCGTTAAGATAACCTTGGCCGACAGTAGGTCCTTCGATCCAAAGCTCGCCGATATCACCGACGGCTGCCAACGAGTTGCCACGCTCCGGCTCAACGATCCAAATCCGCGTCGCGAGGGCCTTGCCAATGACGATACGTTCACGTGCGGGATCGAGCGTGGTATGGATCGCAATAGGCGTGCACTCGGATGGTCCGTACGAGTGCAGGAGGATAGCATGATCTTTCCAATAGTCAATCTCATCACGTCCCAGTTTCTCGCCACCGAAGTTGATGACTTTGAAGTCTACTCCGTGCATAAATCGGGACACCGAGGGAATCATGAGCGCCGAGTTCGCACCCCTGCGAGCAACTGCTTCCTTGGGCTCGTTTTGGATTTCGTAGTTGGATGGAACGCAGAGACATCCGCCTCCGCAAAGGGTGTATAGCACATTAAGCCAGGAGGCGTCGAAGGCATACGATGAGAAGTCGTATGTGCGAGTTTCGGGGCTATACCTAAGCGCCTCTTGTCCGTATTTAATAGCGCTGGCGAAGTTGGAGTGGCTGACGATCGCACCCTTAGGCACGCCTGTCGAACCAGAGGTGAAGACCACGTAGAGCCAAGTATCCGGGTCTACACTGGGTAGAGATAGATCTTCGGGGACTTCAAACGCGGGCACGTGGATATCACTCACTACTATGATCTGTGCGGTTAGTGGAGCTACTTCTCGTGCTCGAGACTCCTGTTCGGTGGAAGTTATGATGACTTGGGGCGAAGTAAGGTCCATGACAGTCTGCAGACGGGCAACAGGAAGGGAAGCATCGAGCGTAACACAAGTGCCATTGGCTTTCATGACGGCAAGTTGGGAGGCGGATGTCCATTTTGACTTTTCAAAGAACAAGGGCACTATGCGTTGGCCGGACTGTGGAAGACCAGCTCGGAGTATTTCGTAGGCAATTCTTGTGGATACGCCGTCTAGTTCGGCATAGGTGAAATCACCATCCCATGAGCAGACAGCTGGGGCATCAGGTTGTTGCGTGGCGATTTCTCCAAAGATGCCGTGGATCGTTTTCTCAGCTCTCTCTAGGAAAGTATCGTTCCAGCTCCAGATCTGCTTCAGGTCCTCTAAGCTACTCGTATCGAGCAGAGAAACAGGCTTGTCCTGGACTTCAGGCAAGGAGATCTGCCTCAAGATGTTCTCGAATCGATCTGCGAGACGACGGAATTGGGATGGAGATACCACGTTGGAGTCGTAGTCGGCGCGAAGGAAAATGCTTTCTGGCTGAAGTAGAACCTCTAGGAGAATGGCGTAATTTCTAAAAGGATCGAGGCCTTCGGCTTCGGGTTCTACGAAAGAGGATTCGAATAGGATATCTTCCGCATCCTGGTCGCGTCCGGTCTGGATAACCATGAGTGACTGGAACTGACACGCGAGATCACAGTTCTCGCTGATACGTCGTATCTGCTGGAGCCCGGTTTGTTCAAACGGCATCATATCTGCAGCCTGTAGCTGTACTTGTTGAAGTAACTCTTCTACAGTCTTTGAACGATCGATTGCCACTCGTAGTGGCACTGTGGCGATTGTTGGGCCGCTGATGTTTTCCATCCCAGGTACGTCCGCTTGTCTACCAGATACTGTTGCGCCAAACGAAGCATCTGCGGAGTTGGTAACTGTCGATAGTAAGATGGCCCAGGCAAGCCTGATTTTTGTGGCTGCTGTGTAGTCGTCGTCGGAAACGATGTCCTTGATGTCGATCTCCAAACGCTGGTCACATCTCGGCTTGTAGGTCTTTGAGGGGAGGATGGGGAAATTCTGCGCGTTGAAGCTCTGGAACTGATTTTCCCAGAATTCCTTCGCACCAGCTCCGTTGGAGTCTTGGACGTATTTTATAAAGGCCTGGAAAGGAGCAGCATCTTCAATTGGCTCTGACCGGTAGCTTCTGACCAAAGAGTCGAAGATAAGGGGCTCAGACCATCCATCATAGAGAGAGTGGTGAATGCTCCATGAGAAAGAAGACTCGGATATTTTATAGTTAACCAAAGGAGTGCCAAGTCCAAACTGCTGCGCTGGTATGCCATCTTCAATGCCGCTGCTTTCATGTCGGATAATGACCTGGACGAGGCCTTGTTGGGGGAGCTCGATGATCCTAGTTCTCAGAATAGGGTGTGCTCGAACGACATTTTCCCACGCAGCACGGAAACGACTAACATCGACGTCTTCTCTGAAGTTCCACGTCTCAGTTAGAATATTATCACCTGGCCTTCGGACAGTCTCGGCCAGCAATCCTGCCTGCAGAGGTGTGCTAGGGAAGACATCTTCAATATCGGCAACCTCAAGGCCTGTGAGTCGCGCTGCTTGGTTTCTAGCCTCTTCTGCTGAGATTTTGTCATCGATGAGTGAGAAAGGCTCAATGACCAACTCGGTCGACTCCAGAGTGGGTTTCTGAGATTCAATCAGCTCTGCCAAAGCGCTGAGCTTGGGCCTCCTGAAGATGTCAGCCACACTGAGCGAAACATTGCGCTTCCGCGCAGAGCTAACAAGCCTCATGGCCCCAAGCGAATCTCCTCCAATGCGGAGAAAGCTGTCGTCAGCCGAAATTGTGGCTGGATCAATCTTCAGAATTTCCGCCCAGAGACCCTGTAAGAACTTCTCCGATGGGGTCCTCGGAGCCCGGTGAGCAGTCACACGGAACACGTCTTGGGCGACAAGTTGCTCCAGCGTCTTTTGCTCGTAAGTCGCACGCAGAGCTCTACGGTGGATCTTGCCCGTGGCAGTCATGGGGAATTCCTCCAGGGCGATATAAGCAGTCGGAATCATGTATTGGGGTACCATCTCTGCGAGCCGCTCGTCCACTCCGGCAAGCTTGTGCCAGGCGTTTGGTTCCTCGGCCTTCAAGAATGCAACGAGGATGGGATTATCGCCGTTAAGGGGTTTGAAGACGTCAGCAACAACTTGAGCCTTAAGATCGCCAGCATGAAGGGCTCTCATAAGACTATGCTCGACTTCCCCAAGCTCTGTTCTTTGACCGCGAATCTTGACTTGAGAGTCTATGCGACTAACGAATACGAGAGCGCCGTCAGCACCGTAACGAACCAGATCGCCAGTACGGTAGAAACGACAAGGCGTATTGCTGTCGTCCGTCCACTTCGGCCTCGTCAAGAACGTGGCAGCAGTTCTTGTCTCGTCTCCGATATAACCACGCCCAACTTGGGGTCCCTCGAGCCAAAGCTCACCGACGGAGCCCAGCGGAGCAAGCCTCTCCGATCCATCGGTTCTCACGATCCATGTGTGGAGACCTATTCCAACGCCGATGGTGTTGGGGACCATGCCTCGGAATGCGCGAATGAGGCAAGATTTGATAGTGCATTCACCCGGACCATAGCTGTTGATCAGTTTCGTGTTGTCAATCCAGTCAAGGAAGTCTGCCTCGGCCCAGGCTTCTCCACCCATCAAAACCTGCTCAATGTCAGGGAGCTGCTTAGGGTCAAGATGGCGTAGAACGGAGGGAGTCGCGTTTAGAAGTGTAGCTTTGCTATCCCTGATGGACTCCAAAAGCGCGTTGCTTCGCTGGTGCTCTGATGGGATACACAAGCAACTACCGGATGTAAGTGAGTGCAACACGTTTGACCAACTGGCGTCAAAAGCATAAGACGCAAAATCGTAGACTCTCTGGCCAGCCCTAAATCCGAGTGTTTTCTGCTGGTTACGGATAGAGGCTGCAAAGTTGGAGTGCGTGATCATAGCACCCTTTGGCTTCCCCGTACTTCCTGACGTAAAGGACACATAGAGAAGATCCGAGGCCTGGACTTCTTGAGGTAAAGACTCTCCTGCCTCTGGATCTGGCAACGAGTCCATGTGAGCTTTATCGATGACAAGGAGCCTTACTCTTTCAAAATTCGCAGCTCTCTCCACGTTGTCGGCCGATGTCAAAGCGAGCGTAGCATTTACTTGAGTGACGATGCTACTAGCTCGTTCAATAGGTTGCGTGCTGTCAATCATCACGCCAGCCCCTCCAGCCTTCATCACGGCTACTACACAAACCGGTACCCATATAGACTTTTCAAAGTAGAATGGCACAATAACTTCGGGCCCGACGCCAAGCTGGACCAATCGATGGGCCAAACGAGTTGAAAGTCGGTCAAGCTGACGGTATGTGAGCTGCCCATCCCAAGAAGATATAGCGGGAGCGTCTGGCATCGTTTGGACTGTTCTTGCGATGAGATTATGGATGAGATCCTGGACTTCCCCATACGGTGCCGCGTTCCAAGCAAATATAGTTTCGAGGTCTTTTGCAGTGATGGTATCAATCTCAGATAGAGTTGAGGAGGACTTGACGGTTGAACTGATTTGACGAAGCACTGCCTCAAGCTGCGAAAGGAGCCTCGTTACTTGTTCGGTGCCGATAACATGTTCGTCAAATCTGGCATTTAGTTGAACACCAGAAGCAACGACGGTAAAGTCTATAAACAGCGCCCGGCTCATGTTAGAATCAGCATGTGAGTATTGCCCCTCGTCTTGAACTGACGTTCTGCTGAAACTTAACACGGTCTGAAAGTCTCCAGCAAGAGCTGATTCGTCACTTAGCTCACGCAGCCTATGAATTGCAAGTAGAGGCAGCTTTGACCAAGTTACCACAGTCGATTGGACTGAGTCAAGGTAGGACGAGACGCTCTGGTTGAGATCAACCTTTGTTCGGAATGGCGCTGGGATTCTACCACTTGTCGCTCCATACTTGCCACCCAGCGAACTAGCACCGACCACTACGTCGGTAGAACTTCCATAGGACGCTTGAAGAAGGGCCCATGACGCGAGTATTTGTGCGCTCACATCATAGTCGTTTCTCCATTCCAAATTCTCAATTACGTGAGAAGCGGCGGCGTTGGCAACTGGTTTAAGAGACGTCGGGGGTAGTACTGGGAAATGACAGCCGGGTTCGAGACCTTGGAACTGGGCTTTCCACTGCTCAACAGCATATGCTTCGTCCGTACCAGCCGTATGATAGAAGTAGGCATCATAAAACGACTCGTTGAACTTGGCATACGATGCGGCAGCTGGTGTATCTTGTTCCGTGACAGAACCGAGGAAGTTGATAGCATTTTCTAAAGCAGCTTTGATTGCCCAGGCATTCGTCTGGCTTATAAAGTCAGTTCGATACTGAAAGCTGACTTCGGTATCGCCCTTGTCAAGAGTACCAGCCAAGACCAAATCGTACTATGCATCGTCAGAAACAGAAACTTATCAAGTTAAAATATCGAAAAACTCACCTCGTGCGGGTCCTCCTCTGATATTTCTTCAAGCTGAATGCTTCCATCAGCCGCAGAGGAGACTCCACGAGCTTCACGAACAGTTATATTCGAATTGAATAGCTGCTTTACTGAGATCTCGTGCTGAATCTCTGCTAGCGACACATATTGGTTCTCCAAATGCTCGATGTTGTACTTGTTGATGGCAGCTATTATATCAGGCAAAGACTGCTCCAAATCAACGCGTGCGATGAGCATGTTGATCAAGGGACCAACGATATCCTCGATACCATCGATTGGAGTATCGCGACCAGACGAGATATATCCAAATAATACTTGTCGCATGCCAGTAAAATGCGAAAGCACCAATGACCAGGCAAGGTGAAGAAACGCGGACCGAGTCAACCCCTTTTCGCGACATATCCTGGAAATAGGTGCTGTAACAGCAGTTGGCAGAGTTAGCCACTCATACTTACCCTTACGCTCTGTCTTTGAGCGATTCAGGGCCTTGTCTCCTGGTAAGTTACAGCTCTTGACTTCAGCGAGGTACTGCTTCCAGTATGACAATCGCTTCTGAGCTGGGGTGCTTTGGATATGTTCAACATAATTCCGGAAGGGCGGGCGCAACGATAGGCTATGTCCTGAGTATGCCTTCTCAAGATCCCCTATTATGACCGGTATGGACAAAGCATCCATAAGGGCATGTGTCATCTCCAACCGACACGCGATGTCGCCCTCTTTTCCAGTGCATATTGTGAAGAAACAATGCGGCTGAGATGGGGATGTCTTAAAGCCTTCCATCCGTGTCAGATGCTCAACGGCCGTCTCAGAATCCGTAGCCTGCGATATCGTGGCCTCATTGAAATGGTTCAATACAATTTGAACATAGCGACCAGTATCAGGATTCGTTGAGAACACGGTAGAGAACACAGGGTGTGCGCGCGAAACCCTCCCCCATGCTTCCTTAAGACGAGAAGCAGACACAGCTGATCCTGTAGAGGTAGCTTGCCAAATGTTGACGCTGTGATAGGATGCAGTGCCTATGTTGGAGCTAATAAGGATACCCTCCTGCATAGGAGTACAGGGATATATGTCCCGCACATCAGTCACTTTAATGCCTTCGCTCTCCAGTTGTTCAGTGAGCGCCTCCAGGCCAGTATACGATATCTCCAGGAGTGGGAAGTCCGCGAGAGTATGGCGGACTGGCAAGTTGGCAAGCTCATGCGCAACGCTTGTAAGGGTCTTTGCGTATAAGTCCGCCCAGCGAAGTACCGATTCGTGGTTTCGCATGTACTTATGAGAGCTCGTGAAGATCTGCAACTTACCTTCCTGAACGACGAGATTTATGTCGATAAGAGACGGTCGCTGGTAATCGGCGCCATCTCCAGGAATAAACACATTGCGATCAATCCTGTCTTCAAGCTTAATGATAGATTTGGCGTCTTCGAGCTGCTGGAATGAACCTCGATAGTTGAAAATCAGTTCGACGTGTTTGTGGGACTCAAAGGCTTTCTTTCCAGCTTCGCTATAGAAGCGAGAGGCAAAGTAGGGCCTGCCTTTATCAGGCACTCTGCTGCGGACATCCTTGGCGAACTTGATCATGTCGAGAATGGAGGTTTCCGGCCCACCACCAAGCTCAATGGGATGAATAGAAGTGAACCAGCCGACAACTTCAGACAAATCGAAGTCATCCATCCCAGCTACGGGCTCACGGCCGTGGCCTTCGAGGAATACAGGGGGTGGACGGCGATCAGGGAAGGTCTGTGCAAAACTGAAGATAAGGGTTCCCACGAGAATGTCTAGTATTTCGGTTCGGAAACTGTCGTTACTCGTGCCTAGAAGCAGAGCGGTTGCCTCGGCGTCAACAACAGATAGGTTCAACTCGGCGTCCCTAAAGAACACCTCGCCAGGTTTCACGCCCCAGTAGTCGAAATTCGCTGGTGTAATATCAAATGGCAGAACAGTTGCAGGGCTGAGCTTCTCGCCCTCCTCCCGCTGCAGTCTGCACCATGCTTGGAAGGAGAGCTCAAGCGGTGGTAGACGCGTGGTACCTGATAGGTACTGACTCAGCTCGTGCCAAATAATACGCCAGGATACCAGATCCATTACGACGTGGTGTGCACTCATAAGGAGTGTTTGCGCTCCATCGGGACTATTGAAGACGTCCACAGCAAAGACGGGACCATTGACAAGATCCAAACCCGCCTGTCGCTCTTGGACCACAATTTCGGTAGACGAGCGGTCTATGAAATCGTGCTCTTTGAGGAGGAATGAGTTAGGCCCAGCTGGTGCAATATACTGCTCCCAGGTAGACTCATCGGCATACTTACGGAACCGGGCGCGGAGCATGCTATGACGAGTAGTGAGAGTTAGGAGCGCCTCAAGCAATTCCTGATGAGTGGTATGCCGAACCAACTTGACGATAAAACTGAGGGTATAGTGGTTAACACCTTGAGGATTGTTGTCGAAGAATATTTGCTGGATAGGCGTTAAGGACCAAGATTTGCTCTCGTCGGTCTTTGCACTCTCTAGATTCACCTTCTCTTGAACAGGCTTGCTAGATTGAGCTATGAGGCGGACTGTTTGGAGTTTCAGGATATCTGCAACTTTGGTAGAGATGTTTTGCGAGCGCGAACGCGAGACGACTTGCATGGCCGTAATGGAGTCACCACCTAGACGCGTGAACGCCGAGTCCAAGCTAATACTCCGGATAGGGAGATTCAAGACCTCGCTCCAGACTTGACGGATCTTGGACTCTAATTCAGAAACCGCCTCTTCTTCTTCCGGCACTGGTTGGGCATTCAGTTGCTGCCAGTATAGCTTGGCGCCGCTTTCGCGAAGGCGTCGACGGTCGACTTTCCCGGTAGGTGTCATAGGCACTTCTTCAACAGGGAAAAAGGCTGAGGGTATCATATAAGGTGGTACAAATTCAGATAGACGGCCTTCAATGCCCGCAAGAGCTTCGTGGAGGATCAGCCTCGCATCCTCCTCCGACACTCCCGAACTGACCGCCATGAAAATAAAAGATACAAGTGTTGATACATCGCTGCCCTCCGGCTTGATGACTTCGGCGATAATCTGCACATTCTTGGCCGTGGCCTCATCCGTTAAGGCGCGCTGAAGATTGTACTCGATCTCTCCAAGTTCAACGCGCTGGCCACGGATCTTGACTTGAGAGTCCTTGCGGCCTACGAACTCCAAATTGCCATCCGGCCTATAACGAACAAGGTCACCCGTCCGATAAAGACGTCCCCGGCGGCCGGTGTGACCTTTGATACCCGACAGGCTAGGACATCCACGTAATAGCCATTTTGGATCCTCGACGAACGTCTTGGCTGTCACCTCGGGGTTGTGCAGATATCCTTGGCCGATTATAGGACCTTCAACCCACAACTCCCCTATCTCTCCGATAGGCACAAGGTCACTCCCATCCAATTTGGTGACCCACGTACAGACGCCAAGACCGGTGCCAATTGTTGGGTCATTGTCATCGTTAGGATCCGCCACAATTGCAGTGCTGACAGTTGAGCACTCAGCAGGACCATAGGCGTTTATGACTGTTGAGGCGGAAGATAACTCCTTGACAAGGGCCGCTTTGAGTGGTTCTCCTCCAAAATGGATGGTACGGAGACTAGCAGGGAGCTCGGAAGCAGGGAACCAAGCCACCGAAGGAGTGAGGACAGCGTAGTTCACTTGGTATTTACGGAGAGCTCCCGCAAGATCTCCTTTCCGTTCTTCATCGGAAGGGATACAGAGGCAGCCTCCAATCGTGATAGAGTGTATGAAATTACACCAAGCAGCGTCAAATGCGTATGAGGCAAAGTCAAAGACTCGATCGAATTCTCTGAAGTCCAGGCCTTTCTGCTGAGTAGCAACCGCGCTGGCATAATTCGCGTGGCTAATGATAGCACCTTTGGGAGTGCCTGTGCTTCCTGACGTGAAAACTATGTACAGCCAGGATGAGGGGCTGACTGTTGGAAGGGATGTAGGTTGAGCGGTGGGCCAGTCCTTGCTTAGGGTATGGTCCAGAACGAATTGCGCACAGCCCAGACCCAAAGATTTGGCTTGGTCTTCACATGTTGGCGACGTTAAGATAGCGGAGGGTTGAACTAGCTCGGCAATAGCCTGCTGTCGTTGAAGTGGGAGAGACGCATCTAGTATAATAGAAACGCACCCAGATTTCATAATTGCTAATTGAGCGACAGGAACCCATTTCGACTTTTCGATGAAGACGATTATAGTGCTATGGGGTTGCAGTCCGTGGCGGATGAGAACATGAGCTAGACGAGTCGACAGATCATCTAGCTCACGATATGTCAAGTCGCCATCGTGTGCCGAAACAGCCAACAGATCGGGATGCCGCCGTGCTCTCTCCATGAATGCTTCATGTATACAGACATCGTCGACTCCGCGCGGGAGTCGGGCATTCCAAGACCAGACATGGTCAAGGTCTTGAACTGAGATGGCCTTCAAGTCGACAAGCGGCTTCTCGTCGCCATCAGGAAGGCAGATCTGACGAACAATGTACTCGTATTGCCGCCTGAAGAGGTGAAGGGACAACGCCTTGTCCGAGGGGCTACCGTGAGTAACTGCCCTCGTGCAAATTTGGTCGTCGTGTATATGGCACTCGAGTAAGATTTCCCTAGAGCCAAGTTGATCTCGAGTGATAGAGATTAAAAACGTATATTCCCCTTCTCGTTCTTCGCTAGATGTACTGGCATCATCCGAGGACGACGCCTCTGCCGCACCTAGGAGAGCATCCTTAAGCTTAGATTTAACTTGGCGTGTGAGATCCCCAACTTGGGAGCTCCATTGGAAAGGTGTGTCGAGGGGGCCGGTGAATTCTCCTGATCCAGGGGCGAATATGCTAAGCTCTGCCGTGCATCCGTGGGACGACAGGAGGATAGTCCAAGCCGTAAATGCTTTGACGACAGCTGAGATCCCAGAGCCGAGTTCTGGGATGAGAAGATCGAAGATGACTTTCCTCTCATGTCTGCTGGACTTCAAAAACAAAGCGTAGTCCGGAGATGGGGGGCTCGAGATCGAGCTTACAGACACGTTAATGCCATTTTTAAGGGAGCTATGGCTAGCAAATACGGCGTTGTTCTGTGAGACTAACATGTTTACGAACAGCCATACCTTCGTCTAAGCTCCTTACAATAATGACGACGAACAAGAGATATCTACGACAGAAGGAAGGTCTTATAAGTCTGCCATATCTTTCAGAGACCCGCCATAGGAATATCTCCCCACTATACTATAACCTGAGAGTACTTGACTAGGTTACCTAGGTAGGTATCTACCGAGGTAAAAGATATAGGACTTCATCGAGGATAGCGTTGTGCCATTTTACTACGTAATGTATATACGATAATTTATTTATTCATTTCGAAAACTATGATTACACCTGCATTAAACCCCGGCAAATAGGAATAACGCCATAAATATGACATTATAACTAATTTTTATAAATATTTCTACTTAATTAACCGTTTATTAATTTCATAGTTAAATAATTTGTATACGGTTTATACGTCTTTACAACGGGTTACATAGATGAATGACTATAATCGGCAATCTTACCTTCTGGCACAACAGGGGGAGCTTGTCAAGTAAGAATTACAGATCCAACCCGGGGGTGTGCTTAAGCCAAGTCCAGGGGATGCCGGAAAGGTACCTACCTACATAACCAGCCTCGCGCAGGGTTTATTAAGGATCAGACAGGGATTCTTTCCAATCAGGCACGAGCTCTTCGACGCATTTTGAATCCCGAATGGCGTCGACTCCATCTGGGGCCTAGGTGAGGCTAGCCCGTGCCCTGGAAGGCGAGGTAAGACGGAATGCCGTTGACAAATTGCGGGCTCCCACGCCCAAAGCAGCTAGTTGGTATCAGGGCCACTGTGGCACGGTACGAGATGTTGCAGGAGAGGCTATTCAAGAAAACACAAGGATATCTCTCAAAGACGCGAGACCGAGCTAGAGTTGTTACTTGGCCTTGGAAGCTCCCGTTTTTAGTGTCCTCCTTTAGTTTGTAATAATCCATAGCTAATTTTAATGGGGGGTAATCTTTTTTGGCCTGTATAAATTTCGTTTTCACTTACACCGTCTCTTCTCCTTCTGTTTTCACCACCCGCCTTTCCGCGTTCTTTTTTTTTTTTGGCAGCGGGCATCATTTGGAAGAGGACACGATGGTGTCCACGCAGCCTAGCACCGGTCGGTCTAGTACCATCGGCGGCAATGCCAGTAGCGAAGATGTCAGTAGAGCCAGTATCAGTAGCGCGCCAACGCCTGTGCTGGATAATACTGCGTGTCCTGCAGTAGCGTCAGGTGAACCTGTGGCCGAGTCCACGTCGAAGGGAGAGAAGGTAGTAACGGATGGGTCCCAGGCAGAATCAGTCCCCGCCGCTGCAGATTTGGAAGATTCTGACCCCAGACTGCCCCAAAACTGGTCCCGTACGCGGAGATGGGTCATCATACTCGTGCTGTCCTTGATGTCCTTGATGGTGTATGTCCCAAGTATCCTTGTGATGGTGATAGCAAGGTGTGCTAATACCAATGCTTAGTTCCATGTCGCTCGTCATCAACGCTCCTGCGAGCACGTCCATCGAGAAGGAGTTCAACAATTACGACAACTTTCTTTCAATCTTCTACATTACCGTTCCTAACTTGGGGCAAGTCGTCTCGGCCTTCTATGTTGGCCCACTGTCCGAGCGTTTCGGGCGTGTGCCTGTCTGTCACTTCTTCAATGTCCTGTTCCTCATCTTTACCATGATCGCAGGATTCAGCAGCAGCTTTAGCATGATTATTGTCTTCAGGTTTTTGGGTGGCGCATCCATTGCCTCTATTGGTCTGAACCCCTCCATCACGGGGGATCTGTTCCCTATCCACGAGCGTGGATCCGCCATGTCAATAACAAGTCTGATCCCTATCCTTGGCAGCGCCGTAGGCCCAATTGCCGGGGGATACATCACGCAGTACCTGAACTGGCGCTGGACTTTCTGGATAATGGCCATCCTCACGGCGGCTCTGATGCCTGTCCTGGTCGTTGTTATGAGGGAATCGTATGTCCCGGTAATACGCCGAAAGGCACTCAAGAAAGCTAGCCTCAACAAGGAAAAGGTCAAGTCGCCACCAAAGTACTTCACGGGGTGGAACATGACAACAGTCAAGACGCTTGCCCTGCTCGTGGTACGCCCCTTCATCATCTTAGGAAGCTCCCGCATTGCAGTGCTTATGGCGGTGTATGTTGGGGTCATATTCGGTTACCTCTCCCTCCTAGCTTCCACGAACGCCACCGTCTTCCAGGAAGTCTACGGGTTTTCCGAGAGTGAATCCGGTCTTATCTACATTGCCACCAGTAAGTCTAAAACCCCTATCCCGGCTCTAGCAGTAATCCAACCTTCGCAGCTATCGGCACGATTAGCGGAATGGTCATGTGCCGCTTCACCCTCGACTTTTTCCTGCTACGTGGCTTTTCGATGAAGAAGCCAGACGAGAATGCCATGCCGAATCCCGAGAACCGACTAATTCCTACCATTCCTGCCATGGTAGCCTTCCCTGCTGGTCTCCTGATTTACGGGTGGTCTCTAGAGAAGCAATTCCACTGGATCGTTCCCGCTATCGCCACCGTGTTGTACGGATTTTCTTTGTCGAGTAGCGTCACACCGATCATGAATTACCTCGTCGATATCTTCGGCGACCGCTCGGCCTCTGCTGTCGCGGCTTGTCTTCCTCTGCGCTACATAGGCGGAGCCTTCTTGCCAGTCGCCGCTCCATATTTGTACGATAAGCTTGGCTATGGATGGGCCAACACATTACTGGCGTTTATACTAATTGCTATTGTGCCCGTGATGTTTTTGGCAATCGTAAAACCACAGAGGGTGGGGATCCCGGCGACAGTCGCACGGTAAGCAAACAGATATCATACTAAGGGATACCACGGGATCAACCTTTTCGTACTAGATCAACCTTCGCGACGATTTCTAAATGGATAATGGGTAATGGGTAATGGGTAATGGGTAATGGGTAATAAGCAATGGGCAAATGTAGTAGTTTAATTGGCGTGGGCTATACGATACTGTAGCGATCTAAGCGTACATAAGCAAATATTCACAAGAGTACCTATCTACCTCGTTTAGATCTTAATCGTCGATGTTTTCTCTTAGTGTTCTATTGCGCAGACTGCCAAGTAGGCTGAATGGAGATCTTATACAAATAGGAGGTCGTGAAGGAAGAGCTAATGACATAGCCACCACTGAGAGTAAAGAATTGAATCAAAGGTACAGAATAAATTAACGGTAGTTACCTTTTGTTCCGTTGATATTACGTCAGTATAATGATGGCGTTTAAACGGCGACCTAGTTAAAGGATTAAGCAATCAAGTTTTTGTTTTGAATGATGAGCTAAGCCAGGCTGAAGATCCTACATTCTATAGTCCTAGTATAGTTTTAGCAGATCCATGCTGATCAACGTCGCTTATGAAGATCAGATCCAAGGATAAATTCGCAGCCCTAGCAAAGTCATATCAGTTCCGGAGGCAGCTGAATCGATTTCAGGACTTGATACGTGCGGGGCCAGAGCTTCTAGGATTAAACATCTCCGATTCCCCTGGCTCGGGCTGAAAGGATTCCCCCTGGGCGGGGAAGAGCATGACCCGAGATGCATAACTCGAGATGCAGACACGAGATTATAGCCACGCTTGTGTAACCTGATATATGATTTTCTATACTTCCAATTGTCTGGGCATTATACACCTACCATGCAATTAAGTGTAATAGGCTTTGTTTGGGGATTGGTGCTAACATCAAGCAAGCCTCGTATAACGTGCTCGAGGTCACCGTCTAAGTGGCGTCTATGTTTATGTGCTTATGTGGCGCATAATATTACCTAGTCGTAACTTAAACTTCACTGCCTTGACTGCCTTGCATAAGTACATATGTCTTGGCTTCTAGAATAATGGAGCCCTGATCCTTGTTAAGCACGCTGTACGCTAGACTGGCCTGACTAAGATTGCATGCATTGCAACATCAACTACATGTACATAGTACATGTGTAGAATCTGCAACGGCAATTGTGACCGTCTTCGGCATGTTCATAATATTTCAGCAATTTATAGTTCAATCGAACTAGTGTACCTAGCTTATCAGCAATAAGACGGCACAGCCATATCTCTCACGTTTATAATCCATTACTCATGTTTCAAGATATGATGCCATAATACGCTAGGTTAGTTCATCAGTTCAGGTTAGGTAGGGCACTTAATAATATACTGTGCCGCAGCGGATGTTTAGCTTCCTAATATATTATGTTGTGTTAGTAACCGACCCTGGAAAATTCATCATTAATTAATGCAACATGCAAGGTGACATTGAAGGCATACATTAGGTACCTCTTATTTAGGTACATACATGCTGCATAATGGTTAAATTATAATCACCTCGATTCCGATTGGTTGAAAAGTAAGGCTTCTTCAGCTGACCTCGGTGGGGCTTCCCCGCACTGTTCCTCGGAACTTTGACCACTCAATCTTTTCCGGGATGGAGAACCGACGAAAATTCTGACCGATTTAAGTTAGCAAACACTTGCGAAATCGGCATTCGCCACCGATGTCCGCAGATAGGAAAAAGAGGCGAGAAGAAAAGCGGGACAATGTAAGATCGGCCCGTGCCGGCTCAAAAAGGTGCGCATCCTAGTTAACTACCTAGTGTAGGTACCTAGCTACAAAAAGCTGCTAAGCTTTTAACAATTTCTTAGGAGAGGCTTGTTTTAATGTACGCCAAGCCAATTGCCACATGCACGTCGAACACGGGAGTAATAAGCTCTTTTTTAGTGGCTACTTGCTGGTTCTATCAAAATGCATGCTCGTACCAGGTATCGAAAGTCTTCGGGGACGGCCCGACTAAGGCACGCGCTGATCTTTGACACCAGCACGCTACGAGCCCCGCTTATGAAGACATCGAGCTACATGTACCCCTTCATTTTAAACTCGAAGGGATATACTTTTCTCCTCGTAAAACCAGGTACGTATACATTAGGTATGTACATTTACGACATACATTAGCGTCTAGGTAACCGAGAACTTATACCATCTTACACCAATGAGAATCCCGGAATGGCAGATCACGACTTAGTGAAATCTTCTTACATGTTTTGTGATAAATGGTACTGGTAGCCTCAGCTAGACGCTAGACGCTAGACGTCCACGTGTTTTACGATACAGATATTAACCCAGGACCCCAGGGAATCCATCTGACATGGAGGAACAAGATTTTAAAACCCCCCGCCTGCATACTAGAGCGAGTAATTAGTCAGTACCCTAGATCCCGAGGAGTTCTACACTACGAAGTACCTACCTAGGTACCTAGATAGTTCCAGTAGGGTATAGGTACTAAACAAACACCCCCCACCCCCCATGTGTCACATTGGAGCTAGCAAAAGCTATCGTAAAACTGGTTACCGGAGTCTATAGCTCAGACGAAGTGATATAACTAAGCTAAGTTGCAAACTGGAGTTCGCATAAAGGAGCCTCCCCTGTCAAGCAGAGACCCTCTCTAACTAACAAGATCAGGGGCTCTGATAACACACCGCTCCTTACTTACGATCTGAATGCCTTCAGTACTTGGTAATCACTAATGTAATGTAACTACTACATGTCGTACGATGCCCTGTCCGCTTCGAAGCTTCCTTCTCCGGCCCTGCAATCGTTTGCCTTAGCTATCTAGCATTACTAGCGCGGAACTGGGTGCGCTTGATACACTTGATGCACGTTGCATGTTGCAGTAGGAGCCTAGGCCCTGTGATGCTTTCTTGGACGAAGGTGATGCTATTCGTGTACGCGTCTGGGGAGAGAAATGGGTTAGAGGTGAGGCGCATATCCTCCGTTGTCGGTAAAGGTCAGCGACGTTCAATATAGGATCTCGGTAGGGTCCCTCGTAGCATTCGATGAATCTGACCTAGAGAATTATTCACAAAGCTTTTTGAAGTCTCGTAGTATTGGCAAGTAAAGCTCGTTACTAGGTCCTAGACTCACGCCGCATTTCCAAACATGACATTTCTGCCCCAGTACGTGTCTTTCTTTCTATGTTATGAATGAAATATCTCCGTTTTGAATCTCTGTGTTGTTAACTTATAGTCGGATCAGCGACAAGATTCTTATAGCAAACCGCGGCGAGATAGCTGTGCGCATTGCTCGGGCCGCGCGGGAGCTCTCGCTTCCATCGATTGCTATCTATGCTCACGAAGATCGCTATTCGGATCATTATCGAGGTATTTACGAATCATACTCGTTTAGGAGCATGATTTCTAGCTGTCTATAAGCATTACGCATTGAGCATCGTTAACATATCGGGGTGTAGCTGCGGACGAGGCCTATCTCCTAGGCGAAGCAGGTGAACTTGGACCACGGTGAATACACTTCTTGTCTATTATCTATAAATTTTGCGACCCGAGTCTAACTAGTAGTTACGTAACTTTAGGGGTGCATACTTAGATATTGAACGGATTTTACAAATCGCAAAGAAACATGGAGCTACCTTGATGTAAGCTAAATAATTTACGTTGGTAGCAAGTGATGGGCGATGATCGCTAACTTACCTACTTTTCTCTTAGACATCCAGGTTACGGATTTCTAGCTGAAGACTCAAATTTTGCGCGGGCGATTGAGGAAGCCGGCCTGACATGTAAGTGCCAGTCGCAAATCATTTTAACAATTGCTTTTATAATAGAACGGAATATCTAACATTTTGACATGTAGTCATCGGACCTCCCGCCGACGTTCTGGACGGATTCGGAAATAAGATATCGGCGCGTAAGCTCGCAACGGAGTGCGACGTCCCCACAATTCCGGGCTTAAACCACGCTGTGTCGGAGCTCTCGGAGATAGAAGACTTTGTTTCGAAGTAAGCGAACAATCATTCAAACCATGCAGGCAAAGACATAAATAAGCTGACCCTAGCTGTTTTTAGACATGGGTTCCCCGTGATAATCAAAGCATCACATGGCGGTATGTTATTTCGCGCTAGACCTTATCATGTAATTAATTCCCTGCTAATCGCGACTCTAAATAGGTGGTGGCCGCGGGCAGCGAATACTTTACGGAGACCCTTCTGAGAACATAGCCAACATCCTCTCCGAAGCACGCTCGGAAGCCAAAGATTCATTTGGTGTCGACGCAGTATTCGTTGAAAAGTTCTTACCCAGTCCGAAACACATCGAAGTCCAAATTTTAGCCGACAAACATGGCAATGTCGCTCACCTGCTCGAGCGAGATTGCACGATCCAGCGAAAGCACCAGAAGATCGTTGAGTTTGCCCCGGCTGTGTCCGTTTCTAAGGAAACGCGACAGAAGATGCATGATGCGGCCGTGAGATTATCGAAATACGTTAAGTATGGTGCGTGATTGATCAATTAATTTCTCAATTCCAAATACCCCTATCCGCTCTTCTAGGACAATACCCTATAATATTCCCATGAAACTAATGCCAAGTCAAACAGAAAATGCCGCCACCGTGGAGTTCTTAGTGCAGGGTGATGAGTTCTACTTCATTGAAGTCAATCCGCGAATGTAAGTGATAACCACCCATCGTCGTAAGCGCAAACCAACAGGATGCTAAACATGGTATTACATCGTGAAGTCAGGTGGAGCATACAGTGACCGAACAGATACTCAACGTTGACCTGGTCCAAGCACAAATACGCATTGCCCGGGGTGCATCTCTTACAGATCCTGTCTTGGGTATTGATTTGGCCCCTGAAACCCGCAGCGTTGCGATTCAATGCCGTATCACATCAGAGCAACCCTCTTTAGGTATGTTCTATTTTGTAAAAGAAAATGAGAATCAAATCAACTAAATACCTGTCCAGGTTTCATCCCAAGCTGCGGGACGATCACTCATGCCCAGCTTCCCGGTGGACCGGGTGTGAGGATCGACGGGTACAATTTATTTGCGGGTGCTGAAGTTACACCCCACTACGACCCCTTGCTATTCAAGTGCATTGTCCAAGCCAATGACTTGCAGCATGCAAGTGCTAAAATGCTCGGTGCATTGAACGCAACCCAGATCGCCGGTGTAGAGACAAATATAGACCTTCTGCGACGCATCCTTGAGGATCCACGATTTGTTAAGCAGGAATTCTTCACACGATCTCTAGACAGCGACGTCATTTTGACTCAGCCCTCGGAACAAAGCGAAGATCCAAGTGACCAAAAGCTCATCTCATTTTTCGCTGAGAGTCTAATTAACGGGACGCAAATCCAGGGTCAGATTGTAAGTAACTGATAATCAGCCAGTGCTACGTAGGTATCAACCTATACTGATCATCCTTAATTTATGTAGGGTAAACCAGAGTCTCTGAGAGAAATCGAATTGCCTATTTTGAAGGAAAGCAACTCGCGGAAGCTTCTTCATAACAACGTGCGCCATTCGGACGGTTGGCGCAGCGTTCTTCTAGCAGAAGGCCCCAAAGCCTTCGCCCAACAAGTTCGAAGACACCCGCGTATTCTTCTCTCGGATACGACATGGCGAGACGCGCAGCAATCTCTCCTAGCGACACGTATTCGTACTGTTGATTTTGCGAAAATCGCACCGGCTACGAACGTTGCGTACCGACAAGCGTATAGTATCGAATGCTGGGGTGGAGCAACATTTGACGTTGCTTTGAGATTCTTGCATGAGGATCCATGGAAGCGACTGGTGAGAAGCCAAACTCCTGCCCCCTCCGCGGAACGGCGGAACGGCGGAACCAATATAGAGAATTCAAGGGAAACTAATAAAAATAATAGGCGACCCTTCGTAAGCTTGTTCCAGATGTACCATTCCAAATGCTACTGCGAAGCGTTAGCGGTCTTGCATACTCAGCGTAAGCAACTCAAGCCTACTTGTAACGAAGCCAGTTACTTATGTGCATGTATTAGGGTCCCACACAATTTCCTGGAGTATTTTGCCTCCCAAGCCGTGGAAAATGGAATCGACATCATCCGGGTCTTTGACGGCCTAAATGATGTGGCGAATCTTACGGTAGCCATCGACGCGTGCTTACGCGCCGGCGCAGTAGTTGAAGCCGCGATTCTGTATACTGGAGATATGTTGGATCCAGATTGCAAGTACTCGCTTAACTACTATATCGACCTTATAGATTCCTTAGTGGCAACGGGGGCGCATATAATTGCCATCAAATCCATGTCCGGTGTGATGAAACCCGAAGCGGCTAGGCTATTGGTCGGTGCAATTCGATCTCGCCACCCCTTCCTCCCAATCCATGTCCATACGCACGATGCAGCAGGTATGTGTACACTCCGAGTTTTATGGGGGTTGGATGGAGACATTCTAACAGCTAGTAAATAGGAACCGGTGTAGCTACTATGCTTGCATGCGTCGAGGCTGGCGCTGATATAATCGATGGTGCAACGGATAGTATGTCCGGCACAACGGCCCAGCCTGCCATGAGTGCTCTTATTGCTAGCCTTATGGGTAGGAAGGACGAAGGAGAATTAGACCTTGATCATGTCCGTGCTGTTGACAGCTACTGGGCCCAATTACGTCTCCTGTATGCTGGCTTTGATGCCAAGATCTCTGGGCCAGATCCGGACGTATATCTCCACGAGATCCCAGGTATGACAATAAGCAAAGGAGTAGCTCAATCGAGGTGACTGACATTGTGAATAGGTGGTCAGCTGACTAATCTCATGTTCCAAGCTCGCGAGCTTGGGCTGAGTAACCAATGGAAGGAAACTAAAGCAGCCTTCATCGCTGCAAATCTCCTGCTTGGGGACATCATCAAGGCTACACCTACCTCTAAAGCCGTTGCCGATCTAGCGCAGTTTATGGTTAATTCTAACCTCAGCCAGGCAGATGTCCTCACTCGTGCGGGTTCACTAGACTTCCCAGACTCGGTCCTAGATTACTTCGAGGGCTTGATGGGCCAGCCTTTCGATGGCTTCCCAGAACCTTTCCGCACTCAGGTCTTGGCCCGTGCTGGAAGGAAGAAGATCGAAGGCCAAGCATCTGCTCGCCTCCCGCCAGTTGACTTGGAGAACGTTAAGCAGAAGCTGACAGCAAAATATGGCGACTCAATCACCGAGACTGACGTTTGCAGCTATGTCATGTTTCCCGATGTCTTTACTGAGTACCGCACATATTTGGCGCGATATGGCGACATAAGCTCGCTTCCTTCGCAACAAGTACTTGCCCCGCCTAAGATTGGTGAGGAATTAGAATGCCCTACCCCTAGTGGTCGGCTCGTACGCGTTAAGGTAGTAGCAGTGCAACCACTAGCTGAAGGCGAAGAAATCTCCCCGGATCGTACTATTTTCTTTCAGGTCGATGGCAAACACCGACAGGCTACAGTACGCGACTTATCAGGTAAGCCTTTACATTTTGTCTCTTGCATGCTTCCGTACCCCCGCTATTTGTCTTTGCCTTGTCACTAACAATTATATAGTACAAATTGGATCAAAGCGTCGGCAAGCTGACTCCAGCATATCATCCCAAATGGGCTCTCCATTTTCTGGGATTGTGTCGACGGTCCTCAAAGAAGAGGGAAGCCAACTCTCCCAGGGTGATGTGATCTTATCCATCAGCGCGATGAAAATGATTATTAACGTCAGCGCTCCGTCTGATGGCTTCTTGCGTAACTTGGACGTGGAGGCCGGCGCCTCTGTGGAAAAGGGAGAGTTGTTATTTGAAATACTGAGTTCATAGTAGGTAGAAATCAATTTAGAAAACAATATACCTCCGTACCTTGCTTGGCAGTGGAAATTCCTATCTAGAATTGCGTTTGTAGAGTTTAACAACTTCAGAATTTCAATTACATAGGCGACAAATGTGGATACAATTTAGTCCTACATAGCGTATGTACCTAGGTAGCTACATGATGTAATTCATGAAATTCATAAAGTACGAGGTACGAAATACTTTAACCTACGGATCTATGTATGTAGGTAGACTTAGTCAAACGGCTTGCACAGCCGCCAATAGCAGGCCCGGCCCGCATAAGACTAAGGTACGTGACGGATCACAAAACTAAGAGATCATTAGATAGGCCAATAGGAAACGGAGTTCGAGTTACCGGAATAACCTAATAAGGCAATGAATTTAATTATCATGTGACTACGCTATGGCCATAAATCGTCTCGAGCATAGCTCCACTATTGTAGGACCTTCATATTTATACATACTCGTATTCACCACCAATATGTACCGCCTTGACAAAGACTCCGCTCTACAAGAACTAGGGCTTACGGCATATATGACTAAGGATTTCAATTGCCCAACTTGATAGGAAGCATACAACTTTTTTCCATTGCCGTATCCACTTGATAAGAGCTACAACTATTTACTTAATCTAATAACGATCTAATAACGACCAGTATAGCCGAACAGGTAGATAGTTACTTGACTTGGGGTTAGGTGGTTTCCTTACGCCTTCCCGTACAAGTCCTCCCGCCTTGACTTGCTGTTAGGGTCAAGATACGGTACCTCTGCGATACCCACGGCGCGGTGACCGTCGCGCTCGCCTAGCCTGTCATAGTCATGGGTCGCGGTATGGAACGTGCTACGGTTGTCCCAGATAGCTACGGCGGTTAGCTGGCTTCATTCAAGTCCCAATGTTAATGGGGAACTTACCAATGTCGTTCTCGTTCTTCCACTTAAAGCGCACCTGGAAGTCATGGTTTTCTATGAGCGTCTGGGTCAACAGCTTGATGGTCTCTTGCGACTCGTTCTCGTTCAGCTCGTTGATGTACTTGGGGAATGCTGCCGCCGCGTAGATGCTCTTCCACCCCGTGACTGGGTTGGTGCGTACGACGGGGTGCACGGCTGTGAAAGCCTTCCCGATGTTCTTTGGGTTACCGCGCGGTCCCTCGAAGATTCTGTCATTGTGGAATAACAGACCATTGGCAATGTAGGTTGCCGTCAAGCCCTCGAGGAACTTCTGGTACGTAGTTGAAAGGCGGTCGTAAATGTGGTAGCCACTAACCCAGAGGGTGTCGCCACCATTCTTAGGCAGTAGCGTCAGTCGCAGGGACGAGAAGTCTGGGGGCACATTCTCGAATTGGATATCCGAGTGCCATTGCTGGCTGTGCTTGTTGGCATCCTTGTCTCCGCTGTATACCTGCTTGCGGTGGACTGAGTTGATTGTGCTAATGTGCCTGTCTCCTACACCGAACTCGGATGTTTCGTTTAGAATAGGGTGGACATGTAGGCTCGACTCAGCAGGCTTGCCAGTAAGCTCGCCCAGTCTCTGGATCAAGAACTTCTGCTGGTCATCCGTTAAGTTGTTTTGTGCGCGGAAGAAGACAACACCGCGTTGAGCAACTGAGGAAGCGCTAGGTTAGCCCGGTGCCAATCTTTATAGTTCCATTCCTGGTCAACTTACTAGTAATTCCCAGGTCGCGGATCAACTCATCAGCGTTCTGGGCGTTGATAATGTCATCTACAATGTTCACATTGTTAAACTCTCGACCGATAGCTGGGGTGCTATCATCATATGAGAATTTTTCAAGGACTCCCAAAGGCTTAAGTGGCTTTGGATACTGAGTCTCACTCTTCCCTAGCGAGCCCATGATGATTTGATGATTTGATGAAGTTTGAGGAGGATAGAAGAGGGGTGGTTATAATGGAGACGACTAGACAGGTGTCCCTTGCTGGATATCACGGTAGAAGTGTCTTAATATGGTTGATTGATGCCTTTATATACACCTCCAACCCTAAGAGTTGTCCGAGTTCTCGGTGTAGTTGCATAGAAATCGGCCTCCCATCGGCTTCAAGCTGCAAAGGAGCATAATCCCTGCGGTCTTAGTTAAAGACCATCCAGGAACAAGGAATTGGAAGAGGGAAACTTCTGCCTCACCGCCGATATGCTGACCTGCATCAAGAGGCAGCTCTCTAACACTTACTCGACGATAGATGAGTCCCAGTGAACTAGCGCCAAACCTGTGCCGTCGACAACTGGCAAACCATGTCGTGTGCTTTAGCCGGCTTCTACCGCAGTTAGCCATTCTAGCGACTCTTCGATGCTGTTAATCCATGAGTCCATCTTGTTGCTGTGTCATACGACCTTCGTTCATGCCCGGCCGGACGGGGTAGGTATTGTCATTTAGAAAAGTTATTGCGATATATTTTCTATTATTTTACTTATTAAATTTTTCACATCACTTTAGCCGAGTATATCAACTTTAGAAACTACGAAATTCATAATTAATTTTGATTTATATTCAATTTTTAACCATATATAAAATATCCATCTATATTGTATATATCTTTATTGAAATATTATTGGTTACAATACAAAGTCCTTTACGTACCTCTTAATGAATACGACATGTTACCCGAGCATGTCGAATCTCTTGGACTCAACCGGGGGACCCTAGCCAGTGGGTCAGTATACATTGTACATAGCTCAGCTTGCCTGCCCAGGTACATGCATGTGCATGCATTGTGCTAAACCAGGTTCCCAAGACTGGGGGGTATGCGTTAAGGGGGAGGGGGTGTAAATATCTCATGCATTCCTACGAAACTGCAGGATACAAGGTATGCTCCACGTTATAGTTAAGGATGAACCAACTAACCGTTCAGCTTACATGTGCATGAGGTACATGCCCTATATGGAATCCTATGATCTCGATGAGCTAATTGGATACAACGTAAATTCAGTCTAATCTCGTGATGGGCAAGAAATTGGAACGAATAAGCCGGCGTCTAGGGATAGCTTGTTCTGACACGTTCTGTGATGATATGGCGGTATGAATAGTGCTCGTAAATCATCCTCAGCCTTCCCCATATCACATTTTCTAGGTTCATCCTGGGTCCAGTACTTCTTCGCTTAAAGCAGCGACACCTGTCCTTAGACACTCAAGCGGATTTGATTCCGGCCTCGCTCATAATGCCTTACCTACCATGTTTCGTCGTCAACGGCGAGACTCCCTGTCGTGTCAGAGTAGAGAATGACCTTCCTATTAGGGCCGAGAGGAAAGAATTGTGCAAGAAGCTGCTTCGAGTTGGCTTTTCTTCTTTCCGACGGATACCTCAACTCATCCCACAGCGAGAACGGCGAGCGTAATTGCTTCCAACCAGGTTATGATGTTATCATAGTTTAGAATCCAGCGCCCCATCTCCCATCGTCTCATCATCTGTAAATCGCACGAGATAGGCATACTATCAGTTCATGCCATTGCAGCTCGACCAACATATCTGCCGAACTTTATGGTATCCTCTCCCCCTCTCCTATTGTATCCCTATAATGCTAAGAAGTTTATCCCAAGACCACCGACATAATAAGGGTGAAGGTTCGAAGCATAGTAGGAGTATCTTTTGGGTCTTGCTTCTATCACCACATAAACCTTCCTTGATTCAAAGTGCTTCTTGCCATCTCATATATATATAAGCTCTACAACTAACGGCTATCCTCATACATGGAGACTTTTTAATTTATATTTGGTCACTCTTCCATAGACAAGGTTTATTATCCTTTCCCCAAGAAATTCTAGATACCGTCCCTTTTACGCTGCTAGGACAAGAGCTAGCTCATATTACCACCCGCTCAAATATACGTACGAGTGTATACACAAGATGAAGTTTTGACTTCATCTTTGATTGGTTGTTTATATTTTCTCTCTGATAGATAATTCATGAGATATCTTGAGGTGATAGTTTACCTAGATAGATCACCCGTCGCCATCCGAGCCCTGAAAACAATATCACATCTCTCCCACTCCTAGTTGCGAATTTGAATCAATACCACCAATCGATATCGCCTTTTAACTCTTGGTTCCATGGATCTACACACTACCTAAATAACTATGTAAAGTCCGAAGGGCCTTTTGGTAATCTTAGAGGTAGTCTTTTGACCTTATATAATAGAAGAGTTGGGGAAATAATAATGTTGCTTGTTGATATCTTGTAGACCGGAAAGTAACAAGTCTAATAAACATTCTAGATATACTACATATATAGGTAGGTACCTATCTAATCAAGTAAGATCTCGTATAATGCCATCTTGCTGAGTGTTATGTTTGCGCGTATTTCTATTCGGATACTACCGTGACCTGATGATTGATAAATTCAATTAAGCACCCATCTGCCAATAAAAGCAAATAAATGATGAATAAAATCATGGCAATAGCACAGGTTTTAATTGTACCTACGAGAACCCTAGACTTGGCAGGGGATATAGCTCCACATTGCACCTCACAGGACATTTACCCCCCTTTACACTGGTATGTGAATGTCCTATTGAACCCTTCAACTTTCAACGTATTATATTAGGAGGATGTAATCGAAAATAATTATCTCTATAGTCAGTCTTCACAATCCAGTGTGATATATTTATGCTTGCAAGGTGTATCTAAAAGTTGAATCCGTATACAAGCTTGAGATCTCAAATAAGCCTGCCATACAAATATTCTGGTACCTGGCTTTTATCTCCTGAGTCTTATAAGGTGCTACCTGTACTAAGGCTATAGATCGACTATATGAGTGTAACTAGAAGCAAGACTAGGCCAATCGGAGTTTTTACTCCAACACATTGGTACCTAGGTGTGTGACCTGCTGGGTGTCTGGCAAGTTGGACCCTGATTTTCATTAAGATACAGGTTGGAACCCGGTAAGCAGTAGCTCATCGGAGGCTTTTGGGCCTAGGTAGTAATTGGGCGTCTCTTCCTTCGCCACGTGGGCTTCCGTCTCTTTATACGCAGAGCTAGAGCCTCTCATCTGAGCACCTAACTTACCCTAATCCCTTGACCCCTGACGTTGGGCATATTGGGGGTAGCATCATTGATACCTATCGACCTAAGCACCTACCTATTTATATACTCTATTCTAGGTCTACCGCCAATTAACATACAATAATTCAATTACCCCTTTTCGGGCTCATTTATAAAAACTTTCTTTTTTTATGTTTACTATTTGACCGGGAGATAAAGGGGCTCTAGATAATTTAAATTAATTCAGTTTTTACTTATATTTTAATAATGAACCGTAATACTTTAACCACAAAGCTACACAATTACCACAAGCCTCATAGACTTATTCACAATAAGAGGTTAATTGTAACCCGTCCTCATAGCGTGCAAATATAATTCGACGCTGCCTACATAATGTAATATATCGGTTACCAAACTTGTGTGGTAATATGCGCATATCGGGTTACCCTGTCCTCTCCAATGCGACATTCCCGGACCCCTCACATATGAGGGATAACATTCATGTATTCCCGAAAGCCGCTTGAAGTAAGCTGATTTTATGTTAAACGGACTGAATATGAGGGAATACTAATTCTGTCTTCTTGGTATTTCATAAGCTCTCATAATGATCGGTAGCGGAACCCAGAGTAACAAGCCCGCCAGCTTTCAACTCCATCTAGTTGTCGTTGGAGCAGGACTAGCTGGCCTTGCGGCTGCCATCAGCACACGCCTTGAAGGCCACCGAGTTACGGTGCTGGAGAAAACTACTAAGTTGGAAGAAGTTGGCGCTGGGCTGCAAGTTACCCCTAATGCAAGCTGTTTATTCCATCACTGGGGAGTTTTCGATGAACTAAGTTCCAAGGCCGCCGTTCCGTCCTATCTAGCAGTTCGACGATATGACGGTACGCGCATCCTAGCTCTTGAAAACCGTTATCAAGAGAAGATACTCGAGCGATACGGAGCTCCGTTCTGGGACCTCCATCGTGCAGACTTACAGGAAACGTTAGTGCGTCGCGCTCGCGCACTCGGCGTTGATATTCGGCTAGGTTTTGATGTTCAGCATGTTGACTTTCAACGGGCCGCGGTAGTCGCGCAAGACGGCCAGGAGGTTCAAGGCGATCTAATCCTTGGCGCGGACGGTTTATGGTCGCGTACGAGAAGTTTCTTGTTGCGGCAACAGCTCACGCCAAAGCCAACTGGGGATCTCGCATATCGAATTATATTAAATATAGAGGATATAAAGGATCCGGAACTACGGGAATTAGTGTCCAGCCCATCTGTCAACTTCTGGATTGGTCCAGAGTCTCATGTTGTAGGCTATTCACTTCGACAGGGTCGCATGTATAACCTTGTTTTACTGCGCCCCGATGACCTTCCAGAGCATGTGAGTCGCTCTGCTGCTGATGTGGATGAGATGCGGAAGCTATTCGAGCCATGGGATCCAATGTGAGTGACCTTTGAACTTTGGATCCGATATCTCGCTTGCTCACCAAGCCCTATAACAGCTTGAATAAGCTGCTAGCATGTGTGGACAGGGTGGATAAATGGCGACTGATGCACAGTAATTACCTGCCATGCCCTACATATATTTAGATGGAATATACGCCTAACATGAATGGTATCACTTAGTCTCCCCCTTAGATACCTGGGTAAATGATGAGGCTTCTTTCCTGCTGGCGTGAGTTGAGACGTTTCTTCCTCGTTACTCCTTGTTAGACATAACTAATTTAGCTGGGATTAGGGGCGATGCATGTCATCCAATGCTTCCTTACCTCGCGCAGGGTGCCAACTCCTCCCTAGAAGACGGCGCTGTCCTCGGTCGTCTCCTTAAATATGTAACGAATCGCGATAAGCTAGGACCTGCGCTTGGATTATACCAACAGCTACGAAAGACTCGGGGCGAGGCAATAGCAAAGGAAGCATTAGGTCAGGTAAGTTCAGAAATACTAGGAACCGAGAATACGTATAACTACATGATATGCTAACTTGCATATAACTAAAGAGAGACTCATTCCATTTACCTGATGGCCCTTCCCAGGAACAGCGAGACGCTATATTCCTTGCAAACATAGACAAGGAACCGCCACCACACTTCCCCAGCCGCTGGTAAGATTGGAACATGACTTCAGCTGTATGATAAATTCTATAAAACTAACGATACACCCATACTTAGGACCTGTCCCACAGTTCAGCCGTGGCTATATAGCTATGATGCTGTAGCAGAAGCTGATAGGGCTTATGAGACACATCCATTCTGATTTCAGCGGTAGGATTACTTATAGATAGGCCTTTGTTATTCAGCCTGCACAATATCTACCACGGCACATATACCGTCCATTTCCACCGAAGACTTTAGGTTACATCGGGTTACCTTTAGAATAAATGTATGGTATTGATAAGTGGGTAAGGGGTAGATATAGGGGTATACTGGATATATAAGAGACGCATAGCGCCCTCGCCGGTTAGAAGGGTAGGCATTACAAGATAAATACACCTATCCGAGCAGTCACTATATGTATGGCATCAATCCTGGGTCCCAAACACCTGACATTTTCATCATTTGCAGGCATCTTATAACGATAATCAAACTAAAACCTAGGTAAACTCGCTAGACTTGGTCTCCCTTGTTACTTATTTGATATCAAATATTTTATCGGTACCTAGTCATTAATCCTACCTTTTTACAATTCATGTGACCGAATTATAGTTAAAATTACTCAGTTACAACGGTGCTGAAAAACATCGATGATCTCAGTTCTGCGCTTCATTAAGCACTAGAGGACCTGAGGATGGATAAAAAAATACACATCAGTATCAGTGTATAGTATTAAATGGTGACAATAACCATGTCTGTGACTTTTAACCACCTATTAGGATTTGATCGTTTTAGCTAAAGATTTTCTATGGCATGATGAAGTTCCGTAATGATTGCTCAAGTTCCAGCACCGATCCATCCAAGTTATCCAATATCAAAGGGACCATTCTATGTAGGGGATAACAGCCATTTATATCCTCACCCCTTTCGTCTGATCTCTCCATCTTGATTCTATCGCGAGTGTCCCCCAGCCCCTCTTTGATCCTCGTTAACATCCGGATAATTAGCATCCCTATAATAAACATTTGTTCCTCTTCAGGGACCTGGAATTCATCTACTGTAATCTTCATTGGAGGGGCTGTTATTAAGGGGCTTTTCGAACCACGTCGTAGCTGCGCGGTGCGGTTCACCCCACTAGACTCTTTAGGAGATGCCTTATCAGTGCCGGTCGGCGTCATCTTACGGCCTCCCCTTTCAGAAAATGCTGGCTCACTGTTCTTAGGCAAGATTTCGACAGACTCGTGATCCTGTTTCTGATACGTGAGGAATTTCCATACACGTTTTATTACTGTGCCAATACCAATAAGCAACAATTGCAACGCGCTGTGGTCTTCCTCTTCCCAACATAACTGACAACTCATATGGGATTTCCACAAACGCAGGCATCTGTTAGCCATATCCAGCGTAATGACGATAAAATGAGGGTCATGAGTTCGGTCTAGTTCCTTTATATGGCATAAGAATCGGGTATGTTGCTGGAGACAGCTACACTGAGTAAGCTCACTTTGATATGCAAACCCTTGGAAGTTAGGTGGTAGGATGTTGTTATTGTACATGATTTCAGGGTCATTTTGGGTGGCGCTAAGCTGCTGTGCCCTTACTACAGGAGACTCTTGCAGTTGGTCTAGAGCCATCCATGACTCTTGGTCATCCTAAATGTAGTAACTTGAAGTCAGGCTTACATAAATAATCGAAAAGCTCGAAGAAGTCGACTTACCTTTGCGAAAGAGGGACTGGTTCCGGCTTCATTCACCCTCGGGCTAATAGAGTCTTGGTTAAGAACTGTCTCTGGGCTCGGCAACTCATATGATGAATCGGAGAATGCATTCATGAGTATGGCTTCAACAAGGCCTGTCGAGTCGTCTTGCTGTGATCGACCACTCTCCGGGGACTGCTGGGCTATCACCGTAGGAGGGCGACTATAATTGGATACCTTTCTCGCCTTGATGGTCGAATCGACTGCTTTGCTCTTAGCTGCGCCCCTTGGAGGGCGGCCAAGTCGGTTGGAAATACTATAATGGCATTGATCTCCTGACTTTAAGCAAGCTACACATGGATTTCCTCTAGAGCACTTTATCTTGGCCTTATAGCAGCTGTCGCAGGTAGCGCGCACTTTGTAAGCGAGAGGTAACTGTGATCGCATTATGAGGTTGAATTGTATCATAAGAGTTATAGGTCAACTATGTACTGTCTAAGCTCGGGATATAGAGAGCTAACTTCCCATACCGCTGTTATAGCTCTCCCGGAAAATTGGGCAGCCCCTTGCTAAGGGGTCAAGATATCAAGAGGCTCTCGGGATCCGATTTGAAATATACCATATGTAGTAACATTCCTGAAAACTAGCAGGGGTATCAGCGCTTCCGATTGACTATTATCCTATTTAGGAAAGCTTCCCCACGATTCCCCATAGCGCCCCGGAAGCAACCGGATTTAGGGACTTTTGTAGAAAAGTCGGGCGAATAATCACCACATGGAAATCATGCGTCATAGCTAAGACGGAAATATCGCGTATACACTAAGTTTATGCAGTCCGAGGAACGCAGGGGAATAAGAACCAGGACCTAATGATAGTAACCATGGGAGTTCGTCCTTTGCTTACTCCTTAATCGACGACGCGTCAGAACAATCCTATCACAAGAAAAGTCTAATATGCACTTCGAATTATAAGAATAAGGCTTTGCCGCTGAATCATAGTCATTCCTGTCCTAAGGCTAATTCTAGTCGTCCTATATCTGAAGGTATCGCCCAGATCACTTTAACCCAGGCCAGCGAGACTGCCAAGCCCCCCAATGTTATTCATCGTTCGCATACCCCTATTTGACAGCATTTCCTCAGGCGGCGTCATACTTTCCATATCTAAATGCATTCATCATTTTAAGCTGTTGTTGTAATCGATTCATATAAGACGGGATGGTATGTACTCACATTCTCTCTTAGCCTGTCTGCTTTCAGATGTATCATGCCATAGCTTCAAACACCATGTAGCGACTAGAGCGTCTCTGACATCTGTTCTCATTGATGCCGTGATGACAAGTTTATGCCGATCAGATTTATTATCCTCGAATGCCACCTGTTCATCATTGGAATTGGTCCATATGTATTGACCATTTGCCCATTTCTGCTTGACATTGAACAGAAGTTCGGCGTTCCCGTGAAATAGGGGATTGTCTGTCCAGCTTCTTCCTGAACTCACTAGGACTTTGAATGCAATCTTTCCGAGCCGCGACTTAGACGTCTCCAAACTGACGTTACCCAGCGTATCGCTCGATACGGATGTGAGGTAATAGGGAGGGATATCGGTACGGTACTGTGCACCCAGCGGATGCGCAAGGTAAAAAATATGTCTATTATGACTCTCAATAGAAGTTGATGAGTCAACTTCCAACGATTTGTTGTTTTCTAACTTCTCAAATGCTATTGATGTGGCCTTCTGCGGGATAGCCGTCACATCCCGGCCGATCTGATAAAGCCAATTCGTAGGTTCAGTCTCAGGTGCTATGTATTGATCCTTAAGTATCAGCGTCGTCGGCTCTAAGGCATCGTTCCAAAGACGTTCAGTCGAAGCCATATAGGAGGATGGGTCTTCGGAGCTCAATCTCGTCGTCATTGTCAAATATCGGGTTTAATGGCAATTGGGTTCAACTAATCCTTAATTTCTTGAGGGAAAAAGAAAAATACAATGTTGCAATAGTCCTATTTAAACTAGTGACGTGGTCCAAGAGTTCATAGACCCATCTTGTTAATCGACACTGCCACCATATCCTTACCTTAAATAAATTTAAATTACTGAACTGTCTCCGAAAAGAGTCGTCTTCAAAAGTTCAATATTTTGATAGGATTGAAGTTATACATCATATAAAAAACAAAAGGTATTAGGTCTACTTCTGATACGGTCGATGAATGCGTTTGGCAGCCTTATATCAACTAACCTAGGCCAATGAATCCTCAAAATGCCTTAGGTACCTACCCACCTGTTATACTTAGGCACCCTATAAGCAAGCGCTCATGGCCTTCAATCATGTCCTTCGTTTCACCCCTCGGTCTTGGAGTTCTACCTATGGCAAGTTAAATTGTGACGTAGGAGCAAAGCCTGCATCAGCAGGGCGGTGTCATTGATCACTTCTTGGGCATGTCACGCGGACTAGGGCCAATGAGAAAAAGAATAATAGGATAGAATAGGAGACTAATAGCATTGCTTTCATCGCGTCGAACATCCCTGAAAATTCTAATTTTCTTGGCGTCTCTACTCGCGTCGAATGCACACTTATTCTTGGTTATCAATTGGTGAGCCCTATCAAGTCGAGATCGTAGGGCAATAGGAAATAGTCAACTAAATGTATAGAATCTCATATTTCCCTATGGATAGATGAGTAATAGGTTGTTAATGCAAGTTTCGTTTGCTTCATTTTAGAATCACTTATGGAGGATCTGCAGGACTTCTTTCTTGTATTATTTATTTCTTGGCTTCTTAACCCCTGGTAACCGAGCCACATTTATTTTTCAGCTGACATGGGGTCAGTTCAGTGGCGCAGCACATTGCGCCCTAACCTAGAACTAACTAACCTAAAGCACAGCCGCAATCAGGGGAATTCATCCCGTCCCGTAGTCAATTATACATAAAAACCCCATAAAGACCCCAATTTCATCTGATGACGTTAATATTTAGAAGAGCCCATGCTTGTCGCATGATAGCAACCAGCTATCTCAAAAAAATAATTAAATTCGAAAACCCATGGTCATGCAGAAGCGAAGATCTCACAAGAAATCCCGCAACGGCTGCCAGAACTGTAAAAAATGGCATACAAAGTGTGACGAGCAAGGCCCGCCTTGCAGCAACTGCATACTTCGAAAGGCCACTTGCATCTACAGTCGGTCTAAAACTGAAGCTTCCAGTGATGGAAGTCCTCTAACTATGCGTCCCAAATACGGGACCGTAGCAAGATGTCCCGTTGGTGTTGAACGACCACGAGGTGACTTAGGGGCAATATGTGCGGCATATGGGGGACCTACTAGACTCCTGGAGCTTGAATTGATGAACCAGTGGTCAACGCATACATACAAATCGTTCTGTGGTATGCAGGAAGATGTGGAATACTTACAAGCGATATTACCACGGTCAGCCCTTAGCCACGACTACATGCTGAACTGCATATTTGCTATGTCGTCTTTGGAAATAGCGAGGACTGTTGGGGAAGCCAATTCCAGGAAGTACGTCAACGCGGCACTTGTATACTACAACCGGGGCAGCACCTCATTTCGAGCCCAACTGGGGAACATGAATGCCGAGAACTGCCATGTCCTATACATGTTCTCCGCCGTAGCCGTTGCCGTCCATCTCTCGATACCACAACGTGCTACCAATATACTCGATCTGGCATCAGTGGCTTTCGACCTAGTCAATGGCAGCACCAGTATTGGGATGCTAGGGATGCCATGGCTTCTTAACAGCCCCTTCCCGCTACGCGCCATGATAAGCCGCATGGGCGCATCAAAACAATTAATAGCTCCGGATATTAGAGCCGCCTTGGATAGGTTGTTCGAACTCAACAATAAGCAGCACGCAGGTGCACCCAAACCAGTAGAAAGCATTGAAGAGACGGGAAATATCATCATAGTACACGACTACGAACTATACCAATTAGTAATCCGAGGCCTGGAGATGGCCTACGCCGAGGAAGCAGGAGGACTTTTAGAAGGGTTCGGTACCGGATTTCCTGCGTATGCGGGGAAGAAATTCGCATCACTCGTCAGCACGCGTGATCCGTTCTCATTGCTCATTGTCCTACACTGGGCTATATTACTAAATGAAATCGACAGTAGGTTCTGGTGGGTGAAGCCAATAGCAGCGCCACTTGGCCAAGAGATTGCAGATTTCCTACGGACCGAGCACCCTGTTTTGGCCATGGAGTGGGCCGACGCTATTTCGTGGGCTTTGGGTCGGCTCGGCTTGCTAACATCTCGATCACGAGAGTTATCATATAGCCAAGAGTTGATCGAATGGGAACATGAGGAAAGAGCCTCCTCTCAGCCAATACTGCAATCAGGTAGTCAAATTATTTTCAAATAGAATAACCTCAGGGAGCTTGAACGAGAAACTACCCAACCCAGCCACACTAAAGCCTCTTGCCCATTTGAATACGGACCATCTCTTAGGTACCTAGGTACTTATGTAGTTCCTTAATAGTTGGGCCTCATGTCGTCTCCACGCAGTTATTCATGCTTAAGAGATAACTAACCTAGAGCTATTCAATAGTTATTCTAACTATCCCCTAGTTATATGGAATTCTACATAGTACTTATCTTATAAGTCAATTCAGAATATTTGCTTCTTGTGTTATTAAGGAGGTAGGTTGATTATATTCTAAGTCTAAGCGTATTGTAACAGTTGTAGAGAAATATTTCAAAGATCCCTGTCGCCTAACCTATTCACTAGAATCGACCAGCCTAGATAGTCCTCCTGTGGTAGCCCCCCTGACCTTTTAAGAGCTGTAGATCCTTACCTAATATCATATGGCGATACACGTCCATCTCGATAGAATCCTAACGATATCCATAAACCTACGCATTCGAAACTTCGTTCTTCTTCCTAATATCCTTCCAGCCGATTCCCCACGAGAAGACGAAACAGAGCACGCTCATTCCAGCAGTCATGTAAAAGACGCGGTCAACGCTCTTCGAGTATGCCACTAACACATTAGCTATTTCCGTCGGGCTAATAACCGTCCGGAAACCAGTAGCGCCGGCATTAATAATGGCCTCGGGATCGACGGAAGGCGCATATTCGGGTATGAGCGTCTTCAGGCTGTTGGAAAATATGGTCTCAGCAAAGCTTAGAAATAGAGCCCCGCCAAAATTCTGGGAAAACATGAGAAGCGCCATGGCAACGGAAATTTGAGCGGGTGGGAGTGTATTCTGGACAGCTAGAATTGGCTACGAATATTAATCGAGAGTTAGCGAATTTCTAAAAGACGCGTATCTAAAAGAAAAGATGGGAGAGATGGGCCTTACCATTTGCATCCCTAGGCCACGACCGACTCCGTGGATGATCTGATAGCCGATCCACTTACCTGTTGATGTAGTAGGGGATAGAGTAGATAAGATTCCGTTGGCAATTGTCACCATAACTGCCGCAATAAGAGCAAACGGGAGATAGTAACCGACCCTCCCAACTGTTATACCTGTTAGTCACAGAAGTATTCCGATGGTTATTCTACTTACCCAGCCAACCAGACAGAACAGATGTGAAGAGCTGACCCAGGATGCTTGGAAGGAGATACACACCACTTAACAGCGGGGTTGCTCCCTTCACACCCTGGAAATATACAGGCAAGTAATAGGATAAGCAGAAAAGTTGGGACATCAGAAGTCCATACGACAAGCTGCTTGTCCATACAGTCCGCTTCCTGATCATTGAAAATGGGATCATTGCCTCGTCTCCTTTATAATATTCCCAGGTTAGGAATACGATAAAGGTAACGCCGGCACCGCAGAAAAGCCCAATAATTTGAGAACTATTCCATGCGTATTGGAATCCCCCGTATTGTAGAGCAAGTAGTAGTTCGATCGCTGCGGGCGCAAAGAGAAGAAATCCTATTAAGTCCAGTTTCGAATGGAGCGTGCGGACGACCGTTGAGGCTTTTGGCTTGGGCATTTGTTCGGGGATGTCGACGAATATTAACATGATAGCGACGAGGCCGCCAACCGGGAGATTAATGTAGAAGCCTGGTATTATAGCCTAATTAGGTAGATAATGAATAGAAGCACGGAAATCTTGTGACTTACACCATCTCCACGTTGTGTATTGTGTGAGTGCTCCCCCAACCAAGGGTCCCATTACCAGACCGAGATTTGATACTAATTAAAGTAATAATTAGTATGTAACTCAGAAGAAAGGGGACCTCTGGGTTGAGCCTACCACCATAAACAAATCCCATCAAAGCTATTCCATCCATTAGTTTATCATGCAGTCCCAAGTGAGTCAAGGACACTTACTTGGCCTCTTCGCCATAGGAACACTTCCGGCAAGAATAGTAAAAGCCCCATTCATAATCCCCGAGGATCCTGCCCCAGCAATTGCCCGTCCAACAATCAACATTTTAGAAGAGTTTGCCACGCCGCAGAGCAAGGATCCTAGTTCGAAAACAGCGAAGAAAGACACGAACGTCCACTACATATCAACTAGGTGTAAATATCGGAATCAAAAGGGATGTAACTAGGGAATCTGTATTTACTAACCTTGGAGCTAAAATTCATATATATCTTCCCAGTTAATAGTTGGAGAGCCGCACTGAATCTACATTAGGGTATTCTTTGAAAAAGGGGGCAAGAGGGTTTACCTTCCAAGCTGATATGCTCCTCCATACCAACCAATATCAGCAAGGGAGTGGAATTCACTCGTGATCCGGGGGATAGCCTACAATACCTTAGCTTCAAAATTAAATACATGCACCGGGAAGTCCCTACAGTAGCTACTATAGACGTATCGAGCATAATGAGAAGACAGACGAGGGCGATGGCAGCCGTGACGTTGAACAGTTTGAAGCCAGTTAACCATTGTTCCTCGTGGGTAGCAACTGACCCGGTGAGTTCATTAGTCCCCGGATCAAGATATTTCTCAGATGGGGGAGACATGTTCTCGCGTTTGCCTTGTTCTAAAGATTGTCGCCTAGTGGATGATGAAGATGATGCCGACGCCATTTTGTTAGGAAACATTAGGTGATAAACGAATAATCACAATTCATAGAGCTGTCTCTTCTGAACAGACTAAACTAGACCCGTCCAGAGGGTCTTTATAGCAACGAAGAAGTCCATTGCGAAACGTGATGGTCGAGACTTACAAGAGGGTATAAGGGGGCTCCTCGGATTTCGCCGGTTCAGCATTCAAATCCGAAAATCGAAATCCGACGCACCAATCATTTGCTTCCTTATATCAGTCTCAATTACTCCTACACTCCACATCCAGATCATTCCAAAGCAACTAAGCGAGGATATCTCTTGCGTAACTGGATCTTCGTTAGATACTTTCTTCTTCTTCTGGTGTAGACGGGTCATTTAATCGTTCCGCTTATACAACGCTATTGCAAAAGTTACCCCGAGATTCATAATCCACGATTATGAGTCGAGAACAAGACTCCGATTTCTAGTACATGCGATCTTACACCCATCCTATGCAATATAATGAAAGGCAATATGTTCCTTATCTGCCGTACAGCGAAAGAGGAAGATAGTAGCTAATAATCTAGTATTGTCGATATACTAATGGTATCCATAATCCAATCCTTAATATACTAAGCAGTGACTAGTTCGGGGGAATATGAAAATCTGTAAGCCAGTCAACATCCAAGAAGTCCATCCCAAGGAAATCTTGCAGAGGTATTTCGTCGAAATTCTGCGGCACTGTGATATTAGAGAGCGTAAGTTCCTTTGATCGTAGTTCTGCTTCCCACCCCGGTCGTAAAGCCCGAAACATCTGTGCGGCTCGAAAGAATATATCTCTTTCCTGAACGCCCCTGTTATCTAGGCCACCAAGAGCCTCCACCTGTTCCAGATTGCCAACGACGCGATCTAAAATGAAAAAGGGGTCCGTCGCGCCAGTATCATCTTCGATGCACGCTGAGTCACTTAGAACCCTAAGTCGGTAGAGCGTGACGAGACAGCGCAGCAGTTGCGAAAGTATTGAGGACGGGAACCCGATATAGGTATCCGGTGTTAGTGTAAAGAAGACATCAAACCAGGATTTTATCGATGTAAGGCTCGAATTGACAGTTTCTCGTCGAGAAGTCAAGGGCTTGCCGTGAAGAAATGGCGAAAGTGTAGTCTCCAACTCCGCGCTGTATAAATGTAAAAGTAGCACTTCTACTATAGCGTGAGAAATAGAGTCTATATCAGTTTGTATGGTAGCCTACCGTTGCTCAGGGGCTTACACAAGATGCTTTCTTCGACATTTTGCAACTGTGAGTGTAAGCTTTCAAGATATGTATAAGTGGGCTCTCTCGCTCCGTCATGCGAGGCTTGCTGGTTCGTTTTCTCGATGATCAACTGCAGCCGTACTTGTAAAACAAGTACCTCATCGTTCGGGCATTCTTTCTCGTCACTCAGTATTTGGAGACAGTCATCCATGTGCGGTGTCCAGCGCAATGCGTCGATTTTCTGCAGAAAGGAAGATACTCTGTGAGTAGTGAGCTTATGGCCTGAACACATATTAAATGGCTAATATACATTGACGTAATTAGAAAGCAGCTGAGCACAGCTCGCCGTTCCTCCATTGTGCGTGGTATGGCAGGTCTTGAATACTTCTTATTCCAACACAGCGTCAACTCGGGATCTTTAAGAACTGGTTTAGTGAGTCCTAAGTCAAACACTAATGATATCGCAAGTTGGGTAAACAGCGTAAGAAAAGGCTCGCGTTGAACTTGGTAGGTGGCCCTGGGAGGATTTAGTACGCAAATTTTTGATTCCAGTAAGCGAGGGAACAATATACCAGCCAATGAATGCTAGGAGCCCCAGCAGAAGGTCAAGGCTCTTTGCAGATCGGATTATCATCTCTTCTGCTACGGTTTGGCGTATTTTTTTGCCCAAGATCTGTTGCTGTAACGTCGACTTAGAACCCGTTGCCATTACGCAAAGCCATAAGAACGGCTTATCTTGCTGGAGCTGATGGGCAGTTGTAGTAGAGGGGATGTAAACAAATGGAAGATATTTTAACTTGTATGTCTTGAAATTCGAAAGATATTCTTCTGCCTCAGCTAAGGAGGGTTCATACGAAGCCGTATAATCAGAATCCGTAGCCTGGCTCATTATACTATGGATATGGCTATTCGGGTCAGTGGAAGGTGAGTTTTCACTAGATTGGTGATGGGAATGGGCATTGAGTTCTGCCTGGATACTGTTATTAGGTGGAGAGGCGTCTATAGAGGCTGAGAGCTGGGGAGATGCGACGGCTGAAGTACCCGATGCGCCGGTCTTAATAAGTGATATTAATCCATCCAGCTTTTCTTCAAGCCGCGCCGTCTTCTTCGTTTTGGCTACGGCAGGCCGTTTGTGGTTGCGTCGCCGAACCGACTCTCCCGGGCGACATTCTCTGTTTAGTCGATAGCACCTGGCCCTGTTAATTGCCTTACCTGAAGGGAGAGGTGATAGTGCAGACCTACCTCTCACAAGGGCCGCCAATTGGACGAATAATACACTTGCATTTGGACTGGGCGCAGCTCACACAAGCGTGACCGTAAGGTGCCGGAGTACCGGGAGGAAATGATGAGTTCTGATCCATGTTGGGCCATCGGGAGATTGTATGAATACGGGAATCAGATACGTTAATCGTACTTTAGGATAATTGAGTGAATAGATATAAATCCATATCACTAGAAGAGAGCTTGGGTGAATGTACTTTGATGAGCATAAATAATTCGTTAAAGTTCAAGTATCGGCTTGTCGTTGTAAATATTGATCTGCTTACTTCATATTCCGTTTAATACAAGCCATAAATGTGAGATGGTTTAATCCGTAATGAGCGGTGTCGATTGGATTTAATTGGATAATTTAAGTCAATTATGTATTGCACATCTTTATGAAGCGCAATATTTATGAGTTGCTGATATCAGCTGGCAGGCGTACTTAAGCAGGTGGTATGCAGCTGACATACAGTAGATCTTGAATTCAACACGAGTATATGCTTAACCGAAATATGTGAGAAATTCCCTCCATAGCCTATAGCAGTAATGAGTTTTACTAGTTTCATTATTATTATTTTAATGTCGAGTTGGGACTTCATCCGATCTCTAAACATGTATTAGTGCCTGACCAATTTCACTGTCTCTTCACTTAGTTGATAGGAATGAAAGATTCCGCTCGAGTCGTCTTATATTCATTAGCATATATCCAACGAAGCTTGTACTAAAGGGGCAAGACTCCCCAGTAATTAAGTCTGCTACCTTATCTTTAGATGAGAGATGGCTACCAGCATACACTCTACTAAGATGAATAAACCTGGGCCTATAAATGGTTTAAAGCATAATATTTCTGAGATGGCGCAAAGACGCAGCCTAATAAATGTTAATAGGCAATACACCATAACTGTTCTGCGTTTGAGGACATAGTTAGACCACTTTTATTACCATAAAACCAGGTAGGTAGCCTTATGGTGATAACTTACACATTGACCGAAGCATAACAGCATGCATACCTTAGCAGATAATGACTAGTGTAGCCAAAGACTAACACGCGTAATTGGATAACTATAAAACATGTCTTGCAGAAGTATGAAATATGACCATTAATATGTAATTTGTTAAGTTACACTTCAAGGGTTAGGTGAAAGTCTTAGTCAAGGCCTTAAAAGTCTACTTCTCGCCGAACGGGGACGGAACTCGAGCGGGGATCTTCCTTTAAAGTAATTAGTGTGGATGGTATAAGATACTTCTTACACGGTCAATACGATGTTTGGCTACATATATCATGGGCACCTTGGGAAGGATTCTTATAAAGAATTCATTCGTCTCACTCTAGCAATCGACTTATAATTCCCAAACCCATTCGTAAGGCTAACTATAGGATGTCGTATAAACTTCTTCTGTCTTCTACAATAACCATACATAATTGGATTGCCACTATCGCGGGAAGGGAGGATAACATGGTATGGAATATTAAGGATCGGCGCTCCTCGGTGGAAATGACGTTTAACCCGCGGGTCGGACCGGATCCGCATGGTATTTGATATTTTACCCGGCCGAACGGAGCTCTGCCGATTTCCCGGGGAAATCTGGACCACGGTCGAAGACAGGCCTGGCCTTCGTGTATTATGTTATCATCTTCCCGGTTCTGCCCGATGATGTTTTACTACTGCAACAGGATGGATTGGGCCCCTTAGTGCTAATCGTTATCTCATGTTAGCGCTTGATGACCTCACGAGAAGTAATTGATAACATCTTGACGCTGATTTGAGAATTGAGGGTACATCATTAAGTTGGAACCTGGTAACTAAATGATGGCATGGGATATAGTAACCGTGCACACTTATACAGAAGTTCACGTGGCCGTCCGAGTTTTCTCGTAATCCTAAGATTAGGTGTCATCCATTACGTTGCACAAACCAGCTGAAGACGTTATTTCGATCCCGTCTCTATCCATTGTGGCTGAGACGATTCGTAGTTTACGTAACGAAGCCAATATAGAAGGCCCATATGATCTTATCATTCCTTAATCCTGGTGGCTTGGATACGATAGTTATTTGCATAGGGCCCAGAATACACTACCTACCCCAGAAAGACGGAAGATATCGGAATACCTGGCAATTCAACTAGCCCAATTGCGGGATGAACTTCGGTAAAGCCTAATGGACGAAAGGGGAAAGATGCTATTGCAGGTATTCAGCCCTTGGATGAGCCTAGATTTATTGAACCCGCACGTTGAAAATGCGGATATGCGACGCAAGGACGATTACGCAGTGCACGTCGAGTCCCAGTCTGCTAATTGGTCACACCGCCGATCCTGGCAGCTCGAAAAAGACCTTACCCAAGTCCCGAATGATCCCCATGCAGCAGGGTTGAACGGGATGGAAAAAATCGGATCGTTATTCGTGTATACATGTACTTTTTCATGCAGGGGCCGTTATCAATAGCCTCCTGATAGGAGAAGGTCTTTCTAATTGGGTTTTAATCAATGGCAGGGTTAATAGTTTCGGTATAAGTCTATGTACATAATGCCATAGGGTGAAACCTCGGAAAGTTAAGGGCCTGGCAGTTATCGAATCGTAGATTCTCCGATAAGACATGTGAAAGTTGCACTTGGATACATGTACGTAGAAAGATCTATTGGAATATGCCTGAATCCTTTATACAATCGTCCAATGTTTAAATCGATAGTTAATACGAAAAAGCTAGGTTAGGGTATTTCCTTTTTGCCCAACTAACTACATGTTAGGTACATGTATAAGTAATTTTATACCGACGTCATTTCTTCATTTACTAACATTAGTTTTAACATAACTCCATTTGCAGGCATGTACGTCTTGTATAATGGATTCCCGAGGCTCTTAAAGGTACATCATAATTGTAGCTTCCCTTCAAGTCTTTCGCCCATGTACCCGGGTCTACCCTTCTAGTTAGCTTCCATGTGGGGCCAGTGAAAAGTCGGGGAAGTACGTACTAGTACCCCGCCATCGTTTGCCGATTTCTCCAACTTCCATTCCCCCTGATTCAAAATTTTTTTTCGTGCAGGTGTTTTACAGACCTGCAGTAACAACAATATGGACAAGATAATTTTCTGGGATGGTCGGTAGAGTCATAGTTACCCGGGCCAGGTACCCAAGGTAAATACACGAACTGTTGTATACCAGGTTATGTAGATCTTGATGTACAAGCGACGAAAATGATGGGTAAACTCAAGGCCGACAGGCTATAATCCTGGTCGGGATATTGATAGGTGCAGTAGGTTACAGGACATTACAGGACGTTGCAGGGGATGAGAGTTGGGGGAGGCTGAGGGAAAAAACGGAATAGAACGAAAGTCAATTGCATATGACACCACACACCAACTTCACCTCCTAGATGCCGATCCACCTAGACTTGCAGGCTTGCAGACTTGAAGACCTGCTAGAACAACCCTCTAACCTACCTCGTTTAAGATCTTTGACGGCTTACCCTTACGCGCTACGCAACGCAACGCCACAACATCCTTGCTAGGGTACCGAGACAAGAAACAAAGAGAAGTCCTGTTCAGCTCTTCTTCCCGATGATGCAGGGTGACCCGCTCCGGTTTGAATTCGTGCCTCAGTGCCTAATCAATGACATCGAAACTGCTGGCCAGTGGAATGTCTCGCTCGAACTTCGCTATCTCCACATCTTCCTTCTCTCCTATATATCCTCGGGTCCGTGCCATGACTAGTAGACCGAAAAGTTACCTTAAGTCTACTTGTATTGCCGGCGTTTTGTCCACTACCCCATTTAATCACACTAGATATCGATATTCCCCGTTTGTCTTCGGCTGCAATTGTCCCTTCAGCTGCTATAATCGTGTCGTATTCCGAAATTCGTCCAGCTTAAGAACCATGAACGACCCAGTTGTCAGAACTGCTTCTCCTTACACCGATCCCACAGTAAAGGGTCCAAAGTCTCAGCAGCTCACCAACGGTCATTCCCATTCTCTTCTCCAGCATAACAAGAGTGAGTTGACCTCGAGCAAAACCGGGAGAATGCCGTACTCCTGGATTCGGTGGCCTTGGAGAGCTAACATTACTATTCCAGTGATTCCCAATAACAAAGTCAACAAAACAGCCCTTCACCCTGGTGGTGTTGAGTGAGTATCCCTTTCCCCATGATGCCCAATGAACAGAGAACTCTTTGCTAATCTACCTTTTGTAGACCCCACCAGGAAAGGGAGCACACAGAACTAGGTACGGCTCAAGTCGTTCAAACTTAATATTCGGCACTACACGTCCACCCTTTGTTCATTGGTCCACTAACACCAAATTCAGAGGAGGAGCTACACGAAAAGGCACACATCGACTACGATAGAGTTGCCATTGTAAGTCGTCTCTATATTGAATATGTCTATTGGAAATCTAACCAACGAAATAAATAGATTCCTAACCCTTCAGTTGCTGCCCTGTACGAAGATGCTCTTGTAAGATGACCTTCTAGACCAGGTCACGCGACCAACATCCAACACGTACTAATGGGACATTAAAGGTTTATGAGATGGGCTCGGCCATCGCATCGAGCGGTGCGTTGACGGCCTACTCTGGTGCAAAGACCGGCCGGTCACCTTCAGACAAGAGGATTGTAAAAGAGCCGTCATCAGAAAACGATATCTGGTAAGGATTCCCGTGTCAATCACATGCATTGCGAGATGATACTAACCTATATCCAGGTGGGGACCCGTTAATAAACCAATGGCTCCCGAGGTAAGAGGATATTCGTCATCATTATACGTCAAATTCACCATCAACGAGCACTACATCTATCTCCCATCATTTCCTTGTCCATTATGACCCCCGCTCCTTCTAGAGGCAAACCTTGCAACATCGAGGTTATTGTCTTCAACCTCTGCTTGGTTTGACTATGACGACCTCTTTGCGTCAGGAATTTCCCAAGTCAACCACAATAAACACTATATCGAGATTTTGGTTGGCTGTTACCCCAATTGCCCAGATTCAGTTTGAATCACGCACCTCTTGAGAAGTCTCGTGGCGCCTGGCCTAGACCTGCTGAGCTGGAATTGACCCCTGTCATTGGCGTCATCTAAGGCTTCAGACCCTGGGTAGCTCGGCCCAGATCCGGCAATAACCTGCACCCCGCCTATCCGCACTTCCACAAGGCCGGGGACATTCTCAGCCCCACAAAGAATCTCACGTGTCAAATTTATCCTCATCGCGATCTTGATCTAAGACGAATTTGCGATAGCTAACATGACGATGACTTAGGTATGGAAAATCAACCGCGAACGTGCTGTCGACTACCTAAATACGCGAACGAGAATTTATGTCATCGACGGCTATGCCGGCTGGGATGAGAAGTACCGAATCCGAGTTCGAGTCATCTGCGCCCGTGCCTACCATGCTTTGTTCATGCGCAACATGCTTATCCGCCCTCCCCGAGAGGAGCTGGAGCATTTCCACCCCGACTACACGATCTACAACGCTGGAAGTTTCCCGGCTAACAGATATACCGAAGGGATGACCTCGGGCACTTCAGTCGCCATTAACTTTGCCGAGAAGGAGATGGTCATCCTCGGCACTGAATATGCAGGCGAGATGAAGAAGGGCGTTTTCACCGTATTATTCTATGAAATGCCTATTAAGCACAATGTGCTTACTCTTCATTCGTCCGCAAACGAAGGCAAGAATGGCGATGTCACGCTTTTCTTTGGCCTTTCCGGAACCGGCAAGACAACCTTATCTGCCGATCCTAACCGAGCTTTGATCGGTGACGACGAGCACTGCTGGAGCGAGCGTGGCGTCTTCAACATCGAGGGCGGTTGTTATGCGAAGTGCATCGGCCTCTCGGCAGAGAAGGAGCCAGATATTTTCAACGCTATCCGCTTCGGCTCTGTCCTCGAGAATGTTGTCTTTGACCAAGAGACCAGAGAGGTCGACTATGACGACGCTACCCTTACTGAGAATACAAGATGGTGAGTTGACTTCTTTACAACACGGTGTGATCAAGCCGAAACTAACAACTTTTAGTGCCTATCCTATTGAGTATATCGGCAACGCCAAGATCCCTTGTCTGTCGGAGAACCACCCCAGCAACATTGTCCTGTTAACCTGCGACGCGCGTGGCGTATTACCGCCGATATCAAAGCTCAACAGCGCGCAGACCATGTTCCACTTTATTTCCGGTTATACCTCCAAGATGGCTGGTACCGAGGATGGTGTAACAGAACCTGAAGCTACTTTCTCATCATGCTTTGCTCAGCCCTTCCTCGCTCTGCACCCTATGAGGTACGCGAAGATGCTAGCAGACAAGATAGAAAAGCACTCAGCGAATGCTTGGCTCCTGAACACCGGTTGGGTCGGTGCTGGTTACGTCCACGGCGGCAAGCGCTGCCCGCTCAAGTACACCCGTGCAATCCTAGATGCCATTCACTCGGGCGAGCTAGCGAAGGCTGAGTACGAGACGTATGAAGTGTTCAACCTCCAGGTCCCCAAGACATGCCCCGGAGTGCCCTCGGAGCTTCTCAACCCCAAAACTGCCTGGACTGCAGGGACAGATAGCTTTAGCCAGGAAGTTAAGAAGCTTGGTGGACTGTTCATCGAGAACTTCAAGAAGTACGATTCAGAAGCTACAGACGACGTCAAGGCGGCTGGCCCGGTTGTTTAAAAAGGAAGTAAGACGCTTCACGACATCTTTTCTTATTTTGATGTCTTCTTTTTTTTCCCATCAGTTTGGAGTTGAGCATCTGGCATGATTTTTAGGGAATGACGCATCCGCGGAATGATAGCCACGGTCGGTCTGCGTAAATACACCGGATGCGAAACCAGACGAATAAGAGCTGGCTGTATAAATCGAACGCGAGGATACCGAGTAATTATACACGGCGCAAGAACACTTTGGCGATGTACTATCCATTGATGGAAGTGCAATCGAGATTAGATAGTCATTTCCTATGAACAAAAGAGTTAGGATATAGCAATCTAAAATTAGACCCAGTACCCTTTTATTGTATGAGTGACCTGCCTATTCTTCACTCAACAATTACCTGGAGGGCATGCGACAGAAGTTCAACCTTTTAAGATTTGCAACAAGAAACGAATTAATAGAAATGAGAGCTATGGTATTAGATAGGTACCTAGGTACCTCCTAACCTAACTTAACCTACGCTAGGTAGAATGAGCACTTAAATTTCAATAGAATATCCCCCATGAGATCTTTCTAGATAAGAGGTTATGGGAACTGTCGCAAGGCTGCCATGGCTTGGGTTTAATTCATTAACGATATCAATGTTGCTGTCCATATAAATTACCACATCTTCAACGCCATATAGCTACAATCACAATGGACCGTACCTTAGGTATATGTAGTAGGTACGAAAGAGATAAAACACTGGAAGAACTATAAAAAAGCTTTAGGTACCTACATAAGATGGATAAAGTTATGTAAAGATGGGCCTGCGCAGCGCATTTAGTTGCATAAATTCATGTCCCGACGTATATATTTTCCCTCTTACGGTGTTTCCATCCACGTATACTGCGCTAACATACGGTCAGATGTACGGTTAGACAGTTCCAAGGTTTAACGTAATAAACCTAGATCCTAGTTCCTACATAATCCTAGCAAATTGAAGTGGGATACTTTAACACGACCGTCAACTGGTCAACTTCTTTCTCATATTTTATAAGTACGCGACGCCCCTAGATTTGGTCTACGTTGCAGGTAAAATATCTCTTCCAATGCGACTAGTTCGATCATGAAAAATCCGCCAAAATGGACGGAGATTGGGACGAGGCAAGTATTTCTTATCAACAACTCAAATAAGCTCGAAATCGACAATTGCATGCGAGGAGGGGCTAGGTCTGATTTAAATACCGTCAAGTTACTCGGTTGGATGCAAGGCTGACTGACTTTATTCCATGTCCACAGGTTCATCGCATACCTTTCCCACCACCCGGTCTCCGGGCCATGCCAACACCCGTCACCGTATTAGCCTTCGATACTAGCCAAGAGCTCCTATGGACTGGCAACGAATATGTACGAACGATAACCCTCCAATTCCCCGTCTTATAACCAGGCTGATAGCTAGCATAGGGCCGAGTATCCTCATTTTACGGTACGAAATTACAGCCATACACATCCTTCAAAATCCATACTTCTCAAGATGGGCCTGTTCGACAGATACTTTTCAACGACAGGGGCGTTATAGCCCTGGGCTCCCGCGGTGTACATATGGCATTGAGAAGAGGTCCACCCCTATGGTCGATCAGGTGGGTTTCCTTTCCTGCTATTCTTTCGTGCTATTCTTTCGATTTCGGAAGGCTTTCCGTCAATACTAATTAAGGGGAACATAGGAACGAGGATATGCAGGAACTACGGTGTATGAGCTTCACGTCGAAGGGAACTGCCGAGATACTAGCTGCCGGCGGGCAGGATAAGATGTTTGTAATTGACATAAATAAGGGCGAGATAACTAAACAAGTACAGTTTATTAATTCGGTATAAATGGAAATGTTCTGCCGCTAATTACTGATTAGTTACCTACCGAGCACAAATACACGATCATGAGGAGAAGTCGGTATATATGCGCCGCGACGTCTACCGGCGCTGTCCACATAATCGACCCGGTTAGCTTTCAGGTCATCAAAGTATGGAACGCGCATACAGCCGCAATTAGTGATATGGATGCGCAGCACGATTTCATCGTTACCTGTGGCTACTCCATGAGACATGGGAGTAATTACATGCCCGACCCGTTCGTTAATGTGTTCGATCTAAAGAACATGATATCTATGTCCCCTATCCCATTCCCGGCCGGTGCCGCTTTTGTGCGGATGCATCCTCGAATGTCGACAACTAGTATTGTTATGTCACAGATCGGACAGATGCATGTGGTTGATCTAATGAACCCCAACACTAGCAATGTGCGCCAAGCAAATAACCTCAGTTACTTTTCAATGATAGAAATTGCTTGTTCAGGCGAGGCGATTGTTCTTGCAGATGCTGAGTGTTATATCCACCTCTGGGGTTCTCCGAGCAAGATTCATTTCGCCGAATTTCCCACCCCAATAGAGACTGCAGACTCCGGGACGGGGCCCCGAATCGAGTTCGATGCTCCTGATACGTAAGTGTACTTCCACCTGTATGGGTTCGTTTTCTGACAGAATACCAGGCCGTTGAGCGCTGTCGGCATGCCATACTATAGAGAAGTATTGCTGTCGGCATGGCCGAGTAACATGACCACAGAAATTGGTGCCCCTCCTGTCAAGATTGATGCGCAATTCTTGGCAACTCTCCAGGAGAGAGACTGGGGTTACTTTGGTAAAAACACTCGACCGTTACGGAGAAATCAAGTCGAAGATACCCGAAACACCGAAAATACCCAAAGCTCTTTGAAACCGCCAAAGTTCCTGAGCGAGAAGGCCAGAGAAGCGGCAAAGTCCCCGGCTGGGACACCGGCTCCTGAAGAAGTTGTGCCCGAAATCCCGCAGATTTTACAAGATAACAAACTCGAGAGCCTAAAGGTCGAGGTCCCGGAGCTGTATCAAAATATTGAAATAAAATATAGTAAATTCGGAATTGACGATTTCGATTTTGGGTAAGTTAATCTGCCACCCCTGAGCAGCATATGCTGATAGAAAAGCCAGTTATTTCAACAAAACACAGTATTCGGGTTTGCAGAATCATATTGTTAACGCCTATGCCAACCCACTACTACAGGTGATGCATTATACTCCATTGGTCCGAAATATTGCTCTTCAACACGCAGCGACGGCTTGTGTAGATGAGTTATGTCTCCTCTGCGAGTTGGGATTTCTCTTCGACATGCTCCACAAAGCAGAAGGAGAGGCTTGCCAAGCATCTAACTTCACTAAAACCCTTAGTTATCACCCTGAAGGTAAGTTACTGCTATTCGTATTCGTCCCGATGGGTTGCTGATAAACTTGATTAGCGGGCAAGCTGGGTCTGCTCGAGGAAGAACCTCATGCGTCGCGGACCGTCATGCTCCAGCACTTGGCTCGGTTTCTTCTGAGACAAATGACCCAGAACTATAGCCAAATGATTCAAAATACCCAATCTCATAGTGCAGAGTCACCGCGTCCAGGAGTACTCGAAGAAGTAAATCTACCTAATCATACCTTCTTAATATAACCTCTGCTAACCACCGGTGCCAGCTATTTCAAACATCCGCAACCAACTCTATCAGATGTATGAATTGTCGAAGCGAAACTACAAAAGTCGACCATACAATGGTGAATGAATTAATGTACCCCCAAAATGTAAGTCCAGCTCGCCTCCAGCAAAACAAATGCTCGAAGCTCATTATCGCAGAAATCCGGGCACAGAAATCCAAGAATGCGAGGAACAACATTTTCGCAAGTGTTGAAGACGAGTGTAGAGAGGGAGACTACTAATAAAGGCTGGTGCAATAATTGTCATAGGTACCAAACATTGGCTACCCGAAAGACGATTCACAGGATACCCAGTGTGCTGATGCTTACAACCGCAATCAACAACAATGAGCACCGGAGACTGTGGGCTACACCTGGCTGGTTACCAGAAGAGATTGGCGTCATAGTGGACAATGGCCAATTCTTCTGCTTCGAGGGTGAAGATTTGAAATTGCATTTGCAGCGGGGAATCCATAGCATCGCGGTGTATTCCTTGACTGGTCTGGCTGTTAATATTGAGGGTGGTCAACAGCAGAGGTCACACCTTGTAGCCATGGCAAACAGTAAGTGCCCATATTCTTAAAACCCAGCCATCAGAGAGAAGCTAATATGTGAGCAAAGTCGCACACTCCGCCCCGACAGCTCCCGGCCAAAGTCAGTGGTACCTTTTCAACGACTTTCATGTGAAGCCCATCCCTCCTCAAGAGGCACTTACATTCAATACATCATGGAAAACACCTTCTGTCATTACTTATCAGATAAAAACCGCCAACAATAAGCTTGATTCTAGTTGGAAGCAGAATCTTGATTCCAGGTTATTATACCTAGATCTCCAGTAAGTCTATAGCCTGGTAAGTCGCAGACTATGCTAATGAATATACAGATCCGATCGAGCTGATAAGACTTATCGGACGTTGGATCGGCAAACTGAGCCGGTCGGACCAAATACGATTGTCGCAATTGACACAGAATTTGTCAAGATTTCACAGCCAGAAGTTGAGATGCATTCAGATGGCGACTCAAAAATCATCCGACCAACGGTGCATGCTTTAGCCAGGACTTCCATCGTCCGAGGTGGCGGTATGGATGAAGGGTTACCGTTTATTGATGACTATATCACTATCAAGGAGAAGGTTGTCGACTATCTAACCTCATACTCCGGGATTACTCCCGAAGACTTAGATATAACGATGGCGCAGCAGAAAGGACATAACCTTGTCCCATTGAAGATTGCGTACAAGAAGATTTGGATTCTATTAAACCTTGGGTGCAAGTTTCTAGGCCACGGTTTAAAGCAAGACTTTCGAGTAATCAACATTCACGTACCGAAAGCGCAGGTCATTGACACGAGCGACCTATTTTTTATTAGAGAGCGCCTTCGGAAACTCAGCCTGCAGTTCCTCGCACACACCCTCCTGAAAGAAGATATTCAACAGAGCACTCACGATTCGATCGAGGACGCTAGGACGGCCTTAAAGCTTTACCGCAAGTATCAGGAGTTCAACGAGGCGGGGGTTCTCGATACTATGCTCCAGGAAATCTATGCGAAAGGTGTCGCCTCTAACTTCAAACCCCCAGCCAAAGTAAATTCGGGTGGGAACGTCCCCAGGACAGATACCCCGCCGGTAGACGGGACGGTAACGGCCGGGCCAACGACGCCGTCTAGAAAGCCTAGCGCCCTTGTGCTCGGAACACCAGCGTCGACGCCAGGAAGGGGGTTAGGCTCGAGATAGCCTCAGGGCCTCGACGCCGAGCAGACATCTGTGCAATCCTTAGCATCTATATGTAGGAGAAATAAAATAAGCGAAATCGTTTAAGTCTCTAGCATTGGGGACTGAGGGAAGAACTACTTTTCGTCGTGCCCAACTACAGACTATAGACGTTGCAAGTCTGTTTTCGGGCTCTTTTCATAGCTACCTACCTGTTTGTAAGGCCTATGAGAAACGGCAAAGGATGTGACTATAAATCATTCAAACCGTCGATTCCCACTAAAGAGGTAGGTTAGACATCTCACTAAGAGAAGGTGTGGAAAGCAGTGTGTATCGTCTTTGTACATGGGTTTTGATTTATATCATACATAGACGCGTATATGCATAGGTACATACACCGTCACAGCTGACCATCCACCTACATATTTCCATACCTGGGCACGATGTCCCATCAGGAATGCTCCGATCCGGTTCGGTTTAATTCCCAAGCAGTAGTTTTCCTTTCCTTTCTCCCCCTCCCCTCCCCTCCTCTCCTATCTTCCAATAGTCGTCTCGGTATCTGCATGTATATCTCTACCCATCTATAGCAGCAGGTTGGCTAGCCAGGCTAGGCTAAGCTAAGCCAAGCCACGCCACCTCACTTCCTCCGGTTCCCCACGACAGCACGATGCGTCAGATTGGCACGAGCCACCGTGCCCAGCTTGTGGACGCTATTGCGCTTGTCCCAGACGGTGGACCTGCCCTCGACGACGGCGATGAGCTCCTGCGCGAACCGCGAGGCGAACTGGGTGCGGCCGGAGCCGGCGGACCGCTTGCGCCGCACGGCGTCCAGGATCCACATCACGGCGATGCGGCGGCGCGCGCGCGCGGCGATGGGCTGCGGCAGGTCGAGCGATTGCCCGCCGCCGGCGGCGCCGCGCAGGCTGCGGATCCGGATCAGGGGCGCGACGGAGTCGATGGCTAGGGTTAGGTACAGCAGCGGGTTGAGGGGCAGCTGGTCGGCGGGGGGGCTGCCGGGGAGGAGGGGCCGGTGGGGAGAGACTTTGGGGGCGGGGGTTGTGCGGAGGTAGTTGAGGATCATGGCCATGTTCTATTTTGGGTTGGGGAAGAGGTTAGTTTTGGTTCCTGCTGTGGTATTTGTATTCTTCTTTTTGTCTTTTTTGTCTTTTTGTCTTTTTGTCTTTTTGTCTTTTTGTCTTTCTCGTAAAAAGAAGGAAAACGAAGAAGAAGAAGAAGAAGAAGAAGAACGTACCCTCTGCGCTTGACTGAGCTTCCCGTCCTTCATCAGGAGCTTCGTGACCTGTTCTACTATGGGATGGTATCTGTCCTGCAGCTGCTCGCCCTTGCCGACGCGGTCGGGCATGTTGAACAGCAGGCCTTCGTCACCCTCGTCGTCGATAGCCTGGCCGGCGGCGGCTTTCTCGAGCGCGGCGATGGCCTCGGCGTTGAGGAAGTTTGGCGCGAAGATCTCGGGCGGCTTGGGGACATATTGTGCCGGTGGGGTTTCGGGCTGGGGCGGTATTGTTGCATGGGTATCGTCCGTAAGCCCTCTCCTCGCTATTATGAAGGGTGTCTGATATGCTGGCCGTTGTTCTGGACGCGATGTGATTCGGAAGGCGGTCGTGGGTGCTTGTCGCGTTCGTATGCTGAGATTCCGGACGGCGGCTGCGGCGCCCCAAGGGGTTAACTTGCAAGACATGACGCCGGTTCTGATTTTGCAAGTAGGCTCATCGATTGTAAGGCCAGTTCCAGGTCGATAATGATGAATGGATGTTAGCTGATAATGCGATTCGGCACCTGCAACATCCTGGCATATGCAAAAGATTAATCCGATAGATACACGGATTATTTTTAATATCCCCCCGTCCGTCTTATCATTTGCATGGAGGGGCTTATCTTATCTTATCCTATCGTCTTTCTTTCTCAAGCAAGACACTGCCACATACGTAGGTCCGAATTCAAGTTAAGCCACATTTATTACCTATACGAGTCTCAGGGGCTTTTTATGACATCTCATTTTTCCTCTGCAGCATTGTTTTTCCAATTGGACGATCTTGCATACATATATTCTTGTTTAGGGTGTTATGCTTAATTTTCCATCTCGCTTCTAATTTCCTTTTCTCTTGTTTAAACTTTTGACTGCTTTTTATAGTCATATCCTTTTGCTTTTTCCCTTCGCCTTTTCTTTCTTCCCGTGTTCCAGTAAATCTAGAACAGTTCCACTAGGAATTCACTTAGCTACCTCTACCAACCGTCACACCCACTCCAGATCGTCTTCCCATCCTAGTGTACTTCCCCCACGCGGGTGATGGGTAACCGGATTGTAACAGGGCAGCAGGGCTACTATGACATGTCCTTGGCTTGACCCCACCATGTCCACGTCGATTATGCGGGTATTTATGCATATCGCAGCTCGAGGAAGGATTCCCAGCCCGCAGCGAACAGAGTCAGTGTGTGTACATGGGTTTTTGGAAATCCGCTCGGGAAACGCCTCTCCTTGATCTCGTCTTATGCTGGTGCCTGTGCGTGCGGTGGAGACGTGTCTCTCTATGGGAGGACGCCTTCAAAAGTTCAAGACGCCCCGAGTTAGGTACCTACCTAACCTACCTAGGTATCTAACCTAACATAGAACATTGCTATGAGACAGGAATGTCTTAAACCTCCATCTACCTACTACCACGCCCAAGGCCTTACTTGGGCTGCGCCGCCTCGCCGCCTCGGCGCCTCTGAGCTCACTATGTCTCACAATTGCCCATCCTTCGGATGCCATTTCCGCGACGAGAACCGGTCGTATGACTATAGGGTTGCAGGTGATAGTTACCGCATGCGAGCTGATAACGCTGTGGAGTTCACCGGTCGAGTTAGGTGGCAGTTCGTGAGGCTACATCTGCGGTTACTCGCCGGTTGGGCTTTAAACCAGATCCGCGATGGCGTAATATAATGGAGCACCTGACCTTGCTTTAAACCCCCGAGGTCGTATACCGTGGTATCTTCTCCATCGTCAGCTTATATGTAGCTGACACTGGATGCTGAATACCTGCAGCCAAAACCCATCGAAGCATGGACATGTTTACGTGAGTGGAACGGCCATGCTTACAACCCTCGTATTCCTCCCGAACACCGGCACAAACCATGGTATGCTATATTAGGTACTATAATCCGTACTATATACACACTTACTCTACGAAGATGGGGATCATAGGGTTCGTAAGGTAGCATGTTTAGTACCATGTAGGGTGTAGGGCAGCTAAACCTAGCTTACGCCTTGTCCCTGGATGGCGTAGCATCGCGCTTTTTGTTTTCATCAGATGAATTTCAGGAGTGCATGCATGCGCATACTACAGTAAGCAGGAACATTGACACGCACCACGCCTATATACATATACAAAATGTTTCGAGACGTCTTATGTATCGTCACGTCATCAGAAAAGCATTTGGACATGTCGGGTATTTATCATTTATCCCTCTCGCCTCTCGGTTCCACTGACAAAAGAAGAAAGGAAAAGCAACGACATCATGAAAGCTAGGAGATCGACATCATTCATTACTCCTCATCAAGTGATCGCATCCTATGCCATTGTTTCCTTCTTCCCACCTCTCTCTAAACGACCCATTACCGTCACTTTTTCTTTTCCTTTCCTTCACTCTCTCGCGCATGTCTCAGGACCGTCTTCTGGCTGGATGAGCCCAACAAAATCTCATCCTTGTAACTAGTAAGTGGCATAAGTCCACGACTTCTAATAGAAGATCGGTCGAGCAATGTGTCTATCGATAGTTGGTTTCATGAGATCGGGTCTTGCTTTTCTTTTCCCGTCCGTTCCGTTGTAATATTCAAAAGGTCGCGTTGGAGCAGTTGAAACGAAGAGAGGTAAGAGAGAAAATCCAACACAATCCCTCGCGACGACTGTTTTTCTCGAAAAAAACGACAAAACGGGTCCAAGAAAAAAAACCCCCCCAAAGTCCTGCGCCTGGTCCTCCCGAATAATCCCTGTTTTTGAAACCCTTTCCTGGCGATGATCCCCCGCTGCCGTAGTGTAAAACACGCCCTCGCTACCCGAAAAATGGTCGTGGCGGACAAGAACACTAAAACCTCCAAGTTGTGTCCATTGGAAACCAATCAATGATGAGGAACCTGCGCCGAATCCATAGATGCTCATGTAATTGCTTTCCCCGTCTCTCGTTTTTTTCCTTTTCCTCCTTTCTCGTGTCCTTGCCGTGGGGCAGCCAGATCCTTTCCCAAACTCCGATTTGCCAATATCGTACAGAACAGGAAGTTCAAGTCGTAAAGCGAGGGGACATAACCCCCAAAAATCAAACATTGCTGTCGGGGGGAATAGGGTGTATCGAGGTGAATGAATCGCGCAAATGGGGAAGGCGATCGAGAATAGGAGCCACGCATGCCAGTTGGAGACTCTTAAATGTCAAACATGTTCGTACTCGGTTGTTTTCCCGAGGAGCCGTCTACCAGCTAGTTGATAAGTTCGCTTGGTTGGAAAGCCAGTTCAAGGCCGCCTCCGCGGCATCTTCCCTAGCATTGGTGATGTTCCTCCCGTCGTACCAATATCGCGCCTCGATTCGTTTGCCGTAAACGGTAACTATACTAGACCACGCGGTACGACCACCTAACGATCGAGTAAGATCCGGTCAGTTATCACATATATGCGACATTGAATATTAAGAGAGACTCACCACGCCGATCAGATACGATTTGGAAGTGAGGAGCTTGAATCTGGTATTCGCGGCAGACCTCTGGCCAAATGTGTTAGTTATAATCTTACAAGTTTCTAAGTGAGATCAGGTTTGCCCACCTGCCAGTCGGTCTTGCCATGGTGTGCCCGAAGCCTGTTGCTGCGAAGACGGCATGGTGATTGGATAGACTCGTAGAAAGTAATGGAATAGGCCGATACTTTAGGTAGAGGAATACTTCTACGATAAATAGAGTGTGATAGCCAAAATATGCCTGATGTGCTTGATGTGCTTGATGTGCTTGTATGATATAGACCAAGGAAGAAACTAGCGCTCAAACCCATGTGGAAGACGGGCCATGTAAATACCTTATATATTCGAGCCAGAATCGGAGTCCTCGTGTTTTCTAGATTGGGAAAGGAGAGACACGGCCAGCAGCATGGACGAAGAATATGAGCTACGTACGCGCATAGGCATCAAGGAACGGGCAAGTAAAATCAGAATTATGAGTGGTGAAGAGGCAGTGGATGATGTGGCAGGAAAGGATTAGTTAGCGGCCGCCTCGCTGTTTGCGCAACGGTACTGTACGGCTATGAAAGGGAAATTATTCGGTAGAGGAGACGGCATCATGCATCGTGTGTGTGTACGTGGTGGGTGGGTGACAGGTTCAGCTCCAGAGAGGCGTTGATGTGGTGGGAGAGGAGGATGAAGTAGGAGATAAACGACGGCTCTCATTGCCGATATAAGTTACAAGTGAGCATACCAATTCCTCCTCTACTATTTCTAACTGCTTACTAGGGTCATGTCTAGGTGGGAAACCTTGGAGGCAAACATCCCCAGGTGGGCTGTTAAAGGATTGCTTTTTTTCCCTTCTTATTCTTCCTCTTTTTGCTCATGTTTCTTTCACCATCAGCCTCATTAGTGGTTGTTCCACATAACAGAAAGTTTCGGGGTAGAGGTAGCCGAGTGCTATTCTAGTTTGAGTAACAAGAATAGTGCCCCCGAGTACGATAGTAATGATAGGCTGTGAAATAAGAAGGTAACTTCGGAGGCGATATGACGAAGATTGATAGCACGCCCCATGCTGACCGAGCAAGGTGAGTATGGGTTGTTACGAAGATTGATAAAATAAGACGGGGTGTATGTGTATCCAATACGTAAAACGGGTTGATGATACTCTATACGCGATACATGAGAAAATTAAGACAGGTTTTGAAACGATATAGATGAGAAAAGAAAGCGTTAGAATACCGTACCACTCATTGTAAACCAAAGGTTGGATGGCGGGGCCCTGGGGACCACAGCTTGTGACAGTTTTCCTGTGAGGCCCTCACGAACATGCGAGCAAGAAACGCAAGGCAGATGGCCGATGTATTGCTGTCAAACTTGACGTAGCGGACCAATCGCCATACCCCCCTCCCCAGTTCGGAGATATTATGTTGAACGAGTCCCACTGAGCTGTCGTAGAAAATCGATACGTGCGGAGTATATAATACATACTAGGCAGGTAGGTAGGTACCTAGTATGATACATAATATGCATCTTATTACGCGGCTGTAGAACAATCAAGTACTGGGTGGCTGGTCAACCTTTGACTTATCTGTTTCAACCCGAGCCCTAAGACAGCAGATCTATGACCAATAAGATAAGATATAAAGCACCCCTGAAGCGTGTGTTAAGAATAGTACGGCTCGGAGCAGGCTAGACGTAGGAAAGCCTTGGTTATTGCGTGACGATTCAGACCCAACAACGTGGTTGAGCCGCGCCACGACGGACAGCTACCGCCGCCATGACATTCTGGCATTTGTGATCAATAAGAAAATTCCCCGAGTCTTGAGGCGTACCTGTACTATTGGAGTACAGCCCGACTCGACATAAAATCCCATCGATATGTATCCGAGGCCGACTACACGTCCATGTTTGCAGGGAAGACGCGTGTTTTGATCGGGCATATGATTTTCGGCCTAAATCAATGCATTGGTTCTCTGACGCATCAATGACAACCTTCAAACGACATTTACTGTATTTTTCCTCCTTTTGTTTTGCTTGCTGTTAATGTAGATGTTTGCTCTTTTCCCCTTTTTGCCAGGGGCCCTGTATCAAGTTTCGACCCAATTGATCGGAACACGCGGTTCTAATTGGATGAACTAAACACAAGCGTGCGGAATAATTGAGAAGCGGCCGGTGACATAGCGACAGCGGCGATATACACGGCATCTCGTCTGAGAAGTCCAACTTGGGTATAGAGAAGCAGCCTGTTGAGGGACCATGTTCTTTTCTCGTCGTCCTGTTGGGCCGGGTACTCGGTAACTGGTTAGGCATGAACTAGACCGGGTGATGCATCGAGTTATTGGCTCTCGCTTAAAACTTTTATGAAAACCCCTAACTGTATGTCTAGAATATAACCAGGAACAATGTCAAATAGTTTTTCAGCTTTCCGGGTTGATTGTAAAAGCCGATGATCTACAGTTTAATCTTCTCCTTTTCGGTCAGGCACATGTCATAGTGGGTCAAAGAAAGGTACCTGGCATCTTTGACTGGTGAAATCAAATATCGTAAGGGGAACTGCCCGGCTACTAGGTCGGTACGGAGAACGGATCGTGGGGAGATCACGAAGCATTGGGCCGCATTTGCCATTGGAAGTACCTCTCAGAAGCAACTTACCTCTCCAGGTTACTCGGCCCTATACCTCTAAGATGGCTGCAATACGGGTATCTAGGTAGATAAGATGCCCTCTAGTTCCTTCGACGAGACCTCGATATAACACGGGCTGAGTGCCGAATCTCAGCAGACGTAATCTAGGGTGTAAGGGGGAGAACGCGGGATGCACCTCTGACTTGACCACAAACCGTGATACTCATGTATGTGGTATCAGATAAGGCAAGCGTATGTTTTACTGTATCCTTTTCGTGGGCTAGCCCTCCATACCTTAGTCCCGCTGCGCGTCTCCGGCTTGATAAACAAGTAACCTTGTACTACTAGTGGTTTGTATGCACGTCGGAGAGCATACGACGTGTAACCGTTGATTATCGGACCCGCCAGTATGGATCGTCGGATACAGAGCAACGTGGAAAGGCGTCGTACTAAAACGAATGCAGAAGCCCCGTATCATGCATAGGTAGGTACCTACCAAGTCCAGACTGAAGGCTAAAGTTGCTCGGCCGAGAGATTTGGTACCTACATCAAGGCTACAAAGAGCAGACCCATGCATTCCGTGTTGATGTGGAGGGCCACATCCTTGTGCAGATCCATCGTTAACACTCGCCTTATCCAGGCACAATAGTGCCCGGTTGCAAGGGCGTGCAGAGTAGGCAGAGTGCATACCCCCCCGTTGGCTTCAAGGCTATCTAGTAGTGAGGCAAAGTACCAGAAGAGCTGTTCGTGAATCTGGCGAACGAGACTAGAAACAGTCAGCAGCAGATCGACGTGCCATCATAACCGCTACACCAGAAAATAGCTAATAAAATGGCAGTGATTGCTAACGAGAGTGACCAATGGCTACCGCATTATCGCGAGTGCTGGAGGCTGGTGTGGCGGTGCATAGGTAACTCAATACGAAATATATCAGGATGGCCAGTTGCGGATTAGAGCATGTTGCTTCCGCCATCCCGTCGGAGCTTTACGTCAGGCAACTATTGAAACTCAACAACCCGTGTGGGCATCGTTTGTGTAGAGGCCCGACTTCTGGATGCATCCTTAGAGAAATAGCAGGCCACAGATGTAGTAGTTCGAAGCAGAGGTCTTAGAAGGGAAACCTGCCCGCATATCCTGACGCGTTGTATAAGTACGACAAACGGATAGTGACACGGCATTGAGGAGTAGTTCCCGTTGCCACCCATCGTCCGGCTAACATCCCGCCGCCCATCTAGCGCATCTACTCCATCGTTGTTTAGATTCGTGTTTAGATTCGTCTGCTAAACCGATGGGCGATAAGTCGAATCCGTGCCTAGATGAGGCGATGGGAATGGCGAGGAATCACCCGGGCCATGTGTGCTTGCATCAGACGACAAGTGATAAATCTAAATATAGAAGTAAGTTGACAATTGGATAAGTACCAATGTGATATGTTACTGAAGGTGATGAGTCCAAGGCCATTCATAGGGCCTTAGCAACCAACCTATATAGTTGATGATAAAGTTGAAGGCCGTAAGTTTTGTCGTGAAATCAAGGTGCACCTGATTTGGAGTTTGCATTGATGAGGAACGAATTCCGATGTTAAGAGCTAAGAATCCCCACTATAACCTTGGAAACCATAGTAAAGTTCGGCCACAGATAACCCCGGATTCCGTTTGCCCTGCACGTGGGCGCCAGCACATGCATGCCCGGGGTTACCGAGGGTCTTCCAGGTGCTGTTTCTACATACAGTCAGACCTCGCCATAACGAACTAACTAAAACACGGGTCTAAATTCGTTATAGCAAGGTTTCGTTGTAGAGGGTGTTTCCCCACTTTGAGCAAGGGTATTGTATATATACATCTATTTGGTAGTGAACTCCACGTATTTCTATGTACAGAATACACACTAACTGTTGTTTGTTTGGCATCCAAAGCTTTGTCCGACTTTTTTAACGATTGAGTAAGGCTTCAATTCTAGCGTTATTAATATCGTCGACCTTGTTGTCGACCTCGTTGTTGACCTCGTTGTTGACCTCGTTGTTGACCTTGTTGTTTTGAACAATCTTTACGAATTACAGGCCGTAGTTTGCCCAATTCGGTTAGTCTATATGGCTTACAGGCCTTATCTTTACCCAATTTGGTTAGTTCGTACGGCTAGGCCCTTAAATTCCTTACCTTTATATAACGAATTAGGTGGTGACTAATCTTAAAATTTAACGAATTTCGTTATATGAAAAAATTCGTTATTTTACATACAAATCGTAAAAATTCGCTAAAAAAATTCGCTAAGGCGAGGTTTCGCTATAGAGTAGGTTCGTTATGGCGAGGTCTGACTGTAGTATATGTATTTATTTCCCCCGATTGGAAAGGTAACCATGTCGAACGATGAGTTATAGTCTATGGTTGGAACTCAAGTTGCTAACTACCTACCTAGGTACCTACCTATCTAGTAGTTAACCAGCCTTATAACTTTATAACTTTAAGGAATGCTCGTAAATAAATCAGTATACTATCGTGACTCTCAATAAATTAATCAATTTGTACATTCGGGATTACTTTAGGTTGAGTCCATACCTCCCCTTAACCTTATGTACCTAAGATCCTAGTCATGGCTTAATATGTGGGTCCGGGGAATAGCCTACCTCGGCATCTTACAACCTCCTTCGCCGTTCCATTCTTATAAGCGTCCGGGTTTCGTCGCGGTCTTCGCTATCAACATTCCAACATTCCAACATTCAACCAAGATTCTTTGACTCTACGCATTATTAATTCGTCACATCCTTTTCCCCGAAGTCTACCGCATAATAGTAACACAATTAACATCGTGGGCCGTGACTCTCGGGATATATCGTATTATAGTGATTGACACAAGGCGGCCAGTCACAACGCGAAGATGCCTTTCGACACCGAGCTGACGCGCCGCCTGGGCATCAAGATTCCTGTCGTACAAGGTGGCATGCAGCACATTGGATATGCTGAGCTGGCCGCTGCTGTTTCGAACGCCGGAGGCTTGGGTATCCTCACAGCTCTCACCCAGCCGACACCCGAGGATCTGAGAAATGAAATTCGGCGGTGTAGAAAGATGACTCAAAACCCCTTCGGCGTCAATATCACACTGCTGCCTGCTCTTGTACCCCCAAACTATGCCGCCTACGCCCAAGTCGTCATCGACGAGGGCGTCAAGATAGTCGAGACGGCTGGCAACAGCCCTGGTCCTGTCATTTCCAAGCTGAAGAAGGCTGGCATCATCATCCTCCACAAATGCACCACAATCAGGCACGCACAGAGCGCTATCAAGCTCGGTGTCGATTTCCTTTCCATAGACGGTTTCGAATGCGCAGGGTAAGTCCACCAATAAGCCCCCTTATCACGGGATCTACTCGCTTTAATCGTTTGCATAACTAAAACGCGCGTTGTGATGGGCAGACACGTGGGCGAGTCAGACATCACCAACTTTATCTTGCTCACCAAGGCGCGCCAGACGCTCAAGGTGCCATTCATCGCTTCGGGAGGTTTCGCCGATGGCCACGGTCTAGCAGCCGCCTTGTGTCTTGGTGCCGAAGGTATCAACATGGGCACTCGCTTCATGTGCACCGTCGAGGCGCCCATCCACCAAAAGATCAAGGAGCAGATCGTCAAGGCCCAGGAAACTGACACCGCCTTGGTGATGCGCCGCTGGACCAATACTACCCGGCTGTATCGCAACAAGGTCACCGACCAAGTTGTCAAGATCGAAAAGGAGAGTAAGACGGGCGAATTTGCCGAAATCGCCCCCTATGTGAGTGGCAAACGAGGCCGGGAAGTCTTCGTAAATGGAGATCCCGAATATGGCGTAAGTCACACAGTACTTCCCTCTCTCCTTGTAGTAAGATTGCTAATCAAGTTGGATGATAGGTCTGGACTGCTGGACAAGTCATTGGTCTGATCCATGACATACCAACATGTGCTGCTTTGCTAACTAGGATCGAGAAAGAGGCTGAGGAAACGCTCACGTCGAAGCTTGCGTTGGCTAAACCTCAAAGTAAGCTGTGAAGGGGCTATTTGTGCAAAGTGTAATCATTGCGATTGCTATTACAATGTCATCTGTCCATAGGCTCAATGGTGTTATTTACTACTTGCATTTATGGGAATTCAGCTATCGTTGATGCTTCATCAAATAGTGATATCTATGTGACGAAATCTTGTGACAGGAATACAAAATTATCACCCAAGTCCCTTCTTTATACTACTACAAAATACGCCCTAGCATATTCTATACTACAACCCCCTTCCCTCGAATATTTCCTCAAAGAGCGTCACCGAAGCTAAAGCTAAAACAGCTATAACATTGATATGACATTGAAATATTCCCACTAGTGCCACTCCTTATTCCCGAACAGGGTGTTGCTCTAGTAACCTACCTACCTCAGGTACCCAAGGTAGTCCTCACGAACCGAGCCAGCCAGTCCTCGCCTGCACTTCTGCCGAGCGCACCACAAGCACCAGAACTGTATAACACAAAGGTAGAGCAATGCCGCACAGAGCGCAGACCCTATAAGATCGACCCATACGCGCCCGTACATGAGGTCACTATGCACGACATCTCGAGTCCTTCGACGGCACGAGGGTGGAGTTTACGTTCCCGAGGACCCAGTCTCAACCCAAGCCATCGGCTCCCCTATCCGCCCACCTGCAGCAGCATATTGCGTGGGAGGAGGAGGCGGCAGAAGAAGAAATCCCCAGTATTACAAATTATAATCACGGGTCATATGAAGCAAGATCGATAGCCGAGCCCTCTGTCGGGTCAAAAGCTGGAGCTGGAGCTGGAGTCAAGCCCAGGCCGGTGTCAATAAGCGACCTATGTGCCCAACAATATCTTGCTGGGGGTAAGACACGCTTCGATCTGTGCTAGGAGTGGTCACGTAATACTCTAGCTCCCGATGATATATACCGTTCGTAAGCGTCGTCCACGTACACGATTAGGTGCTGACCACCCTTTTTCCTCACCCTGGAATACCCGCTACTCGTGTCATCAGGTGCGTGTGTTCCCCCGCAGCAGCTGAGGCGACATCATAGCAGTACCTAGGTAGATAGGGGTTACCATGCTAAAATTCCGGAAAAAGTTGATCCATAAGAACCTTGGGATTTATGAAATCCCATACGATTTCCTATTACTCTATTAGACATAAGGAGGCATAGCTAATATTTTGCTTCGGAGGGAGTGGTTTCTATTGTGCATGTTTAGGTCTATCTCTGCCGCCCCATGCCCATGAAATGGATTCTAAACAATTCATTATGAACCGGTGGCATTACCCATAAGCCCCTTAGGGTCTTACATCAAATGAAGCCTTCCCTTCCTCCTATTCATCTTGCGGCGACTATATCAAGCCGTAGCTATCGTTCTTAGGCTTCATCACTCTGGTTTCTCGATTTCTAAGCGGAATCATCTGTGATAAGCTTGGTGATTTTGCCGATAGCAATAGTTTGACCCTAAATGATTTAGTTAATATTTAGACATAAGCAATAACCGAAAGAATAACGTACTTGGTCTCTCAAGGTGAAGCGGCCCATCTGTGGGTAGTCTTCAAATCTTTCGACGCAAACCGAGCCGGCGCCGCCTGTTACTTGCATCCTGGCGATTATGCTGTCACCCTTCTTTGCATGCGTCGGCGGCACCTTACTCTTCCTGCCTGTTCCCTTCTGCAGCTTGTGTAATAACGCGGCAAAGGTTACTTCTTCGACCGCTGAGTGAACGTGTAGGACACAGTTGAAGCCAGCACTGAGAATGCTCTTCAGTTCGAGAATCCTGATCTGGGCCTCAAAAGCCGATACGTTATGAACGAGACGTCTTGGCGAGCAAAGCACGAACCCGGCCGAGATGTCATCTTCTTCAATACCTCGAAGACGCATTCGCACCTGGTCACCGCATTGGGCGACTGATACCTCATCTTCCGTCTCACCATAGAGAGCCGCGATTTCAACCTTCTCCTTGTTCGGCATCATGATCAGGCTCATACCCTTCTTGCAAACACCGGCTTCAATCTTGCCTTCGACCATGGTACCCATATCCCTATACTTTCCGCTAATGGCCATCATGAACGGCGCATTGGTCTTGCGTTCGAGTGCCTGCATGTTGTCGAGATATTCCAATAGGGAAGGCCCATCGTACCAGGGGCAAACTCCAGGGGGAATGCGATCTTTGATACCCATCGTTTGTTGGGCGGCGATGGGCATAAAGAAGACGTCAGTTTTTAGATTGTATCCGGTACCCTTAAGGAATTGTGCCAACTTTGTAGTACATTCTTTGTATCTCTCTTCGGACCAGTTGACAGTAGGGTCATCCATCTTGTTGATAACAACGACGAGTTTGTTGACACCTTGGGTCTTGGCAAGCATGGCATGCTCGCGGGTCTGTCCACCTTTCTCGAAGCCAGTTTCATACTCTCCCTTGCGGGCACTGATGACGAGGATGCCGATATCTGCTTGGGAAGCGCCTCCGATCATGCTTGGGACATAAGTTTTGTGACCTGGGGCATCTAGAATGCTATATCGCCGCTTCTCGGTTTCGAAGAACCCTCTACCGACTTCGACTGTCTTTCCCTTCGATCGTTCTTCTTTGGTCAAATCAAGAGCCCAAGATAGGTACCACGTTTCTCGGCCCAAGTCTTTCGCTTCGCGCTTGTATTTATCCATTGTGCGTTCGTCGACCATACCAGTTACGTACAGAATAGAACCACCGAGAGTCGACTTGCCAGCATCGACGTGACCAATGAAGATAATGTTGATATGTTCCTTTCCGTAGATTTCCTTGAGGGTCTCGTCATCGACGTCAGCAACCTGCTCGTTGGCGACGGCATCGGCGTCGCGAGCTGCTGCTGCTTTGCTTCCCCTGGAGGGGCTTGAGCGACCGGACGAGGGCGTTGGTGATGTCTTGCCGCTTGAACTCTTGGTTGACTTGGTTGCCTCGCCAGTCTTCTCAATGGCTTTGGTTGCTGTTACTTTGGAGCCTGCGTCGGCAGAGGCTTCCTTCTCGGCTTTCTCGGACTTGGGCTCATCTTTTGGCGGTGTTGGAACGCCGATCGATAGAACTTTAGCGGCCTTAGGCTTCGGAGGATCCCCACCTATGCTTAATACTTTAGTTCCTCCCTCTTGCTTAGCAACCGGCTTAGGCGCGTCAGAAGAAGAGGTAGTAGTGGATGCGCTCTGGTCGCCTCGCTTGGCAATGGTAGGTACAGTTTGGGGTTGTTGTGCTTGTTGCTTAGACTTCTGTTGGGATTGGGGCTGCTGGTATTGAGTATATTGCTGCTGTTGCTGCTGTTGCTGCTGCTGCTGCTGTTGTTGCCCTTGCTGATGTTAGTAAAGAACACTTCTATCCGAGTTATATATAATACCATATCCCTGGTTATAGCCACCTTGTCCGTAGACATTACCAAATCCCTGGCCGTATTGACCGTAGCCACCTTGAGGCCCGCTATATTGAGGGTAGTAATTCTGGCCACCACCATAGTAACCTTGCTGGTAGTTGGGAGCATAACCACCACTATAACCCTGGCCCGGTTGGAAAGTCTGGGCGGTAGGTTGAAATGACGCGGCGCCGGGTCGGAATGATGCAGCGGCAGGGTTCTGAGGTTGGTTATTGAGGTTCAGCTGTTGAGCCTGCCTTGACAAGTTGTCGTCCTGGGCAGCAGGATCATCCTCCCAGGAGTTGAGATCAGCCATGGTGCCAATTGCTATATAAATTCCTACGTATTGTCGATGATATTTATGGCAGGAGGTTCGAAAACGATGATTTGTACTAAGGGAGTAAATTGGACTTTAGATGGTAGAAGTTTGAGGGCTAGCGATTCGTAGTTGTACGCCCGTGAAATTTCTACGCTATCGTGAAGACGAAGACGAAGACGAAGACAAACTTGGATGTGTGGTCTATGGCGTTAGGAGGATATTAATCGTAATGATCGACAAGATATAAAGAAAGCGAAACTTCTAGTTTTGACTCACCGGCAAGCCCCTGTCTAAAATCTAATACCTGAGTTTGGTTATTGCGTTGCGATGTTGCAGCGTTGCGGCAAAGTCGAAGAACGGTAAAGTCGAGGAAGAGTTGCAGCTTTAGCGGGGTGGGAGAGGTTTTTGCCCCGCGAATGACGAAGAAGGAAGTATGTACCTAGGTCACTAGGTTAGGTACGTCAACTTAGGCAACCGTGCTGTTTTCAGTAATAAACTGTGGAATTTTATTAATCTGTGCACTCCTCGTCTCTATGTACACGATAAGGATTAGGTACCTATGTACTAAACAAACATTAGACTTCTCGTTTAGTAAATACCATGGGATAATTAAGCTTCTTAGGTGCGCGGTGTGTTCACCTTTAAACATAATCAACTTCAACTTTACTACTACGCCATTCAAGCACAGACATCTATCCCTTAAGCCGTTACTTAACCTTGGCCAAGACCTTTGCAAGTTGGGCACCGATTCTAATTGCCCTTCATGGGGCAGTTTAGTAGTTTTTTATTTTCATGCATGCAGACCTATTTTGCGGATGTGGTTGGAGAAAGACATTGGAGAAAGACAATAATAACAAACTATTAGTTACCTGATCTAATGATACTCTACCATGGATGCATTCCTAGCCAAGCTATCTTACCACGCCACCAACTACGCTATCAGGTCTTGCCTCGCTCTAACTTCTACTTATGTCGTCCAGCAAGGTTCAAGATTACTTCAAGTATGAATTATTCACTTGACTAACCTAGTTGTTTATCACCTCAGCCTTTTATTTCAACCTCACTAAGCATTATACCTTATACCTTATACCTTATACCTTATACTCTATACTCTATACTTTATATCCGATACCTCATTATGTACCCAAGCTAATCTAATGTGTTCTAGACCGTTGACGACGACCCTCTACGGGCCGAGTTGAGCCACCTACAACGACGGTTAGCTCGCAAGATCGAGGTAAGTCATTCCTAGCTGAATTAGCTGAATGTAGGCTCCTCACCGATACGCCCTTGTCGCGTGTTAATCTCATCAACCGTAGCTAACCTTCTCCAACAGCTCATCTCCCCTATACTCGAGTCTATCGAGTTTCGTTATGCTCGAGGAAACTCGACTTTAGAGGCCGTAGTTCAGACAGCACAAGAACTACGGGCCAATGTTGACTCACTTGGGAAACGTCTCGAAGCTGCTGCCTTAGCAGACCAATCTCACCAAAATGGACAGGCCAAGGGCCCCGCTGCTACTGCCTCTATGCGTCGCATCGAAGTCAAGCGCATTATCGCAGACATCAAACAACTAATCGAAGACATCGATGATTCCATTCCTCTCATCAATCTTTGGGTGTCTGCAATTGGGGGTATCCAAACCCAACACTCGGCCTTTTCCCCCTCCCGTTTATTACAGGCTAGCATGCTTGTGAATGTTGGCGATACCCAATACATCCTTAACCCGGGGAGGCCTATGCAGATCGGCCCAGACTTTATGCTGTCTATCTACATGCTGTTTCGTGCCCATACCTCTCATGAAGACACGGTAGAGCCGTACGGTATAGAAGAGGGTCAACGTAAGCCGGTATGGCAGGAAGTGATCCACAAAGCCCGAGTCCGGCTCCGTAGGATACCACTTGAGGATAATTTCCCTGGAATGAACAGCAACATACAGCATAACACTTCTTATGTGAGTTATGCGTACGAACTTCAGATTGTCGAGGACTTAGATGACGGACGTGTCCACACGGTCGAGGATGGTGGTGCCCGGCCAAGTTCTTACGAGGGTGTCCCCATTGCTGGTATACGAGAATTTATCCCGGTCCACCAGATTTCAAAGATGTTCTATGCAGATGTTGGGAGGATCTTGAATATCAATAATGAAGATGGCGCCTCGAGTAGTCCCGTGTTATTGCTTAAGAGGGACGTGAAGGCCATACCTCCGAACCAAGGGCAACAAACCAATATACTTCAGGAGGACCAACAACAGTTAATCGAAAGCCTAGACGAGAGTGTCCTATCTGATGGTACTTTAGAGGGCGATTCCCAGGACGAAATAGACCGTCAGCTTCGCCAAGAAATTGTGATCACCAAGGCCACCACACGGACAGCACATAAACTTCAATCAAGGACATCCATTGATTCTTGGAGACTCCCACAGGACCTTGACCCTGCATGGATAGCTCTGGAAGTTTTTGATATGGACGACGACGACAATGACGACACCACGGACGATGAGGACGACCATACTCCCGATGAAGATGAACAAGCATATAGAACAGAAAAAGACCAACATTCAAACCCCAACATCCCCCGCCGGTTGAAAAACAGCACGCGTCCATCCGCCGATTCAAACCTAGTAACCCAACTCAACCGGATGAGCATAGCCTCTACATCCTCACGGTCGTCCTCTAGAAACTCAGGCGGCGCCCTCATCCCCGACAACGGGAAATTCGACGAAGACCTACTCGAGCGCTCCCCCTTCGGCGCCATCCACACCTCGCTCTCGCTCCTCGAAATGATGCTCCGCTTGACAAGCCTGCAGGAGTTCGAGCAGACCACACACCTCGCCATCCCAGACCACGTACTCAAATTCTACCTCGACGAGTCGGTCTCGCGAGCCGATGCCGACGCGCCGGTTCATCGCAGCCTTAGTAGGGAGCGGAACTGAAATCGAGATAGCACGTTAGCGCTGGCGGGGTCTTGGATGTGATTAGGTACCTAGCTGAGGATAAAGCTAATAAATACCTACTACACGAGGTCGAATCTATAAAGTTGGTTCTTCGGTTTACAAGTAGGCTAAGCAGATGGACTCATGTAAGAGGTGTAAAGAAGACCGGGGTTTGGCATAAAGGGCGGCAAGACAAACCCATGAGACGACTAATCGTAATGCAAAGTCTAAATGCAATTTGACCATATAATCAAAAAGTATGTTACCCTCATTTATCACGAATTTCTGTGAGAATTTCCGCGCATATAGGCTCTTATCAAAGGTACCTGATAGAAGGGATGAAGAACAAGTGTATTCTCGTAACAACTCTAAGCAAACGTGAATAAAACTAGACCATCCGAACCGTCGTCGTAATTCACACGCACACTCTCCATCCTACCAATCCCATACTCGTTATACAATTCATCAAATACAAGCCAGGTGGAGAGAACAGTATCTTCAACTAGCCAGTTAGCAAAGCCGCCCTCTAAACACCGCGGGGACCTAGCATACTCGTCGTCCGGATATTATTTTTTACCACCTACGCCCGTAAACCGAGCTCTCATTCCCGTGCGAGGCCTTCGCGCTAGAGTTTTTGCTTCTCATACCTGCAAGCGACCTCGAGACGTCCTGGCGCACAACACTATCGAAGCTCTCGTCCTCATCGCCGTAGTCGCCTCCCGTGCTTTCACGGCCGACATGTTTAAACAGGTCCAGCATCTCCTTGATGCCGAGTTTGAGGCTCTCCTTGCGGGCACCGCCCTCGATGGTGGCCTCAGCGAGGAGCCGTTTCTTCTGCTGGAGCTCCAGGATACGTTCCTCGACGCTGTTCTCGACCGTTAGTTTGTACACGACTACGTCGACGGTCTGCGTCAGCCGGTGCACCCGGTCGATAGCCTGCTCCTCGACAAATGGGTTCCAGAAAGGCTCGAGGATGATGACGCGACTCGCTGCGGTGAGGTTAAGGCCCAGCGCACCGCACCGCAGCGAGCAAAGGAGGACTCTGGTCCGTGGGTCATTTCGCAAACTATTGAGCGCCTCCTCTCGCGCGTCGTTCTTCATACTCCCATCGTATCGTGTGTACCTGATGCCTTCCTTGCGGAAGAAGGGCTCCACTAGATCGAGCATGCTAGTGAACTGGGAGAAGACGATGAATTTGTGTTCGTGCACTTCCTTGTGGAGTAGCGTGATGAGTTGACGGATTTTAGCTGACGCGAGTACGTGGGGTGTCTTCTCCTTCTCCCGGCCAGAGCGGGAGTAGACGACGTCGTCTTCGGAATCTGAGTCGATTTCAGACTCGGATACACCCGTATCATCAACTTCAGAGTCGGATTGTGACTCCGAGTCCGCATCTTCTGCTTCGTCTTCTGCGCCGCCTTCCTCGCTTTCGTCTTCGCTATCTTGGAGTTTTGTTCGGCGCATCTTAGATTGAATTACTGAGATGGATTCGTCCTCCTCGGTCTCTGATTCTTCTAAGGCTCGCTGTAGCTCCTCGGGCTTGGTATCTTTCCCATCGTCTACAACGAAGCTGCTTAGCTGGCTACCATCTTGCGTTTCATCTTCTTCCGAATCGTCTGAGTTGATGGTCTCACCATCGCCCTCGGCATTCTCGTCATCCGTGCCGCCTGCTTTTCCTAAGCGTAGTGGGCCCTGTTCCTCATCAGATACGATCCAATCAGCCCCTTCGTCCTCCTCGTCGCTATCGAGGATCGCACGGCGATTCCTAGGTTTACGCTTTTTAACAACCTCAGTCTTGACCTTTTCAACAACCACCTTCTTAACCTTGGCCTTGGTCTTCTTTTTTCTTGATCTCATCTTCGGTGCCTTTAATTCCCCACCATCTTCGTGATGCTTAAAATACTCCAGATCTTCGTAGCAAGCTTTACATTTGTCTGAGCCGGGCTGGCGGTTGTCGCGGTCAAGCTCCCAGCCACATATATCACAGTGTTTCGTCTCGACGTCTAGTCCACCAAGAAGGTCTGCCAGGGCATCGACGTCTGCTTCATTCTTCCTTGGCTTCGATTCTTCAGATAGGGCGTCCTTGTCCTTTTCTAGCTTGCCCTCAACTAATTTTGGGTGGTCGCAGGCCTGTCTTAAACGCAGGAGGAGTACCAAAGCACTGGCATAATTGAGCTTTTTCTTCATCATTTCTTCGATACTCTTGTCTGTTCGCTTTTCTAGCCTATCGTAAAATCGCCTCTCCGCTGGTGTAAATTCGGCGGCAACTGTTACCACTTTTCGCTCTGTGACCTTAAAGCTTGATGTTTCACTCTCGCCTTCTTTGGTTGCCTTTCCACTGGTATTGAGAGCGCCAGCTTTCTTTAGGATATCTTTGGTTCTTCGTTTCATGAAGCACTGCAGTAGGCCATGAAGACGTCGCATTGCGACTTCTCCCTTACCACCCTTCATTGGTATTTCAAAATGGCTCTTCCACTCTCGAAGATCGTCGTAGGGCTTGATTCTGAGAAACTTCACTAGACTTTGCAATTCATCCAAGTTGTTTTGCATTGGCGTGCCTGATAAGCACCAACGATATACGCTCCGGAGTTCGTAGCAGGCCTTTGTGGCCTTGGCGTTCCTATTCTTGATCGTGTGTGCTTCATCTAAGATAACACGGTACCAATGTAAACCGAAACAACCGGTCTTTAAGGTATCTGTAGTGTGGCCATGCTCAGATACGAGGATCTGGTAGGTGGTGATGACTACGTCGTATCGACGAAGGTCTTCAAAGCGCTTAGTACGTTGGGGGCCATGATGCACAAGCACCTTCAACTTGTGGGATTCAGTCACCTTCTCCTTCAATTCTGCCTCCCACTGGCGGATGAGAGCCAAAGGTGCAACGACTAGTGTTGTCTTTTCAACTCCTGGGTGCTTATCTGCTGGCTTCTTGTTGCCTAGAATGAGCGCTATGGACTGTAATGTCTTTCCTAAGCCCATATCGTCCGCAAGAAGACCGCCCTTAGGCACTTTACCCTTTTTGACTGGACCCAGTTCACGGCCCTTCATCCACTCTACTCCCTCGACCTGGTGTGGTAAAAGCCGAACGCTAAGTCCTTCGACGTGAGACTTATCTTCATCATCTTCTTCTTCTTTCGCTTCATCGCCTTCCTCATCTTCTATGGAGCCCTCGAGTAAGGCTTTAATGTCGGCAGCAGCTTTCTTAGGGTCAACATACGTGGAGAAAACTCCAGGTTGACTGTATATCGAAACTGGAGCGCCATCCGGAACTGAGATTGGGTTACTAGCCGATCCTGCCGAGTCGGGTTGCATCGTGTTGAACATAGGGGCTGGGGGCGGCTTCTTATCCTTATAAGAAGGCTGCAACGGACCCGTGATTCGTTGAGGACGATGGTGCTCTGGGCGGTTCTTAGGCTGAATAAAGAGGTTTGCGTATTTATCTTCCATGTTTCCCGATAGCACTCGGGATTTGACGGCAGGCCTCGAGGCCATGTTCGTAGCCGCAGAGTTGTTAACAGATGTGAAGCCTCCCGCATTCATATTCCCGGATCCTGGTGCTTTCTGGTCGGACGGGCTCGAAGCCTGGTTTTGCGTGTTGCCATTTGTTTTGTTAGAACCTAATGGACGCAATGGCGCCTTAGGCGGGGCTTGCTCCTTGACCATGGTTGAACGATTCCACCAAGGAGGTACTATAGGATCGGTACCAGTCGCAATCAATATCGCTATCTCCTCGTTGTCTGTTCTAATTTGAAAATCGTCTTTCGTACGTCGATCTCGTGTCTTGGGCGGGTTAGGTCGCGATGGTCCGATGCGGTTGGTTACAATCCAACTCCCTGTGCTTGTGCTTGTACTTTGTCCAACCTGCTGCCTTTTTTCACGCAAAAGGGGCGCTTCAGTCGACTTAAGGTCGTTTCTAGGCCGAACTCCGAAGTTATCGCCAGGCTTTCTACCCTGGTCGTGAGTATTTGGGTTGCGAAGTGGGGGTGGAGGAACGAGGGATGGGGTCACGATGGGTAATAAACAGACCTCATGAAAAGTTATCCAGAGAGTGTAACTGTCAAATAACTGTAACGGGGGGAGAATACAATTTATAAAGTAGCAAATTTATTTATTTCATACTTTAGTTTTGCCGATGTAGAGACCGTTGTTTATTTTAAGGCATCCAATCTCTGCCTTTTGCTTAAAAAATGTTGTTTACTCTGCACCACTTAATGACATGTTTTGCCCGGCCAACCAAAATCTTATCGGTTTATCTCCCCTCCATTAAGCCACAACCTATTCCAGGCAGCCGTCTCATTAGCCACACTCTGAGTCCCATATAATCGCACAGCCTCTGCTGTTACGTACCTCAGTACTTTGGCTTTGTTACGTAATGTTTCTTCTTAACAAGGGGTTCCCAATATTATTCACTTCGCCTAAGTATCACCTGACGAAGTTATTCAATTGTGACTAACAATATTGACCAACGCTTATTCACTGGCTTTACTGCAGTTAAACTTTACTTTACATAACTATTTCAGATCCAATGCCGTATACTTATGACAATTCAATGAGCCAAAACACCGGCTTGACCACTAACCTAGCAGAATCCAATAATTAAAGACAGCGCTAATCACGTACCAGCACACAGCAAAAACCAGGTGGTATAAGCAAGACGCAATATATTCGCAAGCTAAACTATCTCCAAACACATATCTATAGGCGAACGCCAAGGTTTCCTTTCATACTTCGTATGCACGTAAGCATCAATATCCTTCCAACATGAGCCCGACGAGTCCCTTTACTCGGAGTCGGGAAGGCTGTCGATGTGGATGGTGATAGGGGACTGGACCTGGGAGCAGACCACGTTGTCGAGGCCGCCGGAGTGGCAGTAGGTGGCAATGTCGCCATGGCCGTAGAAACCGACGCTGTTTTCGGTAAGTGTTAGTTTGGTTGGTCAGGTCGTGTCTCGGAGGATAAAGAAAACTTACGCAAGTCCGAGCTCGTGGTAGATGCGGAGGTTGAAGGTCGAGGCGTCGGGGCCCGCGAGAAGGGCGAAGCGATACTTGGTTTCGCCGCAGGTGATCACTTCAGTGGGTACGCCGCTGGTGATCTGGTCGGCGCTGGCCGAGCAGCTGAGGTCCTTGGCGTCGTCGCCGCTCAGCTTAAAAGAGACACCGTCGACAGTGCCGGCAGAAGTAGCGCTGGCACCCGCCTTGTGGACGGTGAAGTCGGTGATGGAAACGTCCTCAGATCGCACTTGCTCGTCACCCTGGGCCATGGCGTTGGCGCCGAAGAGGAGGGCAGTGATTGCGGTGGCGGTGAAACGCATCTTGATGGTTTAGTTGGAATTGGAAGTGGAAGAGTGGAAGAGGTAGTATATGAGTGAGTAAGTAGATTGATGACTTTGTCTGGCTGATGAGGGACAAAATCCAAACTTAAGAGCGGCAGGAGCGTGATTCTTTATACCCCTTCGTTCGTGAGCTGCGGGACTCCAATGTAGAAGACATCTCCATAGAGAAAATCAGGCTAGACCAACTGCCACGATGGGATCGACGTCACTGCATGAATGCAATGCGAGTTCCATAGCCTTATGGAGCCTCAGCTTGCGCGATCATTACCAATTTGGGATATTTCCCCTTTGCACTGGTAGCTGTCCTATGTAGCATTTTTCCTACGGGGAAAATACGAGCCGCTTGACCGGGAAGAGTATAGAACGTGGGCAAAACGGGTCAAAAGGGTTCTAGAGGGTGTTAAGAACGAGGTCGTGGACGCAATGATTGGCTCGCTTCGAACCGATACGTTCCCGGAAAAGGTACCTAACCTAGCCTACCTCCATACATAATGCTGTTGAGCCTTCTGGACCCTGACTAAATAAACAACTGCCGGTCTATCCGTCTCCACCGGTATGCTTCGTCCCAAGTTTATCTAACAGACGGTCAAGTGTCCCGAGCCATAGATCTCAACTCAACGTGATGACCTGATCAAAGATGCTGATCTCATCGGTGTGCCTCCCCCGAGCAAGCCAAGACCTCGACGGAGAAACAAGGCAGGAGATGTCCCGAGAATGCTTAGCGTCACCTCCTTGAAACTACAAAGCGGGAAAAAGCCAATATTTAATACGAATACAGGGAGCATCTTCCTTTGGATGTATGTAAAAGGGATGTCTCGTGTAAAGTCAAGACGAGAGCTATTATCAAACTCGATTATTGCAAAGTCTTACATAGATGAGTTTACGAAATATGTTTTAAGCTTGTATAGCACAATACCCTTCAATGCTACCTACCCTGGGTATTTGTTTCAAGAACTTGCTACTACACTAACCTAGAGATTTCCGTTACTTGCCGTTAAACTTGTGGGTAAGGCACAATATTATACGTAACTGGATCATCTAGCTACAGATTTAATAGCCTATTCTACCTATGCGCTCAGTATTCTGTGTATTTCTACTCTTGGCGACATGGTAGGGAATACCACTAATAACTTAACTTATAGTTAGTCGAAATAGAAGCACCCAAGAGCCAGAGCAACTAACGAACTAGCAACATAAATAAATAGAAAACTAAAGTGTAAAGCTGTTTGTCTTATTATTTAATTCAAATGCTGTTCTATTACGAGATATGTTTTTGTATACCACAGCCTCGAATCTTTCTATATAATATACAAGCCATATATTCCAATAGTTCACTTATTAATCAAGTTGCAACGTTCTCTTACACTAGACGAGGATCATGATCAAGCCTAAGCACCCGAGAACACGAACTATCAATCCCCACAATGCAGGGAAAGGGGGTACACTACATACTAGGCCAGGAGGTTGACACGACTATGATACAGACGATAGAGTCTGCGAGTTCTCAACGGAGCTATTAACGTCCCATTTCTGCAGCCCCTTTTCGTCTTCCCCTACGGCCAAGCTGCTTCCACTCTCTTCCTCGTTCGACGAGTCCCAGTCTTCGACCTCCCTTTCCTCGCTCTCGTCCACGTAGTCGCTGTCGTCTGTTTCGTCGGCGACTCCGCTAAGATCCGTCGCGCTGATTGGGACTGAATAGGGCGATTCGCACTTGCCGGACAGCATAGCAGCGCGGATGTCGGTATCTGGATACAGAGCTATCGTACCACCAATAGAGACAAAGAGCGTTTCGTCTGTAGTATGCGATGTTAACTGCTTACGACGGTTCTCCCACACTTCGTTCCTCAGGCAGTTATGTATCAGGACCTCTTCCTGCACCGGTACGCCGCCCTCTTCCACATGCTCTCGAATCGCAAGTTTAATGTGGAAGAAGTCCTCTGCAGAGTGTATGCTACAGTGCCACTTAAACAACACAAGTTAGCACCCTTCTTCTTTTCCAAGACAATATCCCGAACAAAGCAAATTTCCCAGTATGCTCTACTATAAAGCTTTACTTGCTAAGATGGATCGGGACAATGGAGTAAAATAAGCTGCAAAATAACGTACGACTTCTTTCCCGCTGAAAGTCGAGACGACGGCGAAGAATAGGTAGAAATCAGTTGCCTGTGGTGACTTAAAGGAGATGCGTAGCAACCCCGACGTCAGCAACGAACTACCGCCTTCGAAAGCCGGTAGCCGTAACAGCGCTGTGTCCTCATCGAAGAGGCCCGGAGGATGCGTCTCAATGTCGTAACCCACGGCTCCGAGTGGTACATCCTGCCTTCCCGTCGACAGGAGCCGTTTCGTGGTCGGATCAACAAAGAGCAGGACACCGTGCCTGAATACAGAAGGTCTGCGCGGATGATGTTTGTAGAGGCTTCCAGGCTGCGGAACAAACCTAGACCTGATAAACAAGTTGTACCGCTCCCTAGTGTCTGTAGCCTGTTTAGATAGGATGACTGGACTCTCAAGAAATCGGCTTCTGTCAAGTATATTAGACCCAGAGCGCCTCTGGTTAGTCCGCTGCACTTTGGTGGTAAAGCCGGTTAGCTAGTACTTCCCGAGAAAAATAGCGAATATATAAAGACTAAAGAGTCCTCGATTGCTTCGATTCCAACATCTGAACTCCGAAAATGAGCTAAAAAAAAAAGAATACTTAAGAAAGAGTCTTCAGCATAACCTACTAGCAACACAAGCACGCATATCCGACCGACTACCAACAAGTCCCGCGTCCAGCACCACAAATAACTGCGTCAAAGTATACACAACAGGCAAGTAAATCGACAACCCGAGATTCGTCATCGCATACGGCATAGGCGCATCCCAAGCATCAACCGGGACATAATCCCCCGCGTCGCGGAACGCCGCCGGCGACGGGGCCAGCATACTCGACCAATCCGGCGGGGCCGCCGCCGCCGCCGCAGCAGCAGCAGCAGCACTGCGGCTCCAGCAGAACACCGTGTGGTCGTTCGACGTGCGGATGATCTCCTCCTGGAGGCGGGCAAACGCCTTGGCCCCGCCCTCGCCGTACAGCAGGGGCATGTTAACGTCGAACAGGCCCAGGAGGCAATACGCCGCGTCCTCGGCGCGCGTAGTCTGGCGCCTCGCCGCCCACGACATCTTCTTCGCAATGCTGACCATGCGCAAGTCCCCGCGCCCCTGCAGCAGTGCCGTTTTGATGCCCGTCGCGGCCGAGATGTCGCTTGCGAGTTCGGAGCGGTCGCCGATTTTCGTCCAGCACTGCGAGTAGAAGATGAGTCGGCGCGGCCCAATCAGCTCCTGCAGCGTCCAGCCGCGGCGTAGCCAGTTGCTCTTACGGAGCGGACGGAGCGGGCCATCCTCCTTCTCGGGGTGTAGTTCTGGCACGTCGGCTAGGTATGCATAGCAGACAGTCGACTGGCGGTACCAGTTGTACATGGAGTTGATGGCTTCCGTGAGCTCGCTCGAGCTGTCCTTGTTGATGCAATTAGTGTCGATCCATATCCACTCAATGCCATCCTGTCGTGCGATCCTGCACGCGCCCTGGATCTTGAGGAAGCCGGATTTAGTAAATATAGACGGGCTCAGGTCTATAAAGTCGTGAAAACTAATCTCCTCGCCGTCGATCCACGTATGACTTAGTATCGCATACGAAGGGATCTTATCGCCTTGGAACTCCTTGAGTTTTAGAGACGTGGTATTTAGTAGTCGCATTGCATTTGTACTAAGGTACAAGGCATAGATCTATAATTTAGTCGCTTTTCTTTTTTATAGTAGGTTAGTGAGAAGCAATATTTGCTGTTTCTGTCTCACCGTTTCGACTGTTGTTGATTTAGGTATCAAAGACGTACCTGATATATCGGTATTCTCCTAGCTTATGTATATATCCCACATATTCCTATCGTGGTTCTATTCCCGTCTCACGCTGCATCGAGGGTCTTATACGAACTTCCAAGTTTAGCTGCTTCTCGAGCTTCCTTTCATCTCCTAGGTCACGCCCCATTATACACATATTCACAGCTACCATCACATTGAGGTACCATAAAAGAAACACGTAAATCACTCACGATACTACGTCCATTATCTACTAATGTACTCCCCTAGAACTTATTGAGCCTATGGAATGAACAGGGGAATCAACCGAGCCCAGTTACGAAAACCCTCCAGGAATGCTCCCCATGACAAGAAGACCGAACCAAAGATCTTAGCACCATATTTGAATCTTGCTAAATCCTCATCCATGTATATCACTAAGTACTATTATTTGCGCTGAAAGTTAGTACGCCGCGTTTTGCCTATAGAAGTCCTGCGGCGCACTGGGCTCGTTCCCCGGGGGTACGTAGGCTTTGTACTGCGGTTGTTGCGGTTGGCCCTGTGGAGTTTGGCTTGGGAGTGACTGCCGCGCATCGAATGCTGCACCACCCGGTTGAAGAGGCGGGGGTGTCATCACGTTTGATGGTGGTTGGACCCCTTGTGGGATCGGGGGTGCTGACTCGGTCGGTTGAGGGGGGATTTGCGAGGGAGCATCATACGAGTCCTGGCGCTGGACATTAGGGTTATATGCCGAGTATTGCGGCTGGGCGGGCGCTGAGGGGTGAGATGCGATAGCTAGAGGAGTTGGAACGCCCTGAGTTGGCCCCGACGGGGCGGAAGGGACAGGTGCTGAAGGCGCAGAAGGCGCGGTAGCCGTTGGGCTTGTAGCATAAGGATCCTCCTGGGAGTAGACTGATGCGGAATAGGGGTCGGGTCGACTAGGGTTATGGGTAGTCGTAATTGGGGAGTCGTAGGCCGACGTGGCTAACTCCTGAGGATTGCCGTAAGTACTCTGAGGTCGCTGTTCTGCTTGAGCAGGCTGAGAGTACGCCTGGTAAGCTTGCGGCGGCGGCGGAGAAGATGTTTGTAAAAGAGCAGGCTGCTTCCCTACAGCTATCCGCGAGGGCTGATCTCTTGGCGGATATTGCTGAGGTGGCTGTTGGCTTGCTTGAGCGGGAACTTCGGCCCCTTGCAGATAGAAGGGAGCAGGTGCTGGCGTTAGCCGCTGGAAACTAGGAGGCGGCGATGTAGCCTGGTATCGGTTCTGCTCTAATTATATGTAAGCCATCTAGACCTCTGCAGATATGTCTACATTTTGCATACCTTGCGTAGGCGGTCCTTGAGGACCGGGAGTGTAAAATCGTTGAGGCTCCTGCTGACTAGGCGGCGGTCCTTGAGGAGCGAAGCCCGAGCCAGGACCTGGGCCTCCCGGGACCCCATATCCGTGTGCTATGGGCGGTCGGGGTGCGTACTGGTGGTAGTTCGGTTGGGGTGGGTGGGACATTGAAGATTCTAAAAGTGACTCGTAATCCCTCCTGGCCTTGATGAATTTTTCATTGAGCTGCGTGAAGTCTTCTTTCTTCTGAGAATACTTCTCAATTAACTTGATTAGTTTAGGTCGAATAGCGAGTGTTTGGTGGTATAATTTCTATAATGGTGGTTAACAATGAACTGTGCCTAAACTCGAATCGTCCAAGACATACTGATATCTCCTCGTTATCCTCTTCCCTTGGCGATGCATTGGAAGTGCTCAACAGCGTAAGAAGCTTCTCTACGTTCTTAATTTCCGCAAACACTTCAGCCTCCATTTGCGCCTCGCGGTGGAGTTCATCAGGGGTCGGGTCGGCAAGCTTTTCGACATAGTTCAAGGGGAAAATACCGGTCCTGCCTTTTAACGAGCCTCGCCACCAGTCTTTGTAAACGGACTCCAAAACTGCTATAATATCTCCCTTCTTGAACTCAAGTTCGCCGGGCTCGGATGGCGCGAAATCGTAGAGGGCGCGGACTCGCGATACGGTGGCAGCTGTCGTGCCTGTAGGATGAGAAGGTACTGATTCCACCGGAGCAGACGCTGCACTCGGTCCCGTGCTGGAGCTAGGTCCTGCGACGGAAAATGTCGGTTGCGTACCCTTTTTTCTCTCCTCCTCTTGTAACGATAACTTAAGTGCTATCTGAAGCTCTTCCTCCTCCTTCTGTCGATCTAGATCGGTAAGACCAGTCTTCTGTGGCGCTGAGGGTGGTTGCAAAGTTGGATTACTTTGCTTAAGGCGGTAGTAGGCATCGTACATGATTCCGAGGTCGGCATCCTTGCTAAACATATCGGACCACTCCTTCATCCTTTCGAGGATCTTAACCTTGACTTGCTGGTGGGTATTACGATCGTTGGCAAGTTTAAGCAAGGCGTCGGTAAAGGCGCGGCTAGCGAGCTCTCGATGCATATTCTTCCCGCAGTTCTGGGAGAGCGCATTTGCGAGCTGATGAACCGGACATGGTCAGCCTGAAGGGAACTGAACTCGTTTTATTAGACTACCTACCTCGAGGGTGTAGAGTTGGACATTAGCATTACGATGCGCCAGTCGTTTGATCAAACTCTGAACTGCTTGATTGGGACCATTTGGATCGCTCGCTACTTTGTCGCAGACCTCGATAATGGCTCCCCAATCTTCCGCCGTGAGATTCTCGTCGGTCGCCTTGGCTACGAGTAATGTCATGTCAGTTTACGGCTATAATGGGGGCTACATACGGCTACGCTGCGTGTAAACGTACCGATCACTTCGTCATAAGGTCCGACTGCTGTTCCCCGAAACATGCTGGGCAGCAGGAGGGGTGAAGAAAAAGACAATCCTTATAATTTGGAGTTTGTCGCTAATTTCAACGTTGGATTTCTCGTTCTTATGGATGGGTTTAAGTTGTATGTTTTTTGGCGGGTGGAGGGCTCAAACGTATGACGATGGCGTTTGGATATTCTTTAGTTGTGGTTGTAGCCGTAGTTGTAGTTGTAGGTGTAGTTGTTTATGTTAAGAAGAAGATAATGGAATAGGTAGTAAGGGTACATGTACTAAAGCTTGCAGCCTGGAGGAGTGGTAACATAACATGTAATTGATGACGTTGGCCAGTGCTTGCTCCTTCTTAGGTAGGTACCTAGTGTACCTACGTACACTAGTGGGAAGGTAGGTACCCCATTTAGCACTTGAACCTTCTATAGGTAGTGTACCTATTCAAAGCCCCAATGCTTGGGACAATGGGTCAATGGGGCAATGCGAGTGCTCGGATAGCCCTGACCATAGATTTTGGAACAATGGAAGCCCCATTAAGCTAGCCAAGTATAGCATTCGTCCTTATTAAATCAAACAACGCGCAATGCAGTGACGTTGGAATAATTTCTACATATTGAAGGTGACAACTTTTACTAGGGAATTGTTGCGGCACATTGGGATTAGCGCCTGGGCCGCCCTAACAGACCTCGGCTCACCCCTGCTCACTCTATGTACATAGGTACCTAGGTAGGTAGTATCAAGATATTATGAATCACGTGTTATGGTTATTTATGAATTATTTTATGAAGCATTAAAAAAACGGAATTGTCTCGGTCCATAATAACGTCTATCAATTGTCTGTCAATTGGTGCACGAGGCGCAAAACCAGACAGCCGAATATTTACTATCTGACCACATGTTATTTTTATCTCTGATACCCTAGCGACAACTTATTTACGGTCAAGAGGTCTTCTTTCCCAACATATGTTACCGATTCCATTCAAGTGTCCTGCAAGTCCCAGTTTTTTTGGTGGAAATTCTTTTTTCGAAGCTTGAGTCCGTCTTACAAATTCCGATGAGGCCTCTATGAAGATAATAGCTTTTCGGGAAGCTTCATGAAACTCCCTTTGACAGAAAGATGTGAGGTTTCAAAGTCAAATAACATACTTGTGGCTCGCTAGAAGAATTATATTGCATCTTGAAGCAAGTCGGCAGAATTCCTAAGTCAAAGAGGGTGAACCAGCACTAGGCGCAAGTCTAACTGGCGTATCAAGTATCTTAGTATCTGCCGGATAATAAATTGAGCCAAATGCATTTGGAAGGGGTCTGTGTGGCTGTGTGGTACAAAATATGCCTGATCTTTCATAATCATGGACTGGAAATGGACTCTTTGGCGAGAGACGTTGACCTACTATAGCCTAGCTTAAAGGTGTCCAGGGTGTATCGAGGCCTCGAAGCAAGAGTTTCGAACGATTATTCTTAGTCAAATAACTACTTGCCGCCTATACCTCTACTCGTGGGTCCAACTACGTAGAATTTTCATATAGATTATTAAATAGCAATATTAGACTACATTACAAGTTTTATACACAAGTTCTTCCATGAATATTTACTATCCTTTTTTGACTCTTGGCCTAGCACACGAAGCTGATCGCATTTCGGAATGAAGACGGAGAAACCGAGTTTGCGATGCAGCCAACTAAGTTCTTAAAATCGCAAGACCCCCAATCGAGCAAGTTGTAGGCACAATTCTTATTTTATAGTATACCAGCTATTACAATGTGCTAACAGCTTTCAGGCCCATGCCAAACATTCATGAAGGCCGATCCCAAGGAACCAAGCCTTTATACATGGATCTAATGTTTTTCCACCTGGTCATTTTCGTTTCGTATGGGGCGCTTCGAGACTATAGTAGTGAAGAAGGCTTGTTAATGCTCCTAGATATTGGGCTTGGCCCTGACAAACCTAAGAGACTTATTTCTTAGGACGGCAGGGCATTGGACAAGCCTCTCCTCTCAGGTCCCACCGGCAAGATATTGATATGACTACGAGTAGGAGAGAGGAACAGAACCTCTCACGCTTAACACAGTAAGGGGCAAGGCACATGCCCTACAACTAACTATTTGCGTATTATGTGGCAACTGTGATAAGCATGGGGATTTGATTTCTTTAGGGGCCTGACTATCTTGACGTACCTATCTTGTAGTCTGATATATCTGTGTGTAACGAGAAACATATAGGAGTAAGAGAAAGGTGTGGGTGTTACTGAGGCTAGCTTAGTTGCGTCTGCCTCTAATGGCGAAGCTTTAGACCCGATCTCTACATGGTTCGCCCAAGAACCAAGCACCAACTTCCATGAGTCTGTTCAAGTTCTGCTCCGTGTCCTCTTCATCAATATTGACAATACCTGACATTTGCACGTAGACCTTGTCGCCCTGAACGTAGCCTTGGACAACTCGGAGATTTCTGCCGGAAGCTGATACGATAGTGGCCTTGAGATGCGGGGGTAAAAAAGAAAAAAAAGGTTGAATACGGAGGTGGGATCTAGAAATTTACGGGAGCTATCTTATAACTGCTGTATTTTGGCTGTTTCAACCTTTTAGCGCTTATCCGCAAAATGCACCAAAGCTCGCCGAAGAATAGCTCGTTATCCTTAAGAGGTTCATCGATTGCAAGGGAACGTATAGCATCTGTCTTGGAATCGTCACGGCTACATAATGTAAAGATGGCTCGCCAGTTGATCCCTGTTGAGTCGGCAAAGTCATCGCCTTGAGTCTGGTTCCTAGGTTTACGTTAGTCCATCTAGGCGCCTTTTCATCGCAATATCCCACAAACACGTTCTGAGATGATTTACAAATCAATCCTCCATAGGCTAAGTTTTAGCAAGGGTTTGTTTGCCGAAAATGTTTTTGAAAAAGTTCCCTATGGTTTCCGCAGTATAATACTCTCCGGCGCCATATTCCCCTAAGGGAGCAACAACGTCAAACTCTATCAGCTTGTTCTCTTCGGCGATAGCATTCATCTCCTTGGGTGGTTTTGGGTTCAGAACCTTGATGCCTTCACCTTTAAGTGTCCGCTGTCAATTTCAGTTCTAGCACACTCGACATGAAGCGACGATAGAGGGAATTTCTCGACGAGGTGTTTCATACATTGCTTAGAGAAAGTGACTGCTGGATTCTCCGGCTTGGATTCTTTGGTTTGGAGTTAATGCGATATTTTGAGAGATGGGTTTGCAGGATGTGTGATAGGCTTTGTGTAAGGGGTAAATCTGGTAGACGAGATGCAAAGGAATCATAAGCAGAATAGAAGTAGGCAAGAGGCAGGTCTGTCGTTAAGTATTATGTGATGAAGCTTGACTACGCTGGGACCACCTTTATTTCCACCAATAAACTCCTTAGACGCAAGTATTATCAATGTTCTTAATGCTATTTATCCTATTTCCCTTTGCTTCCAGTTCCGACAGAGTGAGGTTTAAAAATATGAGCGAAACCCCTTCTTATGACTTATGGAAAGCTGGTGCACTTTAAGTAAAGAAAATATATAACAATATAACTACCTACCTACCTACCTAAGTAATTAAATGAGGATGTTGTATACATTATGCCATCCCAAGCTGAACCTGCGCCAACTCAAGCCTGCACCAGCCCGGCTCCGTACCAGCATGACAGAGCCTGCGTGCCGGTATGATTCTAGATCAGCATAAACCAACCAATGCTGACAGCACCAGCTAAACACCATCGCCCAATACGACATCAACTAGTATTATAAGCAAAATATTAATCTAACTATGACGTTATCTAAGTGAATAACTTTTATATCTACTTCCATTTTACAATATGTCTATCTACCTACGTACCTCCGTACCTATTCATTCTCATTTTGCTTTACCTCAATTAAAAGCCATGTCACATAGCTAATTCGTTTTATCACACCTTAGATTCTTACCCAAAAGTTTGCTATATGTTTGAGAGGTAATTTATAGTGTCTCGCACCGTTTGCCAGAAATTTGAAACGGGGGTTTTCACGTAAAAAAATCAAAAAAAGCGTATATGAGGCGGGAACGATTTTCGAGAGCGCAAAGTGCTCGAGGTCTGATTTTATGCAAAGTGGCTGAATTTAGACTTGGCTCAGGCTGTGCTCCGGTTTAAAGCGGCGATGCTTAAATTGGTATCTCCCTACGGATCAATATCCCGCTGCGCCTCAACTTTCCGATTCTCGGCCCAGGTGGAACGAAGGGCAGAATCCAATATTTTTGAAGATCGTTATATTTTTAATATCAGCAACCTAGTAAAGCTCGTAAAGATATATTTTTTTTGCTATATATTTATGTTATATATACCTTGACTACCTGTACATAGGTATATACACATACATATACAATTGTAACTCACATCCGGTCTTTTGTTATAGTCGCATTACTATAAACCTCACAAAGCGTATTTATATGTACCTAGGTAGCGATGTGGATCGCAAAATAAGTATGTAGGTAAGGTAGGTACCTACCTAGGTATATATGTACTTCGATTCAACTCGTAAATACCCATCATCTCATATACATACAAGTTCGAACCCAATGAAAATAGGCGAAAAGAGGCTCATGTTAGTAGTGTTGCACTATATCCTTTCTATTCCATCTACAGGCGATGCGTTCTCCGGGATGGGACTTTGCCCCGGGTTACCTTTGTAGTCTTATAGCACTTCCCCATCCGCGACCCCAAACTTGAGATCAAACGAGGTCATCCGCATGCAGAAATACCAACCCTCCTGCCATGTTCCGGCACCAAAAAAACGCCAGACGGTCTTCCTCGAGCGTGATATGATAATGGACCTCACAAACCCCACTCTAGACTCCGGCCATCATCAAGAATAGTCATGTCCGTCCAGAATGCCATCAAACTCCTATCAAAACAACTTCCGCGCCCTCCAGGAAAAAACAACGGCAATCTGTAGGTGCAGTAGATCTCAGAGGACGTATCTGTGTCCAGCAGCATGAAAAACCCGCCGCCACCTGACGAGTTCCTATTCCATACATATATTATCAATCCACGACCAAGACAAACATTACACAACAATCTATCTCAACAACGAAATGAAATACCCACATAGGGTTGTAGGTGAGTGTAGTAGGATACGAAGCTTTTACCAACGGCGGCTCCTATGGCTTGTTTCGTATCCTCCCCTGTCACCTGTAGACCCCACGCTGCCACCGCCCCTAGCCTCTTCAAGACTACGGCGTGATTGCTCGCGGGTGATCTCCGACATGTCGAAAAGAAGCGGCTCGTCATCGGTCTCGTCCGCGACAGCACCCGCCACGCCTAAGCCGGTGGCGCCTCCGCGTGAGTAGCCTCTACCGAATCTACCACTAGATCCTACTAGACTGCCGCTTCCAGAATGGGGAGGCGTTATTCCCCGGCCAACGCTATTTCCATAACGTCTAGTATAGGGCGAACTGGAAAATCCGGTGTAAAGACCACCAGGAGGCCGGACTTCCCGTTCAACCGATTCTGATTCCTGTTCCAGTGTATCCGGCAAATTTGTTGCCCTAATGTCGGCAGGGGATTGTAACTCAGGCGTATCTACCGCGCCATTAGCTTCGGCAGCACCTAACCCTAGTAAAACGCTCAGACTAGGCGGCTCGCGGTCATCTGCGCCAAGACTGATGCTACGGTGCGCGTCAACATCATCGTCGTCAACCAATGCGCGATTTTGATGAGCTACGGAGCTCGATCGCCTTCCGTGCGGATAAGGCCGCGGAGAGGTAGGAATATCGATCGCGGTAGTTCCCTCATGGGTGGTTTGTACACTGACTGGCTCTTCCGCGAGCTCTTCGACGTTGCGCGACCGCGAAGTAACCCTTGCGGTAGGCGCGTAGTCGACACTTGAATTTTCGCTCAACCGTGATGGAATGGCCGGCGTGTGCGGAGTATGAGGCGATAATGGCTTCCCCGGTGATGATGATGTCGACATCCCTGGTACGTTGGCTAATTGACGGCTCGAGGAGCTAGACGAACGGTGTAATTGCATAGACGAGTTCATGGATTCGGTGAGCGCATTGTTCGACTCGCGCATGAGGTGGAATTTAGATAGCTGAGCGGCTGTTCTCTTAGTCGCTGACTCTCCCTTCTTGGTAGGCTCGAAACTTTGTAGTGTTCTCTTGCTTTCAATTAGCTTCAAGAAATCTTGAATATTATCATCATCGGTCTGGAAGGACCCAGAACTGCCACCCGTCCCGAGTTCGTTAAATAAACCGGAGCCCGGTTGTACAATGGAAGATGAGAGACTTTGCTTGCCGCTGCTGTTCTGATCGTCATCTCCTCTATTAGCACCGCTAAGTGATGGCCGACTACGGCGATGCGTGAAGCTGCTACTAAACCGATTAGAGACTGATGGCCTTGGCGAGCTTGCGACAGAGTTGTCTGCTGCACTTGGAGGTGGTACTCCTCGCAAGGAAGCTGCCATTCCGGCTGTGAGTGAGGAACGACTTCTCACATGCGCGCTTAAACCTGAAATCCGATTGAGGGAATGTGGTGATGGCGGGACATCTTGGTCCTGCAATCGAGTCACGGGCGAGCTTGAAAGAGAGCCATGCTTGAAGGGAGATGACTGGAAGGAGACAGACGGACGTCTTGGTCCGTCTACCCCTCTAAGAGATGGTCGCCGGGCAGGTCCGGTAATGGGGAGAGTATGGGGGGGAGCTTCAACGCTCGCAGGTCTAGATTCGGGCGGTGAACTGGTATCCGAGCCTGGGGCTTTGACGGCTTTCAACGCTGAAATCGGGCTTGTCCCAACGGGGCCTTCTCCGTGAAACGTGGATAAGCTACCATATCGTTGCTGGTTCTCTGTGACATCTTGTACGTGGCGGTGGTATGGAAGCGACCCAACTTCGGGGGCGTATGATTCGTGGCGTCCGTAACCACGATGGGGTAACGATGGCTTAAACATGTCGTCTGAGATAGCCATGCCGATACGGGAACTTAGTAAAGATTCGGTCTCGACGACTTGGAAATTGCAGTTGTTGCGGTAAGAGACAGAAACATAGAAACGCCCTACTGGGATTTCGAGGTCGCCAAACACGTAATCCGTAGAAACATCCCCCCTTCCGCTATATAACGGCATCCTCAGGGTGTCGGATCCATAAGCTGGGGCCTCACCCGAAAAGACCCGGCAGCGGATTGACAACGCGGGATGGCTGCCTTTGGTCTTGGAGTTCCTGGCGAGTTTCCATGCGGGCAAGATACCGGTAGTCGTATATATGGATCGCATCAGGACGATAGCCTTCTTGTATACTGTTGGAAGTAGAAGACCAAAGTCATCTGATTTATCAGGATTTGGCCCTTTCAAATCTACACGCCACCGTTCTAATACAAGTTGCGTATTGGGCTCGCCCTGACGACCAGAGCTGCTATCGCTAGACTGATCGGAAGAGTTGAGAGCTTCGACAACATCCCACCGTTTCCCATTTTCGTCTACAATCACAAGGCTCTGGCCGCCCTTCAACCAAGACGCATCAAGATAGGTCTCGATAACTAATGGAGGAGGTCGATTTTCGAATCCACCGCATTGTTTCCATATGCGAAACTCTTCTCGGAAATCATCGATATCGTCCGTATCGAGCTGGAACTATAAGCAATACCTTGTGAGATTCAATGCAAGCACCCTTATATTTGATATCTGAACTTACCCATCGACTTGTTCTCTTTTCGTGGGACCTACCCACAAGAATCGGAGTTACTTGTATGCGTGCCTGCAGGATGACGGTGCCTGCCTTCGAGTAGATATTCTGTATTAATAGACTACGTGTCAGAATTCATGAATGAGGCAAGTCAGCAGACAAGGAACCAACCTGAATGATCTGGTCTAATTTCTTGATGGACTCTCGAGTAGGGCCACCTGCATCACCGCGATTACCGCCACCTGCTCCGGTCGTCGTCCCTTCACGAGCCCTGGAGCCTGGTCTAGACGACGGGCGACTGCTAGGACTTGCTGGATCTCTCTGGTTGTTGGTTCGTGTGGGGTTTGTTTGGGACGATAAGGCGGGCGAGGCTGTGCGAGGCGGGGCGCGAGGGGTCTGATGCATCGTGAAGTCGTCGCAACCCAGGCTACGATTAGCCTGGTAGTGAATGGCTGAAACCAAGGGGAAAGAGACGTAATTGATTTGCCGTTCAGGTCGGACGATGCACAATCTCGAGGATATACCGAGCAATCTGTGCCACTAGGCGCAGAAGAGGCGATATGGCAGACGAGCTGGGGCGTATTACGATGGCCCAAGTACGTTGGTTAGATGGAAACAGAAGTTCTAGCTCGATGCCACCGAACTTTGGCATCCATTGTTCGTAACCTGGAGTATAGGGCAGACAAATAGGCAGACTAAGGTATCCACAGATTGTTTATACAAGCTTATACAGAAGTGAAAAGAGGCAGCCTGGCGCGGCAGGTATAGGCTGGACGGACGGGATGTTGAAACACGTAGGCAGACATACAAAGGCAGAAGAGGAGGGTCCAAACAAAGCGTGGATTGTGTTGAATTGGATTGTCTAAGTATTGACCTGTGTGTAAACGGTAACGAGTAGCCGGCAGAAGAACGTGGCGGGCGGCTCTGCTAACTAGATGCGGGTGGCTGCAGGGTTTGGTTTTGGAGGGAGAAGGGGGGGGAGGAGGGTTGTTTGAGGAGCTAGGTAAAGCTGGTAAAGCTGGTAAAGCTAGATTTATTAGGTAGACAGTGCCATTGTCATTAAGTGTACCTGAAGAGGAGGAGAGAGGAGGGATAGAATGTTCGAAGGTCGGTGAATGACTGCTCAAGTCGAAATCTCGATCCTATCAGAACCGAGATATGAGAGATAGAAGATGGGAGTCGGCGCAATCGAGCAGCGGTATAGATGTGAATGGTAAATGGCAAATGGGAAATGGCAAATGGCAAATGGCAAATGGCAAATGACAAAATGATGCGAGCCGTGCGATTAATCGCGAGAGATATTCAGATTTCGAAAGAAGAGACGGAAGAGTCAGACGAGCTTCTCCTCGTGATCTCTTTCTCCCAGGTTTTCCAAGGGTATCAAGGACCTTGTGGCCATCCGTCATCGGTCCGGACCGTGCTAGTTGAGGATTGGCGGAGAGTTGGGAGAGCCGACCGAAGCAAGCAGTGTGTAGTAGTGTAAGAGGCACAGAAGCACAGAGGCAGAGGAGAAAAGAGATAGGATGACGAGCCGACCGCCTGATAAGAGTTAATGTTAGGTTAGGTAGGTACCTAGGGTACCTAGGGTAAGTAAGTAAGCCAAGACTAAAGTATTGACTTTGATTGGTCGGCTATGACGATTTCGCTAGTTGTTTTAGTACACAGAACCTTATGTATGTACATTGCTTATCACGGCACAAGACGTACAGTACGTATATTCATGTATGAGACTGTAAGGGAAAGAAACATGCATCTAGTGTAACTATGTAAGACAAAGAAGTAAAGTACTAAGGCAAGACATTTGACTTTTCTATAAACCTTCGAGAAAGTTACATCAGTACATTAATTATAAAGAGCCAACAATAAAATTAACGGTTCTGCACGCGACAGCCTTAAGAATTAAAAAGCTACCTAGGTAATCAAAGAAATAGTTTAATACTACGAAATACCAAAGACTCACTTGAAAATACCCCCTTCCTAACCTCTTATATGCACGATTGTACTGCGACCGGGCCACAGGCACGGGGCCACGCAACGCCGGCAGGGCATTGCAGCAGCCATCTCCAATCAGTACGGATAGAGAAACCGGAGACCAGGTTGAAGTTATATACGTATATGTGTTGTTCAGGTATCTTATGTAGGTAGGTAGGTAGGTACCTAACATATGTCTACATGATAATCACCTTAGTGATGGAAACGACTAACTATCATCTCTCTCTTTCTCTCTCTATACATGGAAGGTAAAGGCTAACTAACCTATTACAACTCATATCCCCTTTGCTACGTTCACCTTGATGGATAATGTCAGTAGGTCACTAACACACCGGTTCATCTGACTAACTCGGTTCAACACATGTATACCACCTCTGATAAGATGTCCCCCCCGTGTAGTTAGATGAAAAGAAACATGTTACCCTCAGCCGTAGATTGTTCCTGCGTTGGGAAGTTCTTGGTCGTATGCATGGCAAATCATGTTGCAATTCTGACGGCTAACTCGGATTAAATATCATTGGACCACTTCACTCTTTTATAAAAGCACACAAATGCAGCATGTAGGTAATAAGCACGGTCTAATTTCCACGATACTTGTTCCCATTTACACAACACAAAAAGAATAACTCCCCCCAAGCTGGCATGCAGTGGCGGTCTTCAAACAACGTGACGTGGCGAGGCGATTAAATATAATATGATTAAATATAATATAATAAAGGTCATTTATTTAGGTATGTATGTACGACAACGCGCATATTCATCGCTTGAAACCCTACTGGAAGCTCGTCTCGAGTAAATGAGGCTTCCTGTCTTTCAGTCCCAGCAGCATCTCTCCAAATAAGCCGTTGGCCCAGGAGAACCACTCGCGTGACCATACCGACGCATTGAACGTATCTACAGATTCGTGAATCAACCCCAACCCGTCGGTAGATGACACCAGCTCCTGCAGTCCCGTAAGGATCTCGTCGTCGTCGGAAGAAGTCAAGAGTGACGTGATGATCGACATTGGCCAGGCTTTTCCAGGCCCCACGTGAGGACCGCCGGTACTGGCTGCACGTTAGCATCGTTACTTTGAATCGTGTCTTCATATATATGAGGTAGGTAGATAGGTAAGTAGATGTGTATGTGTAAAGCCCACGTACCCATTCAGCACAGGCCCGTGCATATAATACGGGTTCCACGTCGAAAGCGCAAATTTACGCGTTCTCTGATACGTCTCGTCCGATGCATCTAGATAATCTAGAACCGGGGCGCTCAGTAAGCTCGGGACGTTGGCATCGTCCATCAAGTTTCGAGACCCAAATCCATCGACCTCATATGCGTATATCTCTCCTAAAACTTCATGCTGCACCTTACCGTGTGTTTCGATCCCTTCTCGTACGCTACATGCGAAGGCGCTCATACGTTCTGCGAGTACCGGGTCGTGCGCCTCCATAATCTTGGCGGATTTTCCAAGATAGCTCGAGAATTGCATGTTCGCTGGGATGAACAGTTGGTAGATGGTTGAGTCGTCCGAAGGACGGAATGCACTACGAACTAACCCGGTGCCGCCCTTCACGGGATTTCCGGCTCCTGTATTAGCAAGAGTCTCTGTTGCACTGGTGCTCTGTCGTTGGAATGTATACGGCGACTCGTTAACAGATCCGTCATCATCGTACGTTCCAACCAGGAGACCTTCCGTCACGTTAAGAATTGTCTCGACAGCTTCAACCCATCGGAACTTGCCAAAGAAGTCGGAATCCTCAGTCTTGTTGTAATAATCGTATGATAGTTGCAGGAAAGCCGAGATCGAATCAAGTTCGTACTTGCATTCGAAAACAAAGCTGGTGTTGTAAGGGGGCGTTACCTTGTCGGTATCGGCAAAGCCATTGCTCTCTGGTGGTAAACCTGACTCGGTCGGTGCTTGGAACGCATTGCAGTATGGATTTCGGATGACGTATCGTGCCTGCAAGTTAATCGCACCGCGGTAGAGGGATGCTATCGAATCAGGAGAATCATCCGGTTTGAGCAGTGACTTATAGCTACGCAATTGGTTCGCCGAATCGCGGAGCCACATAGCCACAATATCCCCAGTCGTGACGAAGGTAAGCTTAGACGGTATTAATATGATATCAACAAGCATACATATAAGCGGATTAGTATACCTCTTCCGTCGAATCATCTTCCGCATAGCCTTTCCACTTCACCGTGGTGTCCAGTGTGTTGGGGAAGGTATTTTCAAATAGTCGGAAGAGATCCGGGTCCTTCACCACCGCTTTCATATCTTGGATGATCTTCTCGACATCCGAAACGTTGGCTGTCCGACACGCAGCTATAGGTCTCTGATACGAGAGCTGATACTTCCCCGCGGAGAAGGGCTCGTGGGTGGCCATAGAGTAATCCGAGTAATCAGGACATTGTGCTGAAACTGTAGAAAGCCCCCCGAAGAAGAAAGTGGACGACAGGAGCAGAAGACGCATTGCACCTAACTCTAGAGTCTTGGAGAGATCTCCAAGAACGAGTGATGGATAAGGAATGCCTATAGACGTGAATCCGGGGTTACCCCAAGAGAAAAGGGCGAGGCGTCCAGTGATATTTGAACTCATCAATTCGACCTGGCCTATTCTTTGTTTTTCCCCAGCTCGACCTTCTAGACCGCAGATCGGCACCAGGCTAACCAGGCTGTTTTGTTTGCACAAGATTCCTGACTGGTCATGTTTATCACCCTTGCAGACGCCCTGGCTACAAATGAGCATATGACGTTAATTTGGGGGAGCTGTCATCGCAGTGGCCCGTGGGAAAAGCATGAATAAAGCCGGGATAGGTCGAAGAGAATGCGGGGAAAGCCTGCTTCATTCTCAATGGGAAATGGGAAATGGGAAATGGGGACACCGCAGGGACGGTACGGTAACTCGTGATCATTGAACTGTTTGTCGAATGGTATTTTGTTTCCCGACCTGGGCACCGCACTTTATTGGTAGAATTGCAAACGGGGACCTGGTTTACTTCTTGACTTTCCGACGGCCGAATCCTTCCTTTGTGAGCTTCCTAATGAAGCTTTGCTGATCGGCATCTCCCCCGCTCTTGAGGCTTATGGATAGTTGGGGTAAAATATCCCTGAATAATAAACAAGGTCGCTTTCATCACCGCTTCATTCTTGAGATGGTTAGTTCAGCTATGTTTATGTTCAAGTTGCCGAAATTACGTGCAAACATATTATATTAAGCATCCAACACATGGCTGCTACGCCTCATACGATATACGGATTATTCCAATAATATGCCAATCTCGTATCCATCATCCTTTACTTGCTTGTTTTCGTCTCAATAATATCTAGGAGGTACCTTAGGTAGATGTACAGGTAATTTACCGTGGAACTGTGATGAGAACGTCACGATTACCATACCTCTAAGCATGCTCACTCCGTGGCTTCTGCTGGATATCCCTTAACTTCTCCAATGCTTCACGCTTATGGGATTCCATGTCCAGCTCGAAAATGAAATTCCATCTTGGGGCGAGTAACCCCCTCAACTTATCCGCATGGAGATCTACCTGTCCACAGAGTATCTGGCCCGTCTCACGGCTAGAGTCGATTACTCGCTGACACCGAGGGCGCCTTAGCAGATCGTACGCTTCGAACGCAGCGCTAATTTCACTTGGAGATGAGATGTTGGCGAAAAGGGTTCCAAGGATCATCGCGTCTTCAATGGCCAATCCTGCTCCGGAGCCTTGCCACGGCGTAGTTGCATGGGCGGCATCGCCCATAACACAAACGCGCCCGCGAACGTATGTCGGGGTCGACTTATGTTCCCATTCGGAATACCCATAAGTATCTGGTTGGTCGCAGATGAGCTGCAAAGGGGTAAGCTTCCTCCAAGATATGGAAGTAGGGTCAAGTAGGGCATGGCATACACTAATCATACCGTCTGCGATCGGGCCACCCAGCCAGCTATTCAACGAGTCTCTCAACGTATCTTGTGTGAGCGGGCGCTTTCTGTCTCGACTTGTTGAGGGATCTCTTTCAATGCATGATACCACACACTGGACCATAGTTCTATTTTCTAGGACGTCATGCATGATGAACGCCCCGTCTCCGACCCAACCGTACTGTCGGTCGATCTCGAAGTATTTCTCACCTAGAACCGACTTTGCTTTCTCAAATGGAACAACGTTCCTGCAGTCCCAAAATCCGGCTGGCGAAGCACAATGTTGTTCATCCGCTACAATGTCGCGAAGAACATATTCCCGAACCGTGCTGAATATACCGTCTGCACCAATCACTGCATCGAATTGATAGATTGTGTCGTCTTGAAAACATATTTCAACACCGGATTCATTAGGGTTGATGGTTGTAAGTTTCTTATTAGAATGTAGGGCTTCTTTCGGTAGTGGGGTGAGAAGTTCACGAAGGAAAGAAGCCCGGTGAACATGCATTCCAGGATCCTCTGTGGCAAGGTCGAAGACGATACTTGCTGCCTCTGGTCCCGAGCCCTGATAGATCAATTAGTGAGTATTTTGAAATCGAAGACTTGCTTATACATGCTCCTTACCAAAATAATTCGGGAGGAGTTCATGGATACTGCGCCTGCTTTATCTAGAACATTTATGCCTGAAGGAAAGATTTGACCTAGAGCTAGCTGAGCGTTTTTACCAAGTCCTACTGCCGCACCACGTTCCGAGAATGTGGGAGCTGATTCAAAGACATGGACATCTACATGGGGAATGCGGACAAGAGCGTTCGCCAATGTAGCTCCAGCTAGCCCTCCCCCAATGATGGCCACACGAAACTGGTTTCCCGCCATTAGCAACTAATCTTCGGCTTCTGGTCTCGACTCAACGGACCAGACCAAGGGATATTTCTGCCCAAATAAAGAGCCCGTTTGAGGACTTAGAAGAATATGTTCTAATATAATGGACTTTATAGTCAATATTTGTATATGATAGGTAGATACCTGAGGTATCTAGGTAAGAAGGATAAATAGGTAGGTAGTGTAGTATAAACGTCGTGTTGAGTGTAGCCAACCACCTAACCAACTGATAGGTATGATGAGATCAACTAACAGAGCTAGATACAACAAGGTCCCTCCGTAATCATATATTGGCAAACTGCTGTGCCACATTTGTTAGACAAAGCGACCTTGCATTGTGCAACATTTGAGCCAGGGGGTATAAATAGACTATGACGTATAGATAACTAGGGTCGGCTCTAAACATCACTTAACTTGTAAGTAGGTATAGACCTATATGTCTATTGTTTTAGTAACTTTGTATATTATCTGCATCTATATTTGTTCTCGTACGTTTCCCTAAGTACCTACCTACCTAGGTACCTACACTATTCCTGCGATATATCCCCCATCTACATTAAAATTGCCTTTATTGGCTTCCTTATGCTGCCAAACTCCAGAGTCTGATAAGCTTGAAGTATTTTCGGGCTTCCCGTCTTTGAGTCGAAAGGAGTCAAGTTTCAACGACTCCCCGCTAGCTTTTGTGTATCGGGAAGCCGAAAACCGTGACCCAAGCAGGCTCCTCGTATTGCTGATAACAGATTTCCAAGACAAGCCGCGGAAGAGAAACTGGAGGGTAGGGAGACAGGCAGCTAGTACTGCAATCCCGCTTTCAACCATACCCCAGTAAAGGTATTCCGTTACAACAACTACTACTACGTCAGCGCTGGCATCAGATACTGTTAAAACTTCGCAACGATCACTCACGATTGCCATCTTCATTCTCATCGAACCCTACTTGTACGATTCTAGACGTCATGACGAGGCGTATAAGTGAGGCTATAATAGTACTGGCAATTGTTAACCATAACGTCCGGTTTAACTATCAAGCTTAGACACTTACCCTGCCCCCAGCAGAAAAACGATACTAACCGCAACTTTTTTGTTTATAGATAAATGTAGCCGCCAGATCTAGCGATGCATAAGCGTTAGCAATATACCTCTTAGGTGGGATTGGAAAATAACTTCTCACCAGTGGAATAGGGGCGCAAATAATAGCAACATCAGTAATAAAATCGGCAATGCATAGGCCAAGTGCTATTTCCATAATTTGAACACAGTATGCTAAGACATCCATTGTTGAGCCCCATATAGCCCAGAAATTGAGTCTACACTGAAACAGAGATGCAAAACAGAAGGCGACCGACATCAGAGCGATAAGTACGATCATTCCAATCAAGACAAGACTTGTTGTGCTCTTCCTACTGACAGAAAAGATGCGCAGATAGAAAAAGAGGAAGCTGCCTTTAGTGCAGCCTAGTGCCAATGGGAGCATCAGCCCATAGGCCCATTGGATCTATAATGCTATGAGCTATTGTGTGGCTTGACGCGAAGTCATAAGACCACATACTTGATATATGATTGTTACTTGGCGGGTTGTAACCTCAAAGGGGTTCTCTATCATGTCTTGGGGTATCTGTGTTGGGTATCCAACAGCCTTTTGCGAGACGCCATAGATGATTGAAATAGCGATTCCCCAAACAAGAAGCTATACTCAATGGTGAGTGTTGAGGCAATTAATAGGTATAGAGATACTTACCAATGCAGGTACTATTAACCAGTCGTCTACTTTCAAGACTTGGCCCTGCTTCTTCCGTGTCCAGAACCTTAGAGCAACAGCTACTAAGTCTATTAGTGGCAGGATGGTTGCGGCAGCAATGGCGTGCTCCGGCCGCTGGGCGTACTTTTGATACGGACTCATTTGTAAGGACTCGGGAGTAATTTAAAGGGGTGAGATATATCAATAGCGTACAGAGTGTTCATGCCGGACATGCTGGAGGGCACAAACGTACCTAAAATACCGAGTCATAGGCACTGCCATTCATGCTTATATGGCGCATCCGCAGGATCATGATCTATTGCCTCATAGAAACATAAGCAAGGGCAAAACTAGTCCATCAAGTTCCACGACGTTACCGTACCACGAGATTGTATATAAGAGCTTTCTTGTTTTTGTCTGTGCACAAGACTAACTAACAACATAAGCTTTTTTGGACCACCTACGAAATCAGGTCAGAATGAGACATCTCATAGCAGAATTTGCTCTCATGGGCCCAATTCTAGTTCTTATTTATTAAGAAATAAACTGCTCTGTTACATTTTACGTGGCGGCGCTTACACAGTTACATGATACGCTCTCTATTTATCACGCTGTATACTCGAGTCTTACATATAAGTATGTCTGAGACTTAATTCAGGATATTGCCTGCAATCCCTTCCTTCGTGGGGCTTAGATAAGGGAGAAACTTGAAGCTTAGAATAATAACTTGAAAGTGTAGCTGACCGTACGTGTCTCCGTGCCACCTACAGGGTGGCCCCCTATCAAAACCCCCGTGGCCAGCAAGTTTAAAGTCGGGATCTGAAAAAGAGTCTTTTTCCCCCGATATTGGCAGGACCAGATCTATCCCATCGAGCCGCAGATATCTATATCGCACGACATCTATCATATCCTCTGTCCGGTTGCTGTGAATTGTGTAATAAATACCTCATAACGATCTGGTCCAGATACGGACATGTCGAACTTACTTATTATTGAGCACTAATCAGACATTGAATAACAACGCATATTGAATAGGATCCTCCTGCTGCGGCACCTACGTGTCTATCTGTAGGGAGATTATATTGACATGCATGCCATTATAACTCGCAATATGAGCGGATTACTATTTCGTGGCGTGATAATCTCCCGCTGTACGAACAATTTTTCACGTGGCTATTATTCCACATTGCATTAAAGTTTCACCTTGTAGGTTCAACCTATGACAAGAATAATTTGATTCATGTTTACTTGATGAGGACTGTACGAAGTAACAAGGCCCCTATCTGCCTGCCTATAGACTCAACCCAAGAATTAACGTATCCTTCAGTCCATTACCCTTTTTCCTGTCATCTGGTCCTGTTTCGCCTTTTAAAAGCTGTCTTAGAAGCATGTATCAGGTTGAATACCCTCGGGGACGGGGTGGTCGGAGTTGTAACCTTGCGGGCAGCTCTCGAAGTCACGGTTCGTGAGGATTGATTCTACCTCTTTTGCTGTTAGACCTTAAATATATATATTGTGTCAGTGAAACTTTACCTTGGGCCACAGGAGCGGCTCGTGAGAGTCCTATGATGAAGAGGATAGATGTGACGGCCATATTGATAAGATGCATGGCGAGTGTGTTTTGGAGTGTAGGAAAGCGTATCTGAAGAAATGGCAGTAGGACTTCTAGGCTTGCTTGGATCTTGTGGAGGAGTTCTGGTGAATCGACCGTTAGATTGGGGGTAGATGAGCACTTAAATATACAAAAGCTCGGGTAACTGTTTTCTTCTCTTAGCTAGTAGCTTCACCGACTAGGATTCGGCTACTCTGGGGCTCCGATTATGTATTTATGCTGCTGAGAAGAGCACCGCTTCTATGCAGTGCGGCTTGAGTCGTACATTGGTAGTAGGCAGTCAGGCGGCAAAGGACACAGCTTGCTGACCGGATGGTTTAAAACCCAAGTATATAGCTCCCCAGCATGTGTCAACCTATACTATCCTAGATTACGACACTTGCGCCCTTATATCATACTATCTTCGAATTTGACACCGCCCCAACACCACCGGATTTTACCCCTTAAACAACGCCATGGGTAAGCTGTTGGTAGATGAAGAACGCCCTTTACGAATATCCGAGGAACTTCCTCTTATCCAAGATCCCGATGTCTCGCTAAAGGATAGGAACGCGAAGATCTTTACATTCTCACGTGTTTATGCTACTTTCCTCCACTTGATAATCTTCACGTTTCTGGGGTTCACTTGGAGTAGTCAATCTCAGGAAACACATCCTATGGTATTGAAAGGTGCTAGCTGGTGTATGTATCACTAAGTCTAATATGGTGTTATTGTGTACTCTTCTACTCACATTCCTCAAGCACCAGCAGCCGATTTTATCCGGTACGAAATAAACGGCGATCATGCCTTGCAGCGAAACGTGCCTAGTGTGTACTCTGGGAAGCCTACAATTGAGCAAGAAAATGCATGGCGGGACCTTTTGACGCGTAGTAGCTCTCTTCACCATTCAAGGGTCCGTGCTAAGTTTTAACAGCGATGTACTTTGAGGCTACCCGTGAAGAGATGATTCGGGGAGGGGAGTCTCTAGAGAATGGCACTAAGCTAACTAGCGGAGGGTATCTTGCGACACTTGGCGTATATCATGAGCTTCATTGTTTGGTTGGTCTTTGCTACTGTGGACAATGGCAAATAGCTAATTTACAATTTACGTAGCGACAACTACGCCTGTATTTATACCGAGACCGATATTATGTAAACCTCACTTCGGCGCAAGACGAGTATATTCACAGGCATCTCGGTATATCTCTGCTAGAATCCCTCTAGTTAATAGTGTTGCTAACGCGCTAATTATATTGCCCTGAAGATCACTGCCTCGAGGCGCTTCGAATTGCCATAATGTGTCATGGTAGTACCGCCATGTACACATTCGCATGGAAGTCTGCGAATCCGGGCAAACCTACAACCCAATCCAATTCCAAGTTAATTTGTGTCAATTGGAGTTCGATTAAGGACTGGAGTTATTCCAGGGAGATCCTAGATAGTGAACAGGTCGTGATGGCTTCTTCCGGGGATGAATAACGAGGCGGGGTAAGTAAGATAGGAAGCTCGGGCCCTTCATATGTTAAAGGTACCTTATAGAATTGAAGAATGGAAACATCTATTTAAACTACAATACTTAAACCAAATATCTATATTACATCGACTTAACATTGCCCTGATCTAAGCCATCTCTCTAAGATTGGATACGTTGGATGAGCTTATCACCTAGATCTTGAATGCTCTTCTCGAATTCCTTGTAGTTCTTCGCCTCCCACTTAGCTCCATTCTTGCCAGGAACAGCATCGTCGCCGGTGAAAGCAATGTACAGCACGTCGTTCTCATCGTGTCCATTGTTTCCAGTTATCTTCTTTCCGAAGCAAGCAGTAGCCAGAGAAATCGATGCCTCTCCAACAACGGACTTCTCGCCGTCGGCGCCGTTCTCGTCGCCCCAGACTCCGTAGATCTTATATCCGTTAGCTCACCATCTTCTTTCTTTTTTTTTTTTTTTTTTTTTCGTTGACAGGGTTGGATATTCCTTACCAGCTTATCTCCGCACACGACAGCCATGACGCTCAGCGGCTTAATGCCGTGCTCCTGAGGGTCAAATGATGTGAAGCCGGGCTTGTCACCCACATTTCCGAAAACGACGTAGGGGTGGATCTTGGCGTCCAAGTCCCGAACACCCTTGCCGTATCCTCTTACGGTGTCGGCGAAAGACGTAATTGACTGAGTATCGTCGGAGTTTCCGCACCGGCCATCGTCAGCGGGGCCGCCCTGAGTCCCGTCGCAGTCGATATCCATGTTGGCGAACTGGCTATTGCTACCTTGGATGTAAATGACCTTGGAGTCTTCAAGATGGTCCCCGCAGTAGCTGAAGGCTGTGCCACATTAGTCCTGCATGGATAAGTTCAAGAAGGGTGGGATTTGTTACAATTATCGTCATTGTATTCACTGTAGAACCCCGTGGCTAGAGGATTGCTGCATTGACCACTGTTCTGGATATTGTTGTAGAAGTTCCGAACATTCGATGGAACGTCTCTAGCAAGAGTCGCGCCTAGAAGCGTAGAAACCCCGAGAAAGCTCTTGAGAGACATTTTGTAATATTTGGAATAAAGAGGCTATTTTGCAATGTTGATAAATGGTAATGAGTGTCTGGTTTACAGAATCTAGCCTATATTGAACAGAGCAGTCTGGCTCTATTTGTATAAATCCATTCGCAGGCTGCTTATGGCTTAACGCATGCCCCTTTCTATAAGGAGCGCCATCGTGCGGTCCTAATAAGCTCACCGTTGCCGAGATGGAGCTATAGCTATAATTAGATACCAGGTAGGCGTACTGTTTACGGACTGTTCTGGCGATTCTAGTAAGATTGCGGCTGAGATGAGTGATATTCAATTTGGTATGACGTAAATGGCATGTCTCCGATTAGTTGATGCTTGACTTTGATGGCATCAACCTGTTGAATATTCTGACAGATCTACCAAGTATCGTATTAACAGTTGTCAAATCTGCTTTAATGCGGTTTAGAAACGACCCACATGCGAAACATCAATTGACTGTTCCGGAAGCTGAAAATTGGTGACTAGACCCTTTTAAATAAGGCTCCTTCTGCGAGGCCTCGGTCTATGCTGTCCTATTGGCTTACTCGTAAATCAGGCTATGCAATATACTACCCCGTATTCCCTATACTGTAACTTCATATCATAACTCCTTCCAAACTTGGAAGCGCATTGGTAAAATACAGCTCAGATTTCACTCGACTTAGGTATGTTCGCAAAACAATTGATTCCTTCTTGTCTTGGTTTCAAAAACATAATGCATGCTATTATCCTGGTGGCCTAGAAGTTAAGACTGATATATCCAATACTTGGCTGACGTTTGTTGCGTTCGGATAACTTGAGTCGTCATTGAAGGTAATGGGGAATTGACTTGGCACTATGCAATATTCGGAATTTACTGGGACCCTTTCTTCAATATGAGATTACACTTATTTAAGATCGTACAAGCTCTCGTTCTTTATTTCATCTAAGCATTGGTAGTTTCTATATTTCACGAGCATAAGCTAAGATAAGGAGTGTATTTTTCAATGATCTACAGTAACCTTTTATTTCGTTTCTGAGTTTCCTCCTTGGGTAGATCATGCGGAATCTTGGTGGGTAAGTTCGCCTAGAATTAAGCTTATATGGGATGGAATTCGGGTTTCGAAGTGTGAACGTATAAGTTAATGTTCATGATATATCCTTTTATAATCTTCACTAACATTTCTATAGTCATGGTATCATCATTCATCATAGATATAACTGAGAATTTAATCATAATGCCTTTAGAAACCATAATTGCTCATAGATAATTGGGAGACAACTGAAACTTGATTAAGTAAACTAAAAGTACATTATTTCTTCTTTTTTTTTTCTTTTTTTTTTTTTACAAACACTCTGAATACATGAATGTCTGAGTTACACGTGACCTTTGGTCACGTGTATGTACATCTCACAATAATTCGATTTCTTCGACCCTTTTTTTTTCGCGGACCCACATTGAAAATCGTCATTCCACTGGGTAAAATTATGCCTTCATCAACGTCATCGCATCCTGACCAGTATGGCGTGGGACCTCATTCAGATAGACCTTGGAATGCGTATGGAGCAGTAGACTATGCTCATCATCCAGAGAGTAATCCACCAAAAAATAACCAGTCTACCCTTCTAACTACCGAGAGCACTACACGCCTCTTATACATCTAGTATACCCCTGTATCTACCCCTTACTCACTCATCCACTGACGGATACGAGGTACATTCAAGAGGCATTTTTAGCCGCTGATATAACCTAACTATGTTCAATTAGATATACAATAGTAGGTCAGTGATACGGCCTTCCGAAGATCTTTGCTAAACTTGAATCGTGTGCAACGGAGGTCACGTCTTCGACAGAGCACGAACTCATGTGGAGGTGAAGGCATAAGTATACATTTGCGGGTGTCTATGTGCCGAAATCCGTGGATAGGTAGTCTAGTATCCTTGAGGCTCGAGGGCGAGGCACCTAATGAGAAGGTAGTTTGCCATAAACATATGTAGAATGAGAAAGATGATTCCCATGAAGATCTGAAGGTATATGGGTTCTAATGAAGAAGTTAAATGGGTAAGTCAGCGACACGTCCGAATATTTGGACAAGAGCCTCATGAGAGATTTATCTAGCGATAAGCTGACGAGCAACACCAAGCCGCCTGAATCCGTCTAGCGTATCGGCTGGAGAAATAACACCTCACCTGAACAAGAACCTCGGTATTAGGTAGCCACCAGTTCGAATAAAAGGCATATAAGTCTAAATCATTTATTTAAGGATCGTTAAGGTAGGTACATGGTGTAATATAATTGGCAACTAACATAAGAACCTATTCCCCCTTTCCATCAGCCCAATGCCATATCCGGAAACGGGGATAAACGAGCGTGATAATATTCCGCAACTCAATGTACCTTATCTTCGAACGAGTAGTGGGCTTCCCCGACCTTGTTTCTACCACCAGATAATTACCTGCTATCGATGGTCCATCTTTACGAGCTTCTCAAAGGCCTCATCACTCTCGTCATCTAGATCACCTCCACCATCTGGTAATGACGATCGCAGCCGCCTAGCTTCTATTCGTTGTGTTTCCGATTCCTCTCGTCTCGAGGGATCCATTCGCAATGCTTTTGAGTAGGCGTGTACACACCGAGCAAGTATACCCGTTGGTACATTCACAAGTTTCCCGATAGCTGCTGCCTTTTCTGTTTCCTCTCTTTTAATTTCGTTAATGTCTGGCCTCCCGAAAAGAAAATTATTGCGATTTGCTTACATGGCATCATTTAGACGGCCTTGCTTCAGTGCCACCTGGCCTACACGATATGCGCAATAAGAGCTAAGCCAACTGAAGCGGGCGGCAGTCCCAGATGTTTCTAGCAAGTTTTTAGCTATCTCGGCATGTTTCTTTGCATCATCAAGGTTATCCATTCTGATTCGAAGCGAAGTGAAGGTAAGATGGGCGCTAGACAAAATCGTGTAAGTAAGGGGGCCTCCGTGTTGGAAGAGATAGCATACTAAACTTGCATATACCAACTCTGTAGTCGATTTGCAGTTCCCAATGCATCGTTCAATATGTTTTCGGCTTCTTCATATTTGCCCATACAATAGTAGTTACGCGAAATATTGTAGCACCATACTAGTTTCCTCGATGGATTCTCTCCGTCTGAGCCATCGTAAATCTTTCCAGCTTTGAGTAACCGCTCTAGGCCTTCTTCATAACGCCCTTGAGCACCAATGGCCATCCCAAGGCCACTATATGCAACAGCTACGAGCAGGTCGTCTGGAGGAAGCAACTCCAAGCGAATACCAAGGCTTTCGGCCATTTCCGATTCCGATTTGACGAATTCAGAAGTACAGAAATGATGTAAGCACTTCAGATATTGCAACAGTGCCCAAAGCAGTCTATCTTGATTTACCTCTGTACATTCATGGTATGCCGAGTCAGCAGTAGTAAGTAACTCTGGAATGACATTAATAGTATCATTGTCGTGTATCGCGCTTTGAGACGGTCAGTCTATCCTATTAACAAGATGAGGTTAACTTACTAGGAAGAGTTAGTAAGAAGTCTAACAAAATCCGAGTTTGGTTTTAAAGGTTTTGGTTTAGTTTGAGACTCATTGTAGTTCTTTACAAGTGAGAGAACTTGGGGGATATACTTCTCATACAAAATCCATTCGTTGTTGTCAAACCTGCTCGATCGTTGGGATGGGATCTTCTTAAGCAATAACTCCACAGCTGCCTCGAATTCTTGTTGGGGGTTTTCTAATTTGGCTCGATACCCTGCTTGTACCAGCCGATGAATTCGGAAGCTTCTTTCCTGGATATTCCTTCTAACTAAAGAGTGGCGAGTTAGCTCCTCTATGGCACCGCCTAGACTGTATTTCATTAACACGTATAAATCCGTTAAAAGAATTACCACATACCATAACTCATCTGCGCAAAAAGACAATATGCCCGGTAATTTATCAGGTTGTGTGGCTGTGAAAATTTCTGCAGGAACGTCGTCGGCAGCGAGGAAACTCAAAATGCCAAGACAAGCCCGAGCTTGATTTCCTAGAGTTGCGAAGGAAATTTCCCATACCGTATCCAAGGCGTGTGGGTAACCCAAATACTTCCAGCCGTTCTTCTTCTGCGTGTGTAAGTTATAATCATACTTGACGTACGCGACATGAAACTCAAAAATTGACATGCTCCTTGCGTTTATAAAAGCAGCCATCTGGTTGAGAGCAAGCGGCAAGCCACCCAATACCTCCGTGACAAGTCGTGCTGCTTTTAGCTCTCCATCAACTCGTTGCCTGCCGAGTGTCATGTGGAGGAGAAACTCAGCACCCTCTTCATCATTGAACTCATTTACATCAAGCCCAATGTCAATTGGAAGAGAGGCGACAAGCACATCTCTGGTAGTCACCAGAACGGCGCCATGTTTGGAAGCAGGCCAGCAATTCTCTAGCACGCTATGATCGTCCACATTATCGAATATGAGGAGCCACTTGGCAGCTAGCGCATAGTTAACAATAGGTTAACAAGCAATAATTCATATCGCTTACATGTGTTTTGTAACCAGTCTAGTACCAGTATCATATTTTGCTGGTTTGCTTGGGGTACGGCTCTCGGAAGTTTAAGGGCGCTGGTAGCAATGCGGCTGAAGCTTTGTTGGATGGTATAGGTGTTTTCGGCAGATATCCAGAATACTGCATCGAGATCATTCAGCTTCCGATACGCATAAGCAAGTGCAATTTGTGTTTTGCCGATGCCACCAAGGCCATATAGTGCCATGGAAGAAAGGCGAGTACTCGTGTCTGCTGGCCTTAGGTAGTCTTCTACCCGGCGTAGGATATCCTGACGGCCATAGAATAAGCGGTTTTCGGCCATAGGGAGAGTATTGCACGGTATTGAGCCAACTTCCTTTTGTTGATTCTTCAGTGAAAGTATACTCTGTAGGATCGTCTGGTACGCTTGTCTCTCTGCCAGCTTTGCCACTTTTTCAATACGCTTTATAGCTTCGGTAATGTTCTGGTAGGCCGCATTGTAAATATCCGTTAGATCATCGATTGCGCTTTTGTTGAGGAAGCCTATTATGTTAGCCGGTTAGCTCTCCTTGCCAAGGGAAACGCTCGCTACATATTACGTACTTTCGTGCCCCTGGCCCTTATTGCGAAATGTCATGATGATATTAATCCAAAGGATGACAATCTCCCTGTTTACCTCTATTATATCATTCTTAACCTTCTTGGAATCTGTAATTCTCTGGTAACAGTCGTTAGAATCCTGTAGTTTACGACCAATACTTTCCAGCCACCTCGTAATATTTTCGAGTGGATTTATCTCTCCTGTGCTTTCTAGAGCAAGCTGCTTGGTAGACATCAGTCTTACACTCCTAACTAATCTTATTTACTCAGGTATGTTTCTTGCCTTGAAGACTAATGACAACAGTCCCCACATCATGGATGTGTCAATAGGATGGTACATCATGTCCACGAAAAGTCGAGCGAAGGTTTCGTAATGATCTAAGGTAGGATAGAGTAGAGTAATCGCAATCCTTGAAGGCTCGTCGGGATACTCGTCGAGCAGCCTTCGCAACTCATCCCGGAAGTCTTGGGGTGAATTGACTTCCAGAGCACGCTCGTAGTCACGTCGCTCTAATTTATTTTCGCACTGCTTTACTGCCTCATTCCAAGACTGTATATAGATTTCATCACTGACGCGGGTATAATATATTAGTTAGGTACTGTAGCCAATTGATCTGCTCCTCAGGCATCAATGTCAATGGTAGACTCACTACTCGGCCATATTATTGGTAGTAGCAGAGAGAATAGTGGGAAGTTGCATGGTGTCATTGTGGGAATGCCCTTGGACAGGGGGCAGCTGGTATAGAATTCGTTTGAGTGGGGGAAAGTAAGGAGGGATTTCTGGGGGCATGAGAATACCTTGGGAAGTAGTTAAGAGCCGCATCGCCCTTTCCAAGAGTACCAGGTAGTCTCGGATATCTTCGGGCTTATATAACCGACACCACCTTTCCCGCAGCCTGCTTCTTTTCATATGCACCGCCCGGCATTTGCATAATATCCATGTCGTTAAATTTCCAAATTTGCCGCCCAACTTCAGTAAGCCTCAGAGCCTGCCTTATTGTAGTCATGCGCGATGAAGGGTGCGTCCCATGGGAATAGTAATCATGTTAGACTAGCTCCTAATCTGGGCTGGATACCTTGGAAATATGTAGGTTGAGGTAGGTACCTAGGCAGGTAGGTAATTATCCTTTACATCCGAGACCGCCTCCGATATTATCTGTATCGTAACCACCCTCCCTGTCCCCCGTACCAGCGACTTAATGGCCTGCGAATGACTAACGATTAGTATGGGATACAACACCCTTCCAAGAATTAAGAGGCGTACACAAAGCTATATCCTCAATGGGTTGGACTCGGAGACCTCCAATGGCTTAAGGGCATCCTTCATCGAAAGTTGCTGCGGGAAAGGAGATAGTCTCTGTACTCTGGACGGGGGTCTAAAACTGTTTATAGCTATAACGGAGAATCGCATGCTGGGATATGAAAGCGCCACGGGGGGATTGTTTAACGCCATCTGGAAATCCCGGGCCGATCAACCTTACCCAGAACGTCAGTTTGAATTATCTGATAGGATTGTCAGCTTAATCAAATCTTCAACCGCTCAGACGACGATAGACGATATTGTGAAACAGCTATTCGATAATTCGAAAACTCCTGTACTCGACGCTAAAACCCACGAAAATATAATGCGACATTTCGTATTTGCTGCTATCGGCTGGTCTACTCTACTGTACACGCCAATATTCACGACGGCGGGCGCCGACTTCAAGATTGCGGAAACTCAGTCCAATGGAAGTAACGAAAAGCAGTCCGTCATACCTATTGAGGACTCGTCACAGAGACCCATTGGAGCTATGCTTCGTAGCCATGGGCTTGTCCCAATAACTTGTCCGCAGAGTGCTGGGTTGCCACGAGTCTTACCGGATCTTCTTGTCACTCATTTAAATATTCACTCCCTATCTCACTTAGGTGGTGTTACAATCCTTTGGGTTGATGATCTCTCAAAGCACTGCGAATTCAATCGATATAGTAAAGAGAAACAGCTGAAACTATTTCGTCTGCCTTCGCTCTGTGCTAAAATATGTCTGAGCGAGGATAGCCAGACTTTAATTGACTGGTAAGATCATTAATACTGGAAATTTCGTATATGATCGCGCTAACAACCTCACGCTATATGTAGTTTATTCAAGAGCCACATTTGCCGGAGAAACTGCCAATTCAACACCAATTCTGTAGGGAAACTATACCTGGCCGAAGTCTTACTAAGTTATCGTTTACTATTTGGACAACATTCCCGTTCTCGTAAACAATTTCGTACGCACGAAGTGGAAAACGCAAAGTGGAACGGGACCTTGGATCCCTTACTTGACGTACTCTGCGGAGATAGAGACTTAGATGATTCTACTAGAATTGCTGAACTTCTCCATGAGCGTAACGCCTACAATGTGCAAGACAGTTTTCCTCATTTAGGGTTACGACTCACCGAGCTGGCGGACTATATTTCTAGGCAAGAGCCGAATGGCTTCCTTCAAGCATGGAACGACCAGCGAAATCCTGAGAGGCTTCTTACCCTGAGGGCTGCTATAGGAATAGGTTTGGCTACAGTTATTTTAGGCATTCTTCAAGTCCTACTGGGCATTGCGCAGCTAGTAATATCGATTTACAGATAATAGTAGATATAGATTGAATTAGATCGCTAGATTAGTTATACATAGCGGAACGAATGATAAATCGGATAGATAATCCTCGAAAGTGTTAACATATCATATATCCCCAATAATTCGAAATAAAGTTATATCCCGATAGAGTGAGGTTTAACTGGGCGATTATGGAGACAAAACAAAGTAAGCTGCCGAAAGCACGCCACCATTCCCCTTGTAGATACGGAAGAATTTAACATAATCAAAAAAGAATCCAACTTTCAACGCCAGAGTTCATTCTGTGATGTCAGCTTGTATATCAGAAAAGCTATACGGTGGTCTAGACATACGTGTAATAGAATTATCAACAATGTGGGTTCGCGCCAGTGCCAGCCAGGTAGACTTTTCCACCACAGACGAGAGTTCTTGCCATCTCAGGCTGCCGATGGTTGTCATTGGACTGGGGCGGAAAGGCAAGGTGTGACTGTGCACGCCAGGCTTGAGACTTGTACTGGATCGGAGGATACCCGGAACGATCCATCACGGTACGCATGTCAAAGTCGCGGTCGAGGCGAAGCAGGTTCAGGACTTCGGGGTCCTTAATCTGAAGTGGGCTCCCGGACATTCTGAGAGTGGCAAGGTAAGGTTGACGTATTCAAGAGAGTAAAATAATAATGAAATAGAATTATGCTGTATAACTCTGAGTAGCAAGTCTAAACACAGGTAGAAGTAGGTCATTATTTATATTCCATCAAAACCTCACACGATTAATTCTGCTTGGGCTATAGGGGCTTCTCACACTCGGTTTCGACAATATTAGATACCTGTATGCGTGCTTACCAGCCTTTGGGATTTACCTCTATGGTGAACTATCCCGGTTTCATTTCGTTTCTATACGTAATAGGTAAAGTGCACGTACGATAGCGCCGACATCATCCGAGTGGCTAGGTATAGACGAACGTAACCAACGACACTTTCAAATATACGAGGTTGAGGCTCTGCTTTTTAAAACTTCTGGGTAATACAACGTACCTCCTAGCCATGCGGACATATACGGCAGCCAACCAACGACGGTAGAATAGCGCAAAAGCTATTGTAAGCTTAATGCTACCTAATAGTTGCAGTCAGCCCCATGCAAGAGTAGCCTTATGTCAGGCCTGATGGTTCAATATTTACACTTGCTGTCCAATTCTGAGTTGAGAAGGAGTTACACAAGTCCGGCCGCTGGTCTCTACTATACATTTGTGGCATGATCGACAAGCCAACGATCCCACCAGTGTGGAGCAAGACGGTGATGTAAGAAAACAAAGAAGGGCAATAATAAGCCGGGGTTCTTGATGGAAGACCAAAGGTTTACCCGAATCTAGTTATTGCACTTCTAGGCAGCGAGTTCGATAAGCCAAGCCAAGCCAAATAATCGTATAGACTTGACTTTGTACAAGTCAGGTGAAACATGTTGAAAAATGAGGCTTACCTGGTCATATCGTGAAATTGACTTGGGGCATACGTGTTATCGATAGTGGTAAAGGTTCGGGTAATCAATAACTACCTTAGGTATCTTTCCTACTACTTCAAAACACCAAAAAACCATCGTGGCATTAAAAATAAACAGGCTAAATAGCCTCAACCACCCCTCCCTCCTTCTCTTTACCAAGCTATTAATTGACTCGTCGAACTCGCTGCTTCTAGGTAGAGCATACTCCATTGGGAACACGTAGCGTAGTAAACTATAGCACATTTCAGACTACAGCGTATCTAACCTAGATACCATTAATTATAATTATTGTGTCACGTATCTAAACACTTGTGCACAATATCTATGCCTTTATGTGACTCTATAATTGTTGAAGATTTAAGTAATATTATTAGGAGATACTTAATCTAACCAAGCATATACCCCAAGCTATTCCATCAGATTCCTAACTGGTTTCCTCCAGCTCTAACTAACCAGATTTTGAGAATTACAGTATAAATGTGCCAAGGGCCCTAGAGAGACTTAGGGGTTCCGGTACTTCCCTCATAATGTACTTGTTATGCTGCAATACAACTCCCTGTGAAGCTTCTAGTTGATCTATCATTGAGCAAATCACAGAAATTGCAACCTGAACCCCGTCTTTAATGTCATCCTCGGCGGTTTTCATCCCTGGATGGTGCAAAAATAACGCCCTAGGGGTCTCGCCCGCTTCGTATAGTGTAGCAAGCGAAGTGAAGTATATAAATTCACAGTACAGCAAGCCGGCATCTGTAGATGTCTTCGTTGGTATGTTCTAGCCGCCTAGTCTTAGTGGTTTCGTTCCTTTTATATGGAAGCTACTTACTGGAAGATCTTTGTACAATCGCCTTGCAATATGATCGACATTGAAGACTGGTGTTAGAACTTTGGGTACACCTTCCCATCTTTTCCCCTTACCGCCATTGTGCTTAGGCAATGGTACTCCATCATCACCAACCCAGTCATAGCCGTCACGCCGCGCCCTTTTTTCAATCTGCCAGAAGTCGGCAAAATTCATACCCAGATGAAGCATTGCATCAATGTATATTTTTTGACCCTGCCTACAACCGGGTTCATAGACCTTCTTTTTACCACTCCAAAGCTCTGGAATTAATTCCATATCCGTGATCACATTTCTGAAGTCAATGGGATATTTGATAATTTTAATGGGAATATGTCCTTCACGCTCAATGCGGGACGGCAGTTCGAGCTTGAGATCTTGAGTTGGATTTGTATCGTTCTCCTTGAACGGCTGGGAACTACCAATTAGTATGCATAACAGTATGTGATATCCCAAAAGATTGCTTTTAACTTACAGCACAGGCGGTGATGACCACATTATATTCCTTTTGGCGGATCATAGTATTATTCTTTTGTTTCGCATGTAAGTCATAAATTATAGCAATAGTAATATGGCGAAGTCAAAATACTTAAACTAGCTGTATTTCGTGCTATCAATACCAATAAATCCAGAAGTCTTCCTTACAATGGCGAGTATTAAATACGATAACAATTGTCCTTGGACATCAATACCTCCTTCGGTGATGACCTAATGTAGAATGTATATTATAGTTATATTAATAGATATCACAAACTGCCTTTTTCTTCTAAAAGATTGTTCGGAAGATAATCCATTTACAGAAAGCCGGGCCTAATCCCCAGACTTGCACTTCCGTACGGAATGCTGTATTGGGTAAGTAGTTTCTAAGTCGTAGTATTGGTTACACTTCACACCCACTTCAAATTTCAATTCATGGCTCTCCAAAATTTCCCAAGGAACCTGACAGAAAGGAATGCAAGGTGAATGCACAATATAACGCCGGAAGATTGTACTAGTACTTGTGCGGCTCAAAATGAATGTTTAAGACATGGGGTAAGCGAAATAGGCGATGTAAAATATTTATCACGGATCGGTGAAGAATTTAAATAGATAGGTAAATAATACCTGATTAATAAAGGAGGTATGAGTTAATTAATCGATCTAAAAATGTATCGGGATGCTACGGTGGTATTTATGTTGATTGTAGCAAATAATCCAGATTGTCTTACCGCCTTTAAACCCGGTGAAAAGAATCGCTTATCGATGGCAAAGAGCTTATAGTAGACCAGCAATATAGGGTTGAGTGAGAAGATTGAGGCTTAGCCACATACAAGCGTTCGATATAAGGAAGCATCTTATTGGTTATTTCTTATCTTCACATATACTGTTGATCCTTAGGCGAGAAAAATATCGCCGGTGATGAGGCTCTGCTCCGTCATAGCTACTACTTATCTCATGGCGAGGTTCTTTTATGCATATTTAGATTGATATTTATCCAAACAATAAAACAGGGCGACATATGCACAATAGTCCTTTGCGGCCCATAATCGGCTAGGACTTCAATGAGTACCTCAGTATCAAAGCCGAGGATGAGGCTCTGCTTCCAGCAGCTTCAAGTTCTATCCCCCCTTTTCTTTGAACATTTCGCTGTGCTTAGATGGTAGAATGTAACTCTTCCCAGCTTTCAATCTTTCACTCCCGAAGTAAATATAATTGCAGAAGCTAACATGCAGACTACTATCGATTTCATCGCTGATATTCCTCTATACGGTGAAGAGAAGCCTTTCTTTCTTCACCCTTCAGCAACTGCCAAAATCGGCCTTGACGCCATTAATACAACCAACGTCGAATGGGAGAATAAGCCGGTAACCGTACATAGTATGCGCAATGATACTAACATCAGTTTGGAGAAAAATGGGTTCTGCTATATCCAGCATGAGACCCAATATGTTCCAAGTCTTGGAGTAGACACTGGAGTGGTCAAAAAGTATCGTGCTGAGAACGAGGAGTTGCTGCGATCTTTCTTCAAGGCGGATTTCGTCCATTGCTATGACTATAAAGTAAGCATGTCGATACTATATTGCTACTTCTACTAACGATACTTTAAGATGCGTAAAAATGCTCCCATGGCTCTCGAAAATTATGACCCAGGCGATCCACTTCTAGTAGAGCAGGTTGCCGTAGGCGCACATGGTAAGACCCCTATGAAACTGATATGCACTGTCCTAACTTTCTATAGTCGGTTCGTAATTTGAACTAAGCATAGCTGGTTTCTTCTCATCATAACTAGACATATCTCTGGATACTGTGCCGCGGCTCTTAAAGAGTATTCTCAACGAGGAGCAGCTCCAAATATTCTTCCAGCCCGGCTACCGGTTTAGACTAATCAAGTAAGAGCTTTCTTGGGGCGACAGTCGCCATAGTCACTGATTATGGCTTGCAGTACGTGGCGTCCTATATTGCCACAATGCGAAGATCGCCCTCTTGCCTTGTGTGACTACAGCTCGATCGATGTGAATGACCTCATTGCCACGGATAGGGTGTATCCGGATTGGAACCAAGAGATATACTACTTGAAATATAACAAGGGGCAGCACTGGTATTGGTTGCCTAACCAAAAGTCTAACGAGCCTTTTCTATTCCTTACCTACGACAGCCATTCAGGTTCAAATGCCAGATGTAAGTGCCGTTATACTGATAGCTAAAGAGTTAACTGCCACTGATACCCGGCCTTAGACTGTCCACATGTATCCGTAGAAAACTCGATGGCAACATCACAAGCACCCGCGCGTGAGAGTGTTGAGACGCGGACTTTAGTTATTACGAAACTTTGAACAAGGTCTAAATACTCCCATGGATGAAGTCTGTAAGAAATAGACGTATAGATTCTTAAGAGAAACTTTAATTCAGCGGTACCAACATGTGGCCGTATGATCGTCGTGTATTTGCCTTTTACATTCGTCTTCATACAATAGACTATAGTATTTCCGATTGCCAACATAAGGCTTGCTCGCAGACTAAAACTCAGCCAGGATTCCACACCAATGCGAATTGCCGTTTGCCGGACGGAATAGGATTGCCGGCAGTCGGGGGGCACATGCGGTAGAGGTGGGTATCTGGGTCCGGGGTCAGGCATGAGGAGACGGGAAATGTGGTAGGGGATATTTTAACCCTTGGCTACCTAGATGCGGGCTCTCGGAACGGGGGCCCCCGGCAATATGTAACTGGGATCCAATCATCTAACTGCCGTTTGCTCTACACGATGCTTTGGTAATGCTTCGAATAGCTTGACGTTTGTTCAGTTTCCCAGGGGCGGCATATCCGCTGCCAATGCGGACGAACTATTCATACCAGATAGCCGTGTCTACACGTTTTCCGGCCTCACTGCCGTCATGCCCCGGTGGTGCAGGTGAGTAGTTCTAGGTATTGTAGATATCATTACCTTAATTGCACATCTCTGGATGAATGTAAATTGAACAAGACAAGACCGGGTATTCTGCCGACCGACGCGGCATAAGCGAATCGCTACTGGAGCTAGAAGCTAGTATTCTGTATATATGTGAGTCTAGATGTGGCTCCATCCGCCTGACTTCCGGTATCCCCACCGTCTCCGGACTGCATCGCCAATTTCGACGCCGACTTCATTATCGATACGATCAAGATGAAGGGATCTTTTGTTTCTCTCGCCCTTGCACTTGCTGCCCCTTCTGAGGCATACCTCCGTTTTGGATGTGCTACCCTCAGCGTCCAGCGCTTAGACCCTCTTGTTGAACCTGGCGTCATCCCCTCGGCGCATCTCCACCAGATCGTTGGTGGAAATGGCTTCAACGCAACCATGGACCCTACGCAGGACGTCAGCCAGAGGGCTACTTGCACGACCTGCACGTTTTCCGAGGACTTCTCTAACTACTGGACCGCTGTCCTATACTTTAAAGCCCGTAATGGAACATTCAAACGTGTACCCCAGTATCCAAATGCTCTATTAGGTAATATCAAGGGTGGAATGACCGTCTATTACCTCCAGGAGTCGTTCAACTCGAACGGAAACCAGAAGATTACCGCTTTCAAGCCTGTAGGTCTATTATATCTCCCCTATTACCATAATAGACCACCTAACAGTTCTAGGGGTTCCGCATGACAGTTGGATCACCGGAGAGCAAAGACGGGACCAACCCCGGCCTACGTTATACCTGTCTGCAGGACGTTATGACGAGGTTTCCCGAAACCGCCGAGTTCCCCAAGGAGCCGTGCAAAGCGGGCATCATGGCTATCCACCACTTCCCAGCGTTAGCGAACTTATACCCGGTCATAATCTCTATCCACTAACTGCTGCGTAGATGCTGGGATGGCAAGAACCTTGACAGCCCCAACCACCAAGACCACATGTACAACACGAACAGGGGCGGATTCACCACTGCCGGCGCCTGCCCGTCATCGCATCCCGTCCGTATGCCCCAAGTTGCCTACGAGACTATGTGGGACACAACTCCATTCAACGACAAGTCCCAGTGGCCTGCGGACGGATCTCAGCCCTTCGTGTGGAGCTACGAAGACAGCGTAGGTTATGGTACTCACGGTGACTACCTCTTCGGCTGGAAGGGGGACGCTCTTCAGCGCGCTATGGACTCCAAGTCTCTACTCAGCAACGGAATTACCACCCAGAGCGTGGACCAGGCAAATAAATGCACCATCAAGAGCACTGTAAACGAGGATATCGACGGCTGTAAGTTATTGCGCGACTGATTAATATGTTCTAAACTAATGAGTGATTAAATAGGGGTCACTAGCCTCCCTGGCAGACAGATGGATATGTAGGAATGTATTTACGATTGGCTAAGGAGTAGTTTTTCTGATAGAACCTGAAGGACAATATGGAGGGGTTTATCCTGCCGCGTTGGATATTGGGGAAGCATTCACTCTTTATGGAAGATAAATATCATTCCAATTTATCAATTGAAGTATGAGCCCGGAGACCGAATTTCGAATCCCAATTATGATTTCAGCTCGTGAGATGTAGCTAGGACTTACCGACCGTAATTTAGTTAGTCACTTGTCACTCATTTACTACCTAAGTTACACTATGCGGTACATCCACGATAGGCTGGTCCGAATCTAGACAAAGGCCGAGAAGAGCATCTTAGACCGGTCGCTTTGGGTTCTCTTGTACTCGTCTAACACATACATAGCTGCAAGTACTTTAAGTGATACCATATTACTACTTACCTCCTAACCTAGGTACCTTTCAATATGGACCTGTCTGGCTATATTCAGAGAAGAATGGTATCAAATATGTTATATATATTTCTATTGCGTATCACTATCAGTAGTTCTTAACGAATCCTCAGTGCATTACTGCTCTAACCCAGCAGCGTCCAGGCTAGATGCTCCCCGCATTAAGCTATCGAAGAACGCCGTGTCAACGCCTTGGAAAGCCCAATCGTTGGCCTCCTCTATGGTTAAAGAAGTTCCCCTATAGGGTGACCAGATGCTATTTTCGTCATTAAAACTCGATATTTGCGGTACACACCGCTCGTATTCGGGTACCTGTGACTGGACACTCGCCCCTCTCCATTCCCGCGGACCTCCTGAAGATAAGCAGTCCGGAGTTCCAGCACTAATATGGCTAGATGATTGTCCATCCGTAAATGAGGTAGGAGGCAGAAATATAGGTTCGCCATTGGACGTAGAGAGTGGATCCCTCTGTGGAAGCTCAGTCTCGAAGGTCTGCGGTCGAGACGCCACATTTCCCGGCAAAGGCTCTCTTGAGATGGGGCCTTGGCGATCAATCTTTATAACACCGAGGCACGGGATGCGCAAGCGAAGCGAAGAGCTTCCATTCATGCCGCCCTCATCGTCTACTCCTACGCTCCTAGTAACGTAACTACTTCCGCCAGCTGCGTCTGCCTCGATATCAAGTAGCCGTCGAATCAATTCGGCACTCTTCTCGGTTATTATATCTTTGCTAAGGTTAATCACTACATCCATCCTCTCCAGGGCCTCGTCCAACATGGCACGGTCGCCCAGGCGTTGGTGGGCTAGGAAGTTAGTCGCATCTTGGCGATGATGTGAGTCGAGGTGAGCCAAAAGGAGTGTCATTGCCGCCAAGAGAGCGAAGAAGTCTACGGGTCGCGAGCAGGATGATCTAGGATTAAAGCTTCGGTGAGCGATAAAGCGTGTCATTATTTCCCGGCTAGCATTAACACAGGCGACCTTGGAATACTCATGCTCCGTATTGCCGCCTAGCCGCATCATATACGGCGAATGAAGCTGAATTACTAGGCCATAATAATAAACTTGGGCTGCCAGGCGCGCTGTTTCTAGTACAGTATCTGGCGATCCTAGTGCGAGGTTATGAAAATTTGCTGGTCGCCAGAAGCTTGCCGGCATGCTTTTCGAGACACTCAATAGGTCGGAGTCGATGGATTGTGTTGTCGTCATCTCGCCCGCGACAAAGGGGCTTTCATTTCGCTCTAAAATACGAGATGCAATAACTGTGAGTCCTCGTTCAAATTTTCCCATGGGTGGTTCGTGCTGCAAACTAGACATGGCTCCTATACTCTTATCAGATGTGCCTTGAGGTAGGCCGAGTAGCAAGCTGAGATAACGGTCCATATGAACGATACGAAACCATATGAACTTTGGATCAGCATTAAGCTCCGGGTCGAGGCGTTTGAGTGGTGGCATGGGAGAGCGGTGAAGGCCCATCAGCTGAGCGACTGTCATTGCTCTGCGATAAACAGCCCAAGCCCGTCGAAGGTTACCGCAGTTCATCTCGAATATGCCCTCTAGAATGATACAAATTAGACCCTCTAAGGTTCCGTGCATCTCTTCCTTAGTGGTTACCCATGTCTTGGCAGCTGCTGTTAGCCGGCGCATGAGTACGTTATGTGGTTCCGAAAGACCGAACAGGCTTTCACTAGACGGAGTCTGTAGCGTGATTGAAAACATGAGCATATGTCTAGCCACAGTAACCGGGTGAGCGTTGAGTGTGGGGATCTCAGCTATAAGGCAGGGTGCCGCGAGGGCCTCACGCGTCTGCTTAATATGCGGCTGGGTGTTAAGTATATCGGTATAAAGTGACGGTTTGGCGCTTTCCCTGAGTAGGATGTTGGTATCCTCAATAGATGGAAAGGCTTTAAGTAAATAATGAATTGCTGCTTCATTTTCAGGATGATTTGGTATAGCCTGTGCTATGCCTTGCGAGTCCGGAGTCAGTGGTAACGAGCTCTGGGTTAAACCTCCGGAATTCTAAGTGATAATGAGGGATAGCGTATAATTCGATAGGCAGGTCACATACCTCTGTAGATATTAGAGGTGAAACGGACGCAGATGCTGGACTACTCGGGCAAGCTCCCAGGCCATGAGGCTTTAAACAACTTTCTTGCCGCGGCTCTCCTTCAATCTGGTTTATCCCACTATCATGCCTGCTAGTAAAGAAGTCATTTACGAAGTCTTCAACTCTAGAGATACGGTCACCAAGATGCCGGTTGCCTGTTCTAGCGAGAGATGGATCCTCGGGCACATCCTGCGTAACACAGGGCACACGGCGGCGTTGGCAACCGGTGCAAACGACATGTTCGGATGATACGAATATGCACCTAATCTTCCGCCGTTTACATTCCCAACAAGACCGAGTCCCTTTACGAATTTTCCTTCGCTTAGCCTGTGTTGCTTGAGGGGTACGTTGAGCTTTCGCCGCGGATGGCTTTTTATTTGGGACATCGACCATTTCCAACTGTCACAAGCGTCTGCTCGTCATTCACGAGTTTCTCGGGCGGCGGAGAGAATCGCGATAAGGTGAGTTCAAGTTATAAGTAAATTAATTCAATTAATTCCGCCGCTACGGATAAATTACTTGGCACAGCCCACATATTCCCTCGCTGTGGATGGTTTATGCATATTAGTGTCAGCAACTCCGCCGTGTCGGACGAAATGACCCCCTTTTTGTCACCTTGTCCCATCACAAGCTCTTATTCACTACGTTATCACCATCGCATAGTTAGGTACCTAGGTAGGTACCTAAGGATAAACCATCTTAGAATTCTCTTATAATACTATACTAGTTTGGTAGTCTCTACTCTACGCTGCTGGATTAAATAGGAATTTGCCACACCATTTACCTATCCCCGTTAATCCGGAGAACTCGTTGTGGTGTCTAAACGAAAGTAGTTGGTTGTGATCCTGTATTAACGTATTGCATACACCCACCATAGTTTTCTTCGCCTAGATCTAGAGTCGATATATTTTCTATTTCCCTTTCACTTTCGACTTAAATATCCTACCTAGGTAGAGACAGGCATATCATAATGGTAGATGGCTGCCAGGTAGATGTGCAAAGAGAGTCAGGTAAAAAGGTCTCGCAGCATTTAAATTAGATCCTTATGTACAGATAAACTAATTAGATAAAAGGTCGCAAAGACTGCCGTTATGATTTCGTGTTAATAGCTCTCAAGCTGTTATGTTAATTTCGATGTAAAACCTATACCTAGGTACTTGGCAAGCTGCGTGTCTGAATGGCCTCGTCGCTGTAGTGCCAACCGCCATCAACACCCCGTTGCCGTGCGACCCAGGCAGCAGCCGTACCTTCCACCCCTCCTCGTGCAGCACCTTTTATATCCCAATTATAAGTCAAACAATCACAATCGAGGCGTTGGCGCAACGGTCAGGTACCAACTGTCAGTTTGAACGGACCACCGTACATACTTGAAAAGCTCGGGGTTCGAATCCCTGTGGGTGCATTTTCGAAAGGATTACCTGGGGTTAATTACGCATCAATAGAGTTTCTTGAGTCTCAAAGCGGTTCTATCTATTTGGCTTCTTAATCTTGGGTGCCTGGAGATTATGCATTCAGAGACGGCGTGGGATGACCAAACTTTTTTACTTTTCTGCCAGTCCGATAACGTACCTTCTGCATGCCGGATATCTGGTAGTATATAATTAGTTCTCCCTTGAAATCTTTACTATGGGCTACTTAAGCATATTATGATCCACAAACGATAACACCACAAATTATGTTCTATCATATAAAACTAGATGTCAATATCTCATGGGGCCCAAAATTCGATTTGGGAGCCATGCTAGCGCTTCAGCCCATCGGTCGCCGGGCATATCGAATATGGAGTTGAGTAGCCCTACCGGGTATTAATCGTCGATCTACCATGGTAAGTATTTCTACGATATCTTTCTTGCCTAATAGCTTGGGGTGATACTTTCTAAATCATATATAATCACCCTTACTCGTATCAATCTCCTGGATGGTCTCAAACATAAATACACATGACGCTACAATGATATTGATTAATGAATTAGTGGGGTGAGATGAATAGATAGAAATAGGTAGTGGGAAGAAATCAGCGCAGAGAATTCAGCGCTTCGGCCACGGAATTAATACTTCTGCAGTTTTTCTCTAGGAGGTAGTCCTCTAATTATAGCTTTAACCCCGATTGATACGTAAAGGTAAACATTACTTAATAGCTAGGTAGTTATATGAATAGTTTATATGTTAGGTACCTCTTATGGTAATACTGTCCCCCGTAGCTAGAGCTTTATTAAAAAAAATACTTCGGGTGCTGGAACGCATATAGGGAGACCACTATAGACTTGAATTGAAGTTTAATCCTTCACAGAATAAACCCTTATAATTTTGTTTTATCTATGGAACCAGCCTCGTTACTCTCTGTTCAAGTGCTCGGTAAGTGAACCTAGAATGCAAGCGAGATGTAGAAAAATAATTTCGTTGTGTGCAGTTTAGAGCAGATCTGAATTTACGTTACTATCAGAGTTAGAAACTTTTATACAGGAATCCTTGAAAATGCGGCCCTAAGGATCTAATACTAATATTACATCACAATAATTCTAGTAGTTAAGTAGCATGTGGAAGTAATATATCTCTGTATCAAACCTACCTAAATATCTCTCCAAGGCGTTGGTATGGATAATATTGGGGACTTTTAACATTGCTCGTATATCTTAATCGTGGTTAGGTAGCACACACAAGGCTATTGCCAGTATTATTACATAAATTCCTGAATGAATAGTAGCCTCGGAACATTTCGCCACGGCTGGTGATTAATTAGATCTGGTTTCAGCGAAACTTACTTATTCCCACATACCTTAGGCATACTTAGGTATATTTTATGGGAAAAACTACCTAAGTAGTTATCGAAAATGTCAAATGCCTATTACTATGGATTACTATCTTAGCTGTTGCATTCTTGGCGTATTATGTGGCAACTCGGATTACTATCTATCCGGGAACGGGGGATTTGGATCATAAATCACGGAAACGCCGTCGTCGAAGACTAAAGCAGTGAAATAATAAACTGATTTGTATTTCTTCAAATATAATACGTAGAAACGTCAATATTTGAGTGGCCGGGACTGATAACAAAATGTGGGTTGCGGCGCCCATGCGGAATTGCCAGAGCTCTTACATCAATCAAACCGTAAAATGAATAATCGTCGCCCTACTCAACGTCTGTGAGCAGGAAAATGTTCAAAGTAATTAGAATTATAATCAGAACTTACCTTTTCCAAAGCGTAGGTAGTTATAACCAGCGCAATACATATAGGTACTCTCAATTATGAGTATTATGATACAAAAGCTTCTACGGTCGGCCCCACTAAGTCCGCTCCCGCTAACACTCGGTGCAATAGGGGGTAGTTGATGCACCGAGCCGAGTTCTCTAGGTTAGGTTAATTTTGTTGTACGAGGAAGGTGATTATAGATTTATGTACTCGGGTTACCACTATACAAAGTACGAACTTAAGATAGCCTTCTCGTATGAAAGGTCCATGATAGGTGATTTAACCCTTGTCTATTCGGGGGTATTTCTGCCTCATATTTGGCATTCTGACTTTGAGTGACATATGAAAAACAAGATGAAATATGCACAGTGCGTTTCTTACACTATCCTGACAGGTGCATCTTCTGCTGCAAACTGGAGCGGAAGAGCAAGCTCCTTTTTATCAATTCTAAGAACGCCTGGGCATTTATCACCAGAAAATGCCAAATGCCACCTACATACTAAAATCAGTGCGTTGTAACCTTTTTGGTTTGCAATTGCACCCAAGCGTGCCACCGTGGCACTATGGATCCTACTTAAAGCTAAAGTGCCGATGCAACCCCTGAAGGAAACCCTGGAGGAAACCTAGCCAAATGCGATTCAGCCGAATTCTCCTAATTGCCAAGATTGCGAACCAAGACCTCCAATTCGAAGTTCTAGACGGTCGGTTACACAGTCGCAGACGGGGTCCATGCGAAGGAAGGTCGTTATGAATATTATTTAGCTGGGATAGATGATTTTGCATTTGGGTCCCGATGGATGATGCATCTTCACCCCAGAGTGATTCGAGGTAAGAAGGACAAAAGAAGATAAAAACAGAAATTTAGCCTTGCGCCCGCTAACACGTGCATGAACTTGGTTGGTGATTCAGGTTTAAGACTTGGTACCAATGGCTCTTGCATCCGCGTCGTCATATAGAGTCGACACGTGAATTAGACCCTGCGAGCGAAGCTCCGGCGGGTGATTCTCGATTCGCCATGACGCCGTTTCTCAAGAGCCTCCCGCGGCGGCGGCGATTCCTTATCGTCATACCCGTGCTGGCGCTACTAGTCTGGGCCTTACTCCCTACCAGGTTGAATTCTCCGAATACATTCTTGCACACTTTCAAGGGCTCATTAAGGAAATCTAGCGATGACGTTTTACGATATATAGACCCTCTCGTCGGCACCGTGAACGGAGGTAGGCGCTGCGCATTAGTTAAAAATATATCATTGAAGAGTTTCACTAACTTTACATTTTTAGGTCATGTCTTCCCTGGCGCAACGTTGCCATATGGTATGTTGTTTAAGAGACTGCATTAGCTGTTTAAAAACTTCTTGAACACTGACTAGCCATGTAGGCATGGCAAAGGCCGTAGCGGACTCAAGTGATCGTGGAGAGATAGCCGCGGGATTTGTCTCAGACAACTCCGATATTCAGGGCTTCTCTCACTTACACGATTCAGGTACTGGAGGGGTAAGTATATGAGTGCTACTTATCGAATGGATCTAACTTGCAATAGAGCCCTTCGTTGGGAAACTTTCCTCTTTTCGTGCATCCAGGATGTCCCGAGGATGACTTCGCTCAGTGCAAATATACACATATTGGTAGAAGTGTTCCGAGAATCGACGGGTCCGCTACAGCACGTCCGGGTTACTTTGCTATTGGCCTCAATAACTCGGTCTACGCGGAGATGACGGCGACCCGACACGCTACGCTGTATAGATTTAGCCTCCCCAAAACTTCGGAGGTGGTGTCACATAAGGTTATGGTACCCACGAACCCTCTGATTCTGCTGGATTTGATGGATCTTGGTAACTCTCGAACCGGAGGTGACATTCAAATAAACCCAGAAACGGGAAGAATAACAGGAAATGGGTCGTTTAGCCCCTCGTTTGGCACTGGAGCGTACACCGCGCATGTCTGTGCGGATTTTCGAGGCGCCGATATCCGCAAGACGGGCGTTTTCATACAGACCAACGTGACTGACGAGGTTCAGGCTATGGGACATCTAGGAAGTAATTTTTACATTCCTTCCGGCTCGGCGGGCGCTTGGATACACTTCGCGCATTCGGATCAGATCATGGCTCGGGTGGGACTGTCGTTTATATCGGTGGAACAAGCCTGCCATAATGCAGAGGTCGAAATTCCAGACTTCGGCTTCGAGAGCGTGGTGAAGGCTGCTGAGAATGCTTGGAAGGAGAAGTTGTCCGTGGTCAAACCCGATCCCTCGGGTATGAGCCACGAATTTCTTACTACATTTTGGTCGGGACTCTATCGCGCACTCATCTCACCTCAAGACTACACGGGTGAAAATCAGCTTTGGAAATCCGATGAACCATACTACGACTCTTTTTACTGCATATGGGATTCATTTCGCGCACAACATCCCCTGCTCACCATAATTGACCCCACAATCCAAACGAAGATGATTAGGTCGCTGATTGACACATATAAGCACGAAGGAAAGCTGCCAGATTGTCGCATGAGTTTTAGCAAAGGTTATACACAGGGAGGCTCCAATGCCGATGTAGTACTCGCAGATGCCTTTATTAAAAATCTCACAGAAGGTATCGACTGGAATCTTGGCTACGAGGCTGTCGTCTCTGATGCGGAGGTGGAGCCGAAAGATTGGGCTACGACTGGGCGCGGTAGTCTTGTGAGCTGGCACACGCTGGGTTACGTACCATACGATGACCACGATAAAAATGGGACGGGGCCTATGAGTCGAGGTATTTCCCGGACGGTGGAATACGCGTATGACGACTTCGTAATCGCGTTAATGGCACGGGGGCTAGGCCACAAGAACGACGAGACCAAGTATCTGCAGCGTAGTCGCAACTGGAAGAATCTGTTCAACCCGGAGCAAGAGGATCGACATCGTGACGAAGCCGGGAATGTGCAGATGTCAGAATTCAAGGGCTTTCTACAGCCACGGTTCCAGAATGGTACCTGGCGATATCAAGTTAGTACCTAATATTCCCCCTCCTAATACTCATCTTTAAATGAAGTTCTAAATCGTTACTTCCGACCGTTCCATATCTACCTCTCAAAGTAGGACGTTGCTAACCCCAAATCGCATACTAGAACACTCGACTTTGCAGTCCCATATACCAACAGCACAGTTGCTATTTTGATACACAGTACGAGACATATGAGGGGAGTCCGTGGCTGTATACATTTTACGTACCACAAGATATGGCCGCGCTTATAGAAGCATTGGGAGGACATGAGACTTTCGTCGAGAGACTCGACTATTTCCACTCATCGGGTATCAACTATATGGGCAACGAACCCAACTTCCTAACAACGTTCCAATTCCACTACGGTGGACGGCCTGGCCGCAGCAATTACTGGCTGCACGAATATATCCCGGGGCAGTTCAACAGTAGCATCAACGGGATCCCCGGTAACGACGACTGCGCTATGGGAGCCTTTACGGCATTCGCATTCATGGGGTTTTACCCAGTTGCCGGCCAGGATGTATACCTGCTCACGGCACCCATGTTCCGGCAGATCAGTATCCAGACACCATCAGGGAAGCCGGCGGTTCTGCGAAATGTCGGTGGATTCGACGCGCCGCAGTATCGCAACATATATATTCAAAGTGCCAGGTTAGATGGGAAGCCATATACGCGAAATTGGATCACGCATGCCTTTTTCATGAATGGCGGCACTCTGGAGTTCGTATTGGGATCGACAGAGAGCGATTGGGGGACGAAAGACGAGGATCTGCCACCTAGTCTATCTACGGGGATGTTGGACTGATTTGATACATAAGTCGGTTCGTGATTAGGTACTGTCGAGATTAAGGAATTTCGAAGAAAAAGAGTTTGATCAGAAAGGATGCGATTCCAAGTCGCAGGACATGAACCTAGAAGATATCGATGGTTTCCCGAAGTACTTCAACTGTCAGGGTAAAATGCAAGTTCCTATCACTGACGTGGACGCAATATATAGGAGGTGGATATGCCAGTCACCGAGACAGGAATTTGGAATTCTTGTCAATCCTATACGGATAGGAGAAGAGGGAAAAAAGGAACTCTCAGTCGGGGAATTGAACCCCGGTCACGGGCGTGACAAGCCCATATCCTAACCACTAGACGAACTGAGATTTGGCTGTGAATAATAGTAGATCCACGTGATTGTTGTTTCTGAAGTAAAACGAGACCTAAGTAGGATCATGTTTTGAGGCGGGCACCTGCTGCTGTTTGATATGTGAAGTGTCGGGATGTTTTGAGTGTAGGTAAGGACTAGCTGTACCGTGGGTCTACATGCAGACCAAAGGGCAAGTGGGCTTCTAGGCGCTTGGGAAGTTGCAACGACCCGACCAAGTGAAATTATAAGAAGTACACAAGGTATGTAGGTACCTAGGTAGGTAAGTAGGTACCTACTGGTATCCGAAATGCGACGGAAACATGCAGTATCGTTCGGAGATATGGTATATAATACGTACAACCTGATCCAATTGCTGGTGATTCTAACGCACAGGCACCGTAAGAGGATACGACGGAAGACGCAAGAAAATATAAGACAAATATTATTAGGCTAACACCCTCTCATTTATATCTAGGATAACAATCGACATATCTGAACTAATTCAAATACTATTCCTCATCCTCTTCTTCATCCTCTGGGTCCTCTTCATCTTCATCCTCTTCCTCTTCTACCCCGCCATCGGCCTCATCGGAGTCGCTCACAGCATCAGGGTCCGGCCGAACGACGCTATTAAGAAACGTGACCTACGTTGGTATCTCAGTTAGTCCCATACGACCTCGTGTAAACCAGGCAAAGGGAAATAGACACGACTCACAAATTCGACCATAGCGGAGATGACACTCATTACTTTATCCTGCGCGTCGTCGGCTCGGAGGTCCGAGTCGTCGATCTGGGTGCTGATAGTATAGTTTCGTAGCTTGAGAAGCTCTATATACTTATGGTCCGGGTGGAAGCCCTGCTTCAGTGAGCACACTATACTTAAAACGCTATCAGAACCAGGGAAATAGTACCTTCGGTTTCGTCTTGAGCGCGTTTGCCTGGTTCTTCGCCGCGAACGCCGCTATCACCGACTTTTCCTTGCCAGACTTTGCCTCGGGCAGAAATGTCTTCCGGAACGTCGGGTTCATTAGGACTCGACTTATACGATGGGGGCGCTCGTCGACGCTCGCGCGCAAGCGGGCTAATGCGTCGGCCTCCGGATGCCATATGCCTCCACCTATCAGACACCGACCGGGTTCGACATGCACGTAATAGCAAGCGTATGGGCCCTTTCGGCCAGTCCGTGACCATGCTGCAGAGTAGTGAGGCTATTTTCCTCGTCAGAATAGAGTTAGAAAAACGAAGGGGGTAAACGCACCTTATAGGGGGTTTGGTCTTTACTGAAGCGGATGTCTCGGTATATCCGGAAGATAACATCTTTCACCGGCAACCATGGAATGGTCTCGTCTGCCTCGATGATCTTGTCCGTAAGGGTCTCTACGAATGATTCCCAATCTTTGAATGACCTTCTGAATTCCCCGTCGTGTGCTACAAGCGGTTACATCCCGTTAGACAAGGAAAGAGTAGATGCGAGAAACGGGGATCGCGGAAGAGCCCACGACTGTGGAAGATATACATACATTTAAGCCAACCCCGTTCGTTATTAGCCTTAAGATCCTCCAGAAATAAGAAAGTGTTTTTATGAAGACGGGTATCCTCATATTCGACTCCGTCAGTATCTCTCAATTGGATTGCTGTAATCTTTTTATTAGAATCGAAGTTATTTATTAACAATTAACACTATGATGCGTTGAATTAAAGCACCGAAGTGGAAAATAACTTCTTACCTGGAATGAAGGTAATCCGATTTTCTTCGTCATCATCATCATCGTCGCTATCCTCCTCTACCATTGGCTCTTCGGAGTCAGCCTCCTTTCCTTTCTTGGTTTTACTGCGAGCCTTTGCCATGGCCTTTGTCCTTTCTAAATCTTGGGGTTTCTTATTAGACTTCTTTGTCGTTCCGGTCCGTGCTTTCGGAGGTCTCCCACGACCTCGCTTCTGCGCCACGGGCCGTTCTGCTTCGCCTTCAGAGTCGTCCTCGGCAAACGCGACATCTCGGTCGTCATCCTCGGATGTATCTTTAACATCTTCATACTGTAATTCGTCATCCGACTCCTCTACCTGAGTTTTTCTTCGTCCAGAAGGCTTTCCCTTTGCCCCAGTTTTCGCAATCTTGCGAGGCGGTAGCTCTTCATCTGAGTTGTCCTTGTCCTCGAAGTATGTACTCTTCTTACTACTGAGGCTAATGCGGTGAGATCTGCGACGCGATTCGCTAGTGGCTATAGTACCTCTTTTAGGAGGCATGGCTCAATGGTATGAATTTGCGTTTGTGTTCGGAATGCTAGTTGATCTCTTTTGGTCAAGATACGGACAAATACAATGGAATTCGCCGGATGAGACGGTTGGTGACGCGTTGAGGAGAATCGCGGGGTGGCAATAGGAGACACGCTATCACGTGATTACCTCATTATTACATAAATCCCATTGCGCCGTAACCCGGTACGGCGGTATCTACCCCTTAGATATGTACCTAGGTACTTTCACATATACACAAGTCGCTCTCTCATCGCCTATAAATAGAAATGTCAATCGCCGCTAATCTTAGATTCAATTACTATAGCCGCAACCTTCAACTACTAATGTACTCCGTACCTAAATAGTTTATGTCAATCTAAATGGGAAATGCTACTAGGGCAAGTGCTCATTGTTTAGCTGCAATCACTACCTATGTTTCTTTACTATTTTGGGGCAAGCCTGTGCCGCTCCCACCCGATCCACATTCCCACGCATAGTGTATATTAACTTCCCGGTGTGTTATTAATAGTCGGAACATGTGGCTCCTTCTAAACACCTCCGTGATAGGCCTTTGTTTGAGATTCTCATGACGCCTCGATCCAACAGCGGCCCATACGTTTATCGTCCTTTTCGGGTCCGCGACGTCCGGCACGGTTGCCCATTGTGGTTGGTACTCAATAATGATTAGTAAATAATCATCCCCGGACTTCTAAGGACTTCGGTTGGATGGTCACGATTAAAACGAGCATTTAGTTCCGAGCCCGTACTCGGCTAGAATGACTCGCATTAGTCATTAATCACCCCCAGCTTATCACCAGGCGGCTTCGTGTGTAACTCCCGTTGCAGTCCGGTCACCCAAGTCCCGAATTAGGTCCCATCCGACCTAGTGGTGTTCTATCTCGCGGCTTCTCTATCAAGTCTGCGTATCCTTCCAACCCAGCACCAATCACTTTTACGATATCAAAGATATGTGATCCCTTAAATGTCTCAGCCCAGAGCCGAATTACGGCTACGGCAAGCTGACGCAGCTTCGTACCGTCGTTCGCAGCCATATCCATGGTTGGTGGACCATGCCCCGGGCCGCCTCCTGAGAGCGAAGGGTCAATCGGTACCGCAAACTCTGTTTCATCCAGCATGTGACGGAGCATTTCGAGAAGGTTTCGTTCATCGGGCTCAGGAGGCGCACCTGTCGGCCCGGTCGAAGCAAGAGTCATTAGCCATTTCGAAAGGAGGATAGCGCATTCCAAATTGCATACTGCGCCGCCGTTAGCTGCCGTATTCCTCTACCATACTCAGAATTTTTCTGTAAATACTTACGCGAGTGCTGCATGCTCCATTCCGATGACTTCCTCCTTGCTACATAATTAACACCTACTTTAACAAGCATAGACAATGCATGTATGGCTTGAAAGACGGCTCGGTTAAGGCGCACACTGCGAACGAGATATGGCGCGTCATGAAAAGACTGTGCAATCTGACTCGCTTCTCTTGTTTCGAGGGTTCTGCTAGGACTCAAATCTGTATACAACCGAATAGAAGCCAAGCGCCAAAGTGCGGTTGAATTATAAGTAACGGAGCCACCGGGCAATGAATCTGGGCCGTTCTGGTGGCTGCCTTCTGTTATGCGCGCCTGGTGCTGTTCGAAACTCATCTGCCAGATCCGCAGGGCCTGAAAGCAATCCTCAACATCGTCATGACGAAGTCCCCCAAAGAGCGACACGGAATTGAAAGATGTCTGCTTCAGGAGAAAGATATGTTGCAAAATGGCATGGATGAGGATGTAGTTGCCGAGAGAGGACATGTAAGCTGGAGGTCCTTGTGGCGGTCTGCTGAATAATCTCGCAAACGCATCCTGGAGCGATATATCCATACTAGGGAATGATTGACGAGCTTCTTGCCACTGCCAAGCTGTTTCTGCCCTCCAGAGTTTTGATGAATGCGGGAGGATAAGATTAAGCTCCGATGTCAGTAGTAGAGGTGGCATATTGTACGCAATACTACACAAATTGAAGAAACTGTACGCAATGAGCTTTGTGCGATTAGATCCTTCAATCCGGACCCATGCTTCCCAATCGGCCGTCTGTGTAGATTCTGACAGAAATCCTTCCTCGCGCACCAGGAGAGCTAGAAGACTTTGTAACGACAAAGCTTCTCGAAGAATGGCTTTGGCGCCCCAGAGTCCAACAGCAAACAATAGAAGAAGAGCCTGGATAGTTTCCATGCGAGATTGAGGAGTATTGGGAGAACTTAAAGAAAATTAGTCACATGTTGAACAGATGTATCCAGTCGGGTTTTCTTACTAGGGCTCCCTGTGCGTATCTTGGGTCATCGAACGTTCCTGTTGAACAGAACTAAATGAGTGGCGGAATCCATGGCTTGGAGATGGTCGAGTAGAATGCGGACTATAGGCCGCTGGGGTTGGTAACAAACCGTGCACTTCATGACTGTGGCGACGCCGAATTTGTTCTAGAGCTACTGCTTTAGCTGCATACCACAAAGCATTCGACCGATGGCTCTCGAATCTATATTGTGCACCTACTGCTAATATCGCTAGTAGGAGTTCCGGGGCGAGATCGGCAGCTGTTATTGTGGGTAGATGTAGTATCGGTAAGTGTTCATGGAAACCGCTTATGTACCCTTCTAGAAACCTAGTGAGAGTATGTCGAGAAGGAAAGACGAAGTCGTTCGGTAAAACGGATGAAAATTCGTCAAGCCGATTTTTTATAACGGTATGGTCCATTGCGGAAACCCTCATGGGCTGTGATCTCGTCGATTCGTCATGTGTTCTGGGGCCACCATCCGTTGGATCTCTTGGGTCGGGGGCTAATGATGGGAAGCGCGAGGGGAACTGAGATGACGGCTTGGAAAGCCCACCCCGTTGAATATCGGAAAGATTTCGTGGCCACATACCCATACTCTGGTCCGCATCGAAGGCTTGTGGGAGGAAGTGAGACGACGTCGCAAACTCATCCAAGAAGAGGTTATAGTCGTCAAAAGCAGACGGTCCGGCTGGGTTGGGTAGTCCATGTGACATAGCCACAGGTTCGGGTTCGCGTCCACGGTCGGTATATGGTATTCCTTCGTCGTATGACTTAATGCGTGCCAAACCGGACACTGGTTGTCCAATATCCGTCATCATCGGTTGCATGGAGTTAACCTCGTTCGCAGAAGCAATTTGGGTGGCAGCATCAGACAACAGGTCTAGATTGCAAGCTGCAGTCCTAGAAGAGTGACGAGGACCAGGAGCAAGCGGAGGTACTGTCACAGAAGAGGACATGGAGTCTGAATGATAATGCGCCGGGTGAGCCCGAGGCATTCCCATCATTTCGGAGTCGACATGGCTCTCAGCTGATAGAGGCGGTTGGGCAGCGCCGACTGTCGACGGCTTCCGAGGCCGATTGCCGTCCTTATTAGACCCTTCATTGAGATGGACGAGTTTCTCGTGGCGGACAAGGAGATCCCTGATGTCCATATAAGCATATTCACAAGAGGTTTAGAGAGAAGGTGGATGTTGGGGGGGCCACTAGTAAGGGATCATAGAAGGGAATAGGAGGTTTCAGGGCTGTAAGACATGCGTGGTGTGAGATATGTGTGTATCCTATTTTCAAAAGACCTGAGGGACCTAAAGAACCTAAGGAGGGGGGATGGGGGTAGTTTAGCGCCTACAAAAGACGGTAAGTGGTTGGATGGCGGTAGGCAAGGCGAAGTCCACCACCACAAATAGGGAATCGGTAACTTAGTTAAAGATAGAATAAATAAAGGAGTAATTTAACTAACCGACGTCCAAACGTCTTCCCGCAGCGAGCCCACCCGCACGAAAACGGCTTCTCTTTAGTATGAGTTCTCTCATGGCGTTGAACATGCTCTACACGCCTAATTAGGAGATTGCCGTGTAAGTAAATTGCCAGCAGATGGAGATATAGTACAAGGCGATAGATAAACCCAGGGATCCTTACCTAAAGCGTTTATCGCAGAACTTGCACGGTAGGGTCTTGGGCTTCTGCTGCCGACCTTCCACGCTGTCCTCGGCTGTGCCAGTGATGCCAGAGCCTTCTATGGACGGCATGGTTTGCATTTGGGGTCAGGATAAGTTAATAATAATTAGTATAAGGTAAGTCCCTGTACAAATATGGGTGTAATGCAGATGAAGTCACGCAACACCCGGAAGTGGGGGGTAAGTCGGAAGGGTATAAGGTCCAGGGCCAGGAAAGTTATGCCGGAAAGAGGAATGAGTGTCTTGTGGGGTGGACGGTGGATGGATGAATTCATAGGCGTGATAGATGTATGTAGTATCAATCGATTCTAAGTATACTCGGAACGTAACGCGAGATTCCACCACATTTGTCCTCACTGCCTTCCCCAAGTGATCGGCCGCTCGCCGAGCTGGCGGCCAACGTGGTGATCAGCAGAGCTCGGAGATCCTGAAGTGTTTGGATAACCGTACGAAATTAGTAGGGCTGAGGTAAGCCGTCAACTCCTGGTAACAAATAAGGCTGCGATCCGATACGTTTTTTTCACAGAGGACCAGAACCGACGAGACTGGGTTAATTAATTAACCGACGGGGAGGAAAACTGTTACTAATAGGCTTATTGGTCGATGATGGTGGCGCGGAGAAGGCGAGAGGATTAAGAGGTATGTAAGGTATCTTGAAATTCTACGGCCGAGGTTGAATTGGGGATTCTAGTGCCCAAGCGGCAGGGAGACACATTTGGAATAAGACTAATGTGCAAAGAGAAGAAACAAATAGGATGGGTAAACGATATAGTAAACTTAGATGAGACAGAGAAGGCAACAATATTGACGATAGTTGAATTCGGGGTTGTGCTAAATTGTTATGTGTAAGATGAGGAGTGAGGAGGAGGATGGTGAGGAGGAGAATTGTAAGGAGGGGATGGAGGATGCGGAGATGGGGGAAATCATTAGGTTGTAACTTAATTTTTTAGTGAAGTAAACACCTGTATGTAGTAACGGGGTAGCCGCCGGCCTCCCTGCGAGTGAAACCCGAACCTGCCATAAGAAATAATAGAGAAAAGTGGCGCCGGGTCAGAAATGATAGACTTTACTTACACCGACTCCAACTTCCATATATGTGACATATATGACTTTCATCCTTTGTTTTCTTACATTATTTACCTAGGGAACATACAACCGTGTCTCTATGTTAAGCCGCTATTCCACTCATCCATTCATTTGATGTTGTATGAGGGCATGGTAAGCTGGTGGATAAGGACTTTATTACATCTGCGAAGAGAATTCGTCTTACCGACATGTACCTAGCTACTCCTCATTCATTATTGATGTAGGTACGCCTATTACACCTATAAAAAGCGAGCTGCAGCCCTTTGTAAGGTACATGTAAGAAGAATAATCAACGTATGCAAGGTTTGTGATTTGGTAGATAGAAGCAGCGTCAGATTTTTGAAGGTGCATTCCCCGCCCCCAGACATAAACAAGCATTGCTAACAATCCGTGGAGACTGGGGACGGGGTGCCCTGTCAATTAACCCCATATTCGTCCATAGCATCCCTCGGTACAGTCTCCGCATTGGAGAACTACCTAGCTCAAAATGCCAGCATGAGTGGGAAAGTGTGGGGGGCGGGGGTAGCCAATCAGTTGAGGATGCCATAGATGAGAGGTAACTTACCTGCTGCGTATAGGTTACAATATTGCTACTTTTTCAGGACATTGCCTACCAACTCGTATCATATCTAAACCCGAAGTTAGGCGGAACAATGGTTGGTATTGGGGCTTCAAAAGATACCTAGCTAGCTTCAAGCTTAGTTAGGTTTATATTGGAGGTTGCAAATTGAAATCTTACGTCAACAATAAACAAGATCGTGGGAAACAGCACTAAGGCTTTTAGCGGAGTTGTCATTGGTGGGGTTGGAGTAAAGTGTTCAAGATGAGAGGAGGGGGTGAAAACGAAAGGGAAAGGAAGTTGTTCCTATCAGGCTCCGTATTATTACCATGAGTGCTCGTTATTCGCAGCCCTGCTAAATGGGTCATGTCTCCGTAGCAGTAGTAAGATGGTATGTAGGTACCACGGCTGCACGAGTAACGCCTTTTTAAAGCCCAAGGCACGCCACTTAGAACTCAGATTAAGACTAATGGCCCATCGAATTCGGATAGCGTTGATCTTCTCCTCAACTGGGGTTCCTTGTGGTAGTGATCGGCAAGGACTGACCTTGCTATAGATTGCTTTGCCGGCTGGCTAGGCAAAGAGGGGGAATATTGAAGATGATGGTAAGAGGTAGGTATGTATGGGGGCAGCGGAGACCACAGTAGATGGTGCTATGTGGATCTAAAGAAGGGATTCGGGACTGCTCTGGCCTGGTGTTATGATATGGGTAGATATGGGTAGATATTTCATGTAAGAGGTACCTACAATACCTACCTAGATACGATGTAGCTGAGAGGAATAGTCTTAATAATCTTATGTTAGTTAGACACCTAACAAATTGCACGTACAGTGTCCTCAAAGCGCTGCCCTTATGATCTATAAATGGGAGACAGCGGATTTTTGTAAAAGTTCTCGAATTGCTTTCGCCCGTAATTCGGTATGATTGCAATCAAAAAATCACAAATTACCCGAATATGTGGAGTTGAGTTGGAAGTTGGGGAACTGGGGAGTGACAGTGGGCAGTGGGAATACATGGCCTAACGGAATATCGAATGCGGAGTACGTATAATGAGGTAGGTTATGTCCTACCTTAAACCCTGGTCCGTGTAACGAAATATGACCTCGCTAAAAGTAAACTTACCAACACGACGACTTACCTTATCCGATTCTTAGAACTTACCTTCTATCAGAAGTTAGACTCACAAATACATTAATTACCTACCTTACCTAACGTCAGATTATGTCTGGCAATTTACTAAAAGCGACTCGGCAGCTAGAACTGCTCGCTCTAGTATGATGCGATGTCTTGATTACCTTATTATCGCGACTTGCCTGGTTCGCAAATATAACCGCTCTTCCGGTGGTGGACTGGCTAGTTCCGGAGACCCCATATAATGCCCTACTCAGATACCGCGACACCCACCAGTTAGCGAACCCCGGATTTCATCAGGGCCTGCAGACCAAGAACCGTAGCGCCAAGGTCCCACCGCAGCAGTAATCTTCGGAGGGATCAGAGATGGTGGGCCTCAAAGCGATGTCCTTGGACGGGTAATCACAAATTGAGGTCCAGGATTGAAGTTAAAAGTGTCAAAGAAACCGAGCTATGACTCGGCAAGGTTCCATAATTGAAGCCATCGCCGTCGTCAATGGTTGAAATATTCTTACCACAACTCACATCTTGGCAGATCCGGACGGGTTGGACCAAAGGCCCTCATGACAAGATCCCATGATAACATCCTAACGACTCTATAGGTAGGCTAAAAGGGGACAGATGTTGCGAGGTTCGATGGAATAGCTTAGGCTCCGGACATCGAAGAATTATCTCCCTTGGTGATTACGCTGGGTACCTAGGCAGGTAGGTAGGTAGGTAAGTAGATACATCGAAGCGGAGCAGGAAAGTGAGCGCAAAGAGACGTCGGCAGATGATCTTGGGGGCACGGATAATTCAAGCCTTATCGCCAAGACTCTCTCTCGATGAATATGAAGCTTAATTCCAGCTCTCAGAAGAGGGGGAAACTTCATTTACAGTAACTCGAGTCTGAGGCGAGGGAGAGAGGAGCGTGCGCGTGTTTGACTTTTATGGGTTAAGGTAGAAGGAGTCCGAAGGGCGGCGACTATTTATTACGAATATATAGATTTTTAAGTTTGCGTGTTGGTAATTTCATGTTCGCACAAAGTTTGCTCGGCAGGATTTTCCTTAAAATACATGTTGAGGAAGTAAACTCTCAGCCGTAGATCTGATTGAACCTGGGCTCATGTAAGTGGCGGCCGCGTGGCATTCTTTATAATTGAGCTAGCATAGGTAAGCAATTCTTTGGAGATGTGTATACCGGTAGGCAATGGGACGTTCCATATCTAGGTACATTACCTACAGAGGTACCTAGGTACATACATACATGATAATTTACCTCTAGACGAATCACAATGGGTCACGGTGTGTTAAGAGGAAAGGATGAACAAGCTTAGATCGAATGGAGAGAAATATGCACAGTGTATTTGACACAGTATCCATAGTGATCGATTACTGTATCCTATCAGGCGTCGCGTCCTGCCTTCCTAAGTCATGTTTTGAAACATTCCAAGGATATTTTAAGCATAGAACCTTGGAAAACCCCCGGCCTCCCCCAGGTTTGACCGACTCACCACCTTCCATTATTTAGCATTATTTAGATTGATCGAGACCCAATCGGGCCGTCCCCTGGATTTCAAGTTAGAATCCAACCAGCTCCAACTACGAATATCCATTTTCTATCCATTTTGTCTCCTAATAGCATTGAATAGTATTACTAGCTCTCTGTTGCCACCCAAATTAGATAAAAAAGCTTAGCGCCAGGGGCACCGACTCTGCCATGAACAAATGCAACGCAACGCAGCAGTAACCTAACCTTTACCATGCACGGACAAGAAATCTTTTTACATGTTGAGTCTACGTGGGTTGAACTTCTTGTGGATTGGGCTCAAAAATCTGAGTGTTGGGACCCATCCCCAAATGTTCCCACAAGACGAAGGAGAAAAAACAACTAAAAAAACAATCATCCGATAGTGGCTATTCCCAAAATTCCAGGGCTGTGGATTTGTAGCGCGAAGCCGTGTCAGATGGCCCCCAGATATAGCCCCCAGTCTAAGTCGATGACTTACATGTGGCTTCGAATGTCTCGCGGCTCCAACGTCACATGCTTGAAACAACCACCTTTACATGGAACACTCCAACTAATTTAGGATGGCCAGCGGCACCCAATCTCCTGTCGGCTCCGCCATCCTACCTATCACATCTCGCATGGTACCTGAATAGACGATTCCGCTTATAGTAGGAGGTCTTCCAAGCCGCGGTAATGCCTGACCCTGGTGATGTTCTAGCTTTGCTAGTCCTGGGAGCTGCCGCAATGAAAGGATGACCTTCGATGCATTCGGCTCCACTACCTTATACTTTGACAGAGTCTGTATGCTAGTCGAAGCCTACCTCCGTACCTAGTTTTAGATCTTGGTCACCTTCGTCTCCACAATGCTACTTCGCTGGATCGTTTCCTCTAGGAATGTTGTGTCTTGGTAGAGTTCAACAGGTAGGTGCTCAATATACTCTATTCGAGTAGTCGAGTGGTCAAACCCCTTTTGTTAGTCTGCAACCATGCGCGTGGCTATTGCGCTCGGTCGAATCAACCTAAGTTCGCTTGTTAACATGGGGTTGGCAAAAGGTCAAGGGTCTTACTCTAGCTTCCGACTGCCTCATGTCTCTGACCTCTCCACCCTACTTGATATATTCAGTCACTTGCTAGTTCACGTTACCTTGAGGCTCCAACCCTGCTATTTATCATCTCTGCATGACCCAGCCAGCTGTGATAATCCAACAACTTGTGACGACACCTAACACTTCTCTTCTTTTCGTTCCTCTTATAAGTTCTCTTCCTCTGTCCCAACCTGGGACCTATATGCATCTTGCTGTTCGTGTCTTCATCACTCAGCTTGCAATATGCGGTTTCAAACACTCCTTTCGGCTGCAGTCGGCCTCGCCGCTACCGTAAATGCTTACTGGCTTGAGGATATAACTCGTAAGAGCGCCCTTGATATCTCCTAGATGAAGCTTCAATTAACCCTTTGTTAGACCAAGGCGTTGCACCTTTCGGAGGTGATGGCTATACCGTGTTCCGCAACGTAAAAGACTTCGGCGCCAAAGGTGATGGAACGACGGATGATACCGCTGCCATCACGGCGGCCATGAACACACCTGACAACAGGTGCTTACAAGGATGTGTAAGTGATACTCAGCAGGGCGGTACGCTTCTATTAAATATTTTGAGGGTACTAACATTTCGATACCTCTAGGCTTCTACTACCACGACTCCGGCAGTCGTTTACTTCCCATCAGGAACATATATTATCTCCAAGTCTATTGTTCCCCCGTACTTCACTCAGTTGGTTGGTGACCCGACCGATCGACCCGTGCTAAAAGGTAGTGCCGACTTCCAAGGCTTCGGTCTGATCGATGGCAACCCTTACTATGGCGAGAACTTGAACTGGGTTTCGACGAACGTATTTTACCGTCAAATCCGCAATTTCGTTTTTGATACTACCGGTATTGCGCCAGCAACCCCAGCGACTGGTATCCATTGGCCAACTTCGCAAGCGACTAGTCTCATTAATGTTGAGTTCAACATGCCTACAGACCCCAGCGTCGTTCACGTCGGACTTTTCATCGAGAGCGGTATGCTTTGCACACTCAATTTTCCCTTACTTTAGACTGACATTTACAGGCTCCGGAGGTTTCATGAGTGACTTGACGTTCAATGGAGGCGCAACAGGAGCATCCATGGGCAATCAGCAATACACCATGAGAAATCTGGTATTTAACAACTGCCAAACAGGTATGTCATCACACTACGTTAGGAGATATGGATTATTTATGTATTGACTAATGGCCTATAGCCATTATCCAACTATGGAACTGGGGCTGGACTTACATTGGACTGCAGATCAACAACTGCCAAAAGGGAATTGATATCACGGCTGGTGGCTCTGATGCGCTTGCGACTGGCTCCATTACAGTCATCGACAGTACTTTCAAGGACACTCCGGTCGGTATCACGACGGCATTCCAATCTGGCTCTAAGCCGGACACAGCCGGAAGTATTATCTTGGAGAATCTCAACCTCCAGAATGTCCCTGTTGCGGTCCAAGGCCCGAGTGGTACTTTACTTGAAGGAGGTTCCACGACGATTGAAGCATGGGGCCAGGGACACCAATACATACCCGACGGACCCACACCATTGCAAGCAACCATCGCCCCTAACAAGAGGCCCGCTTCCCTCGTAGTTGACAATGCTTACTACTCCCGATCAAAGCCTCAGTATGAGAAGCTTGCTGCATCCGATATCGTGAGTGCACGAAGCTCCGGAGCTAAGGGTGACTCTAAGACCGATGATGTAAGTTTGCCCATGGTCCTGATCATATTGGGAATTTATTAACAAAGTAAAAGACCGCAGCATTACAGTCCGCTATTAACAGCGCTGCTTCCGGTGGGAAGGTACTCTTCCTTGACCACGGTATTTACAAGGTTACCTCGACCCTCAGCATCCCGGCGGGTTCAAAGATCGTCGGAGAAGGCTACCCTATCATTGTCGCTAGCGGCGCAACCTTCGGTGACATGAACAACCCGAAGCCTCTGCTACAAGTCGGTGCTAAGTCAGGCGATGCTGGACAAGTAGAATTCTCGGACTTTGTCGTGGGAAATCAAGGACCTGCTCCCGGAGCTATTCTTATCGAGTGGAACCTGGCCTCAGCGGATACTCCGAGTGGTATGTGGGATGTCCACGCGAGAATCGGTGGATTTACTGGTTCGGACTTCCAAGTCGCGCAGTGCCTTAAGCAGCCCGGATCTAGCAATATCGATGAGAAGTGTATCGGCGCGTACATGATGATGCACGTTACATCAAAGGCCTCCAACTTATACATGGAGAACACATGGCTATGGGCAGCTGACCACGACATTGAAGACGCCACTAACACACAAATTACTATCTACTCCGGCAGGGGTCTTCGTAAGAATTATCCAGTCCCTCTAGCTTCTACAAGTCGCTAACAGATCATAGTTATCGAATCCACGGTCGGAAACTTCTGGCTCGTTGGTACCGCTGTTGAGCACAACAACCTTTACAACTATCAATTTGTTGGGACGAAGAACATCTTCGCCAGCATGCTTCAGACTGAAACCCCGTAAGTTGGATTCCTAGCCCTTAGAAATTACCAATACTCACACCTTTTTAAGATACTATCAGCCCACACCGGATGCTACCAAGCCTTTCCCCGTAGTCGAAGCTCTTAACGATCCCGACTTCGCGGCAACATGCAATGGCGTTGAAGGAAACTGTGCTAATGCATGGGGTCTACGTATCGTCGACTCGTCGGATATTTTTATCTACGGCGCCGGCCACTATTCGTTCTTCAACAACTACAGCACTGGTAAGTCTAGATCCAATTTTGCCATTTCCCTTAACAGCGAGAAGAATCCGGATGTTAACTTTGTGTCTCTTTAGATTGCTCTACTGTAGAGGCAGGTGAAAATTGCCAGTCGCGAATCGTCTCGCTCGAAGGCTCGGTTAGCAATGTTAACATCTACGCCCTCAACACGATCGGCTCTCTTAGCATGATTGATCGCGATGGAAAGAGTTTGGCGAAGTGGGAAGACAACGTGAATGTATTCCCGGCGAATATCATGCTGTTCAGGACCGGTTAGAAGCTGAGTCAATGTGAACAACCATCTCGCGCTGGAGGCGCTTCGCCAGGGAGCGGATTGGTTCTATTCTTGCATGGGCATCCAGGGTATGCCGGATTTAAATTGATATCTGCAGGATATATCATAAGTTGCGTAGGTTGGTTTGCATATTTTTCGTTGTATATCCTTTGGATTATTTAGTTTACGTATCTTCATGTATATAGTAGGTGAATTTAGTTGGTCTTGCTGTAAATAAATGCTTCAGTCATCATCCATCGAGGGAATATCCCACATCGCCACTTTCGCCTCCTAACTTGACTAGTCGTGATCGCATCCCCTCTGCCCTCGCCCTTTGTTTCTCATCTAGATTGCTAAAGTCACATTTATCTATCCACTGCAATATCCATCTAAGGTTAGTATACTCTAAAAGGGGACATGGGGCTTAGAATTTCCGGCTTCATAGAATCAGGTACTTTTGGATAAGGGGAAAAAGGAAAGGGCAAAAGGGGTAGCGGTAAAAAATAAAGAACGGTCACACTCACGCTACCAACAGCATGCTGCAGCACATTTCGAGCCCTCAATTTACCACCAGCAATATGCCCAACAGACCCATGTAAGCTCAAGCGCTCGCGACTACCATCATAGCGGCCTCGATGGAGTATATTGTTATTGTAAAACACGACATCACCAGCATTAAGCTTCACGACTAACTGACCCGGCATATCCGCCTCATAGGGGCCTGCAGCACGCTCTTGCTCGGTCCTAGGCCGTGCGTGCGATCCCGGCACCACGATCAAACTCTCATCGCCATCGCACAGCGCCAGATTCCACTGGGCATGCCAAGCGGGCTCCCTCAGCCGGTTGATTTCCTCCTGGGCACTGGCTTCGGCGGGGATGTCGTCGCGGTGCCAGCGCAGCTCGAAGTCTGTGCCGTCCGAGGGCCGCACGAGCAGGTTGTACAGCTCCATGACCAGATCGTCGTCTGAGCAGGGCCCAAGCAACTCCTTGGCCACGCCTAGGACCTCGTCGCCGAAGTAGCTCGCGTTGAAAGTTGGCGCGTCGGGTAATGCTGGGTTCAGCAGGTGCTGCACCCCCCAGATCCCAACCCCGCGGCTCCATGTCCATGGTGGGAACTGCTTCCCGACCGTGCGCACGTGTGGCCAGGATCCTGCGAGCGCGAGCTCCCTCGTGCGCTCTGCGGCGGCGCGCTGCTGCGAGACTTGTTCCGCGTTGAGGATCGACCTTAGAACTACGAATCCGTCCTTGTCCAGCTGAGAGCGTAGCGTCGAAGTGGGCATCGTGGACGGCTGCGGATGTAATGGGGTATGGGTGTACAGACCGAGGCTCTCGTGCTCTTGGATGGGTAGCTACCTAGCTTTGCACATTGGCAACTTGAAGTGTGACCTTCTGAATATACTTTGCGTAACGTCGCCTTGAGTAACGGTCTCTGGGGCTGACTTTCAATGGACGACTGGATGTTCTCGTGGCGGCGGCTCGGAGACTTGGCTACTGCTGCTTTGGGTAGGTTAGATAGACCGAGAATATGGTCCGGCCCGCGATAGAACCGAGTAGAAGCCCCTTATAGCTAGCTGCTGGAATAAGGCTACGTGATCTACGAGTTGGAGTAGAAACGCTGATCTTTCCCTCATAGAAGGATAGATGGTCTAGTGATAGGTAAGCTACCTACCAGCCTACCTAGCCAAGGTAGACTTGGAATAGCGGTTGTGGAGATGATCTCATTACATTGCGGGGTTGAATCGTCAAAGGCGCCTTCGCCTCCACTATGATACAACGTTGCGCTCCGTCGGTATGATTCCGAGCTTCCCTGGCTTGGGGTAGTTAGCAGCTAAGTGGGGAATAAAAGGAACGAACGAACGAACGAACGTACGTAAACAGCGACCATGCATCTCGACCACTGTGTATGCTTCTAGGTTAGAGAAAAGACATTAAGTCAGGAAGTCGAACCGAGTATATTTTACTACATTAACACGAGAACTTTTGGTAAAATCGAGAATAGACCGAGCCTCCTACGCCGTCGCTCATGAAAGTGAAAAGAACAGGCCGCCGTCCATCAATATATTTCTTATATCCCCACATGTAAAACGTACACATCAAGACATGTCCCTACGTATCCTATCCCGAGTCCTTCATGTTTTGCGCCCGCGTTTCGCCCTTGACATAGTCGCTTAATCGCATCTCGTTCGACTCATCGCCATGTCCGTCCATAAACTGACCCCTTGACTGACTTGGGGAATAGGCAGGTAGTGACGAAACTTCTGGTTGGACTCTATACCGATACCCATCTGTTACCATGGCCTCGGCCGCGAGATCCGAACTGCCCATGGACGTGTCCGGCACGTCCTGAGATGCCATACGGAATATTGCATGTTGGCGCATAACAGGTGAAATAGGAGACACCTGAGATATTCGGGAAGCAATGGAGACAGGCGAGACGGGGAGTGGTTGTGTCCCCCTTCGCTCGTTGAGCACGCGAGCCTCGTGTAATTCACCTGAAGGCCTGAAGTTGCGGGTTTGTATTGTCGGGTTAGCCCTCGCGGTAGGCGTGCAGACCCCTTCGCTAGACGGCGTCGCATTATGTAGGTCTCTCTCGTGATTAGGGCTTTGGATGTTCGATCTTATATGACCAAGCTGATATATATCATCTACCGATGTAAATACGCAATCTTTTTGGCCGTGATTCCAGCGCTGCTCAAAGATCCGCAAGACTCCCAATGTTATCGTCAGGATGTAAGTAAATCTGGCTTTATTAGTAGATGGATGAATACACGAGGGAACCGTGAGTGTCATACATCAGTGCTGCGGCAATATAATAAAAGCTTTGTTCCAGGGAGCAATATCTATCAAGTAGGCCCTTAATATTATCTCCGTTGCCAAATCTTATCGTGTCATATCCTGGAGGCGGCTTGTCAGGGGCGTCGTCCTTTTCCTTGTCGTCTCGAGTCAGCCCATGACAATCCGTTGGAAGCCCCGTACGAGAGAGCACTGTTATGATAGCGATCATGATTCCATTGAATAGCACATCGCCAGCGATGAATATGGTAGCCAATATCATGCTAGATCTTCTCCGTCGACTACCGGAGTGCTGCATTAATAGTACAATGCCAGAATAGATGAGTGCGACGCAAGCCTAAACACCGATAAGTTCCTCCGTAGTTGAGAAAATAAACGGCCAAGGAGGTGAATACGAACCATCATCTCTAAGCAAAACATACTCGTCGCAAGGCCGAGCCGATTAATATGGATGTATACAAGAAGGAACCCGTTCATTACAGCAGTTATAAGAGTACCCGATACCTGTAACAGCCTGGCGAAAAGAAGCCATCTCAATACAGTCCATCTTGGTGCCCACTTTGGCGACAGCCATTCCATAGTAGTTTATGTATGATAGGGGGCTATTGTCGACAAGTTTTCAATCGGCGCGGATCCGGCAAGGTTAGCGGTCCTCCGTATAAACGGAAGAGACGAATCCAAATTATGTTTCAAAGTGTGGGAAGATCTATCCAGATATGAGGGATTGATGTTTTGGTTCGATTATTGTCGGTAATCGGAATGAGGCTATGCCTTACTGTAACTGCAACCCGCACAGTATGCAGCCCAGCCAATATTTCCATACTTAGCTGACCGTCACTGGACGTTGGTTATTTCCGGAATAGCTTGTTATTAGATTTACTCTTCCAAGCTGTATGTCAATGGCCCTTTTGAGGCTACTCGACGCAATACTTGGCGATATCGCAACTGCAAGTAGTAATCATGCTGGAATCTCGCAGGCTTTTGACACCATATTCCATGGCACTGAGTAACAGAACTAATAAAGGCGATACGAAAAAACCTGGGGCCAGCAGGAGAGCTGACTGAAAACTAACACCGGAAGAGCTAAATGTGGTAGACCTGCAGCCAAAATAATCAACACTTGCATGCACCGCCTTGTAGATCCACCCGGCGCTACCCAAAGGAGGCGGAAGAAGAACAAGGCACACAGACACCATGAATGAAGAGCGCCGAGATAAGACATGCTTGATAGGGGACGGTAGGTATTGGCGTCAAGCGTCTTCGCAATGTCTTTTATCCAATCGAAGTGGCCAGCAGCCAAGCAGCCAGCCCAGCATCACAGCCCTAATATAAACTCTACACCCACCACATCGAGATCTGCAATTCTAAGTGCTCTTTTACTTCAGGTCACACGCGTTTTTAGAGGACAGATCGTGAAGTTTACCTCATTGCTTCTTAATTGCTTTCATGAGATTTGTATGGACCACGAGTGTCAGTCAGATAGGTACCTAGATAGGGGGCAGCACGCGACTGCGTGTCAGACGAGATGCAGCCCACCCCTCTCACCATTTAAGTACGATCCGGAGAGACATCGGAAAGGTCTTGACGCTGAAAAGAAAAATAAAAAATAGCATCAGGCCCACTGCGCCCGGTGTACCCTATATGCACTTTTCGTCCGGCCAGCGTAACGTGAAGCCTGTAACCGTCTTCCGAACGTCCTCGTCGCCCGGGTCATCTTCAAACATAGCCTTGTCCATTTTCTCCTCGAGTAACTTCTCAACCAGGAACCCCCTCTCCCGCGCAAGGTCGAAGAATGCGAGGTCCTTGTGTTGCAGCCAGGGCCGGTAGCTTGTGAAGCAGACGAAGGCAGTGCTGGTTTTCTTCCGGCTCATGGTTGCCTCGATGGACGAAATCATGTTTCCGTGTTCGGAGTGTCTGAACAGTAGATCGGCCAGGATGAGTATGTCAAATTTGTCCCTCTTGACCGACTCTAGATGCGATAGTAGATGGGTGGCATCAGCTCCCCAGATGTAGCCATCTGCAACTATTGGAGAGTTATCGGCGTGGCCGTTTACTATTGGTATAAGTTCACAGCCCAGGATATTCTTCTTCATGTTGACAACCAGATCCGGATCGGGGTAATCGGTGACCACGACCTTTTCGGCCCCAAGGATAGCGCTCACTATGCTGGGTAGCCCGGCTCCGGCTCCAAGCTCGAGCACAGTTCGGCCTCGGACTTCCGATACATGGGACTCGAAGTATTTCGATATAATGCGACTGCCATTCCACAGATGGTGGGCTTCCAAGGGGCTGTGGCCTACAAGATGAAGTGTGATGGTTTCCCCTGACTGTAGTGTATAAACCTGGAAGGTTGGGGGCGGTGATGGGGGATAATAATCAGTTGGTTCTTCAAAGAACCCCGCGGTATCTGGTTCCATGAGATTTAATTCGTCTAATAATAATGTGATTTTTTGACGGGTTGAAATTAATTTCTCTTCCTTTTCCTTTTCCTTTTTTTATTTTTTAATTTCTTTTTTTTTTACCTCATTGAAGAATTCATTCATGTCCCGGTTGGGTACGAAGTACATGTCTACCTAAGTACCTACCTAGATACTTGGGTACTTCATGCACAAAGCTTTGTCCAGATTTAACCCCGCACAGTTAGCTCTACAGTGAAGCAACATCCTCACACGATGTACCCATTATAGGTATTTCAATAATTAGAATCCCGAATATAACCGTCGCAGTCTACAATAACAGTATTAAAGAGATACCAGGGCTTCACTACGTGCTGTGCTATTATTCTACTTCAGAAAATGAGCGTTGAAGTTTCTAACTCGACGAGCTGATGAGGTGAAAGGAATATACTTAGCTGTATCAAGGCGAGATAATAACCATGGCAAGACATAGGGGGTGTAATGGATCGGGTATAGCCACAGAAATAGCTGAAGCCAAGTACTACTAACACCAAAAGAAAGCGAGGCCTATACATATATGGTAACTCGGCAAAGTCATCCGAATCGAGTACCATAAGTTACTATGTAGTGACGAATGAAGACCCCAGGATTTTCTATGAGCCTTTCGGGGTTGGTGCCAGTCCCCACAGTGTAAGCAGTCTGCATGCTATCTGCTATAACCGATGGCATGATCTTAGCCTAGAACATTCTCATCCTACTTGGATCGACACTTATATCCGTAATCCTGACTCCTCATCGAAGATAGACATTAAGAGTCCGCTACTCGCTAATTCTCTCAGTGCTGTATTTCTTAGCTGATTCACTTTTGAATGGGCTTTACTTTACATCAACACCACTGCATAATCCGACCTCACAGTACAAGAACACACTACGTGCGACTCTTCCAAATCCAACGTAATGCGTCCATCGCAGATACTTCGAAGTAGTGAGCCCCCTATCGGAAAATATGGCCAGTAAGTGAGAGAACATATGAAATTACTTGTCTCCATCGGCTACCCCCTACAACTTTTCAATGGAAACTAGGGTTACTAACCACGATTCAATTTGTATAGCTATCTAAATAAAGACACATGGGGACATCTTGGTATGGTGTAGCCTATATAGCATTAACCCAACTTATCTAGAGCTAAGTCGACTCGTTTTTCTAGGCTGTATCCAACCTCAGAAGGGCATCATCACATACAGTCTTAGCGCAAACCGTCAGAACTTCTTTGCCGGTGCTGCCCACGACGCCGTGTTTAATACCTGGCGCCGATTTAGCAAGCAGGTTCTCTACTGGGCACCGCCGTTCCTCGCTGCCTATTACGCAATGGACTGGGCGATTAAGAGGTTTGTCCCTGAAGAAGGCAACCAGTTTCAAATGCATAGAATAACAGTAATTGCAGAAACGAATATCTTAATAGCAAGGCTGGAAGGGCTGAGTTTACTGAATAGAGAAGATACTACTCTCTGGGTTGCATCTTTCTTTTGCTTATAGCCATGGGGTAAACACTGTGTAATCATTATTTCTTAACTCTTCTGTCTATTATTAGATTACGTCCCTAAGTACTGGGTAACCTCTTCTAAAGGTAGCAGAAGGTGAAATGTGAGATTTTATAAAGTACATTTGCAGTTGAAACACCCAATATCCCTCGTCCTAATTGAATATTTCCTTAGTATTACCTATTACGAGAGGTTGGATTACACTTCATCGAAGAAGTTCCATAGTTTACAAACACATAAGGGTTTAAGAAAGTGACATTATTGTTTTCAAACTAAAATACCAACTAGTTACAACGCTTGATAACTACCTTGATTATTAAGTCAAGTATTAATAACTCTTTCATCATTTCTTTACGTCCTATACTCACTCTACATTCATCAACATCCTTCAATAGGGGTCCCAACAAACAAGCCGCAGGCTAAAATACCATTAACTTCACTTTAATTTGTGTCAGGATTCTAGATGATACATCTAGAACAAGGGATACATGTGTATATACTAGCCGAAGGCTCCTCATATAGGACAGAGTTCCTCGCAGAAAAACGAAATTGTTACTATGCTATCTAATTCCACCATGTGATAATTGGTAGCTTAGAAGGGGCAGTAGAAAAGCATTTTAGTCTTTCGCTAGTATTTAATATTTGTATCACGTATATCCTTGGAAAGGTTATATGTTTCGATTATCCCTAGAATCAAAACTATGTCCCTATCAAATACTTACCCAAGATACCTCTCAGGTAAGCAAACAAGTCATCCATCAGTTATTTCTTACATGCAAAGCATGAAGCCCTAATAGCTGGTGGCAATTAAGCCTGTTAAACCAATTTTATAATTCAAATTGCCAATACCAAAAAGCACTTGTTGGATTAGATTGTGGCGTAAATATCTTCCAATTTCTCAGGATGAATTCAGCCAACTCGTCGATATATTCCGGATACACCGTGCGATCGTTCGAACCATCCGCCGGGGGATTACATACTTTTCCTGTACATATATTCGAAAAGGGGTAACTGGGAGTAGCAGCATCGGTATTTTTTCTACCCCCGATTGTCAAGGAATGGGTTGCTGATTTCTGAAGTATATACCGCGAGAACATGTCCAGCATGGTCAAATGATATTGCCCTATCTTCGACCTACCTAAGTCATAGGAAGCTTAGCTTATCAGTCTTCTACGGATGCAATGATAAGCAATCGTCTAACATTGAGAGATGTCTAGCAGAGGCTGGCGACGCTATATACCACCCAATGCTCGCTCCTGGTATACTCATTGAACTCGACCGCAGCCGTCTTGTAGAAGAAGTGGACTCGGTTCTTGACCCATTCGTGTCGAGCACAGAAGCACTCTGCTGTACATCTAGGGACCCCGAAAGTATCTTGAACAGAGATGGGGAACATACTGACGAGTTATTAAATCTGTACAATGACACTAGCGAATTGGCAAAGGGGATTCGAAAGGTAAAACGGCAGATCTTAGATATGTGCAAGCACACTCATGAACTTGAGGCCATATTTACGATTCCAAGAAGAAAGTGGAAACTCCGTAGAAAATCAGGCCCCGAGAAGAGAGACAGAGTCCAACTTGATGGATCTTTGATGTCTTCAAGTATTGAGACCCGGATTCGTGAGCGCCTATTGGAGATCAAGTCCGAATATGATGAAAAGCTTGATGAATGTCAGATGGTTCTCAATGGGTTAAATTTCACGACACAAATGGTAAGATGACCTATCTCCTATTGACGGCCATGGAAATTTCAGAGCGGTTATCCAACCGGCTGCAATAAAGCTAACTAAAACTAATAAATAGGCATCTGGTCATGTCGCAAGGCATCAAACCTTTGCTAACACTCGAATATCCATCGAAACAAAGCGAGATAACGCACAGATGCGTTCAATTGCTCTAATGACTATGATATACCTCCCGTTGACGTCGGTTGCTGTGAGTGTATTCCTCAATATGGATATCATGTCACTAACCTAGGCTAATATTTTAAGTCTATTTTCTCAATGGGCGTCTTCAACTGGGGAGCTACCGAGGGACAACATGTACTGACATTTTACTTCTGGGTATACATAGCTATCGGAGGTGGCCTTACTGTCTTAACACTTGGGTTATGGTGGGGGCTAACTCGGGGCAGCTCGCATACGAAGGAACATCATGAAGCAACTGAGGTGGAGAAAATAGCTTGAACACGGTCAAGCTGCGAAGTGTGTAATGCAGATGGTGTCTTCTTAAGATACCTTCTCCCTAAGTGACAGTAACCCCCGTTCCTCTAGTACTAAGTATCATGGGCTTGAAGGACTCTATCACGTACATATGTATATACCTATTAGTTACGATAATCCATTCCATCAAGTTCAATTCGACATGGTACGTGCGCCTAATCTACTCAGTCAAAGTCTTGAAAATATGGGTTTATGTGAACAAATGAATTGGGTATGGAGCCGTAGCGTGGAAGGGAGACTATGTTTTTAGGAATAGGGGCTAGCGTAAATAGCTTCATTTACACAAAGCAACCTACATGTCAGATTGACCACATGACCAAAAGGCATCTTGTAATGGCTCTTTCCTTATTACTTAATATATGACACTACATTGTCATTCGATCACCAACCTGTATTATCCCATTTATCTGACTGCCTTTTATGACGGTAGTATCACGTCAATGACATAAATGCCTTTTGCTGGATAGATTGAAATCGTAACACGTAAAATGATCTACATGTTTCGTAGATTTCAGTCCTATGAGCCCCCATGTTGTTGTCACATCTTCGGCTGCAGCTTTCGGCAGCCGGATCGGGGCTTTTGAACTTGCCGCCCTTCTATTTATTGTGACACTTGATTTCCGTTGTTCCTTAGTTGTTTATGATATAATCCCTTTACAGTATAAGATATAGCCGCTAGCGTCTCCCACCTAATTCCGTTCAAATACAATAAGAATTTCCGAAGTCCGGTTATTATAGGACACCAAAGGGATAATGACTGATATGGTGCGAGACAGAAAGTCAGCGCTCTGTACCATGTTATACTACATATGACATGTGTGACGAAGGGCTACGTAATTTGCAGAAGGAGGTCTTGATTAATATATAATCTAAGTCACCACGTACTATGTCGGAAAGTAGGGATTCTATTTACCGTGCATCTGGTAGTTAACAGAAATGTGAAATGATGCATCGCCGCAAAAATAGCATCATACCTAGGAAACAGCATAATGTTTCTACATAGTATAGTAGTATGTCATTGTAGTATAGTAGCAGCCACATTGTCTATCTAACTGGAGTAAAGTGTTGAAAAGAAAAACAACGAGAATTCCATAGGTAATAGAGTGCTACAGGAATCTAATCCCAACCGAGTTGATTGAATCAAACCACCATAACGCGGGTCCAAAGGGAGGCCTGTAAATCAATACTCAAAGAAGGGATACTTCTGATTTGATGGCATATTCATAGGCTGGGGGGTGGGTATAGTGGATTGGGCTAAGTCGAACGTGGAAGTTTTTCTGGAAGAAGATTCCGTAACATATACTGGACCATGGTTTGTGAGGATTAGCAATGGTGATATCGAAATTCCTAAGGAGCTTTAGGGGCCAAAGTTAGTATGGTTCCGTTCTTTTATGCCAACGGTATAGACTGGAACTTACTTCAAATATGACCTTTGTGATTTCCATCATGGCCACCGGCATGCCTAAACACTTGGTTGAGCCATGCCCAAACACCAGCGAGTGAGTCTGGTGCATGGCGTGAAGCTTGTCAACGTCATCTATCAGCCAACGCTCTGGATAATACATCTCAGCGTTATCTCCATAGATGGCCTTGTTAAGCTGAACACCCCACATGTTCAAGCCGACAAACGTGCCCTCCGGAAGATGGAAGCAACCAAGCATGTCTCCCCCGGGTGGAACGACACGTTCGCGTAGCTGGCTTAAAGGAGGAAATTTCCGTAAGCCTTCTAAGACGCAAGCTTGTAAGTATACAAGCTGCTTAGCTTCAGCGTCTTGGATGGGGTTGGATATTTGTCCTCCTGCAACAGCCCCACGGATCTCAGCGCATAGAGTCTTGTACACCTGCGGACTAGCTATAATACTTAAGAGAGTACTCTGCACTGAAGTAGATGTGGTATCGGAGCCAGCCACGCTAATAATAATTATCAGTACAATGTCGTATACGAGAGATGTAAAGATGCATACAGTGCAACGGTGAGCTCAGAATCTATCTGATCCTTCGGCATTCCCCGCATTAGTAGTGAGCTGACGACATCACCTGTCTTATGCCCATCTTTGACACGACTATCCACAACCTCGTGGATTATCTATGAATGTCAGTTTAGTTATGTCCATACTATATGGAGTGTATAAGAAGCAAACCTCACCCCCATAAGACGACCGATGCCAGTGCGATCGCACGGCGTAGGAAAAAGGAATTTCCTCAAATAAGGGATCCTAGTTAACTGGAGAAGGAGTGTATTTAACTCCAAGAAGACTGAAAAATACTGGCAAGCCCAGTTACCGGTTTCTACTATTTCGAGGAGTTGATGCATGTCACGGTCGTTCTTAACGCACCCAATCTCCTCCCCTAGACAGATTTTGGTGATGACATCGACCGTCAGAAACTGGATTTTCTCGCCAATATCGCACGACACTTGATCCGGGCCGGTGAAGCGCTTCCGCAGCGAGTTTAGCCAGCCAAGAATTAACTGGTCTACAACGGGCTCCATTGCTGCAACAGACGTGTTGGTGAACTATGTAGTATATTAGCAGTGTAAAATCCTTTGAATCATCCTGAGTTCCTACGCTTGGTGCTAGTTTGGCACGTATCTGACCGTGCTTCTTGACATCGCGTTCGGAGACGATGTTTGGGACTCGAGGGTCGGTGCGGAAGGAATCGAACCAAGGCCCACGTATGTATCCTGACCTGGCCGCAAGGATCCGGCGGGTTATCTCAGGGTCGTCAGTGACGACGTGATTAGGGCCAATCCGAGCAACAGATCCTTAATGGTAGTAACTGTTAGATACCATTTAGTTTACAGCTGGAATCAAGGTACTAACCAAATTCCGCATTTACTTCGGACCATATCTCATGAGACCTTCCAGACGAGAGCGCCTTCGCAATCCACAGTCGTGACCATCGTGCCAGTCGTGGTCCTGGCACTCGAGATATACTTGGTTTCTGTCTTCGTGCAAGCCGGATCAAAAATTCGATCTTAACGACGACGCATAAAACAAAGAGACAGTATGAGAAAGCGATATGCGCGAAGAAGCTGGCGAGAGGCATTTTGGGTACTAGGTATTGGTAAAATTGGAAATTATATTCAGTTACCTTTTTATCGTCTATCGGATTGCTTCCTCGGGACCGGCTTTTAAGTTTTCAACGAGAGAAGAACACACGAGTTATCTAGTATCTATATCTACGATGTGATGGTATATGTCTCAGCCGGGCCAAGCGATGCGGCTAGGAATACTTAACGGGTGGGGGTTTCGGAGGTCAGCTATGACATAATATTGCTGCTGATGATGCTGTTTATTTATGAGGCTTAAGGTGCCTGGGTAATAGAGGTCGTGGATGGAGTGTAGATCGCGGTGCTTACTTGGGTGGTGGCGTATGCTTATTGATGTGTTCAAATCACAACGACAGGCAGGATATGTAGGTACGTATAGGTTTTTGGTGTACCTGCAGCTGTAGGTGCATACCCGATGCTATCAAGTCCTTGGAATGACGGCCAACTTCGGAGATATTATCATCCTATAATATGGACTTTCTGCTCCGGCCATCTCCGGAACTCATCGTCACAACATATGACGCCCAATTTCGACGATCTAGACTCAGCCGCCTGCCAGGTGTGTATCACTAATATTAAAGTCTATCGTGTCTAAAGAGTTGCCCTTAGAGATGAAACGTCGTTAGTTTCTATCACAGATGTAGCCCTGTGTTTTACTCGGTGATTCTCTAGCAAGGGTAGTAGTAAGTGACTCTAGTTTTTCACTCCTTGTCTAGACCACTAGGTAGGGGATACCTAGCTCGGACTTATTATAGATTATCATGCAAATTATTGCCTCTGGTAGTGGAATGATATTATACCCTATTCACCTATTCTCCGGCCACTCTCCCAACAACTTAAGACTTTCATTTACCAAAATATTTACCAAAATAGTTTTCATGAGATCTGCAGCTATCAACACATTCCAAGGGCGGCGGGTAGACATACTCACCGTAGCCCCCTGTAGTAAATTTCGCCTAATTTATAGCATCATGCCACGTAGATGCCTAACTTTTTAACTCACAGCTTTAGCTACGAGGCCCCATAGATATATCCTCCCTCGGAATGTGCTATTGAGCCGGTGTATTTGATTAAGTCGTGCTCGATTACTTGTGCTGTTTCACTAGGAGGTGAGCGAGAGCCTCATGATGGGGGCATAACTACCTGACTATGTTTGTCAGTCTGAGAGGGCGTCAAGAAGTAAGCTATATGTTATTATTGTTGACTGAGGTGTGTTTTATAGCGAAGTTCGAAGTCATGATACGCCAAATAAGGAAATCTACAATTAGTTCAGAAGAGAGGTAAGCAATTTAAAGAATTATAAACAAATCATGAACTAAATAGCGAGATAAAAGACCTCAACTTTCCATGTACACAGTTTGAGAAAATGGGTAGGAGGTGGTTTGAGCGGTTTAAATTATCCCAACAAGGGGCACTTAGAAGTTAAATATTGTCGGGGCTGGGATATGTCACCTTCCATTGCCCTCCTTATAGCATTCCGGGGTCGAGATAATAGTGCGACCTTCCATTGTGGAACAATGATGGCTGGGAAAGGTAGGTTACGTACCTCCTAGGTAAGATATAAACCTTTGCTTTTGATGCCCAGGTACAATACGAAGCTATATCCCGAATCATTTCAATGTCTAGATACTATCGACTTATCTTCTGGACTATTTAATTCCTTTTACTAGCATTCAATATGTCGTTCTTTACGAGCGAATCCAGCACAGTTTGGATTCTCATTGCTATTATCACTTTGACTTACTTCGCTACTCATACGAAGTTTAGCCATGATCCCCGAGAGCCTCCGCTTGCCCCCCAGTCGATTCCCATTATTGGTCATATGGTTGGACTCTCACGGAGCAAGTTCAACTACTACGTCAACCTCAGGTATTATTGGACTCGCTCTCTTTATGATACGGCTTATTTAACTATTCCATAGTCGACAAACGAATTCTGCCATATTTACCATGTCTCTCCCAGGTCAGAAAATGTATGTAATAACGAATCCGGAACTCATCCAGGCGGTGCAAAAGCAACATAAGACTTTTGCATTTCCACCAATTGAGGTTAAATTTGCATCCAAGGCCTTTGGAGCAAGCACTGCAGCTCAAGAGATCTTGGGTACAAACATCAATGGCGACCAGGGCGATTTCGGGCTAGTAATTGAGACTCATGCTGGGATGCGAGCCAGGCTCAAGCCAGGATTGGACCTCGACGACATGAACCGTATCATGATCCAGAATATCACAAATTCCCTCAGCCAGCTACAACCCACGAAGGGGGAGTCTCGAGAAAGTAGGATATATACTTGGTTGAGAGACACCATCACAACTGCTACTACTAGGTCTGTCTATGGTCCAATGAGCCCATATGAGGATAAATCTATTGCCGATTCTTTCTGGGAGTTCGAGTGTGGCCTCCTACCGATTCTTGTCGGGTTCCTTCCCTCAATCACTGCTCAGAAACCCCTTACGGCTCGAAATAACGTTGCCAAGGCCTTCGAAGCATATTATAAAGCCGGTGGGGTGCAGAAAGCATCGGCTTTTGCTCAAGATCGATATCAAGCTGGAATAAACAACAATCTCCCCTTGGAAGATATCGCGCGCTTGGAAGTTGGGGGCACGATTGCTATCTTGGTAAACACGATACCTACGGCATTTTGGTGTCTTATTCTACTTCACTCGCACCCAGGCCTCCTAGGAGAGATTCGGAGTGAGATTGACGCTTGCACCAAAACAACTATAGAGAACGGTTCTACTGTCAAAACTCTTAACATAACTACGTTAAAGGAGAGTTGCCCTCTGCTATTATCCTCTTACCAGGAAGTCCTTCGCTACCGTGCCATGGGAATATCCATACGTGAAGTGATGGAAGATACCTACCTCGATCAATGGCTACTAAAGAAAGGTGCAATGTTACAGATACCAAGCATCGTCATTCACCAGGATGCAGGTCTTTGGGGCTCCGACGTCATGGAATTCAACCCGCGCAGGTTCCTCCCAGAAGAGAAGCATAATCGTCCGCGTGATGTCTGCTTCCGTGCGTTCGGCGGTGGAAAGACTCTTTGTCCCGGCCGTCACTTTGCAACGAATGAGGTTCTTACCTTCGTTGCTGCATTCATTGTGAGATTGGACATGAATCCCATAGAAGGTGACTGGGTGCTTCCTACTACAACGAATACAAATGCTGCCGCTGGAATAATGGCGCCAGATCAGGATATTCAAGTGGAAATTAGGACGAGACAAGGCTTTGAGGATGTTAAATGGTCTATAGCACTTAACGAGTCGGAGAAGGTTTCTACTAATATAGTAACAGGGGAGACGAGAAAGTGATTCTTCAAAAGTGTTATGATATTTGTTTATGTATAGGGGTAGTTATTGGTTAATAAAAAGAGCTCTTTTCCTGATTTCATCAAGTACGAGTATGTGGCGCTTGGCGATCCTAAGTCTGTTGCTGGTTATGGCTCAAGATAAAAGATCTAATTGGAACTGTACCGTGAGAATAAGCCCTTAAACCTAGGAAATAGGGGTTTATAATGTAGTGATGGATCATGTGGATCCTATATACAGGGGCTGGCTCTATCTAACACGTCAGCATGACTCTCAGCTCCAGTTTCTCGTAAAATATTACGGCATATTGTAGTATCATTACGATCGGGGCTCGTATAGGATTAATGTTTTAATTTGTCCAAATCCCCATTCTCGAAACTACTTAAGGCTGGCCTAATCCACCCCCAAACTACATCGCGATCTCTGATATTAGTAGGGAGTCCCCCAGAAACATATCGCTAATCATTGAGGATGGTAAATCTGCAGTTTATGATATATTAACTTATCTACTGCCCAGGTCATCCTTTATATCATTCTAATAGGACCGGGGTTCAAATACGCTACGGTGTGTTGGTCGCTCAATATATATGGCAGGCAGTATTTTAATCACTGGGGCGAATGGTTCCCTGGCCATTCCAGCCGTAGAATATCTGCTTCAGAATTATCCAGACTATACGGCACTCTTAACAGTCCGGGATCTTTCGAATGCCGATCCTAATACGAACAAGTTGCGAGAAGTAATATCGCGATATCCAGGAGCAAGGACATTCGTTTATAAGCTCGACCTAACGAGTCTTTCCGACACGCATCAATTCGCGAACACACTTTCTCAAGATATGAAGGCCAAGAAAACTCCGCCTTTAACGAGCATTTTGTGCAATGCATGCTACTGGGATCTTGTCGCTGATTCTGAGCTTACGGGGGACGGATACGACAAAACCTTCCAGATAAATCACATATCCCATGTAGCTCTGGTGCTTAGGCTTCTCGACAGGTTTGCGCCAGACGGTGGCCGCATCGTGTTGTTCTCTAGCGAAGCCCACAGCCCGGGTAGAGCGATATTAGAAAAGATATCTCCTGCAATCCCCGACGACCTCGATTTACTCATCAAGCCAGCTATGCATGACGACAAGGCTGCAGCTGGGTTCCACAGATACGGAAATTCCAAGCTTACCATCACATCCTGGACGCACGCATTCAATAGATACCTAGAAAAGGTGAGAAACTCAATATTTACCTAGTACCTAGAGTAAATGCGACATGTTTAACGAGTCTTATACATAGGATCCCGATCTTCAAAACATTACAGCTGTGGCCTATAACCCGGGCGGTCTTGTAGATTCGCGTATATTCGACAAGAACACATCTCTAACGCTGAGTCTCCTGATGCGATACATCATACAACCGTTATTACCACTGATGCGGTATGCGAACCCCCAGATGCGCCTAGGGGCTGAATCTGCCGTAGACGCTATTGAGCTTGCTCTTGATCACGTATATCCGGGTGAAAGGGGCTATTTTGAACTATTACAAAAGGATGAAAGCTCCCCAGAAAGCCGAGATGAAGTTAAGCAAGAGAGACTATGGGCTAAAAGCGCCGAGTGGGCAAGGATAAATAAGGAGAATACAGCCCTTCGAGCAGCATTCAAGTAGCCATTTGTTGAATTCCTAGAATACAATATAGAAGCTTATATTTTGAGGGATACGATGTTAGTAGGAACCATCCCTAACTAAATACTGTCTGTCAAGTACTTTTCAGCTGCCTTGGGACTATATTATAATGAGTGATGCTATTTCTAGATTACCATGACAGCCCTTCCAAATAGATTACCCCACAGAACAGGTGCAAATAACTAACAACTAAAATTATTAGTAAAACAACATGGCCCCATTCGGATTTACAACCGTCTCAAAAATCTTCCCATTTCCGTAAAAAAAAAATCTTACAATCTTTTAAAAAGTAAACAACAACAATAATAAAATATTACAATCTCTTCAATCAATCAACCCCCAAATCGTCGCGAATTTTCTTTATCGTCGGATAACTTTAAAATACGCGTAAATCGCATTCCAAATCCTCCTAATAGATATCGAAGGCTAAGAATAGGGACAATACTCGTCAACGTACAAATCAAGGCACGAATACAACGGCAACACCTGGTTAAACTAGGCTATTACAAGCCTCCCCGAACGCTTCAGAAACGCCTATAGCCGATTATATTATTGTAGCAAGGCCATCTACGCCTCCTCGTACTAAATTACGCTTATCAAAACAGCCACAACGGCCTCATCTTATTATATCGGGAAAAAGTGGTACATAAGACTATTTTAATTAAAACCAGCCGATCTAAACAATAAAAAAGAAACGGCGAAAATTGTCGATAGCTTAATTGCTTCGCCAATTAAATTTTGAGGCTTATTTATACGTTAGGAATCAAAAAAATTCGAATCTATTAAGGGATACTATCGAGAGGTATTATCGAATATTTTTACTTGTAAATTACTTCTTGTCACTTAGTAATATTTTGCCCTAATTACGTTATTTCCTTACAAAACTTATATCAATAAATTCGCCTATTTAAACTAATCAATTTAATATAAATATCTTTTAATAAAAACGTTATTATTAACAAAAAAATTAAATGTAAATATTGCTATTCGTAAATTACTTACCACTATTCGTAAATTACTTACCACTATTCGCAAATTAATATAGTTTTACTTATAAATTAATACCTTTTATCTGTAGATTACTTTTTTAATTACATTACAAAAAACGGTCGCATTTTTTTAATTTTAATATTAATCAATTAATTAAATTATAAATAATCGAAAAATATTAAAAAATTTGTAAATATCTATTATTATTATTAAAAAATATCAACGTTTTATAAAGATATTAAAGTAAATTAAAAAAATGTTGATTTATAATAATTTTTATGGCCAAATATATACACCTATTTTATAGGGTAATCTACATTATAGGCCCGGTAAGGTAATCTAAAAATAGCATCACTCATTATAATAGTCATTACATCTTCTGCATCAAAATGTAGTTATGGTATGAGGTTGTGTCTCAGCCCCTCTTATGCATCATTTAGTTATACGATTTTTCTTTCTTATATCTCAGGATATTTTAATACAATTGATACTGTGTATAACTGGTAGGTAGGCTTGTTTATACACTAAAGGATTGAAGATTTTGACACTTTAATCCTACCCCCTTCTCATGTGTTCAAGCCGCAATCATCGTGCCCTCCTCGTCAAACTTTATAAACTCAAAAGCCTTACCGACACTTCGATCCTTCTCAGGATGTTCCTCCATTCCAGCCTGATACATCTCTAGCTTCTCTTCAAAAGAGCTTCCAGTCCACATAGTATACATTCTCCGCGCGGTCGCATCCACAGAGTCCGGGAATGAATGTACAGCACCACTCTCAAACCCACGCACCAGTGTGACTGTATCCTCAAGCACGTCGTCATCGCATAATATACAGAAGTGCTCTCTGTTCCAGTCTTTCCTATCCGGCGTCCCACGTAGATAGCGTGCACAATCTTCGGCAGTCTTGCCAAGGAAAGGCGATACAAATGAATCGGCTAGGGGAGGGCGGGTACCCTCTTGAGAAATTCTATATACACGGTCCCCATCTCTCCCTATCGCCTCATCAGGCGCGCAGCCGTACGGGTCAGGGGTATCCGTGGTTTGAACAACTGTTAGGAAAAACCAGCCGTCATTCTCGGCTGCGGTGCGTTGAAGCAAGGCGTTGAGGTACTTGCGTCTTGTTAATTGTGAAATTATGCGGGGTGATGATGCTTACTTCAACGGAGGCTTTCTCCGAAAGGACAAAGAGTGGAAAGGGAGCATAACAGCCACACTTATCCTCCATTTTAACTTGGGAATATAAGATAGGTAGCCAGTTACCGATAAATTGCTGACGATAAGTATTTCTACCATATGAAGACCTTAAGAGGTAAGTAAATTAAGAGGTAAGTAAAGATAGAAGGTGATACGTTCTAGGAGTTTGGTGGGGGCAACAGGCGTACAATAGTACAACCTCGGAGAATATTGCCAAAGAGAAAACATGGAAGATAGGTACTTAATGTTGGTTGTTATGCAGGTAGGTATCGTTGGTGTAATTAGTGTTTGTGTGACCTACCAAAGAGACGAAGTGTTGGTGGAATTTGTTTTAGGATACATGCACCATAAGCTTATTCTCATCCATCGAAAATACAGGCACCAACGCATTCATAAAGTTTCGTAATTTCTAGTTGCAAATAAATTTCTATTTATCAATTCTCTTCATATGTATTTATAGATAAATTCGGAAGATGCCTTAGGTACCTACTCATGGTCCTATTTACCTATCATCGGGGGGCTTGGGTGGGAAACGGTGTTATTGAACCAGCTAGTAGTAGTTAGCTTTGTATGTATAGCCTCGTCTCTTGAATTTGGAATATCTATTTCTATTATTAGGTTGTTAGTTACTCGCAAAGTGTTGTCGTCGCAAAAGCTTCTGTGCGCCTCATTAAGGGGTCAGGACTCTTCAGGTCCAAGACTAGATACACATGGACATTATATTCGCTAACGCAGTTGCAGTTTCTACTTGAGTATGAGTCGCTATGTTTATAGCCTTGTTGGAATATTGGGAGGATTAGGGGTAAGTGAGAATGGTAAAGACGACAAGCTTCTATGTCTGTATAAATGGTCTACAGCCTCCTCTATGAATTCTGGTTCTTCTATCGCTGAGATCACTATCATCAAGTTATATTATAATTGCCCTCTTTTCCCCATTATTATATTGAACTTCGGAAGCCATAATGCTGAAGTGGCTTGTAATTTCGCTCTTTGCTGTCAATACTATAGCCCAAAGAGACTTCGGTGTATTGAAATTCGATTGTGGGAAGGGAGAGGCCGCCTGCAATAATGCTTGTTATTATATCAACTGTCACGCACACGCTCATGGTATTCCAAATGCCAACAAAGTTATATATGAAAGCTCCAATCACCAAATGACGAATCGCTTAGAATCAGGATGTCGAGCTAGGATCCCGCAAATACCACACGACTCAACAACTAGTGTCTGTCAATCTTTTCCATACAGCCAAAAGTTCATACCATTCAATAAGCAAACACAAACGGACAACTGGCAATGTGACGAATGGCCCCCGGCATCATCTAGGCAGGAAAAGTTTGGATCCGCAGGGCGGATTGCGAATAGTCTTCGCTGCATGCCTGGGCCAGAAAACGAAAGCCTTGGCGGTCAACTGAGCGGATTCTACCAGGGTAAAGGCAATCCGCTTGGACGAACTCAAACCGGTCCAATGAGTCCCGGTGATCACTTTCGTGTTGAATTCGATATTTCGAAGGTATCTAACAAGAACAACGTCAAGTACTGTGACAATACAAAGGGTCCTGTTAATTGTGACAATGACGGGTATCAATTTGGATTAACCAAAAAGCCTCTAACCGGTGGCAAAATATCAGCTCCAATCGAACCGAGAGGGAATGATAACCACTATGCGCTTCAAGGGGGTGGCCATGGAGACTTATACCAATGCTCCGTCCGGTTCACACGCCATGGCGACGACGACTTTAAACATATCACGCTTGCAAATTGGCAGAATTCCGACCACAAAGTACAAGATTTCAAAATCACGAAGCCAAATAAATCTCACAAACTTAAGGGGCTGCCAAAAGACCTAGAAATCAAGATTGTCGGTAATATCGGCTCAAAGATCGAGTTTGAGTATGCGCCTGGTGAAAAGACGAGTCCAAATTGGTTCGCATGGGACACTGAGTCTGTCGGAACAGGTAAAGGGCCTGCCACCGGCTCATCTACTCAGCCCAAAACAGGTAGCTCCAGGGCTTATTGTGCTGTTGTTAAAAAGACTGCAAAGAAGGATGACAAGAAAGACAACAAGAAGGACGGAAAGAAAAAGACTAAGAGAACTAGCAAAAAGGCTAAGGGTCCCTCAAGTCATGGCTCACTTCCCATTAGGCCTGCACCCGGGGGCTCCACGGGACATAATAATGGGACTCCTGCCGGGGGTCAGAAGGGTACCGCAAGCCAAAAAGGTAGTGGAAGTCAACAGGGCTCGGGGGGTCATTCCGGAGGAAGCTCAGGAGGAAACACTGGCGGACATACTGGAGTAGGTACCGGCGGAAGTGGCAATAAAGACGACAACGACGAAAAGCTAGAAGAGATTGAATGCTACTTCCCCTGTTACGAACATGCTAACGGAAGGTAAGTGGGTATATTCCGAGTCTTATATCGTGTCATCTCGCTTTGGACAGGTACTATTTGGCAAGGCAATTGCATACCTCTTCGATATATCCTGGAGAGGAGCTGGGCTCTTGGACTCCTGATGTATTAAATATCTCTTGTATTTATATATCCTTTACTTTCTTGTATTTTTTATTCCATGTCTTTCCTCTATCCTTCACTTATCCACATCCATGTATACTACAAAATAAGGTGCTTCATAGAATCTTAACTATAATTTATCCAAGCTTTGACTGGCGAATAGGGGTAGATAAGGGGTATCTATCCAGGTAGTGCATACATACTACCTAGATCTCTAAGAACAAAACTGGAAAATTAAAGATACGTAGGTATTTAATAACTTCCCTCTATTAAGTTTACGATAGAAGTCCTGCATTTGAAAACGGGTATGGATAATAGGTAGGTAGGTATGTATGAGTTGCGAACTTGCGAGTGGTACCCAGAAGCTATGGCCATAGAAAAGGGGCTTGCTCGCAACCAAGAAATTTGGTTGCAATCTCACATTTAGAGACACATTTCAATGAACACAGCATTTGCCTATTATAATTATCAACTGCCATGTATCTATCCCCTCCTAATACAGGCCAAGGCTTTATAATTGAGTAGGCCCTCATCGCTCGTCTAAAAGCTGCGCCTTCGACCTCCTTGCCCATTGGTGTGCCAGGGTCTGACTCGTCCGCGTCTTCTCCCGAAACAGCAACTCCGTCAAGAATTTGTACAGATATGTCGATGCGCCGTGGTACGAAATGCCGTGGTCGCTATCCGTGAAAACGCGCCATTGCATTTTCGCAGGCGACACGCCGGCCCCAACAAGAAGGTCAAGGAGCGCTGCCGTGTTCTGGTAATGCACGTTATCGTCTCCGAGGCCGTGCAGGACGGAGAACCCGCCAGCGATATTTTTAAATCCGTCCGGCTTGCGTATCGCTGTCTTGTTATATCCGTCCGGGTTCTGTTGCGATGTTTTCATATAGCGCTCCGTGTACATGCTATCGTAGAATCGCCAGTCAGTGACCGGTGCGACTATCAGGCCCAGGGTAAAAACGCCAGAGTCGGCCTCTACCACTTTCGCAGATAGATATCCGCCAAACGACCACCCGAAAATGCCAACCTTCCCTGCATCAATGAAAGAGTTTCGGGAAGCTAGTTCCTGCGCTGCCCATATCTGGTCTGCCGCCTCGAACTCGCCTAAGTGGGACGCGACGAGCGCGCGGAATTTCCGGCCCTTGTAGCCTGTTCCACGGTTGTCAACCGTATATTGAATAAACTCAAGCTCTGGGTCCGACGAGATGTACGCATTCCATCCGATCGACTCGAAGGACTTCACTACCTCCTGCGAGCCCGGTCCTCCGTAGGGCGTAAAGAGAACTGGGTATTTTTTCGCGGGGTCAAAGCTAGGGGGAAGCCGTTGTAAGACGTTCAAACTGTACCCGTCGGGGTGGTCTAAAGTGAAATATGTACTGTTTGGTAAGTTGTATGCTCGAATCTTATTCCAGAGAGCGTCGTTCGAAGTGATAGTACGAAGAGGCGTCTGGGTGTCGTTAATGGCGTACAACTCCTGGTAAGGTACATCAGGCCCTGCATAGCTGAGGATATAATATCCACCACCAGACGAGAATGAGGCGCTCCAAACTGCCGGGATCGTAGCATCGACGAGCGATTCCGACTCCAAAGTAGAGTATGAAACCGAGTACACGTGCCTCTCAGTACTGTCGGCTTGAGTAGATGTATAGTAGACTAATTCGCGATTGCTATCGACTTTGAGAACCGCTGTTACCTCCCACTCGCCCTCGGTAAGCAGAGTAGCGCTTGAGCCATCAACCGCGTAGAGGTAAATATGTTGCCAACCGGACTCATCCGAAACATCGATATAATATTCTTCTGTAGAGCCATTGATTGGCCCAACGAATTTGATGCCTATGTCGTTATCCAGCCAACCATCTGTGCCGTCTCGTTCGCGGACGACTTTGGTGGTAATAGCATCACCGACATCGACTCGGACGTGTTTAGAGGTGTCCTGGACACGATTGAAAGCACGGTAGATAACGCTACTATGCTCAGATGTAACCCAGGCGACTTCGCCGATGACCAAATCATCTGCAGGGAATGCATCAATAGGAACCGCGGATTTCTCCTCACTATCGACCTTCAAAAGCGTCAAAGACACCGTTGGATTAGTCGTGCCCACTTTGGGATACCTCAAATCCAGGAGTCGAGGATAGACAGGAGCGATTTCTTGGTTATCCATAAAGTACTGCACGGTAAAAGTCTCGACTCCGGTTTCGTTGAAGCTGAGGTACGCAAGAACCTCGCCGTCAGGAGAAAACCAGATTGCGGAGCGGTCGCCGAATATTTCCTCCTCATACACCCAGTCTGGCACGCCATTGAACAGATCTGGAGAACCGTCGCTTGTAATCTGGGAAATAGTACCGTTTTTATTCAAGAACAGGTTATTACCACGAACGAAGGCAATCGCATCTCCCGCTGGAGCGAACTCAGCATACTGAATATCACCGACCTGATTCTCAACCAAGGGTGTCAGCTCGCCTGAGGCTATATCGAGAACTGAATAGTCCGCGAAGTACGAGTGACGATACTGTTTCGTGTAGTTGGTTGCGAAGAGGACCTTGGCGAGGTCTGGGCGAATCCAATACTGAGCCACGCCGTCTGGGATCAGGTCGGCAGCGACGAAAGTCGAGCTCTCGCCGGTGACAAAGTTCTCAAGGATCAGCGCCCCGCCGTCGCCAGCATAGATGTATTGCCCATCCTCGCCGCCAGACAACCAACTAACAGATGTAGACCTAGCACCGAATTGGTTATTGACCATCGTCTCGTTCCAAGTCAGTATTCTGTCGCCATTTCCGGCTGGCTGGTGCGGTAGGCGCGCTGGCTCAATGGCGAGCACGGAGCGCACCAAGGTCACCCCTACGATAAGCCAAGCAGTGAGTTCCATTGTTGGCTAAATGGGATGAAATATTCCAACTATTGACACCAACGGCTTAGAAGAGGAAGAAGGCGGTTGAGACCATAGCTATACAAGTATAAGGGTACTGCTACCCTTTTATACTATTATGTATCGGTATAGCTCGCTCGCGATTGACGCGTAAATTGCGACTTGCAAATTGCAAATTGCTGCAGGCCGCCTATGCTATGATGCTACCGCGGGGAAAGGATTTGCCAACTCAGAATCTCGCCAAAGCCTCTTGGTTATCTTTATCGCCTTTCCTCGTTAGGAATGTAGAAAGCTCACGAGGCTTGCTCCCCTGTTGTCTTGGCGGCCAGGAACAACTCATATTCGGATATTCCCCCAGCTTGGCAATAAACACTGGCCAACGACAACGCAGCGATACGCATCGTTGGGATCTTGATCCGAACTGCCGGATCCAAGCACTTTGACCCCTTCAACAGCAGAGTACCTGTGTGTGCGCATTCGAAGCAAATAGATGAATTACCTAGGTACTGTTAACGATTACCCAGGTTATGAAGAAGGGAAACACAGAAAATAAAGATTCAACCCCACGAATACAAGTCTAATTCAAATAAATCAAGTCATATTACATATTAAGTCAAAGATACCTACCTATCCGGTGTATGGATTAACCCCTTACTACCTACTAACCACTAATTACCTATGGACCCGAGCTATCACCAGGGCAATTCTCATCAATTACGAATTCCAATGCGTCTCGCTTCGATTCTTCACATACACCTGGAGAACGACGGCGGTCTCGCGGTTGCGCGCGTGGAGGGACATGGCGAACTCTCTCTCCACCATAGCTTGGCGAGTAGTTGTACCCCACGCCGTCGAGCACATGGACGGTGGGTGCATATGCCCCCTTTATGTCTAGAAGCTCATGCCGGGCCCCTTTTTTATACGACACGTATGGAAACGCCCCGTGGCAGTCGTATCCGCCTCCGTCCCGGAGGGATTCAAAGGGGGCGACGCAGTCCAATTCCACACCCAGCCCACGTGCGCTCTTTAAGAGCTCATCCCTACCTTGATAGTTCGACATCCGAACGGATTATTTACTAATAGAAATGACATCTTGTAAGGGTAAGAGGATTTTACTACTGGGGAAGATCTGAAAGGTTTGGTAATCGACGGAGGGAATGATGGATCTGGTTCTGGAATATGGTAAGTTTACAGAAGCACCGCGATATATATTTCAATATTCTTATAAGGCTTCCTTTGTTCCTAGGTAGGTAGGTTAGGTAGTTATAATTACATTCTAAAAAGTCTCGTTTGTGAAAAACATCCCATAAACAAAATAAGATGGTTTATCGGTCAAGCCCATTATCGCCAACGAATCATCAGCTGAATATTATATGAGTTAACTAGGTAGGTAGTAATTGTGAACAATTACTTTTTGGATACCCTAGAGGTGAGTAGTGCGTTTAAATCAAGCTGCTGTGATCCCAACTAATAGTCTGCATCTGCACTTGCATCTTATGGTGGTTGTTTGTATGATAGTTACCAAGATAGGTTAGGTATTTACTACCCGAGTTGTTGGTTTTGAACCTTTTGCTAGAAGGTGTCTCCCTTCGCAGCCCAAAGTTTCCCTAATAAACTGCACGATCAAACCATGTACGAGAGTAAAGCCATGCAACATATAATCCATCACAACCAGGCACGTAAATTGCTGTCTACTCTGGTTCACCTACTATCACTGACAGAGATTCGCATCTATCATAATGGACCGCATGGATGAACGTCATGAATCATTCCTTCCATATCCCTTGGAGTCGACAATCCCAGCAAGCCCCGATCTGAAGCCAGAAGTATTTGAGAAGCTATTCGAGCACAAGAAACGCCATACAAAACTACCACGTAAATATGTCATCGAACCCGATGACCCATATGCATTCCTGGAGCACTTCGACACTGTCTTCCTCATCGACGACTCCAAGTCGATGGAAAAGCACTGGGGCGAGGTCGGCATGCTGCTCGAGAAGATTGCGCCGATATGCACAGAGCGCGATCCAAACGGCGTAGACATCTACTTCGTGAATCACCGCCCGCGCGGCTACCTCATGTATGCAGCTCTCGGTTTTGACGCAGACCGCTCCGGATACCTGAACATTGGGCAGTCAGTCGGGGCGCCAGGGATGCGTGATAACGTAGCAGGAATCTTTGCCAGCATCAAGAAATTTGGAAGTCATTGCCGCCTCGATCACCGGCTGAGCTATATCCTTGATGGATATATACATGAATATGAGCGAAGTCGCCGAGGCAGGAGTACGGGGTCGGGCGATACCATTAGGCCACTCAACCTTATCGTGATCTCCGCCGGCGTTACGGATGATAACCCGTACGACACGCTGATTCGAACAGCGCGGAAGCTGGATGTGTTGGGTGCGCCACCGCACCAAGTCGGTGTGCAGTTCTTTCGCGTGGGCGACGATGAAGGTGGACGTGAAGCATTCGAAATTGCAGACGACGAGTTGAGCGACGCATTGGACATCAGAGACATCGTTGATACAACAACATGGACTGGAAAATTGGGCGAATTATCACCCGATGCCGTGTTAAAAGTCGTACTTGGAGGTGTGGAGAGGTCTATTGACAATCTGAAAGTGTAGCGCCTGATGCGTCTAAGCTACCTACATATCCTACAATACAGGGTATCTAAGTTCCATAAGCTCTATTTCGCAGGAAAGGGGTATGATATGGATAGTTCTTCCACCAGAAACATGCTGTTTTAAAGCGAGTCGAAAAATATATGATCAAAGACTTTAAAACACCAGACAATACTTGGCTACCTCTAGAAATCAAGCCGCATGTAGGAAGACATGTACTTTAGCCAGGGTAAATCCGAATAGCTTGACATAATTAAACGAGACCCAAGCGGCAAAAATACATGATCACCAAGTTCGGCTGGCCCCAAACAATCCACCATCTTCAATTGCGGGTGAAGAGCCTCAAGGGTCTTCGGTTCGTCAAGGGCCCACTTGAAACTTGACCCCGTGGCTACCAGGGTATCGACTTGGTCTTGTAAATAGAGGAGCACGGTACCAATATGATCGATGATGAGCTGGCCTGTTTTGAAGTGGTCAATAATCTGTCGAATCATGCGTTTACCAGACTCTTCTTCTAGATACATAGCTAACCCCTGGCAGATGACGACGGTGGGACGGTCAACAGGGATCTGCTCGAGCCACGCTTTTTCAGTCGCGTCTGCAGCGATCAACTGGTAGTCGCCTTCGGGAAGGGGGATGAGCTTATTGCGCAGTTCAACGACGTCGGGTAGGTCGAGATCTACCCAACGGACCTTGGTTAGGTCTGCTTGAACGCGACGTAAGCGATCGTCTAGCCCGCAGGCCAAGTGAACGACCGTCGCTTGCGGATTGTTTGAGAGAAACTCGGCGGTCCAGCGATCTAAACGCAGGGCCCGAAGGGAGTACATAATAGCCTGCGTTTCATTCATGCCGAATTTGTCAAAGTCGTGGTCAATCTGATCCATAACCCGAATGGAATCTGCATCGTTAAGGATAGGCTGGGCAGATCTTGCGTCTGTGGCTCTCGCTACCAGCGGCCCTATCAAGGTTTCTTGCGGTCCTGTAAACGTAATTTTCAGTTTACTCCCGGTCTGATTCGAGCTAGATGCGGAAGCTATATCGATGGATTCTGCCATACTAATTTTCGCGCAGCACGGCGAGCCGTCAATTTCAAAGGTCAGGTTAACTCTTAGTCTAGAGAACGTTTGAAAGATGTAAGTAAATGCAGCATGACTCCGGCAGACGGTTCTTATACTAAAGGTTCTGCGGTAGATCTAATCCGCAACACCAACTAAGGGGCATGAATGAATACGCCGTATCTGCACTCTTGCAGCCGTATTACATTTTTCGCTTCGGCCCCGCCTCACGAGCATTCTGTCCTGATTCGTAGAGAAGCGCTTTCTAGTGACCCCAGCAATTTCATATTTAATTAGTAAAACAATTATGCCAAAAGTCCTATATATTGTTAAGTAAGTCCTTCAAATGGCTACATTGAAAGACGTATTATCAGCATGACATTATGAAGGGTGGATTGTTTCTAAAATGTTCGCTAGAATCTGAGTTTTTAGGCTTACAGTTAAGCACCTTAGAATCTGGAGTTTGGCAGGTGTTGACCAGCTGGCACGTGCTCTTCGCTTCAACGTATGTACCTTCCAGGCAGTTACCTAACCTTAGGTACCTAAAGTACCTAGGTAGGTACCTACCACTTAACATAGCGTGGATGCCTGTCATTGTCTTCATACATCAATTCCATATGCCTGCTTTCTAACCTAGGTTAGTAAACTTTGGGCCTTACTGCCTACCTCTTGAATATATGTGCTTTCGAAAGTCGTCACGTTTAATAAGAAACTCACGAGTCAGCACTGCTTTGTGGCATTTCAGCTCATCCCCTATCAGCGACAATGTCAACTTTCGATGGTATCATTCGCGAATTCCCTGATATTAGAGTTGACTTCTTCCGTGGACTCAACCTCCGGCCTCCGTTGGCTTGTTTCTTAAGTCATGTCCATAGCGATCATCTCGCCGGGCTCGATACGCTCAAAAGTCCTTTGTACGAATCTCGCATGTCAAGTACCTATCAATTGGCTCACTAAGTGTGATCTAGTGTTTATTGTTCGGCTGCCACAAGGGAAATATTGCTCCGACTAGAAAAGTATCCTTGTCGACTGAATTATGCCAAAGGAATACTCGAGGATCCACGAATGCAAACATATAAGCATCTGGCCAAAGTACTAAAGCCCATTCCTCTGGATACCCCCACCAAGATCGAGCTAGATCCCACCCAGACCATACAAGTTACACTCCTAGATGCAAACCACTGTGCTGGTGCAGTTATGTTCTGTATGACAACTTATTACTATATTGGACCTATTACTAACTCAGTAAACAGTGATCGAGGGCAATGGCAACGCTGTCTTATATACGGGGGACATTAGGAGCGAACCTTGGTGGGTAAATTCTATTGCTAGAAACCCTACTATGATAGAGTACTCTACGGGTCTGAAAACGCTTGACCGTATATATCTCGATACTTCGATATTAAAGAATTTCCCTCTACAGACTAAGGCGGATGGGCTCTGCGAACTTCTAAAAAAGGTTGCACGCTATCCGAAGGATACTATATTCCACATGCAAGCATGGACTTACGGGTAGGGTATTGGCTTTATTAATCTAATATGATCTAACCCCCTTCGCAGATACGAAGAGGTTTGGGTTGCCTTATCAAAAGCTTTAGACTCCAAGGTAGAATACTCGCTCTCATTATAGCTGGTAGCATTGCATTGCTAACTATGCTTCAAGATTCATGTCGATAAGTACAAGATGGGCGTTTATAAATCTCTTGCCATCAAATCATCAGATAATCGCTACGCTACTCAGACTCATTTGACCAAGGAAGCTCCATATCTCGTGGGCTTCACCTGTGGGAATAACCAACGGGGGGGATGCCTGACGCTAGACGAAGACGTGCGAATTCATAGCTGCGAGAAAGGGATGGGTTGCAAAGTTCTAGAGACCAAGCCAATCGTGTGGATCCAGCCAATTGTCGCACATCTTAAGAATGGGCGAGACATGATTGAAGTGGGCATTGGCGGAGGCGGGGACGACCTTACACAGAAACCAACCCTTGAAACGGCAGGCATTCGAGCTTTGTTGGACTTGTGAGAGATGGCTAAACTACCCTTCGATCCTTTGTGAATTAACCAGGAAGCAGAATCAAACAAGAAGGAGAGGTGCTGGGTGATTTAGAGCCTGCGATTACGCAATTCCTTCAAAAAGCACTGGCCGTTTGCAGAGATGTCGACCTCGATATTGATAGGTTCAGCTTTAAGGAAGAGTGTTCCTTCACAGAAATAGTCAACTCACTTGCTAGGAAAGTTGAAGAAATCCGAAATCCGGTAAGCAAGGTCGCAGAAGGCCATCCTGACGACCTTACAAACCAAATCACATTCCCGTATGCTAGGCATTCTTCTTTGCCCGAGCTTCGGCATTTTATTAGGACTTTTCAGCCTACCGATATTTGGCCATGCACGGTAGATCCAAAATCTTGGGCAGAAGAGGGTATTACCGTCAGAAAGCTTTTCGGAGATATCTGCAGTGGTGATGTTTTCCAACACGATTTGCTGATGGGCGAAGTATCGGAATTGCGACCAAAGTTGCGCGGAGAAGATGGGGAAAATGCATTTGAGACTCAGTCTACAGCTGCTTCCTGTACAGGAATCCCCTCCAGCCCAGTAATTCCATCCCCCGATGCCCTTAAGTCCCACGAGTCTAGTAGTATAGATGGTGTATCCGTAGGAATTTCACCCACGAGAGGCCAATTGCAGCATCAGAGCCCCGATATATCGCCACTAACCCATTATTCGCAAGCCTCTCGGGCGCGGGTGGTAGATGACTCCTTTTATTCGTCCGAAAATAAGCGCGACTACAATTACTTCCAAGGCGGCCGAGATACACGCCTCGAAGACGATGACGAGGAAAGTGAATTCAACCTCTGGGACTCTCAGGCTCTGGAGATCTCCGACTACGCATATGAAACTAGGTTGGGCGCCTTTCGAGCAATCCGGGCTAACATGAAGGATGACGGTACTTGGAGAACTATAAATCTCATCTCTACGACAGATAATCACAGCACGATCGAGACAGAGCTATGCAATTCATGATTAAATACATATATACCTAGATGGTACCTAGGTAGGTACTTAGGTAGTAAACAATTGACATATGAATCGGCGCATGGGGGTAATGATAGTAATTAGCAAGAGGCACATTTTTGTCTTCGAAGATACCATTTACTTTACAGCAGTCGCAAATATATTCAAATTCCTCTTCAATCTATAGCCAACTACGTGCTCGCTTGATAAATGCGTTCGCTCGCCAACGCTGCTATGTCCGGTCGTCCTATATACACACACACACACACACACATGGCCCCATTCATATCGCTCTTACATTATTTGGCATTTCCCCAAGCGACATCGTTTTTCTTCCCCCCTTTGGCTCCTTCGAGACTCGGAACTCGCCGCCTAGGCCAGTTTCTTGTCTATCTTAACGAGTAGCACACCCTCGCTTTCCCGCCCCTGATTGTCGAGGAGATGCACGAACCGATGTCCACTGCGTAGCCGGTCCAGCCGAATACATGCCCAAGCAGCCAAATCGTCGCGGCCGATCTCGTCGTCCTTGATTAGGAACCGTACGAAAGCTAGCTCGGGCACGACGCCGGGGACACCTTTGGCTACGGCTAGCGTCTCTGACTTGAAGTCTGGGTGGATCCCGCGCTGTGTCTTCGTGCGCGCCTTGTACTCGCCTTCTTTGGCCCTCGTTGACGAAGAACCTGGGGCAGCGCCGGTTAGGGAGAGGTGTTCGTCGTGTGGTGGCTCTGCGTGCAGCTCGATCTTGACGTATGGTTTGAATCCGCTCTCCTTATCGTCGTCTTCGGGCATGGGTAAGTTTTGCGCTGCTAGCACAGTAATGGTGAGATCGAGTGTTTGGTGCAGGATTGTCTCCGATGCGGGGATGGGTGCCGCTTTATTCTCTTTGTCGTCGATGACGACGGGTTTCCGACCGCGATATCCTTCGGGCTTTAATACGTATCCGCCGGTGCCGGCGAACATGCCCTCGTTTAACATCATTCCCTCATCCCACTTCTGCCAGTTAAGCGCCACGATCTGGATGCCCTTTCTCCAGAAAGCAAGGGGGTCTAGGTTAGAAGACCCGATACGCATGCCAGACGGATATGTTCTCATCAAGTACTCGCGGTTATGTTCGAAAAGCTTTGCCGCTTCGCTCTCGTGCACCTCGGCCACTCCGCTTTCTGATAGCGAGAATATGTGCGTCGGCATGGTAGCCTCTGGCTGGGACAAGGATTTAAATGACACGCCTCGCGTATACACGCCCAGTGCCGACAATGCCTGGATAATCTTAGATGCCTTCTTGACCTTTTGCTGCGTGGTAGTCTTTGTTTTAGGGTCCGCTGCGACGCCGGGCGGAAGCCGGTCTGCGGATTCCACATCGGCCGCCGATGAGAGAACGTTAGGTGGCGCGTACTTGACCTTAACAAGGATCTTATGGCGTAGATCACCGGGTGCAGGGAGGAACTTCGCGTCGTCTTCGGGTTGGGGTAATAAAAAGCCGGCCCAGACCTCGTTGATAATACGTACCATAGCCTCCTGCTGCTCCTGACTGCAGTGGACTTCGAGACTGACGATTAGCGGCAGGTCCGTGACAATGAAAGCGCTTTCTCTAATAGCTATGCAGACCTCACGGAATGAAACTTCTTTAGTAAGTGTATAACCGTGAAGAACCCGGGGTTCGACTGCGATTGCCTGTGGGCTCAATGTTTTCTTCAGCGGTGCTCCGATGGAGGAATCCCCTTCCCTTTTCTCTGCTGTAGATTCTGGATCAGCTGAACTCTTTCCCGTGAGACGCTTTCCTATTGATGTCTTCTCGAGCCGGTTAGCCAGCGACCCAGGTAATTTCGAGGCGATCTTCTCGCTGCGGCTCATCTTTCTCTTGGCCTTAAGTTCCCGAGTTTCATCATCCTCTGAGCTATCAGAGCTATCAGAGGTGTCGACATCTGACTCGTCGCCGTCCCAGACATCAATTTCGACACAGCGGCAACCGCGCAACAAGACGTTCCGATACGCATCTGCGTCGGAATCACTGTTTAGCTGATTCCCGGTCAGGTAGGTGTTGTGGCTGGAGCTGATATAATAACTAGCCAAAGGCCATGATAAATGCTGGATGTCAGAGACTGCCGGCGCCAGCGCGTTGGCTGCAGACGATGTCATGTAGTGTAAGAAACCAGCAAAGTCGAGGGAGTCCCGAGTTGCGACATCACCTGAGGGGTCTGTCACCTTATCGGCTTGGACATGATGCAAGAATTCGACGATAGAATCCTTATACCAGTGTTTGTCGGTGGGAGAAGCATATGTGGCGTAAATCTGTTCTAGATATTGTAATGTAGATGTCCTTATTTCTTCGATGCTAACATCTTCGCTGCCGAGCTGACCGCCTCCAGCTTGGTGGACCGATTCGCTCGGCGGGAGGGGTACTGTCTCTGCCATGACGATGTTATTTACAACAAAACCACACAAACAAAAATATGCTCACGTCCTATGAATAATGTTATGGTAGACCTAGGTATCTGAAGAACGATGGAAGAACGATGTTAGTAATCCTAATATTGCAGCAATATGGAGGAGTCCAGAAAGGGGAAGAGAAGTCAGCAAACGACACATAAACCCGCATATATCAGGGACACTACCTAATGTGCCTACCTAACTACTAGGTTAGTGAATCGCGTAGTGTTAGCATCTGTGACGTCTCATGGTGACCCAGCGAACCTGATTCAGCCCAAGACTTTAGCGAGTTAAATGCGCTGGAAAAGCCCCACCAACTCTTTGGATTATTTGGCTTGGCCTGGATCCAGAGTGCTGGGAGGTAGAGGGACATGAAACGTCACTAGCAGCAGGTTTCCCTTGTGGGAAATATATCAAGAAATGGGTTTGTAGATAGTAGGTAGCTATTAGTGTGCATCTTACACACGGTTTGAGGTATTGCGTCAGTGATTCTTGTTTATGAAGCTGGTAGGTTAATACGGTTAATACGGTTGACACTTTAGCAATGATTGTACGATAATGCATAACGTGCCTAATCAGACCCGATAACCTAATAGCATAGGCATTAAACGGAGTTCTGCTGAGGATACACTAAGTGGGTCGACAAAGTGATTCATGCACCACGTAGCCCCTGACTTGGTTTCCCCCTATTTCAACATCTAGGCCGACCTTAAATCCAAAATGCGAGAATGCAAAATAAAACAGCAAATATCATAGTTACCTACCTAAACACCAGACTATAAGAATTATGGGGGGCATAGTTAGATTCAATACCTAGGTAGGTAATTCTGGCTTTTCTTCCAACCATTTACAACGCTTCAAGGCACAAAGCTTTGTTGATATTTTAGACATTGCCTCTTCAATAAAGAAGCTATTCTTCACCATCCCCGAAGCTTACCTATATCACAAGAAGTTTCTGCTGATTAACATAAAGTGTTTATAGTGGCTCTTGTTGCTCTTTTGCCATACGAGCAAGAATATCGTACTAACAACTCAGCCCCGACGGTATAGCATTGATCTTTGACATTTACACCAACCCCTTACTGTTCAGTTCCAAGTATCAGATAGATAGTCTTGTCTAGGACAATACTACAACAACAGGTATCTGGCATAATCTATTGTGTCATATGTAATGAAGATGCTAGGCGGTGGGAGAAATAAAGATCTCTATAATCAAAACCCACAACATAAAGACTTGTCTAAAATACAAACCGTCCGCTTAGTCTTTGAATTGTAAATACTTTATTCCGCTATGAATAAACAAAGCCATTGTCCCATAGCCCTGACAAGCAGTGCCGATCTTATAGTTGCTGTGTAATAAATACTTCAAGAATTGATGTCCAATTGTATGCATAAGTGCATGCAATCAAGATATCATCCGAGTAAATTATTTTCTGCAATCAAAAAGATACGTCTTCTCGCCCTGATCTGGTTTTTCAAATTTTCCGTTTAATCTTAACTGTAGCCTGCCAGCTGCATTTTAGGCTTCCAAAAAAGAATTAGAAAAAGGTGCAAACAAACTAAACCACAGTCACAGAAGCGCATCTCACACCATGGATGTTAATCGAATTCGCCTTTTGGTCGTCCAACTTCGCAAACGGCTTAGAGGATTGGCCTTAATTCAAGACCGTATCCAAGAAGACGTAAATATGTTTAAAGACGCCGATCCGGAGCTCAGGGAAATTTTCGAGGAAACGCGCAAATATTATCTCGATCACTTGGGTATCACGCTTGCAGAACTGCGCGAGGCAATGCACACAGCCGAGATCGAACTCCCACCCGATGAGATCTTCGTCGAGAAAATAATGAAGAGAGTTAAGCCGATGACGAGGCGGTATCTCGAGCGGCTTGTCCAGACGGGAAGGCTCGCAAAATGCGATATGGAGTGCATAATCCACGGAGGATACACCAGCGTCGAGGCATTCTTCGAAGACGTATATAGCAACGTCGAATCGTTCGGCGCTAAAGACAACCCGGATTCCTCTTCAGATAGTGAAGAATCGACATCCAGTATCGAAATATACGACGAAGATGGATTCTTAACACTCATAGACGCCGATAATCAGGAAGATAAACAAGGAGATCCCCAAGATGATGACACCGACCCTCAGAAAAAAGCAGCCACGGATGAACCAAAGTCGTTGGTGCTAAGTTCAGGAGACATAGTGCCCCCGGTTAAGCTGGAAGCACCGAGCAACTCACCAGAGGATATAGAAAGCGAGATAGAGAAACAGCCGTCTCCTGAGGCATCGAAACTGGAGCTATCCGTGCTAGATATCCCATCGGAAGAAAAAGAGGCCTCGCCAGAAACAGAAAGCAGCAATGCCTCGGACGTAACCTCATTGTCGGAAAGTACCACGGACGATGGAGAACACACAGAAGTGGAGGGCGAATCCGAATCCGAATCCGAATCCGACGATGCTGGAAAGTCCCCGCAACCTTTTCTCCGTGCAATTCCCAAGACAAGTGCAGACGCAGACGGCGACTCCGATGAGCAGAAAGAGGGCGATATCAGCAGCGATGATATACTGGATACCTGGCTGGAGTCCCACAAGATGTTCTACTGGCAGTACGAGATCGTCTTCGCCGCAATATTGACTTCGTTCAGATTCAGGGAGAGATTCCAGTCTGCACGGGATACCTACAAGGCCGACCCCTTTGCCGATTGGGAGTAGTTAAAGAAAGTCCGCGCTTTGTAGCAAGTAGCAAGTAGCATGCCGCTAATTCAAAGCCTGCCTCTCCTATATATGTGCTACGGGTTGGCTTGTATTTGGCGTGGGGATACGATGTGCGAAAGATAGGGGGGCATTCAGTTCAAGCAGTAGTAAATAAACGAAAGCAAGGCTTTGAAAGCTTAACATGAATAAGGAGTGACTAGTTATGTGTATTATGATATATATGCAAACCCAGTGACGCTATGCTATTAACATTGAACAATTACATTTCCGCGTGAACGTGACACTTTTTCCCTCTGTCCTTCCCCTCCTATCCTGCCCATCATCTCCCCTCTCGAACGCTCTCCTATCCGCTGCCGGTAGACGGCTTAGAACTGGAGAGAAGTAACAGGCCAGCTCAGGTCGGGAGACACGACAGCGCCGTTCTCCAGGTCCTTGTCGGTGTAGGCAGGCCAGACAATGAGCCTCTTGGCCTCGTCGACGACGCTGAGCGTGGTGAAGCCGTTGCCGGGGCCGAACTGGCCGCTCCAGCCGGACCCGACGGTGTAGGGCCCGCAGATGTTGCCGCTGCTGTCGGTCTCGCTGGCGGGCACGCCGCCGGAGCCCTTGACGGTGAACTCGCAGGGGGTTGCGTCCGCGAGGTGCGTGTTGATGCTGAAGGACCAGGTGCACTGGGTGTTGGCTGTGTCGCAGCCCCGCTTGATGCTCTCGATCGTCCATTCAGGGACGTCGGCTACCGCAGACTTTGCCTCGGGGGAGGGGGTGGGAGCTGCCGTGGCGGCGGCGGCGAGAATGGCGGCGATGGCGGTGCTGGTGAACTTCATGGTGGCGGTTGAGTTTTAAGTAGTTATTAGAATTAAACGTCGTAAGTAATGATTAGTTGAGCGAGAGAAGTGCTTTGTAGATGTGATGATGTTGTTGATGGTGATGGTGATGAGATAGATGTATATTGGCAGGAGGTTCGCAAGCCTTTTATACAGAATCATCCAAGAGACATCATCATTATGCCCAGCTGTTCCGTATAGTCGACCTATCAGCGGGACGGGCGAGTTTCGCTATGCCCTATTCGACTCAGCCATCAAAGAGATCCTGTTAGTCGAAGCTCGTATTGACACAGCGGGTCTTTCGTTCGTCTTTCCATAGTCACATGACGGGGGACAGCGCGAGATGCATCCAATGTGCGGCTCATGCTCGTATTCAGCAACCCCAGACTTTCTTTGTGCGGGTGGCACGGGACTGTCGGGACATCGTATGGTGATCTTGGAACTTGGAACGTAGCCCCATCCGTTTACAGCTCCTCCCCACACACGGCAATGATCGTCGGCCGCAGCCCTATAGGCTGATGGAGCTATGGTCTCGGCATATATCACATTGCAACGTAGCAGTAACATTAACATTAAAATCTATTTTTAATTCCTCCGCCAAGATGCGTAGCTTCTGGAATCTTTCTAGAAAAGTCCCTATCCTGCGAAATGGTACTTATGTATGCCGAATTTCGTCTTTCTCCTATGCTTCTCACCAATGAGTCCGCACGATATATACTGTCTTTACTGAATAATTGACTTTACATCCTTAGTTAATTGTAAAGCCAAGCCAAGCTCATATTTCGCAACACTTTGGCTAATACGAGTTTTCCAAAAACATCTATGTACATATATCACAAAGGCCAAGCTATATTACCACGCCTATTGGGTGATGATACGACCATGTATCCCCAAGCTGATAGTGAGGCCACAGGTGTAGCCACATTGGGGAAACTTATTTTACAGCTGGTTATAATTCAGACATAATTGGCCCAAGGATGATGTATTTGCTGGCTATCGGTGTGTCTCTTGGCAGAGGGTATTGTCAACGCAACGATGCACAAAAGCTTCAATTAATTCGGACAGTCATCTCGTGTCAGCACAAAATCCCCCTTCTTTCACGCTCCTGTGACACCGGGGTAAAGTTCCAAAACAACTGCATTGCCCTATCTTCATCATCAACCCTAGCAGTTTCTGCCTGAGTTAAACACGCATTGGGCTCGCCTCGCTTCGAATGAAGAGGCTTCTTTTACAAAGGAAGTGCTTTGGATGCCACCGCCTCTTGAGCAGCATTGCCGATTTTCCGCCCAAGGGTTAGCCCGCCTTGGATACCTGTTAACATACCAATATTCATTCAACCTCATGTCAACTGACTGCAGAGAGAAATCACTTAGGATAAATTAAAGATGAATAACTCTCTAGACTAAAGAGTGATCATACCAAGATGGACATATTCTATCGGACATAATCCATATTCACGTAGGCATCACCATCCCCCGTAAATATTCATGCGTCTTTGTCTTTTTATTTCTTGGCATACTTGCGCGGATGATGCGGTCAATAAAACGAGTGTGTACTGTACTAGGTTAACTGGATGCAACCAATCCGAAAACGAGCGTGAATCCTCCCTGAAATACGACGACGTCCTCATCTCTCCAACTCTGATGAGCACCTGGGTACCTATGTTCAGGCTTTAGCGCCCAGTAGTACCTACATGAAAGGGAAGTTGTCCAAATATATCTCTTCGAGTTATATCCGGAAGACTAAGAGGTTCGTCCATTTCCTCTCCGATGGCAGTGGCCTGTGTCGTGTAGCTTTAGAGTTCATCTATCCGAAGCCGAATGTACTTCAAAATTCCATACTCTTTCCACCGACTACTTTCATTCGGAACCGGTTTCTGAGCTGTCGTTTTAGCTATAGGGGATTGAGATAACTTTTCCAATGGCTTGACCTCTTGTTCCACCAGGGCTGTCCCGGCGTGCCGAAGTGACCTGCCGTTAGCATCAATAGCCTCAGCAGAGATTGCAGTAACGTTTTCGTGGTGAATTCGGAACGAAGTCTCAAAGCTCGTTCTCTCCGCCGCGCCAATGAACTCTTTGGAACCAAACTCGTCGAGGACAGCGTAGAACCTCCACGTTCTGGTCTCCGTGTCACCGTTCCAACTCACGTAGGCAGTCACGCCTTCTTCACCGCTCAGGGCCACAATAGCAGGCTCCTCGTTGGGGAGACCAGTCCAATTGTACCGAAAGGCACGATAGTTCTCAACACCAAGGCCAAGGTAGCCAGAGTCCATATATGAATGGAAGATGGCTGTGCCATTGGGTAGGTACTCCGTCACAGCGCCCGAAGAACCCCAGTTAACCAGGACATTTCCGTTGGGAAGCGTCTGAGTTGAACCCTGAGACTTGGATAATAGGCCATCAGGTGGAAAGAAAGCTTGCACTAATTCAGCCTCCCACGAAGTAGTGTTCACCTTGATGATCTTCCCACTACTTGTCGGCGCCGTGTGAACCTCGGATCCTCCACTGTGCTCAGTCCCATGTGCGCTGTTGTCGTAGAGGCTAATGACTTCAGCATCATCATATTGGCTTATAAATCGGGCGTGGTGTTGAAAGCAAAACTCAGCATCTTTTGGAACCTTGAAAGAGCTGTCTTTTCCATTCAATTTCCAGATGATGCTTCCATTAGTGCCGTTGATCTTATGGATGCTGCACGCATCGCGCGCGGAGATGAGATAATTACCCTCCGAGTCTTTGTCGACGCTGTTGATGTGGAAATAATCCCAGGCATCGGAGCTGTTGAACCCAGAACCGGCTTGTCCGGGGTTAATTGGTAGGATTGCCTCTGCAGTTGGTTAGAAATCCCCAAGCAGTCATTTGCGGTACAGTTAAACGCACCATCAGGGGAAACGTAGTCCAGACTTGCCCACTCGAATAATAATTTACCGGTTGCGATATCGAGTTCTATAAGTTTAATTAACATGTATCCACTAGCCCGTTTGTATAATGAGAATCACCTACCTTGAATGATAGAATTGACAATCCATTGCTGTTCGGCGCTCCCACCCCACGCTCTCAGATCGCGAGCAACAGGCTGATATATCTGGATGAGCCCTGTTTCCTCGTTGGCAATATGAAACTCGTGTTTATCTACAAGCTTGTGATTACCAGCTCGAAGCTCTCGAATCGTCTCATAGTGATTATCCATGATGGTAATATGGCCGTGGCCGTGACCATATCCCGGATTGTGATCACCTTCGAAGCTAAACAGGATATCCTTGCCTCTCCAACGGCCCGCCTGGAAGTTGGTCGACCAGATGCTGTAGATCCCGTATCCAGACCACACTAAATCTCCGTCGTCGCGGAAGATATACGGACCAGCTTGCCTGGGGCCGTGCTGCTCTGTCGGTGTGTCCGGAAAGCCAGCAAAAGGGGCAACGAACAAGTACCCCTTTTCAGCATCTCCAGTTGCTGGAATTGTAATATTCAATCTTGGGGGAGCTAGGTCCGAGCGGGATTTGAATTGCCAATCCGCCGCAGCTGGAACTGATAAAACCAGCGCCGTTTCCAGCAGCAGAGAGGTGAGCTTCATGGCGGTATGCAAAAGGGGTAAATACTACCTATGTCAGAAAGCGACCCCATTGCGTTATGTTAAAGGAGGGTACATTAACCTTGGTTGAATACAATATCCCTTGATAGCCACTCCTAATAATTGTGTGAAAATTGGCGAGAATTCTTAATTCTTTATTACTGGCCGCAATATGATGTTATAAAAAGACGTAGGTCGAGGTTAGGAGTTGGAGGAGACTCCGTCATATATATTCTCATGTGAGTCCGTGGCTTATGTTACGAATTGCCGAGCTATAATGCCTCTACTAAGTGCCGGTGTGACTCACTAGGAGGAATTAAATTAACGAACCGTCGATGAGAAAAAAGTAGTTTCTGCAATTATGACGCACTATAGCTAAATTAGTTGAGGGCTTGAAGAGATGTTATAGATCTAAGTCGAAAAGCGATGAGAGAATCCACAATGGCATCATTTTAGCCTACATATCATTAACATATATGTAGTAGTATATATGCAAGGAACCGTGTCTATATGTCATAGGTCCATTCTTCGGAGAGCAACCCCGAGTTCGGGGGGCGTTTCTACCTTTCCCCTCGACGGTTTCTTGCCCGTTCAGTATCTTAAACATTAGTTACGTCTGCTACACCAGTCTTACGCTCGGCTCACATAATATCTGTATACGTCAATTGTAGGATACATTGCAAGACTGTACGCAGTAGTCCTTTGCACTTCTTTGATGCTATTGAGAACCCCTTTAACTAAGTCTTTGCAGCTTCCAGTGGTTCCTCTCATTGAATTATACTAAAATGACTACTCCTGATGGACCACCCGTGACACCCGATGGTGCAGTTGTGCAGCACGGTAGCATACAGGCGAGTTTAAGCGAGCCAGATATCGCCGAATCGCCCAATGTCGCTCCTCATGATACAGAGTCCGGAGAACGCCAACCCCTGATAGGCTTGACCCCACCAAGCGAGGACGATTGGAAGGCTCCCCCTTACTTCGTCTGGATTGAGATGGCGATCATGTCCAATGTCTTCCTCTACGGGTTTGATGGCACTATCACTGCGGCTACATACGCCGTGATCAGCTCCGAGTTCGACGCCACCAACACCGCATCCTGGCTCACCACGTCGTATCTTATTACAAGCACGGCCTTTCAGCCCCTATATGGTCGTGTATCTGATATTTTCGGTCGCCGCATTTGCTTTTTCATTTCGACTATTACATTTGCTGTTGGCTGCTTAGGATGCGGTCTTGCAAATGACATTGTTTTGCTCGACTGCATGAGAGCTCTGGCGGGCTTCGGTGGTGGGGGCCTCATGACTATGGGTAGGTCATCCATATAGCCTGGCTGGTGGCATTTCTCATCAATAATAGCTACTATTGTGAACTCCGATATGATTCCCTTCCGTCGACGTGGAATGTACCAAGCTATGCAAAATGGTATATTTGGCTTCGGCGCAATATGCGGTGCATCTTTCGGCGGCTCGATAGCTGATACCATCGGATGGCGTTGGTGCTTTATCTTAGTGAGCCTACCTGTATTCATCTATTGTTATTCAACTAATAGTAGACAGCAAGTTCCGATATCTGTCGTAGCACTTATTCTCGGTTATGTGGTTATTAAGAACCAACAGATCAGCTTCAGTAGCAATTCAAGCTTGAAGGAAACGTGGCGTAGAGTCGACTTCCTGGGATCTTTTCTCCTAGTTTTGGCAATATCCGTCCAGCTTGTTGGGCTAAGCTTAGGCGGAAACGAGTTGCCATGGAGTAGCCCATGGGTAATAATATCCCTGGTCGGTAGTGTCGTGCTCTTTGGCATTTTCTTCTGGGTTGAGGGTACGACCACAGCAATTCCGGTTATACCACTACGCATGTTAAGGGGCCGTTTACCTATCTTCATACAATTGTCCAATGTCTGCGCTGGGCTTTCTGCTTATGCGGTAGGTTGTCCAAACTAATGTTTACATTTACTTGAAGTTAACCTTTTCCTGTAACTAGTATCTTTTCCTACTCCCTTTATTCTTTCAGATCGTACTGCTCGATTCGGCTACGACTGCAGGGGCGAGACTCGCTATTCCATCGTTAGCAACTCCTATAGGAGGTCTCATCGCAGGTATTGTCATGTCTCGATGGGGAAAGCTAACCACTCTCGTTCGCATTGGTGCGATATTGATGGCTATTGGGAACGGTCTGGTAACCTCACTAAGCTTTGTAGACTCCAATTGGAAGTACTACATTTACATCTTTCCTGCGAATCTAGGTCAAGGCATCATATACCCCGGTATTCTCTTCACAGCACTAGCTACCTTCGAGCACGCAGGTGAGTTGCTTTGAGGCAAAACCTTCCTGATCATATTGTTAACACCTCCTAGATCATGCCGTATCCGCGTCTACTGTTTACCTCATTCGGTCACTTGGTACAGTTTGGGGAGTATCAATTACTTCTGCAATCGTACAAACAACGCTTAGTATTCGACTCCCGACAGTACTGAATGATGTACCAGATAAATGGAGAGTACGACCCTTCTTAGTTACAAATTTCTTGTCTCTGTAAAGGCTCAGTGGAATACTAATGAGAAATAATAGATAATCGACGCAATTCGGCACTCCGCCGAGACACTACGTGAACTACCCCCAGATATCCAGCTCAAAGCACGAATGGTTTACTATGATGGATTGAGATACTCCTTTACCGCGTCAACCGTCTTTGCAATCATTGCATTCTGCGCAGCATTGTGTGCCAACGGAAGAGGGCTGCGCAAAACAAGCGGCTAGGAAGCGCAACTATATTAGTTTCTTATAGTTTATATATGTTCTAATAGCACGAAACATAATTTGAACAGGGTGATAAAGGAGTAATTAAAAAAGTAAATGGTGGCATGAATTTCGTGTTCTCCATTGCTATTCGAGCCGTTTGACATATCTTAATTGTTATACTTATAAGCCCGTATTCATATACCTCTCTACCTACATATAGGCACACGAGAGGATAAAGAGTTATAGTGAATACCGGATGTAAAGCTTAGCTTGCATTGAAAGGAGCTTCGTAGGTGGATGTCGGTGTGGGATGTGACAATTTAGGACATTGTTTTAAGGAACACCCGACACTTTACATTTCCCCATTGAAAACTGAGTCTTACTCCACGTATTTCATCAATACTAGTTGGTCTCTATAAATCCAAGGTCTCACGGGGTTTACCCAAGAAACATTGCATAGCAGGATGGATCATATACTACGGTGAGATACACAAAGAACTGCCTAATGTTCAATGGCATGTCTTATTACGAAGAAAGATCGACTTTATTCACGGCGGATCTTTGGTCCTAGATAGATCAACGCATTCGAAAGGTAGTCTTTGACAGACTAGGCAATCGAGAACGTTCTCAGTAAAACCAGTATAATAAGGCCATATATAATGGTACGTGATTCGCATGATCTACCATGCATAGTACCGATATTAGCCCTCGAACTTGAGCCAATACAATAGCATCTACGGAGTCGAAACAGAACCGGGGCAATCAATCCCCTGAGCGGATAAGAGATGCCATCTTCGTCCATCCGAGAATCGAGCCCTCGCTCCCCTAGACCTGCTGGGGAAGAACCCCGTCGGAAGAGATACTCCCTTTTGGTTGAGGTTCTTGACGACGACGGCTTCGCAGTGTTCGAGCGAAATCGCGATGCGGACCGGCCGCGTAGACCGAGTCGAGGCACGTCTACTCCTCGAAGCCGACCCAACGGAGACCCCGACCATCATGCAGACGCCAATAGACAATCCCGGCGACTGTCGGCCCCAGCGAATGCAGTAGCAGTTGGGCCTAGGGAACATCATGACCACCCATCGGAGCGGCCGCGGCGGCACTCGGGTACTAGATCACGTAGCGGCCGCGCCAGGGACCCCAGTGACGAGGTGTACGACACGGCCCCCGAAGGCAATCCCGCTCCATCCCCAGGGCGACAAACGCAAGAGGACGCCGAACCGCCCGCTAGCTCTCACAACCAGAGACGGAGAAGATCTATTCACAATGGCACCCAGACGAACATCAGGGGTTACGGGCCACATAGCGCCTTTACGTCTCCGCATAACCTGTACCGACCCCCCCATCCCAATTCAGGAGACCTCGACGTCATGGAACTTGCCTACCGAGATGGGATCCTTCTCGGCCAGCATTTAGCGAATCTACGAGTCCCCAACACCCATCGCGTTGCTCCTCCACGACTCATCTCGGGACCTTTAACCGGTATAAATAACCGCAACCACCTCGACGCCAACCGGCGACCTCGTGGGCATCCTGAGCCACAGCAGCGGCGTGGATGGCGACGTTTCTTTCCCCCGTGGTAGTTTTGAATGTGCGGGCTCCTCGAGCCGAGCCGGCAGGATCGCGCAGGGGTAATCAAAACCAGGAACACCGCTGTTAAGAGAAGACTACTTGATAGTGAAGCGGGGTTAAATTAGTTAGGTAGGTAGGTACCTATCATTAACATAGGATATCAGAACAGGACTAGAGGCTTATGTTTAAAGAAAATATCCAACTATGATTAGAAAAGAAGATGGGGGTTAGAGGGAGCGCGAACCTGTGCTTCTAGGAATCTCTAAAGGGAACATTAGCACCAAGGGTATCTGTATTTCTATAGTCTATGGGGTACCGCAAACGCCACGCTATCGTCCCGCGTTCTAATATGTACCATTGCATTAGGTACCTAGCTACGAGTGAACCGATATAGGTATATTTTCCCCTAACGCCGCATAACAATGAAGCATTCCAAAATACACATCCGTTCTACAACTTTTTAAATACGTAGGCGAAGATCTCGCGACTTTTCAGCAGATTCATCACACGTAGTCTCTCGTTGTCTAGATGGGCCGAATCGGAAGATTGCCCGCATGGTAAGTGGGCAGCCGGGGCATTGAACTCTTTTTCTAGGAACCTTATGGCTGGGATCGAGCCACCTTCTCTGATATAAAGGGGTTTGCGGAGCTTGGATTTGCCGTTAGTGCTCTTTCCATTCACACCTACTTTATTGCTGGTGCCGTTGCTATCCTTATCGAACAAAGGGGCCCAGACTTGCATGAGAGCTTCTTCAAGGGTCTGGAAGATATAGTTGTTGGGGTCGCCAAGCCAAGGCTCAGCTTGGTTGTCGATCTGAATACTCAGCTTATTGTCCGACTCTAGATTGCTGAATTCTTCCTCCAAGAAGGAAGTTAAGGAGTTAGTAACCTCTTCGACCTCCTGCCCAGGAACGAGTCGAACGCTGATCTTAGCGTTTGCATGGCTGCTTATGAGGCTGCCATCGGGACCCGAGACCTTGACTTTGTGATGTGTAAGATTTGGCTCGCGCCACCGTGCCATAAGATTAGCCTTGAGTGCCTCCGCCGAAACACTGTTCTGGCCTTGTTCCATGAGAACCGATAAAATGTCATCATACCGGGCTTCTTCGTCGGCCGTCAGGGGGAGGATACCATCGTAGAACCCCGGTAACATGATATGGTTTCGCGGGCCCTTGAGCTTTGAGAGCAGCATCATCAGATCGGATAACGGCTCATTAACCATATATGAACCGTCGACACCAGAGTGCAGGTCAGGGTTTCTTGATTCAACGCAAACAGTTGCGTGCATAACGCCCCGTAGGCCATAGGTAAGGCATGGGGTATCATCGTTAAGCCAATAGCTGTTAGCTAAAAGAATGTAATCGATATTGCCGATGCGATCCTTATACTTGCGCACGGTTTCTTTGAAACCTCGGGATCCGGATTCTTCCTGTCCTTCGATGAGAAAAACAACGTCGGAATCTAGCGACTTCGCTTGTATAAGGTCGGTCACAGCATAGAGGGCAGCCATTATGGGACCCTTATTATCGCTGACTCCACGGCCATATAGATACCCATTAGTTCCAGTAAGTTGGAAAGGGTCGTTGTTCCATTTTCCGCTTTTGATATCCGCTGCCACGACGTCATAGTGACCATAGAACAGGATCTTCTTCCGCTTCTCAGCCGGTTCAAGTTTCCCACTAAACTTAGCAAGCACTACGGGATGGTGGAATGTGTCTTCGTCGCTCAACATGTCAACATCGCCGCCAAGTTTCTTGAACAATGTGCGGAGGAAGCTGGCGCCTCGACGACAATCCTCTGCATACTCAGGTCTGGAAGATACTGTCTTAAATGACACGAACTCTCGTAGTGAAGTTATCATCATATCTTCGTGCTCTTCAGGCGATGGCTGTTCAGCTGTCGCTTCGTTCTTGAGCATCCAGATGGCGACGTTGTTATCGTTGGCTCCCGTGATGTAGATGTGTTTTCCATCATGGGTTGTAATGGCAGAAGACAACACTTTGCCGTTGTGGGCCTTCCATTGAGTTAAGCATTGGTACTTCTGGTTGACGTTTTGCGATGAATCGCGCTGATACTCTCCATAGTGGACAGTATTGTGTTTCTGCTCGACTGTTAGAGGGTATCTTAATTAGCTGATCCAATTCACTTACACATGCTGTCCCAGCACGACTTGCGCTCCACAAGTAACCCCATCCCATCTTAATAGCCATGACATCGCCCTTGTGGGCTTTGATAGCTCTTAATTTCTGCTTCGTATCAAGGTCCCATAGCTCGATGATGCCGTCTAGCTTCCCGCTATATAGAAATGACCCGTCAACAGCAAGGGACATGACGGACATAGCATCTTGCTCCCCTAGTACCATGATCTCCTCGATACCATTCTCATACCCGTCTGGGCCAATTTCGTGGCCACCAAGCTTCCAAACCTTTACGGTCCCATCTCCACCGCCCGATATTAAAACGTCCTCATCCGGCTCCGTATAGGTGGTTGTACCCTTTGTCATGAGCATGCAATAGATGTAACCGTAATGCGCGAACATCTTGTTCGCTCGCTTATCCGTTTCCAGTACGGTTTGAGATCGGGGCATCAAGTCGTACCGTTCGTCGGTAGGTCGGGGTGTGCTTGTTCCACCGACAGCTCGGGAATCAAAGAATCGGTGGTTCCTTCGATCGGGATGATTCGGGGAATCGTGAGGGACACGTCTATCGGGATCCTTAAGACCGACCCATTGTATGGAAGTATTCTGAGCGCCGTAGTAGACCGTTTCGTGTTGGGAGGAATAAGAGACGGAAAAGATGTCGCCAAAGGAGTCGTTGGTGCTATATATCTCATAAAGACGAGTCATAGTTCGGGGACACCAGACGTTTACGATTGGATCGCTGGCACTGGAAAAAAGGAGGGAGCCATCGTCGGATAGGAAGAGACACATAACGCTACGCTTATGGGCTTGTACATGATGCGTCTTCTGAAATGTGCCCAGAAGCCATACCACGATCTCTCCATTCTGTGTTCCGGCATAAATACTATCATTACCAACGGCAAGCGCAAGGACGGAACTGTCATGTTTGAGGTTATGGTGTAGTTGGGGTGTTGTATGAGGAGGAATTTCGAGAATTGGAGATGGAGCCGAAGTCGCGCCTGTAGATGGCATGGTTGCTATTTAAGGATTAACTGATGCGCTGGAAAACATGTGTCTAAAAGAAAGAGATAATAAATAGAGGGTTATATAATTGTCCCTTCTCAGAAGAAAGATTCGAAGATATGGGAACAATTAAGGATAGATAAAATTGATCATGGAATTCAACAGTGAATGAAATTGGAAAGAATTAAAAAATGACGTGTGGTGTGATGACTGACAGGAAGACAATTGAATGTGGAGAGCTTCTAGACGTTAGCGTCTGCAGTGACGCGATTCAGGGGATTTCAATAACTTCAGGCACATCCGCCCCAGATTCCAGCATTCTAGAGTGGGGCTACACTAGTAAGTACTCTGGGGATTTTTAGTAAAACTTTAAAGCAGCTTTTAAGACCCCGGCAGCTTGCCCGATATGTAACGTGTTTCTGCCCGAAGCTGGTGCCATTGGTCAATCTCCTCGAATGTCTCCCCAGATTGGAAAGTTGGAGATGTTGTGGGATGTATGTAGGGCGCTGTTCCACGGAAAACTAATTCCACATGAAGGTCGTGACGAATTCGGTCAAACTTACAGGCCGCAGTCTTGACGCTATTTGCATAGAGCTTCTTGAGAGCCTCGTTGGTATCTTTCTTTTCCGTCTCTTCGTCCTCGATCGCCTGGCAGCGTTGACACGCACCAGTCCTCTCGCCAAGCCCAACAGCCATGGCTTGCAAGTATTTGGTTGCTATCTGCAATTGTGGTGTTGACTTATAAGACTAGGGAATGCATAAGAGGACACGTTGGAAGCAAGCAGGGAGAGCGGGCCTGAGCCTTTTAAGTAAGTGACATGTTCCCAACTCCCGAATTACGGTGTGCGGAAATTTCTTCTTCTTATGGACTTTCGGAAGATCGATTGGCCAGTTTGCATAAAAAGGCTGGTGGCTAACACTAAGGGGAGAGATATATCGGTCAGACAGGATTGCCCGGCTATGGCGCCTATGACGCGATATCCGGCCGTCAATACGTGAGATATGATAAAGTGGACTTCATTTCGTGTTTCGTTATTCCATAAGCGTAGCTGAAGTAACTGTCTTAAATGCTGAACATTGTATTGAACGCGGTAGATAAGAGGTCTAGGCGTGTAGAGACCATCAAGACGAAACATACCACAGCCTTAGTACACACAAACCAGGTATATACTTGTACCAAGAAGCCATGCAATCCGTTTGATGTTTGCTAGGCCGTAGGTTGCAAGGGAGCTCTGAAATTGGTGTATAAGAAGAATGATGAATTTTAGAGTGGTTCACACGTCATATTCTAATCTACGACAACGTCTCTGAAAAATATTTTATCTGTTAGCTGTTAGGTTAATAAGAAAGATTTAGGCGAATGCCCTGGGGAGGAATCTCAGGGTGTGAGTCAAGTTATCTAGCAATGCGTGGTTTCCTAAATACGGCTGAAACAAATTTTACACTCTACATTGGGTACCTAGGTAACTCTATCTATGTGCTCTATTTTTGTAACCGTATGTTTATAGATGCGTTATCTACGCTGTACGTCCACTATACGTACCTACCTAACGTACGGGATTTAGATATGATATCCGCTTCCGATATCGGCACAAGCATAATAGGTTTCGATCCTTGACATTGTCCTTGTCTATCCTATTGACAGGAAAAAGGATTACATAGGTGGGTAGGTAGGTAGGTAGAATAGAAGTATAGAGAATCAAAAAAGAATATAAGGATTATTAAGGTAACTAGGTTAGCTATTTTACAAACTTCCAAGGTTCTCTTTTTTATTTGCGTACTAAAAACGTTGTACTATGTTGGACCAAATAAAAGCTGAAGCCATTGCAAGCCTGCGCTAAGAACCAAAAGTGGACGAGACTTACAAGGACCAGGGGCCGAGCCGCCACGGCGGTAAAGCGGCTGTCGCTTATCGCCTAGATATTGCTAATCGGAGGAAGACTTATCTTAGGATCCGATGTGGTCTGTGCGTAGGGTGAAGTTAACAATTTTCTGTATGAGGTCGTTCTTCATGTGCAAGATTCAAGAATTATTTGCAAGTTCACCACACATTCCGTTTACAAATCGTCTGCCCTGACTAAAACGGACGTCACTATACTGCCCTACGTTCGTACCGAGAAAGACTTACCAATAGTCATCCGAGATACTACTTGCGACCACAATTAGTATCATTCTCACCATCCAACCTCGAAATCCTAGAATTTTCCGCCACTATACATACTAGACACTCAAGATGGATCATACAAGAGACCCTTGCCCATGGGTCATTCTGAACGATTTTGGAGGCGCATTTGCTATGGGTGTATGTTTTCTATTCTATTTTACTACTGTCTTCTAGTTAAACTCAAGAACGTGAGCTAATATTTATCGTCTACTAGGCAATCGGCGGAACTATATGGCACGGTATCAAGGGTTTCCGGAATAGTCCGATGGGCGAGAGGAGAATAGGTGCAATCACAGCTATTAAGGCGAGAGCACCGGTATTAGGTGGTAACTTCGGTAAGGGCTAAGCACTAGAAGTCATTGTTAACCTCGACGAAGCTTACCTATTTATTCTATAGGTGTATGGGGCGGTTTATTCTCGACGTTTGACTGCGCGGTTAAGGGCATACGGAAAAAGGAGGATCCTTACAATGCCATCAGTAGGCCATCTGTGTATTCTGCTAAGAACCATACACTGACAGCATTATTAGTTGCCGGCTTCTTCACCGGTGGTGCTCTGGCTGTCCGAGGAGGGTATAAGGCGGCGCGCAACGGTGCTATTGGTTGCGCCGTACTCCTTGCTGTTATCGAAGGTGTCGGTATAGGGTTCCAAAGAATGCTTGCCAGCTCGACGAAGCTAGAGGTTAGTTTCAATATCGCCAAGTCCATCACTCTCGGAATATAAAAGACTAACATTTGTCCAGGCGCCCCCACCACCTCCAGACGCGGAGAAGGCTTTTGCATAGAATCACTTAAAACGAATGCGACGAAAAAATATATTCCCACTCTGCTCCTTTCCGATCCATTATGCAATCGGTTTCGTGTAATTATACGGGGTTTAGGCGGTCTTTGCATAACCAACACGGATGGTTGGGCGATGAATGACATGTAAAATAAAGAGGATATTGCCGCTATGTTGAGACGGGACTAGCTGTCCATAGTCCTCCATAAGCCGTGTCCTTGCAAAGGGGACATCCACATCCAAATACACTATCTAATATTGACGAACATAGTTACTCTCAGATTATATGTGTCGAAATCTTGCATTGGTATCTATAGCTAATATATCTAAGTCTAGTGACTCTATACTTTATGCTTTATCAGCAGTCCAGCGCCAAACGTCCTCGGTTTCGCCCTCTCCGATTATGGTTGTTGAGCTTAGAGACTTGTCTGCTCTGTCAGGGTGAAAAATCCTCATGACCGCTTTTCCGTCATCGTCAATCCACGCGCGAAACATCCCTCCGCAATTATGGTCCTGCAGGATATTGGCGGAGGTGCTAACCACACGACCCGATGCATCGCGCGACACTATGCTCTCTACACCGATCATGCCGCCCTCTCCTTCTCCCGTCTGGCCCCAACGGTATCCGGCGCTCTTCTGTAGCTCTCCGCCTCTTCCGGCAACGCGATACAAGGCATTAGCTGCTGGTACCTTCGCCCATCGCGCGATTGAGCTAACCGTTCTGGTAGCGGCTACTCGTAGAAAGGAGTCGCCATTTCCAGTGCCCGATAAAGCGATGGAACGAGTCGTTCGTAAACGGTCGTAACAGCCACTGGAAGTCATTTGGGTAATGGGAGAATATATGAAGGGAGTTGGTAGACAGTCAGCGACTAGGTTTCGCAGTTTCACTGACAGATCTACAACTGGGCCTGGCAAGCCTAAATGTCCCTTTATACTTCTCAAAGTGTTCGCCCCGTCTGGTTCGCCCGTCTCAGCCCATTCTTCTGCCCAGAAGCCAGCGCCGACGACAGGTGTATCACCGATGCGTCCGGTAAGTTTATTCGTCAAACCTCCCGTACTGGTAGCCACGCACACGACTCCATCCGCATCTAACGCGACCGCGCCGCATGTGCCTTGGGGTAGATATTCCTCAGCGCTCCAAGTCGCCAGACCCTTTCCCGCTTTCTCATTTTCCAGTGCCCGTATATGCTCATCCCAGCGATGCTGCGTGAAGAAGTATTTGGGGTCGACTAGTTCAAGCCCGTATATCTTGGTCAATGTTTCGGCCGTCTCCCCGTGGATAAGCGTGTGGGCTTGCGCCGACGGCACATCAAGATCAACCGTCTTTGGATCATCAGATTCTGCTAATAATTCCGGTTGCTCCAACCCCAATTCGTTCTTTCTACTTAGGTCTTTGTCTCCGTGCTCTAGCATTGCCTTCGCTAGTAGTATCGGGTTCTTCACCCTGCGCAGGCCTGTCACCCCGACACCACGTTTGGCATAACCCCGCGATACCATGACGGAGGCTTCCAATTCGTTGATGCCATCGCGCGTGAATACGGCACCATGACCTGAGTTGAATAACGGGTTATTCTCGAGGAGCGTCACAGCGTATGTGGCGGTATCGAGAGCGGAAGGAAACTCAGGCTCAGAAGAGGCATTTCCGCTCAACGACACGGGAGTGCGTATATAAGTATCCGCCTTGGAGACCTATCATATGCGTATTAGCTTTCCTTTCTCTTTGACCGACAGATAAGAGGTAGGTTAGGTAGGTAGATAAGTGCCTACGATAGTAAGAAGTGCATGTCTATACTGTTTATATTTCTCTGGACCTAAATTCTCAGGTGTAATATTGCCAGCGCCGCCGTGAATAATTAGACGCGGCTTGACCTGTGTCGCATCTCGTTCAGGTTGGCGTTTATATTCCATTTTCACTTATCGCTGCTACTCTTCCTATAGTTAATTGATCTAGTCACTGTATATTCTAATCGAATATCGTTACTATTCTCGGGATAGATAAGGTAAGGAGGCCGAAACTCGGGATACAATGTGATGAAGACCGATCTTTATCAGATACATCCATACCGTTATCTTTCATCAGCATTTAACCCACAGTTACTCCCCGCATAAGCGGAATGTCCATTGAAAAGGCGGGTCATACTAGGGATATTATAGACTTCTAATGCTAAACAGCTAAAATCGACGTCCTTTCGATTGACAGCTTACACAACAAGACTAGGTTAGCTTATTATTCAGTCTTCAATTTTTATTACAGTAAATCAAGGCTTGACTTATATGTACTTCCTATAGTTATTCAATTATCCATATTGTTAACACAGCTCTAAAAAAGACAAGTATTTACCGAACTTAACTACCTACATGTATTTATTGTGGCTATTTAATGTCGCATTGCCAGATTACATGTTACACGACCATACACGATCGAGATATCGTACGCGAGTCCTTTCTAATTTCTGTAGTCTAATGTTCTGGATTATGTAGTCAAACATGTTTAATTTTATAACTCGGTACGGCTAGGGATTGATAGGGCTGAAGTAGTAGAGCATAAACAACAAACGGAGCTACTACTTTCAGAATTGTTCATCGACGAACCAAGTCTTTCAGACATGTAGGATCCTTATATCATTGAGCAGCCATCAGCCACTCTTCATCCTCTGACATTCTTCAGCTATTAAAGATGTATATTACAGGTAGTCACCCTCCCCCTCTTTCTAGTATACTATATCTATACGTGTGTCATTACAGTTACCTATGATGTTGTATTACAAAACCCTTCTAGCTTCCCGCCCTACAAGTTCGGCGCTTGCGAACCAGGATAGATTCGAGAGCAAACTGGCCAATCTAGTTAAGTAGATACGACAGGATGGGCCAGACCCCACGCAGCCCGTAGGAACGAACCCGATCTCGAAATTCGAGACGCAGTACCTTGGCCAGCAGAACCCAAACAACAGTTGCAGCCATCGGGACCTAGGCTTCACAGGCGAGCTGCAGGGGAAATGGTACGCCATATATGACGACGCCCTGTGGCGTGCATCCGGCGTGACAGACCCGACCACTGACCCGGACGCCGACGGAGCAGGTGGTGTTTTCTATCCTGTCGTAAGACCTAAACGCCAACCAAATCCCACCAGGATAGCAGACAGGTAGGTAGGTAGCTAAACTAACTACTTACCTACCTACCTACCTATCTATAGAACGCCAACGACGCCGGCCTAAAAGGTGCCAGCATCGCAAAAAGCGAGCTCGCAAACGGAGAACCCACCGTGACCCAACGCTTTGGCGACAACGGGCACTGGTGGCCACCGGCCAGCACGCCGCGATACGGCGACGTAACCGTGTTCCGGGACCCGCGGTTCCAGTACGTGTACGCGTGGGGCGGGGCGCCGACATCCGTCACGGATTCGGCCGACGCGCAGTACGTGTATCTGCTACGCGTCAAGGTTGCTGATGTGTACGCCTTGGATCGGTACGAATATTGGTGGGGTCCGGACTCTAGATGGAAGACGGAGCAGCCGTTGGCGGAGTTTGGTGTGCGGACGGCGGTTGCGTGGCTTGTTGATCAGGGGCAGGTTGCGTGGAGCGAGTTTTACGAATGCTATATTTTCGTGCATCTCAGTCAGTATTCCCTTTTTTTCCTTCAGGCGAGGCGTCGTATCTTTCTTTCATACTCCCTAATTGTCACTTTATTCGGGTGCTGTGGCCCCTAACTCCAGATCACCATAGTCAAAAAGGGGGTTCCGACGTGCTCCCACGTACCGCAACGTCGCTTGAGGGCCCATGGACCCCCGATGTCAAAGTGTTTACGGCAACGCCTATCGACGGCGGCCTAACGTACGCCGGTGTCACGCATACCCCTATATCGACCCAAGCGGTCAGACTCTAATAGTCTCGTATACTAATAATAACCATATAGAAGTCCTAAAGGCTACATTTGCAAAGTAGACAAGGCATTGACATCAAGTAGCTATGGTTATATGATAAGAGTGCTTTGGGTGACCAAAATGCCAAGTAAATGGGAATTTCAATTCAATATCTGATACAGAGCGATTGTTCACCGGTATAGACCAATATCTTGTTTTGTATACACGTAAATTCGTAACCTATAAGCAAAACGCCACACCACTAGCGATAGAAATAGCGAACACGCCAGCGTGCACCCAAAGTCAGAGAAGTTTCCCACTGTCCCGTTATAGCTTATCCTCATAAAATCTCCACTCCGACTTAAAGTCCTTCTTAAGTTCCTTGTCTAGAACCAACGCTCTAAGCATCTCAATAGGCATGACGTTGGCGCGTAGAACCCGATCGTGGAATTCCTTCTCGCGCATCTTCCCATGCCCATTTCCTAGAGCCTCCTTCCTTAGACGCATCAGTTGTAGTGCTCCAAGCATATAGCCGGCTTGGTATAGAGGTGAATAATCGCCGCCAAGACTACGTCGGACCTCACCTTCGGCCGTTGCTCGCTCGTGGCCCACCTTGTTGACGAGGAGATCAACACACTGCCGTGCGTCTAATTGGCCTAGGTGGAAACGCACAGAAAACAAGATCCTCGCGCACCTGTGCATACGCCAGAACAGAGAGCCAATTTTATCCTCGGCGTTCACAAAGAAATCACCTCGTTCCCAAAGTACCATCTCCCAATAAAGCGCCCACCCCTCAACGAAAAAGGGCGTGTCAAAAAGCGCGCGGCGGTAATGATGGTGCCGCTCTCCCATGAAGATTTGCAAGTGATGACCTGGAATCATCTCGTGAAAGGCTGTCGCTCGTCCAAAGTGCCGGTTGTTACCGCGTAGAGACATGAGCTTGGCATCGTGTGCCATATCCCGCGTCGGATAAGACATTTGCATGGTCGGGCCACCGAGGAAGAACGGCGACACCTTCTGTCGCTCTGCTTCAATCATAGTCATGCGGATAGCCTCCTCGGCAATGCGTGGTACTGTTACAAGATCGTGCTTTTTGACGTATGAGGCACCCTCGTTGATAAGCGACCGGATAAAAGCCGGGTATGCTCCTGGTGGTTCGTATAAGTTCTTGACGTGCTCGAGAGCGCCGCGCCAGTGCGTTCCGAAGTTGAGTTGCTGCGATGCCTTGATCATCTCCGCTTCGCACCATGCATATTCCTTCTCCGCGATACGTAAAAGCTCTTCGGGGCTATATGGGATCATCTCAGCTTCGAGGTCACTCAGAAGGCCGTCGCGTCCAATGGGCTCTCCGACGATGGTTTCTTCATCACCGGGCCTTACGCCTACCAGAATCTCGCGCAGAAGAGCTACAATGTCACCAAGAGCCACGTTGAGGCGTTTATAAGGCTCTGTGACCCACCAGTCAAACAGGGGATCGTAATCCTTGTAGAAAGAGTATGTCTCCGCGAGCTTTTTTCGCAGAGCTGCAACCCTACGGGCGGCACGATGTCCAGTAGCCTTCGAGTACTTGCTAGCATTGTGGTTGATATGATCTCGAGCCTCGAAAACAAGCTTCTCTGTTGCGGTAAGGCCATCAGCAAGGGCCTTGGGATCAATTGGCTCCACGCGCCGGCGTTGTTCGCACCATGCCGTAATAGGTGTGGCAAACGGTTCAATCAAGGCTGTGAACTTGGCATCGCGAGCTTTGTCAAGCTCAAGTGTACGTCGCGCGCGCTGTATGTAGTTCCGAAGCAGCAGATAGTCGACCCTATCTTCCTGTGAAGAATAGGAGTCGAAAGGCTGTCGCGCAAGGTCCGCGAGCTCATCTCGGTAAAATACTCCTAACCGCGCATTCCGTGATGGGGAGCCATCGATGTCATAATAAGCTGTTAAGTCCCTTAGGTCGTTCCACACGCGTACGACTCGATCCTGAATTTGCTCGGGAGGTGGCTCTTTGGACGGTACTTCTACAGCAGTCCAGTCCTCCTCACCATCTTCCTGCTCTATTACCTCAATTTCCTTGGTAAGATCGTCTACCGTAGCATTTGATTCTAGTGGTGATGGAGGTTTGGAAGCCGTGTCACTCTCGTCGCCTCGTCCATTTAGAGCAACCTTACGAATTAAATCGTACATCTTCTTAGGGTCTCTGCTATGCCCGAGATCCCATCCGGCATCAGAAAGCTTGCATTTCATGCCTGCCGATAGCGAACGTTTCATCATAAGCAAGACAGTGAGACGGTTCTTCCGCCATCGTAGGTATTCTGGAGAATCATTGTCGCCGGCGGGTGCTAAAATACTCGTAGTGACGAAGGGAAGTAGATCTCTCGCTCGTAAGGCCTCAATTAATTCGGTATTCCATCGTGGGTAGTCTTCTAATTCGGAGAGTTTATGCCTTTGCTGAGGCGGGGCCGTTGTGCTGTAATTGAGTGAAGCCATGTTAGACTCTCAATCTTGTTAACTTGGGTTAGGTTAACAGGTAGGTAGGTAGGTAAATTTCTTATGTTTGACCATTCTACCATTTCATACCGTTTTAATCATAGTTAAAGGCTACCTAGGTAACCATGAGATAACCATAAGATAACAATAACCTTGAGGTCGTCTATTCCTGCCTACCCAGCCAACTGCAACTGCAACTGCTAGGTACCTAGGTACATGTACGCCATGAGCTTCGGCGGGGTCGGATGTAACCTCTAGGCTGATAACTGATAAAACCTCGGAGACCTCCTCCCGATAAAGCGCTACTCGTGTAAGTCAATCCTTTTGCGTCTATTTTTAATATTGATGGATATTCCATTTGGCGTAGATTTAACAGTAAAGAAGTTAAGCTAGACTCCAAGCATCTAAAGCCACCAGGGATAAGATGACGTAGGACCAATGACTAGTACATACCTAGGTACATACCCACAATCCACTTCATCATCAGCGCAGCACTTCAACTCCAAAGGCTAACCAAGACCGAAGGTACCTAACCCGTAGGTACATAGTAGTTTAACCTAGGTGCTTAAAAAGCAGTACCTATCACATCTTGCCACTGGTTAGGCACCTCATCCTCTGAAGCGGCCTTCTTCGCAGCCGCGTCCGCGGTCTCGTTCCAGCCTCTTGGGATTCTCCAAAATTTGATAGAAAGACCCTCCTCCTCCCATCTCTCAAATTCGCCCAGAAGCATTTCCCACAGATCCTTATTCTTGACATCCACACCTGCGTTTTTCTTCCAACCCTTTCCAATCCAGGTTCTCACCCACTTCGTAGATCCCTCAACTACATACTCCGAGTCAGTGGCGATGACCATGGTAGTAAAGCCTTCACCAGGCCAGTGTCGGAGGCCTAAAGCTGCAATGACAGCCCGAAGCTCGGCCCTGTTACTAGTCTGAATGCTCTCGTCATCAAAAGGTCCCTTGCACTCTAGCCTGCCAGATGCGATCAATGGCTCGCCCGTGAGTCCTGGTCCATGGACGATCGCCCAGCCAGCTTTGGGGTTCGGCTGGCCATTATTCAAACAAGCGCCGTCAGTGAAGACGAGAACCGCTTGGGGGTCATCGCGGTGAATGTATCTAGCAATGCATATTAGCGGGCCTATCCTTGGAGACGGTTTATTCCAAGGAGAACATAAGTTCCTCCGCGATGTTCTTACCTAGACAGTTGAAGATAAGTTCCCTGGCCTCGGAATAGCTCTGTTGGCATGATTGAACTCGTCGGTGGAACAAATCTCTTAGGGATGACCTGGCCAGTACCTCTTCTTCTTTCCGTGCCATGTACAGGTGGTGGGTTAAGATCGTCCGTGGGGCCTTTATCTTCATTTTCATTTTCATCGCCATCTTCATCGTCACAATCATCGTCGTTATCGTAAAATTCATCTTCATCCGAAGAACTGCCCATGAAGCTGTAATTCGTGCAACATTTTCCACAAACGACAAAGCCATGTGGACCGCAAACAATTCGGCCGTTTGGCAACTCGCAGGGGCCCTCCTCATCATCGCTGCTGGATGGGCCAAGTGGGTATAAACCCTGAGCGAGGTACCATCCAAGAGGCATTTTTGCTAAGTTACGGTGGACGAAAAGAGAGCAGAGAATTGAAGGACTAAACGTTGCCAGGCGCATAAACCAAATTCCAGGTTTTTGTAACTGGTACCTAGTGCAAGAATAAAATAAACTTACATTAGAAGGGATGGATGCAAACACCAGTAGTAATGCGCGGACTGCCGGCTGCCGACTCAACTCAAACCAGGCTAGCATGTTGATTGTAAGCCAGTTTCATCCAAAGTCAAAAAATGGAATCCACACTCTTCAATAACTTTACAAAATATTATTGAAAAAGTAAACTTGGAAGTAGTCCGAAGTAACCATTTATTCAAATTTTAGCGTTTTTAAATTTATATGTTACGGGGTTTTTTTTTTCATAAAACTAACTAGGTACCTAGGTACCTATACCTATTAAAAAATTTTTAGCATTGTGCCATAACTTTTTACAACCGACGTCCGTGCCTCAAACCGTATTTCCTAAAACCTCCAGAATATGGGATTTAAGCTTGCTGAGATAAACTTTGAACATTATAGTGATAACAGGTGGGTCCTTGGGTAGGGAAAAATAGGGAAAATAAAGGAATGGAAAATAGGTGTCATATATTAAGTAATAGGGAAAGAGCCATTACAAGATGCCTTTTAGTAACTAGCTCCTAATAAAGCAGTGGAAATCAATGGGGCCCATGTTATACTATTCCTTTATATTGCGCAACAAAAGGACAGTATTTTTATTTTGAAAGCATATTTCTCTATTAACTATCATAGGTAAGTAACACAACTTCAGAAAACATCGCAGCCTCATATGTTTAATTTTACGCTACTTTACGCTACTTTACGCTACTTTACTCAGGGGTTCGACTAGATGCCGGTAGGTAGGTAACCTATCCAGCATGCTTTCCGCTTAGTTACCTGTCTATCTTGCAAAACAGATAACTAGTATTTGGACTAAATCTCATGAACAAACTGAACACCGCTCAGTACACCTGGTGGAACTCCATGTGGAATAAGAAGCTCATTCGGAAGCGTTGCGATGGGGTTCGGGTCCAGACTACCTGTCGCTGGGTCTCGCCTGAATGCGACAAGGCCCGATTCGCCAGTCTCGTTAGCCACGAATGCAAAGTCTTGGTTTTGGTCCTCGCTTAGGCTGACCATACGCGGCTGTATGCCGCTGGTTGGTATGGTGCTGATATAAGTAAGTCCTACTTCGCCCCCGGCGTCGGTGAGTTGGAAGTGTGCGATGTGGCCTGCGTTCTCGCCTGGAAATCGATTCCAGAGGTAAACATCACGCTGGTTTCTGGCGACCTCGAGTCCTATGAACACTGACATGATTAACTCTCCTGGGTCCCACCTCCTACCGGCATTCCCCCAGTGGACCGTACCAAACCGGATCGTAGCATCGGTGTAATCCATTCGCATTAACGCGATTGCAGTAGAGAGCCCCCCTGCCACTACCAGGTAGTGCGTTTCTCCACGTGTAATACAAGCGATACTCTCCGGTGAGATCGTGTTGGGCACAACGGTAATGCCCGTGACCTCGTACCTATCATTCGTTGTGTCCATGACATGTAACGAATCGGTGCCGGGATTCGATATAATAAAGAAACGTCCGGTCGGCTCGAGGACGGCTCGACGTGGCCCTGGTTTACGTTGATGCGGCCACTTGGAGCCATTTTCATCTCTCATCCGGACTGTCTTTTTTAAAACAGGGACGTTGTCCGCTGCTGAGATGTCCCAGACATCGACCCTGCCGCTTGAGTAACAAGTCTCAACAATCCGAGTCTTGTCGGCGTTGAATGCGAGGTGGTTGCCCCCGGGTGAGCCCAGAGAGCTGCTGACGAACACAGGCTTGTCGAAACCTAGAGCGTCAGGTGCAGCCGGAGGAGCGTCGGCCGGAGTTTTAGACATTAGCCTTAACATATTAGTGTCCCTACCAAATTCATTTACAGTGTAAAGCAAATTAGGCTCTTTGAATAATATTGAACTGGGAAGCCAGGTCGGGATTATACACCTGGAAGCTATAGAGAAATTGGCGCCGTCAAAATCGACAAGTATAACCTGGTCCCGGTTGCCGACAACTAGCTTTCCCAATGGGGGCCCCGAAGGACCTTGGTTAGCCATGATGGTCGATTTAGAACCTGTGATCTTTTTTCAAAGTAATCAGGTAGATATTGCAGAATATAGAGTAGGATAAGTAATAGGTAAGTGGTTTTTTGGCTCATACATAGGTAATCATCAATGACAAGCTTGGTGGTGAAGGCGAATATATATATATTAAACTCAAGTAGGTACAGCGGAGCTATTCATCAACAATAGAAGTATAGTTGTAGTAGAACAATATCAAGAGCAGGCCAGCTCAGCTCAGCTCACCAACAATCCTTTTAGAAAACAGTTTATTGTTCTGCAACGATATAAATTGTTCATAAACAGTATTTCGCCACTAAATAGGTACCTAGGTACCTATCTAGATACCTACGAATATCTTGGTTCTTCAATTATCGAGAGATCTTATTATACATCAGCTTTCTAACAGAAGTTACCATCGAAATATAGAATGCACAATAAGTTCCAAGAGTAATGTTAGTAAATTTCTACAAAATCGCCCCAAACGCCTCCAGGTAACTATTTAGCTGAGACTAGATTATAACTACCTACCTACCTGTTAGTTATTAGGCCATAGTAGCTCAAGCATTCTTGATCTGCGGCCCCTTAATTTCAACATGCAAATATTGGTTAGAGTTAAAGATAGATAACGCTAATAGCTTTAGAGGAACTCTTAGTATCGAGTAACTAGAGAATAGGGGTAAAGAGAGATAAAGATGTTTATGTTCAAAATAAGAGTAGGTTTACTATATATAGAGACGTAAAGTATTACCAAGGCAGCCAGTCACCTGCTCATTACCTATTAGGTATACGACGCAATATACCTACCAATGGCATCCCTGGCCCTAGCACTACAGTACTATTAAAAAAAATATTTTCATACTCCCTCATCTTAGGGTAACCTTTTCAAATAGAATAGTGGTCATTATAATATTGTGTGTATAAATATAGGCAACGATTAAATGTCCAGATATAGAGCTTAAGTAATTGGATTGTTTGTTAAACGCCCCAGGTATCAAATTATGAGCTTGTTATTGCCAAATTATCACCACTTCCTAGTACATAGATAATAGAGTACAAGGGGACCCTGTAACTTTCATCGGATACAAAGCATACGTTGCTAGACGAACACAAAGGATTATTTGATTTTATTCTGAGGGTACCCAACTTTCTTTAATATGTTGAATTAGCCTTGTATAAGCACAGAAATGTAAATTATAGACTACCTATGCACCCAAGATGCTGACATGTGCGTAGTACTGTTCCTTTATGTCGTTCAATCTCATTCACGATTTGTTCGTAAAACAACCTCCATTGTCATAGAACCGCCCACTGCAAGTACACAATGACTTTGTCATATCGAACTCTTACCGCTAAAGGCTTAGGCTTAAGACAACAGCCCCCAGTCTACTTTCATATATAAGTTAACCTCTCGTAGCTCAAATCTGAGGACTCCAGGAACATAGAAGATTATCACCATGGCGGTAAACGTGCCGTTGCCTCGCGCGCGAGCTCGAACTTTCGGTGTCGAGTTGGAATTTATAATCGTATGGATATGGGACGATGAGGCAGACCCTGATCTAGGCCAAGCAAGCAAATTGCCTCCTATTCTTAAGCTCCCAAAAGAGCTTCGCGTGCGTGGCAGTTCCAAGCTATCGTTGGATGCCATAGTTTATGACCGGATTTACGATGTTCTAGTTGAACACGGCCTACCGACTCACCGAACAGCAATCCATCAGTCGCAAGGCGGGTTTCGCGTTTGGAGAGTTAAGCTAGATACAAGTATTAATCTTGAGCGGGATATCAAGTGGTCTGGTATCGAAATGACATCTCCCGCAGAGAGTGCTTTGCCTACGGCTTTCAGCGCAATCCGTTATGCTGTAAATCTGATTAAGTCCAGATATCGAACGACTGTTAATAGTAGCTGTGGATTTCATGTTCACGTCGGTGATGGGAAAGAACATATGCCTTTAGAGCACGTCAAGCGAGTTGCTTCGTTATTCTGGGCCGCTGACCCTATCATTGCTCTGCTGCATCCACCGACTAGGAGGGCGAACTTCTACTCTCAAAGCATTCGCGACCGAAGTCCTCTTGCTCATGGAAGTAAGATAGCGGATGTGGTGTTAGAAACTGACCACCAGGAAGACAGGAATTGCGAACTATATCTCGGACGCGGAATGAGGCACGGGGAGCACCCTATATCCTGGAGAATCCAATATCAGCGTGAGGAGCACATGGAGGCCTTTGAAGAAACTCGAAAGCCGGATTGCTTCCAACCATTTTTCTGTAAGAACACTAGGGGCCTCCCGGTAGGCATATTAACATCCGTCGAAACAGAGCCAGCCCCAAGACTTCACAGATCAGAAACTCAGACTCGTATCGAGAAGTTCATAGAAAAGACTAATAATCCCGAAGTTAAACACTTCAGTAAGCCATATTCTCCAATACACAAGCGTCACACGCAACGATTTATAGGCCCCAAACCACTTCCCGATACTAAATACAAGCTCGTTGAACTCGACAAAAGAGCTAAAACTGATATTGGCGTCTTCGCCGGCGTCAGTGAAATATTTGCCTGCAACAGCTCGTGCGTAATACTGTTCCTGCTGGAAACCGGGGAGAGATCCAACTATAACCTTTTCAGATATAAGTGCTATGGCCTCATGGACCATAGACCTACACCGCCAACGATCGAGTTTCGAGAAGCTACGGGGACTTTGTCCGCTCAGTGGGCGGAAGTATGGGCGAGAATCTGCGTGGGTCTCACGAATTTTGCCATCCACGCACCGGCCGATGATTACCTTTCCGTACTTTATAATCTGGAACGCGCTGCGTCTGACAGAGCTGCGTATGACGTGGTCGACCTACTAGATGAAACTGGATTATATGCAGAAGCTGTATTTGCGGAGCAGAGATTATTGCAATATAAGGATGAATGGGGTTTGAAACACAGATCCGATAGGGTAGAGTAATCCATTAACTATAAAGGGTTTGAACAAAGATTGGATTGTATACATATTACTGGCAAGTGTCGTGCTTAGACATTTAATGTATAACTGTTTAGCTTTCTTGTTTTTTGGGGGGGTTTTTTTAACGTCGACATTGAGTTTGAAGCAATAAGATGGATCTTTATCCCTAATACGATATCTGGTATTATGTTACGATACTGGTAGCTTAGTTATAAGTTATAAGTTATAAGTTATAAGTTATAGCATATGGGTAGGTATGTACCAAGGTAGGTAGCCAGAGACGAGTGGTTTAGTTGATTGCTATTATAAATCATATTATTGCTTGTATACCTATGAGGTAGTTGCTTCAGTACATGATAGTTATTCTTGAAAGGCTAACCTACCTAGTCAAATCCATCCGAATACGCGGGTAAAGCCGGAGAACATACATAAATGCATCAAAGCTTAGTTAGTAACAATTACGCATGTTTTATAAAGTCTACGTTGCATTGGCGATCCATGTTTTCTTTAAAACATCCAGCCCTAACCGCCTTGCTAGTTTCTTATTAGTCGCATGTGCACTACGGCCAGCAGTAGTACATACAGGTACCTACCTATCTTGCTATTCAATATGCCGACTATCTCTATACGCCGGCTTTTGTCGGAACCTTCGGTATTATGATACCCACTTGACTATGCGTGTAAACGACTCCAAAGAGCATCTTAATGCTAATAATAATTGTCCACTTAGCATAAAGTAGCTTCATTTATAGTCCCCTTCGCAATAGGTTAACCTAGTACACACGACTTTCTATCATCGATACAGTTCATCTATTGACTACCTCTTTCTTATTGGCATTTGAAGTGTAGTTAAAGTCGGGAAACTAGGAAACTAGGAAACTAGAAATATATCATGGCGTCAACGTGGGTTCCAGACGTATCTCCCGACAGTCCATTTTCACTATCCAATATCCCCTTCGGCATCATCAGCTCGCCGGCTAACCCCGCGCCACATGTCGCTATTGCCATCGGATCTCAAGTGCTTGATCTAAAAGTCCTATCCTCATACCCAGACTTTGATGATCTCTTCCCTACATTGAAGAACTACCCCGGCATCTTCTCAAACTCGACGCTAAATGAGTTTGCAGCACTGGGCCGACCGGTGCACCGAGAAGTCCGCAGCACTATTCGGGATCTTTTATCAGCCGAGACGTCAAGGCCGGAAATCCTTAAAGATAATTTAGGACTTCGGCAAGATGCGGTACTTCCTCAGCAGAAAGTCGCGATGCATTTGCCTATGAGCATTGGCGACTACACGGATTTCTATGCCGGATTTCACCACGCGTATTATGTTGGTGCCCTATTCCGCGGGCCTCAGGCGGCCTTGCAGCCGAATTACACCCACCTCCCGGTCGGCTACCACGGGCGAGCTTCCAGCATTGTCGTCTCAGGCACGCCGATTAAGCGCCCCTTCGGCCAGATCATTACGGATCCAACGGCGGAGCCAAAGCACCCTACCACAGCGCCCACACGGCGTCTGGATATTGAGTTGGAATTAGGATGCTTTATAGCAACCCCGAATGAGATGGGCTCCCCCATTAATGTCACTAACGCTGAGGATCACATTTTCGGATACGTATTGTTAAACGACTGGAGTGCGCGTGACATCCAAACATGGGAGTATGTTCCGTTAGGACCCTTTAATGGGAAGAATTTCGCCACAACTATCAGCCCTTGGGTTGTCCTCGCGGATGCTCTTGAGCCATTCCGGACTAAGGGGATTGACAACTGGACGCCACTGCAGGGGTATTTGAATGAAGGCAAAGAGGAGAATATTTTGGGAATCGATCTGCAAGTCGATTTAGAGAGTATGTATTTTTTTTACTAGAATGATGTCCGGGGATCGAATCTAACACAGCGCAGCACCACAGGGCGACTCGACGAGGATATGCACAACAAGCTCGAAATACCTCATATGGTCATTTCCGCAGATGATTGCGCATCACACGTTAGGCGGCTGTCCACTAAGAACAGGAGATCTTCTCGGTTCTGGGACGATAAGCGGCCCTTCGCAAGGCGAAAGGGGAAGCTTTTTAGAGCTAAGTGAGGGAGGAAAGAAAGATATCATGCTTCAGGGAATGGATGTTCGTCGATTCTTGAAGGATGGCGACAGAATTACAATTCAAGGGGTCTGTGGAGAGCCAGGCCAGAGAGTCGGTTTTGGCCAGTGTACTGGTCAAATACTGGGAGCGACACCACAATGATAGTCCCCGTGCCTAGGATGAGGGTTTACGGGGGGATCACGCATCCTCAATTTATAGCTAAGTAAAACTCTAATCCGTGTCCGCAGGGTATTTATGATAGGGAAAAATAACAAAAGTATTGCAGCAGAGGATATGCCTCGCGATAGTATTATACATTGGCTTTAGTCTAGCGTAGGCTACATTGAGTTTACTGAATTGTATCGCCGTATAGTACTTAATGGGAGATATACTCTGTCCATCAGGTGCCTAAATTGTCAGCACTTCGAAGAGTCGAAAACGGTTACGTATAATCATATATCAATTTCCTTCGAGGCGATTCTCCAGATTCGCTCAGGCTGTTTATTTCGTAGCAATACAATTTTGTACTTAATGGAGCGAACAAGAACATTGTTTTACCCTTAAACGCACACGTCTTTAACAATTCGCCTCTCTGGTTCAACAACGTATATTGAACTTATTAATGTTATCGCCTATGGAAATTGAGGTTACTATTGTTAGCAAATGAGGCCTTTATACTAGGTAGATATATAAATCTGCTCAACCATCTCAGATATTTTTCACGGAGCTGATTTACGTATACCATCGTTCTCCTCACTTGAAATACAGGCAACAATAAACGAATACTGAATTATCCTTATATTTTACGCCACGTACTTGAAGCACCACCACAATGGACAGCAACCAACGTCTTCTATTCAAGGAAAAAGGTCAAGAGTATGGCGTGGTCCGTAGTCGTCTAAGGCACGGTCGCTTCAGTGTCCAGGTTATAAGCATAGAAGGTAATAGTAGTCCGTGTATTATTACTGCAGTGGCTCGGAACCACCTCCACGTAGCGATCGGTGATCTCGTGCTTCTATCTGCGGATGGATCCACGTCGGAGGATATTGAGATCGTCAAAGTCTACAGGGAACGTGAGATGGAAGAACTAGTTGTCCGTCGTGAGATACCTGGTTGTTCCAAGATTCTTCCCGAAGATTAAGTACCTAGCCTAGGTACTGATGTGAGGCTAGATGAAGGGGATTCATGATGACGGAACGCCAAGTACCTCCTAGCTAGCTTGATATCTGTTACCTACCTACGAATAAGAACAGAAAAAGATGTGAACCTCCAAAGGGGGGATTTACCCACATAAAATTCAGTAATGCAACGATTAGTGATCTTAATACATGGACTAAAAATTAAAGCTTGTAATTTGCACTACCATTCTTCCTCATTAAGCTCCTTTTTCAAACTACTAAGTCGTGCAAATAAAAAGAATCCAATATAGCCCAATAATATCTATCCCGTAGCCCATGGGTCCGCCATAGAAACTCATGAGTAATATTATCTTGGCAGTCACTGCAATAATACATTCACATAAGCAATAATAAAAGCGAGAAAGTATGAGATCTCCAAGTGGTGATGGTATTACTATCAACTTCGCCATGCGGCGGCCAGCCAGCCCGCACAGCCTCTTGTAAACGGCATCAGTGTTGGGACGACTTCATTCGTTATGCCTTGTAGGTACAATCCTTGCAAAATGGGGGTATCTTGTGTGCTCCAGCTCCAGCTTCGCTTTCTCACAATGACTTTCTCTCACCGCTATGCTTTCCCTCCGTAATCAGAACAATTATCCACGCTTTTATTTCGACAGGCATATTATTATATGCATCACTCCTAGTAAAGACCGATGCAGATGTCTCCGCGGACGCGGGCTGTCAGGTGGACTTCCGCCTCCAAGTCGAGCTTGATGCCGACTAGTAGAGCAGCGGACTTCTGGTTGCCGTTCTCATCGGTTGCACCCCTCAGAAGTTGGCCTGGAGAGCGCGAGTTAGTGACGTCTGTTGCCTTTTTGTGCATGCTTGGTCTTACCTGCTGGCTGGGACAATCCCGCCGAGGTGGGAAGCTGAGGCAGAGCTTGGGCAGCTTGGGCAGCTTGGGAAAGCTGGTTCTGGGGACGACGACCGCCACGGGCCTGGCCGTCGGATTCCGAGTCGCTGTTGTAAGCGACGTTATTCTTCATGGGGATGGCGGAGGTACTAGGAAATGCATGTTAGATCTAATAACTATGCTATTGTAAGAATAGCTAGAGATACTCACGTGCTAGTGGTGGCCATTTTGAATTAGTTGATGGGATTGATCAAGGGAGATCTCGAAAAATATGTGAATGGTGAAGTAGTGGCGGAGCGGTAATCACGTTGCTAGGTCAGGCCTGCTGAAGAATTGAAGAAGGAAGCTGGTGATGATGTTGATATTGATGCTGGATGATGAGGATTAATTCTTCACTGTCGAGCTGAGCACCAAGTGTTCTTATATCTTTGAACTTCGACATATGTACCAACCTACCTACCTACCTACCCAAGCCACCCCGTTTCTCCAGACTCTCTTACTACATACATCCATAAGTGCTATCCCTCGGAGCGGTCGAAACACAAATTAGCATCGGGCTGGCCGCGACGCAGATCCCATTGATAATCACGACGATGTAACGCAACTCGTCCGATATGGTACGATACAAGTCGTCCAATTATCCCCTGCCAGAGTCACAGCGAAGACCTCGTCGCGCCCTCATTGCTTTCCTAGCGCCGGGGTTGTGGGTGGACCCCCTGATCAAAGCGTTGAGCCTCAGACGTCAAGGGTCTCGGTTTTTACCCCTGCACCGCATACATACGCTAACAAGCGCTCAGATCTGATCTGAGAATGGCATGACAAGTCGGAGAATAGAGGCTAGTGAATGGAGCGGGATTCCTCTCTTTGGCCGGGACCCTGAAATCGATGAAGTTCTAACCTAACCTAGGTTTTTACTTTTCTTGTGGTGCATGGCGTGTGAGTTTGCTGCTTTACTTCAGTACGGTAGATCTCTTACCCCTTTTTTTTTTTTTTTTTTTTGGAGCGTTGGGAGTTGCGCAATTCTTCCGGATGTGTAGCATTCGGAGTGAGCTTCAATATGTTAAATGCCATTGTTGAATAATTCTCTTGTGAAGAGTCTAACAACAATATACATGACAGCAACTTAGGTACCCGTGGTTGAAAAGCTTCTGGCATCAAATTGCGTGTATTCCCTGTTTCGGAATAGTCACTACATACATATTAGTACATACATACCCACGCAAGACCGTTGTTATAACTTGTGGGTTGAGGTTAATACACCCTGTTGCATACCCCTGAACGTCAACTCCACCATAGCCAACGACGTGGACACGACTATCTCCATAGCTGTCAAGCTTTGACTCTCGAACATCTTTGCTCGACTACCTACACTATCTATCTATCTACTTGGCAATCACGTAGAGGCTGGTACCAAAAAGCAAAAGGCGTTATGAATTGAATGTCTACCTAGGTATGCATGTCATTATTTTGAATAGGGGTATCTTCAATGATTCGCCCGCGAGTTATATATCAGCTCTATCTACCTATATGTATACTCTAGCTATGCACTGTTGACGTCTTCCTCCGACACGGCCTCGTCTTCAACATAAGGCCGTTTATACCCATGTTCTTTTAACTCATGAGTTTGCTCTTCGAGAGCGTCCACTCTGTCGGCGATAGAGCTGGCTGCTGTGACAGATGCGGTGTCGCTGAAGCCGTCGGCTTTCTTCGCTGCGGACCAGAATGAGACGTTGTCGGTCGCTACGCTGGGCGAGTGGGGGACGGTACCGGATGGATGCTCTATATGGGAATTGGGGTCGAGGTGTAGATTGCTTAGATCAAGTTGTGCACCGCCTACATCTGCCTCTCCTGTAGCCTGATCCTCCGCAGTGCCCCTGTCCTGTTGCGGCGGCCCTTCGTCTCTTTGCTCGTTCGCATCAGTTTGTTGCTGTGTACGAAGCATTTCTTGCTTCTCTTCTTCCTCTCTTTGAGTCTGCTCCTTATGTTGTCTCATCTTCTCATCCAGAGTCTGCGCCTGGCTCGGGTCTGGCTCAGGCTTGCGCTCTTTCTTCTCTCGCCGGGTCAATTCCACTTCGAGTACTCTAGTTCCCATTGGAACCTTCGTAGTTAAGCCATCGTCGTCGCGGTCGAAATATATCGCCCAGACTCCCGGAAACTCCTCAACTGCGGCAAACCCTTCCCAGCCTTCTAGAGTCATGCGCCGGTCCTGCCGGGTGCAATCAAATGGTCCTGTTATGTGGGCTTGCGCGTCGGCGCGGACACCATACTTCACTTCGTAGGTATCCTTGTCGACGTATATCCAGTTCAGCATTGGTGGGTCGTCACTTATGGTGCTGACAAGACCTTCGTATGTTTTATCAGGGTATGGTAAATAATATCCTGCAAACGGATGTCCGCTGTTTGTACTATTCGTCGTATTGTATTTCGCAGATAGGTCCCCAGTGGTGATATAGAGCTATGATATTTTGCGTATGTAAGTAACGCTTCTCGATGTTCGTATTATTATGAGTGGTTTACCTTATTATCCTTTAGAACGACTAGCTTGCCATTTATATCTCGACTGCGGATAGACTGCTTCACGCAAGAAACAACAAGATTACAACGACGAGCTCGGTGCTCTTCGCGCTTAGTCTTGGACTGACTTTGTCGGATTGCCTCTTGCGTTCCTAGCAGAGCAGGGGCAATTGTGAGCGCTAATATCATAGGTATAGACATGGCGACTTCTTCGAGAGCTTCTTGAAGAGTCTTCCCTTGAAATGTAAACGTCTGTGAGGTATGAATATTCGACGACATCAGTTTCCGTGATCAAACAGGAAGTTCTAGGGCTGTTCAGGGGATGTAGAAAACAAGAGTAGATAAGCAGTGACTGGTAGAGCTTACGATAGTAGATTCAAGGTAAGCAAAAAAAGTATTGTTTCTTACAATATTCAACAGGTTCTCGTAAAATACGACAAAAGCTCTAGAACCAAGATGAGGTACGTTCATGGATCCCCTGTCGTGGTTTCAGATGCGACTCTGTCCGGGGAGCTGTGTGGACTGGGCCCATATCATATGTTTTCCAGGACCTTGGTGTCTCAGCCCTTCCCCGTGTATCTAAAATCATCCGTTTACTTTCTTCCCCAGCCTCACCTTCAACGCTTGTTGTTTTGATCACGAGTTAGCTAGCTGCGAGCAGCTCGTCGTCAGTTCCAACGATCTGAAATTGTAATAACTAATTTGTATACTGTAGCTGCTATGATCTTTGTGCTTCAGTATACTAACTTCTAAATACGGCTGGTACGAATTAAATAGGCGCGTGGTTGGGATGTGATATAATAATATTCAACGCTGGCGAAGAAATCATAATGGTCGCGGATATCCTGCACTCTCTAGCCAACAACACCGACGACTCGGAGGGCGTAGCGCAGCTCGTCGTGACGGCACTCGGGTCTGGTGGGCAGCACTACATCTGCTGGAAGACGCATTCGGGTGAATACAGGCAGCGTATGTTCCTAAATATCAACTATCCAGTATTATCATTCATTTTCTCACGTTCGTTAAAATATAGGATCTCATGGCCTCCCAAGGCGCTTAGAAGATTGGCTGTTTCCAGTCGATGGCAGCACGAGAGACTTTGAGACTTTACAGGTGATACTCTCGGGGGAGGACACGTTCTGGGCGTCAGATAGGAATGGCGAAGTTCGGGGCGAACCTGCGGGTCCTCAGCAACAGATGCTCCGACGAGCTCTAACTTTCAACGGCGGAAGCCCTTCTTCAGGGACCAAGCGACGGATGAGTAGAGCACGAGAGCTATCAGGAGGTGATATGGAACGGCCACGATCGAGCACGTTGCCGTCTATGTCCCCGACAGTCGATCATCTACCCGGGCCTCACCTAAAACCAGCGCCGGCAGCCCACAGCCGGTCATCATCCGCGGACAAGCTACGCCGGATATCTCTCGTGCCACTTGCTTTTCACCAACGGGGACGGTCGTGGGCTACGCGCCCCCGTAGTTTAGTATACGGCAGTGAAGATCTAGGTGTGCTTAAAGAGCAGCCGAGCCCGCAAGGCATTAATACTCCGTCAACACCAGTGAAGCCTGCAACTTCGACAGGCACCAAGGCCCCGGGTAGTCATTGCACCTGCGGCTATCACAATAGAGACAGCACCGTAGGTGCACACAACCCCAGACCAACCACGAACATCAAACCCAGGACTAGCTATGCAGACGCCAGCGTCCAAACCGATCCCGTCCCCGACCCCAAAGTAGATGAATTAAGACCAACCCGGCAAAAGAATCCCAACCACCACCGTCGCCATGAATCCTCCTACTCTGCCACAAGCACAGCCGACTCCTTCAACTCGTCGTCTTATCCCAGCAGTAAGCGCTCAAGCTTCGAAACGGTTACAACGCAGCCCGACCTCGGAGACTGCAGTTTGAGCTCGAGGGGAAAATATAGCGGAAGGGGATGGCAACAGCCGCAACAGCACTGGGAGCCGCTGTCGAATCCCGTGGCGATGGGTCGGATGCAGGCCTATTTCCGCTCCTCGACATATATACTAGGGGCTGCTCTTCAGCCTCAGGGGTTGGCATAGGGGTAAATTGGATTTCGTACTTGGGCATATTACCAGGAGGAAGATGTAGAGCAACAGCTCTGCGAAAACGCCAGGGCTACGGCAAAGTGCGAGTTGTATGTATAAAATGTCATCTACGGAAGCGGACGCTTCTATTCACTACTGTATATCTTTAATTACTGGCTTTCTTGGGGCTATTCATATGTACGATATGTATGATATGTACAAAGATAGATAAAAATCAGGCAATTAGTCATGAATTGCATTTTACTTATTAAATCTTTCACCTGTTAAATATATAGGTGTCAATTACGCTTGTGAACACTGTCTTATATTGGAAAGGAGTGAAGTAGTAATACAGCATTATTGGGCTGTTGTTGTTCACATCCGTCAACGGGAGTAATTCTCTAACCTAGTACGGAGGCCCATTAGTATAACTGTGCCAAAATCAAGAAATAAGAGGGGAATCTTCCAAAAAAGGTAATATTAACATAGCCATACACTAGCCATACACTTACAATTAAATTTTCTTTAAATTTATACTTTAATTGTAAAAAGATATAACAAATAATAGCTTAAATTATTATATTAATTCTTTTTTTTAATTTTAAATAAAATAAATATATTATTATAATATAATTAAAAAAATTTAAATTAATTTATATAATATTTAATATTATTTAAATATATTTAAAAATTAATTAAATATATTAATTTATTAATAATGAAAATTTAAATATTATTTATTATAAAATAATAATTTTTTTATTTTTATATTAAATTTTAATATTTTATTATAAAATTAATATAAATATAAAAATATACGTTTTATTTTATAATTATTTTTATTATTTACTTTTTTACATTTTTATTAAATTAATATTTATTTAATTTATTTCAATCTTTTTTGTTAAAAATATTATTAAATTATTTATTAATAATATTAATAATAGATTATATTTTATATTTAACCTTAAAATAAATAAATAAAATAATTTTATATAAAAATAAAAAATAAAAATAATAAAATAAATAACTTTTTAAATAATTAAAATTATTAATGGTTAAAAATTAATTAATAAAAAATACTTTTATAAATAAATTTTTAAAAATTATAATTATAATAATTAAAATTTAATATTAATAATAATTATAATTATAAATATAATAATTTTTATAATAATAATAATAAAAAACAAAATTTAATAATAATAATATTTTTAACAATTATTTTTTATTTTTTAATAATAATAATAACAATTATAATAATGATTATAATAATATATTTAAAAATAATAACGTTAAATATAACTATATTATTTTAAATATTAAAAAAAAATTTAAATTATTTTATTTATTTATTAATATTAATATTATTTTAAATTTAAATAATAATAATTAAAATTTAAATTAATATAAAAATTACGTTTTAAATATTTTTAGTCCGTTTTTTATTAACGGTAAAAATTCTTTTAAATATATTTTTAAAAATTATATTAATTAAAAGATTATAATTTTTAAATATATTATTTATAATAAAAATTAATTAGTTTTAAATATAATATTTAATAAAATATATACATATATAAATAATTAAAAAATTAATTAATATTATAATATAAATTTATTATTATTTATTATTTATTAAAAACTTTTAAAATATATTAATATAATAATGTATTTAATTTTATTTTAAATATTTTAAAATAAAATAATAATAATAATTTATTAATTTTATATATAAAAAATATTTTTAAAAATATTTATTATATTAATATAGTTTAATTAATTAGTAATAATATTTATAATATAATATATAATTAATATAAATTATTAATTAAATAAATAAATATGTAAATATTTTTTTACGTATATTTTATAATATAAAATATAAATTTTAATTAAATATATATAATATTTTAAAAATTATTTAAAAATATATTTAAATATGTGTAATTTAAAGAAACTTTTATAAAATTTTAAATTATAATTAATATATTAATTATTATAATTCTTTTATTTTTAAATTATATTATAAAAATTTTATAATTTTATTTTTATTTTAATTAAAATATTTTAATTATATACGTTTTATTTTATATATATAATATTTGAAAATTTATTTAAAAATATATTTAATTGAATATAAATATTTTTATTTAAATTATATAAAATTAAAAATATTTATTATAAATGGTTAAATATATAATTTTTAGTAGCTATATTATGCTTTTCTTAACTAAGATTAGTAACACTCATTTTCTTGATTTTGGCACAGTTATACTAATGGGCCTCCGTACCTAGGTCTATTTCAATGTCTACATCCGGCTAAAACTAGCATTTAGTCTACTTTCCCTTTTACACCTTTTAATTTTCCTGCTAGTTTCGCAACAGCTGCGATAATCTTATTCTTTATACCACCGGCATTAGCTTCAGGGTCTTCATCGGCTCCTACAAATCGTCGAATTAATATGTTGTATAGGCCACCGAATGCAAGGGCAATAACTGTGCTTGTGAAGATGATGACATTATACGGCATACTGAAGTCTGGTGTTGGCAGGCTGAGGAGGAGGGATGTAGTCCGCAGGTTTGATGTCTTCTGTCGCGCCAATGGGGCGTCCGGGGATGTGGAAGGCAAAATGGTTATGATAGCCGCCGCAATATCGAAGCCGCGGTTGGCGTCTGGTGGGTATTCGGTGTATCGTAAGATGGATTTTTCAAAATCGTACGTAAGAAAAACCGTACTAGCAGGTGGAATACGCATCCGAAGCTCGAGCTGTGTTCCTCGGACACGGTCTAGGGCTGGTCGGTAATAAATCTCCTCGATGATGTCATTGTTGGATCCAGGTGCTCCATTGATATGGGTTGTAAGTGTATGGAGATAGATTTTCATGAACCAAGGTAAACTTTCCATGTAAAAGAATTCAACCTCTGTATCTGGGCTTGGGTTAGTGAGGATAGTCCTTACTCCGCCACGCTCGTACCCGTGGCCTGTAAAGCTACGTTCCGCATACAGAAGCGGAGTTTCGGGCTCGACAATCTCGTCGGCGTCTGTTTTGGGATGCTCCCCTTCTCGTGACATATGAGGAAGGATCATCGAGAAGTCGGATTCTAGCGGAACTTGGTAGCATCGTGAGGGTCGATTCGGATTTTTTATCTCGCTCGCACCGGCTGTTGTGTAGATATCCCTGGTATGGGGAACTTGGATGCAGACAGGAGGGACCTCTGGGTCAGTCAACGGGCAGGCTCCCTTAATCACCTTGCCAAAGATTTGGTCAAGCGCCCACTCTTGACCCTCCGCATAGTCGGTAGGGAAACATGTGTCTCCAGAATGATATGGCTTTGACGAGTTACATTTCAGCTCGTGGCCCGGTGGACGCCGCGGTATAGGGTTATCTGCATCATGTTAGAGCTAAGGTGGTAAATAGGATAATTGTATCCTTACCCCTAGGTCGTTTAGACCTTTCGATATCCAAGACCATGTCAATTGTTTGCTCAATCTGCAGCACGCATTCTTGGCCATCCGGACATAGAGGTCGAATATCTATTGCCATGCTCTGCCAGGATGCATCGAAGAGTTTGTGCCCATCGAGTAGAGTTGATATTCCGGCTTTCCCTTTACATGGCAGTAACTTCAGAAACGGCGTCAAGTTCTCCGTACAGACTACTTCTCTCGGCAGCACACCATGTAGTAACTGCATATTAGCCAGGGTGGTGTTCGAGTGGTCTCCTTCGGGTTGAAATGACATAACTGGGCGTGTCGTTCTGGTTTCATCGATGAAGTTCAGCGAAGCGCAGAAGAGGCCGGATAGTGCGTTTGTAAGACTCAACCACTTGCGACTGGCCCTATAGGTAAGTAGGGTCAGCACATAAAATCAATAGTTAGATATATTCTTTATATCATACTCTTCGTCGGTGTCTGCTTCAAGCCACGCCCAGAGCTCGACACCTGTTCCACCCTCTTTAGTGCCCTCCCATGGCCTCGCTCCCCAGCTCTCGGCATCCCATCTTCCTAGGCTAAACCTCAGATGTAGCTCTCTTGTTCCCACATGTTGTAGTATCTGTCCTAGCGATCGAGGAAAGTATTGAAAGTTGCGCGATTCGAATTGCGACAAACTGGTATTGGATCTGAAGTTGAAACTGGCGAGAACGGTAGATTGAGGCAACGGTTTAAGAATTAACTGTTCATAATAATCGGAAGCAAGAGCAACAGTCCAAAATAGAATTGAAAAGGGTATCAAGTAAGAAAAGGAATGACGCATCGTGGCCGTCGATAGTCCATGAGGACGACCGATTTTCTTTTTATGGTTGGTGGTTCGTGGTTGTAAATGGTAGTTTTCATACGTCGATTATTGGATACGAGATCCAGCAACGTGGAATATAATTTCAGTGAGGCTAGGTACCTCAATGTACCTAACTGTTAGTTAGATAAGGGACCCCTGGTGGTTTGCCTGGTTGCTGTGCCCCTGCCGAGCCCACCAAGCAATGCAAGCTGAACCCACTAAAGGTGCCTAAGAATGACTTAATTGGTCCCCGCAAATATCAATCTTTGGAAGCTAGGTAGGTACCTAGGTAGTGTACCTACATACTTTTCTCTAATGCCAATTAATTCAGCCCTGTTGCCATCGTCCATACGTAGACTTTTTTCACTATCACGTCAATACCAACTATCACCAACCCTTCCCAAGATACATAACTCACCCTAAAACAACCAGTGAACTCGATCTAATATATTTAATTTAACGTCACTCAGTCTGAATTGAAATTCGAAAATGGCGGCAGAGCAAAGAAAGCTGCTTGGTAATACCAATTCCAACCTCTCCTATTCCAGAACGTCTGGCTAACTCTTCGACCAGAGCAGCTCATGGGCGGGCCACAAACGTCGCGCTCATCCCAAGTCTCCCTAACCGACCCCAAGGTCTGCCGGTCCTACATCGTCGGCACCTGTCCGCACGATCTATTCACAAATACGAAACAAGATCTCGGTCCGTGTCCTAAGATCCACGCCGAGTCGCTAAAGACCGAGTACGAAGGCTTGCCCGAGCCCGCGCGCCAGAAGTACGGGTTCGAGATAGATTATGCTCGCGACCTACAGAAGTACATCGAGGAGTGCAACCGGCGTATCGATGCTGCCCAACGCCGTCTCGAGAAAACCCCCGACGAGATCCGCCAGACCAACGTCCTCCTCAAATCCGTCTCCGACTTGAGCTCCACCATCAACTGCGGGCTGCAGGAGGTGCAGATACTCGGCGATCTAGGCGAGGTAAGCCGCGCGTATGAGGAGTTCTTCAAGGTGCGCCAAGCGGCCCAGGCCAAGATGGAACGTGAACGCGAGCTTAAGACACTGGCCGACACCAGTGGCCCGTCGGGGCACCAGAAACTCCAGGTCTGCGACGTGTGCGGCGCATACCTCTCGAGACTGGACAACGATCGCCGGCTAGCAGACCATTTCTATGGGAAAATGCATCTGGGCTATGCGCAGATGCGGAAGACGTACGACTCCTTGCCTAAAGATATCAGAGGACGTCCACGCCCTTCGCTTCAAGACGACGGCCCCATGCGGGATGACGGCTACGGTGACGGTGGGTGGAAAGGAGGGCCTAGGGGGCCTAGACGTGGCGGATATGGAGGTAGGAGTGGTCGTGGTTTCCGAAGCGGATGGTAACGCAACGGCGATATCAAAGCATGTGAAGGAGTTATTGGCGTATGGGCTTCAGTGGTCAAAATTAGACATGATATCACTATGGACAGGCGCACATAAAACATAAAATACGTCGATTGATTCTTAATAATAGAAGCCTTTTTTGCTTTTATTTGGTATTTCTGGTATCTCTAATGCTCCTATGCCTGGGCGGTGTTGCGCGAGCCTGTAATCCAAACTTCTGTCTCTACAGATTGTCTCTACAGATTATCCTTAGCGTACACTCTATTGGGCATTCTGTTTCTTTTCCTTCTTCCTTTTTTTCCCAGATCGTATTTTCCTAAAAAGGGACGCTTTAAGCTTCAGGCTTAGCGTCCAGGGCGGCCATCTCATCATCCCATTTTCCAATTGGAGGCGAATTAAGCTCAGGCAATGGGATAGGAGTATTCGTCGCAACTGTCGCGCTGTTCGTCGTCTCTAGCTTCTTAGCTGCTGGCAAAGCTGGGAAGTCTTCTGCGGTAGGAGGAGCTTGGACTGCTTTTTGCGATTGGGGTTTGTTCCCGTTTTGTGTCGCCGTTGTCGCCGTTGTCCCCGACGTCTTATAAGCGCCGCCCCTTTCGCCGTCATGGTTAAAGCCTCCTCTACCTCCCCTGCCACCACCTCTACTTGAACCCCCTCTGCCGCGTCCACCGCGCCCTCTTCCTCTAAAATCGTCGGGGCCAAACTCCCTAGGGATTGCATCATTATCCCTCTCCGCAAACCTGCTCCCAGCTATACCGCCATTGGTACGCGCACCACGAATACCGCCGTTTGCGCCCCGGAAGCCAGCCCTTCTATCCCTCTCTTCTTCAAGGTTTTTACCTTCGTCCCAGCTGCCGCCTTCCTTAGCGCCCATAGCCTTGAGTTTCCGCTCGCGATTGGCGGCGCGCTCGTCATCCATACGACGCCTCTCCTCCTCACCTCTACGGCGTCGCTCGGCTTCCTCGGCCCGACGCCGCCGCGCCTCTTCCATACCTTTCTCATAGGCTATAGCGTGTGAGCGACTGTCGCGTTCAGCTTGCTCGAACCGGCGCGTCTTCTCTGCATTTAGGATTCGCATCTGTTCCATCTTGCTGGCGAGCTCGGATTCAGTCAGCTTCTGACGAGGATTTGCGCCAGACGCCAGCCGGTCTGCGAGGGCCGTATTCTGCCCGAGCTTCGTAGTAGCCGCTTGCGCTTTCTTGTCGCTACCCCCGCCCCCACCACTACTAGTACTTTTAGCTGGAGACTCCTGTTGCTGCGGTTGTTGTTCCTGCTGCTGCTGCTGGTGATGGTGGTGGTGTTGCTGCGAATCTATGGAAGTAGGCTTCGGTGAGTGTTTGCGTGGTCGCGATTGATGATGTGAGGACGACGGAGGCTGCTTCGCATGTCGCGATTGATTGAGAGATCGAGGCGTATAAGGAGTGGGGGCGGGTTGAACTGCCACTGTATTAGGCTGCTCAGAATTTGCAGACGGTAATTGATCATCCACTACCGGGGGAGCGCTTGGTTCTTTTTTTGTCTCTGGTTCGTTTTCTCGGGCATCGACAGGTTCGAATTCGTCTGCAAACAGATCGTCATCTGTGCGTCCGTTGAATTGGTCGTCCATGGTCGGCTAGGGCTAGCGATTGGATAATAAATTTATAAGTGAGAAGAGAGCAAACAGTGGAATGTAACTAGCGAAAGAAGAATAAAGCAAAGCAATTGGTCTATGCAAAACTATTGGACTAATGTTTTAATAATCCTAACAACACGTTGGGATAATGAAGGATAAAAAGTCGAGCCCCGCCACCTGATGTGCTTTGAGAACCGCCGGGCGCATAATCCACCCTCCCTACTTCCCCCAAGCCCAGCTGCCCAGCTGCCCAGAACATTTAAGCGGAGAAAATCCCGGCCCGCTTCCCCAGATGCCGGACGGGAATAAGTGGACTTGAAATCTACCTAAGAACTAAAGGTTATTGCCAATTAATTAACCTAACTAACCTAGTAACCAACATGTAAATCATTGAAGATATCATCAATATAACCTCATAAATTTATGCACTCAAGCAAAACTACATCATACATCGTAATCCTCCAAGTTCATAGAGAACCCGTCGGCAATCTCTTCACGATAGCTTCCTTTAGCGTATCAAAGTTCTCCGCAATTTCAAGTCCATACCTTTGGCATATAATCTGAACGTTTCCCTTCTTCTTATACCCTTCAGGACACACTACGATAGCTTTCTTAGCCCTCGCGCAAAGCCCCAGCTCAAGCAGGCTGATGGGTGCTTCAGTTGCTGGGTGGAAGAATATGACGACTATATGGGCCTTTTCCTGCATGTCGAGTTCCCATTCAACCTGTTCTCGAAAAGGGTCACATGTAATATCCTCTTGCCAGCTCGAGTCCCAAGCTGGTTGATACGGATTGATGACGGTGAGGGGCAAATCCGCGAGAGACTCAGTTAGCACCTCGCGCCAGTCCCGAGAATCGTCTGTCCTAGTAGTAGTGCCGGCCAGGAAGACAGATATGATGCCGTTGTGATCTACCCTCGACGGCGCAAATACGATTTGGTTTCGGGGGTGAGTTTGCGGCATCTTACTAATTTTCACGCGGTAGGTTGGTAGATTGGTTCAGATGAATTGATGACCAGACGAGGCTCTGGGTCGACAGGTTGAACTGTTAGTGATGTTACATACGGGTTAACACAGCCATACATCCAGCTAGCCACAGCTCAATTAACAACGGCCGCCCCAGCCTCGCAGCGTCAGCTCAGCTACCTAAGCAACATCTACATGCTAATGTACCTAACGTACGACTTCGCAAATGAAGATATATCTAACATCACAAGCTCACTAATAAGCGGACAAATTTGAGTACTAAGCTATTGACATATCAGCACCTCTCTTCGAAAGCACCAAGTATACATAACGGGTATAACAGGTAATTATGATTCTAAACATGCGCACAACGAGTCTAAACTCCAAACGGCCATCTTGTTAAAATAAAGAAATCCCATCAAGACAATACGGACGTAAATGATAAGCTCGTACGTTTACACAACCTGTATCTGATATGTTATCTACCACTATCTACCACTATCTACGGTGGCAACGAACAAGATCCCCGCCAGTTGGAGAAGTGGATATGATAAGCAATCATGTTCCAGATTCCCCCCATTGTCCCCCTGGCTCATCTATCCCTCTCGTTGGCGGATGTCGGTTGAAGATTACCGAATATATGGGAGAAGCCACCAATGCTTGCTCAATTCCATGAGCCGACCTGGTTTCGTATACGCCAAACCCACACCTGGCGGCGCAATGCCTCCCTGTTTTGGTCACACTTCGTCTAGGCTGATTGTTTTCGGAAGGTCGAAAAACAAAGAAAGGGAGTGTTACCAAGCCATGCGGGGAGTGCCAGGGATGTGATATACCGGCTCGCTGGCAATCTCTAATCCATCCGTTAGACCCTTTTTTGATAGGTGACTCTCGGATGTGAGGCGGCTAGAAGATATCTCAACCCATCGAGGATAGATGAGATAAGACTTGTCTATACCCATGGCCAAGTTGAAATTCCTATTTTCTGGCCATCACGAATTTGCTCCATAGCATCTAAGGATCACTTACTGGCTACCATGGGATTTCCCTTTAGGGGAGTAGATGCTTCCAATAAAACAACATCCGAGATCAGTCCTGACCCAGCTGAGGACCCGACGCCTAATTCCTCCAACGAGAAGCTCCGCGATATAGATGTAGCCACTGCCATCAAAGATCTTAACCAAGTTCAACACGCTCATCAATGGGACCCCAATCTTCCCCAAGAGAAGCTCGATGCCGTCAATTCGGCACTTAAGCATGGAGATGTTAAGGAGGTTATCGACGCCGATTCGTTATTTAGCGAAGATTCACCCTACGAGGAGGTACGTGCCGCTGTGCGCAATACCGATGGCGGAGAAGTCGCGTGTACTGTGAGGGCTTGGATACTGGGGATGATCTTTGTTACTCTTGGCAGCGGCTTAAACATGCTGTTGAGCATGCGGAGTCCAATGGTTAACTTCCCGGCCTTGGTCGTCGTCCTGCTGGTCTATCCTGTAGGATCTCTATGGGCAAAGATAATGCCAACAAGAGTATTCAAAACCTTCGGCCAGGAGTGGACTTTGAATACTGGCCCCTTCACCATCAAAGAGCATGTGGTCGTCACTATCATGTCGAATGTTAGCATCTCATATGCATATTCCACTGATGCGTTGCTTGCGCTTCAAGGAAAGCCTTTCTACGACCTCAACTTAGGCTGGGGCTTTTCTTTGATGTTTACGCTGAGCTCGCAACTTATTGGAATATCGCTGTCCGGGATGTTTAGGCGGTTCCTAATATATCCCGCCGCAATGATGTGGCCTTCCCAGTTTGGTTATACCTCTCTTTTCTATGCCCTCCACGACAAGAGTAAGAGCGACGGTACAAAAACCAACGGATGGGTGATAAGTCGCTATCGGTATTTCTTCATCGTGATGAGCGGCATGTTCTGCTACTACTGGATACCTGGCGTGCTCTGGCAAGGCCTCTCCGTGTTCGCTTTCGTGACCTGGATTAAGCCAGAGAACCCTGTGCTAAACCAGCTTTTTGGTGGGTTCACAGGGCTCAGCTTTATTCCGCTGACCTTTGACTGGACCTATGTCTCCGCCTACTTGCAAGATCCGCTGCTAGCTCCGACGTCTGCTCATGTTAATACTCTAATCGGTCTTTTCTGCTTCGTCATCATTCCGTGTATCGGGATGGCATATACTGGTTCCCTGTAAGTTTATATTGCCTTCGACCTTTCAACATAGATGGGAGGATTCGCCGGCAAAAACTATTTCTAATGGGCCTGTAGTTACTCTGATTATCTTCCCCTCGTAACATCGCAGACTTACGATAATACGCAGAGCGCATACAATGTCTCGAAAGTTCTCGGGGATAATTTCACTCTCAACCTAGACAAGTACCGCAACTACTCGCCACTATTCCTTTCCCCGTCATTAGCTTTAAACTATGGGCTGTCCTTCGCCGCATTGACGGCAGTGCTTGTACATACTGCTCTCTTCAACGGAAAGGAGATCTGGTATCGTTTCAAGACTGCGCGCAATCAAGAACCCGATATCCACCTCAAACTAATCAAAAAGTACCGCGAGGCCCCTGAATGGTGGTATTATGCACTTCTGGTATTCTCCATCGCATTCGGACTCGCGTCCGTGCTGACGTACGAGTCTCAACTCCCTTGGTGGGGGTTCTTCGTTTCCGTCATCCTGGCACTTGTGTTCGTGGTCCCCACGTGCATGGTGATGGCCGTTTCGACTATCCAGTTGTCTCTGAACGTGATTTCGCCATTTATAGCTGGCTTCATATTCCCAGGTCGTCCCATCGCAGTGATGATCTTCAAGGTCTTCAGTACGGTCACGTTAGGGCAGGCTCAGACATATGTATGTAAATGGGGTTTCTCACTCACTTTCCACCCATTTCTTTCACTTACCAAGGCCATTGGCCTTTCGATGTATAATATCCTACGTCGGTTCTGCTTAATAACTCGCTTAAATTACTAACATAAAGTAGAGCACAGACTTAAAGACAGCTCATTACATGAAAATTCCACCTAGGGTCACCTTTTGGTGCCAGGTCATAGCGAGCATATGGGCCGTGTTCGTCCAGATCGCGGTGATGAATTGGACGTTAGGAGCTATTCCTAATGTTTGCTCTAAGTAAGTTATACCACATAAAGTTACGTATGTCTAGCAAGCTGGCTAACGTATTCATAGTACTCAACCCAGTCACTTCACCTGTCCTAATGGGCGAGCCTTCTTTTCCTCGTCGATTGTGTGGGGAGTCCTGGGCCCGGAACGCATGTTTGGCCCCGGGTCTATGTACGTGAACTTCAACTGGTTCTGGCTTATCGGAGCTGGGCTCCCGGTTGTGCTATGGTTTCTTAGCCGTAAGTTGAAGATTGGCTTCACACGCCACCTCAACGCGCCGATCATGTTTGGGGCTATGGCATGGTTGCCGCCAGCCACGCCGATCAGCTTTTCATCGTGGGCAATCTTCGGTTTGATTTTTAACTATGCCATACGGAAGAAATTTGGCGGCTGGTGGAGGACGTACAACTATGTCACGGCTGCTGCTCTCGACGCGGGGCTTATCTTGTCAACCATTGTCATCTTTTTCGCGATAACTCTTCCAGGAGTTACCATTCCTCAGTGGTGGGGTAATGTGGATGTATTCAATACAGTTGTAAGTCTACAGCGGGCTAACATGATTGTGCAATGTTAGGCTTCGTTCATATGGCTGCTAACCATGACAAATAGGATGCATCATACACGGGGTGGCTTAAGACAGTACCAGAGGGCGAGAAATTCGGACCAGCGACATGGTAGAATCAGGTTTACAGCAAGCCGCAGGAGTCGTATAAGAGACTTAAAGACGAGAATACAGTGCTCAAGCTAATTTTTCAGCTCCTACGACGGTTATATCACAAGCAGTGTGCACCTATACACAGATACGACCTTTATAATTACTATAATGATTTTAAATGAACCGAAAAAACTGAATAAGAAGTGAAAGGTTAGCAAGCTGCATCTTCAATGAGATTTAACTGTATAGCTGCTTGGTATCAAACTCATTGACACCGTGAGTCACCTCAATCAAGCTATGAATATTCTTGTAATCGATGGGAAAGACCTATTGGATACCTCTTACATAGTATCGAAGTCAGTTGTAGAACATTACTGAACTCTCAAAGTTATAAGAGAGATCAATTGTCCTTTGCACCCGAAATGGGTCCTACAACTCAGCCGGAAGATACTCTGGAGCTACCACAATTTCCCCCTATCCAAGTCATCGAGAATACTCAGAAGATCGCAGATTTATACCATTCTGGCAAGAAGATCTGGATAAGGAGTGATTTTAAACGGATCGAGCACGAGCTTATGCACTGGCGGACCCAGCCATCGTTCCATATTCGTCGTATTGATGGCTCGGTGGTCTCTATTAGAAATCCAATGCTTGGGGTATCGGATCCTATATGGTAGTTCCTAGTGCCATCTACATATGCGCTCGTCCCAGAAGACTAACAAATATATGTTCTTGGTGTATTAGGAAACCGTTTGTCGAATTCCAAACCTACTGGTACATGGTCACGATGCATTCCTCAGACGTCTTCTTCCAACGGATTCTTCCGTACTCCTTCCCTTATTACTCATATATGATTACATGGAAGAATCAGGCTTTTAACAACTTCACTGCTAGCGAACAATCCTCTTTGGACGCTCAATTTAAAGAGATACAGCAGGCGTGGGAGCGATCTTCGATGTGCGCCTGGCTAAAACGCAAGCTTGCTTTCCAGAAAGGTTTTAGGAAGATTAGCAAAGTCGTTTGCTTTGCATTGGGAGATATGGCTCCTATATCCCGCTATGACAGCCGTTATACAGCTCAAAGTTCCGAAACGGCTAATCAGGAATTTAGCATGAATCAGCATCCGGTTGCTTTAACGATAGGGGCCGCATTTCGTTCGACGGCAGCTGCTGACGTAGAGATTTTCGCTCAGGATCCAGATTATAGCCCAACAAGTAAGGCTCTATTGAAGAATCTAGCGATATCCATCGTCGGCGAGCATGGTGCCGGAGGCTTCAGTGAGATTGTCAACGATTCAGTCGTATTCTTCTGCTACCCTACGTTCCCCATGAGCGAAATCATTGCCGATATTGCGAGACCAGCTATGATTATTGGAAATGGTTGCACTCACGTCCTGAACAACGCCACTTACGGCGCACGAACACATGCCGACACGGCTGCTTTTGAGGTCTTTCAGCGTAGACAACCATACCCTTCTAACGCGGAGACCCCGCGGACCAAAGAAATGTGGAAGGATTACACTGAACACGACTTCGAAATCACGGGCCCTGATAGACTTACATTTATGGCCCTAGAGTCGTTGAAGATATACATTCGAAACGATGTAACAGGGGGAGCATATAAAAGCGAAGGAAAGGGGGAGAAGTAAAGATAGGGTCAACATGTTTAATTTCAAATTACACTCCCTATAGAATAACCTAGGTAGGTATTGCTAAAGTACTAGTTCTACCAAACCGTCTCCAGCCCGTTGACCCCCACGGGACGTTCGGCCAGGGTGGTAATGCGGAATCCGTGACGCAAGCCTTCTTCCTCATTATGTACATCGTAGTCGGAGATAGCAGTGTGAGCTGTAACTCTGTTGTCCCAGAGCGACACGGTCTGGTCATCCCACTTCACACGGACTTGGATATCCGCACTCTGGGAGATGTGCTATAAGATTGCATTGTTAGACAGTGCTCTGTACGAAGTAGACGTATATTGGGGGGAACAAACCTTGAAGAGAAATTGGAGAATCGCGTCGGACTCCTCGGTCTTCAACCCTACGATCTTCTTTGTAAACCCCGGGTTCACAAAGAGAGCTTTCTGGCCCGTGGCCTGGGAAAGGAGGTTTAGTTATATTCATCTATAACGTAAGGAGGATAATATTATACTTACAGGGTGTACCCTTACAATCGGATGGTCCGATTTAACAGGTTCGCGACGGACGAATTTGCCGTCGCGACGAGCACCCTCGGCTTGTGGAAACCCGCTATGCTCAGCCCGTAGGCCCTCTAGCAATGCCTTGATCGGCTCCGAAAGCCTCTCGTACGCCACGACCTGGGAAGTCCATGCAGTATCACCCCCCGTAGAGGGCACCGCGAGTAGTGTAAGAAGTGTGATTCCGGGGGGCTGGTGCTCTGCAATTATAGATAATAAGGTTAGTCTTAAGACTTACTATAACTACCTAGAGACTTGGTAATAGTATTAGATTGTTTGGAAGGCAATTACCATATGAGACGTCCGAGTGGTACCCGGTAGTAGTCAAGCGCTCCAAGCGGCGCTGGGCTCTGTACAGGTTGTCTGGTCCAAGATAGATATTGTGAAACTCAATGGCCCCATCGACATGAGCTCCGACGGGCTGTTTGACGTTAAGGACTTACACACATGAGTATAGAAGTACTGATTACCTAGGTACTTACGTGGACATGCAGACGACCAAAGTATTGGCCGAATTCCTTCTGCTTCTGGACGCCAATGTCTTTGAAGTTCTGGCCCCGGAACACCACGACACCCCTTTCGGCAATTAGCAAAGCCAGTTCGTTCTTCTGCTCGTCCGTCAGCTCGGACAGCTGCAGGCCAGTGATCTCAGTGCCGACACGGGGAGTAAGCTTGGTAACGACAACACTTGGGTCGTTGAGCCCGAGTAGATGAGGCTTGGCTTTGTCTGCTAGGAGGCCTCGGTCGACGAACTCGAAGGGCTCCGTTGGCGGGAATGTTGTTGATTCATCGTACACAGGCAAGTAGTTAGTGTACTTGTACTTTTCAATCATTTAGCTCATATTTATAGTTATTTTATTTAATACGATCCCTTACTGAGGCGTGTTGCGCTGCGTCATAAGCTTTGCTAAGCTTCTGCTCTGCCTTCTCCTTTAGTTCGGGTGCGCTTGGCAATACGTCTGCGACTGAGGGCGCCATTATGAATGCGGTTGGATAAATTGACTTGTACAATTATCTCACCAGAAAGTTGACGCGTCGACTACCTACCTACCTATATATCTTGCTTTGATATTGGCCTCGACCGCGTTATCTGATACCGTTTGACCCCCGCATATTCCTCATCTATTCCCCAGATGATGCGATTCCAACGATGGATGCATCTCCAACTAAGTGAGCACGTCAAACCTAGCCAAGACAAATCTACTACCCTACATCTAGCTACTTTGAAATACCTCGAACGTGGTTGCTCAGTTGGCCCGTCTATTGTTCTTTTATTTCGTCACATACCGTGGGGATGTTACCATCCATGGCTCCTATAGCCCACGACGGGGGAGTATACAGAAAGCGAAGAGTGGGTTACAGTAGTATAAGCTAGGATAATCGTGCAAGTGCAACCAAAATGACGATTCTCGATGCTGGCGACGAAATCGGCGATAGATAAGATGGCTATTAAATCTACATCTCCTTAGCTTAAAGGAAATAGCTCAGGAGAACTCATCCCTTTGGCTGAATCAACTGTAAAGCGGCAATATGGCAACCAAAAGCGATGGAGTCATTATAAATGCTACTTCGAACACAGCCAGCTCTTCTAGAGATGGACTCAATGAATCAGACCAGGAAAAGCCGCCGTCGAAGGAGATCGCCGAAACCACAGTAGCAGAACACCCTCCCTCCAGACACCCCTTACTTAATCTCTTCAGGAGAAAGGTCAAGAAGCACAAGCCGGAAGATATCGCTACGCAGCCATCAGTATTCGACGATCCGTTGAAAGCCGAGCAATTCAAGCCGAGCCCTAAATATGAGAACCTTCATCGATTCGACCCGTCTTTCAAGTGGACGTGGGGGGAAGAAGAGGTATCACGATCCCGTTCCGGCAAAAGTTAACTCCTACTTATAGTTATATGTTTAGAAACTCGTCAAGAAGGTCGACTGGAAGGTGACCGCGTGGGCTTGTATTGCCTTCTTCGCCCTGGATCTGGATAGGAGTAATCTCGGTCAAGCTAACACTGACAATTTCTTGGATGACATGGGCTTCACGACAAATGGTAAGAGCTAGACGCATAGGCTAGGGTTTATGTCAGTAGATGGCTAACTCTTCGCTTTTTCAGATTACAACTATGGGAATACAGTACGCTTGGTGTCTTTCTTGCTTGCCGAGTTACCTTCGCAACTGGTTAGTAAGAAAATTGGTACGTTATTTTCTGGGTTCGCTACCCATAAATGTTGAGCTTGGTAACTGATATTCCGCAGGTCCTGACCGTTGGGTATGGAACATCCTCCTTTATATCATATTTGCCTAGGACGCGCTGTTCATACTTTATAGATTCCAATCCAGATGGTCTTATGGAGCATTGTGGCTGGTTCCCAGTTTTGGCTTCGAGGCCGTTCATCGTTCCTGGCTTGCCGTGCCCTCCTGGGCCTCTTACAAGGCGGTTTCATTCCCGACCTAATTCTCTATTTGGTACGCTACCAGTGGAAGTTACACGAAGGCTTAAACACTTACTATATCTGCCTATATAGTCTTATTTCTTCAAAGGAACCGAGCTTCCCTTTCGGTTAGCCTTATTCTGGATGGCGAACCAGTTGACGGATGTAATCGCACCCTTACTTGCATACGGCCTTTTACGCCTGAGGGGCTATCATGGCTATGAAGGCTGGCGCTGGCTGTAAGACAATATATCACCAACAGCACAAACATAACATTGACGCATTCGCTAGATTCCTAATCGAGGGTATCTTGACTTTTGCTATTGGTATATGGTCTTGGTTTATGATGGCACCGTCTCCAACACAAACTAAGGCTTGGTACCGTCCGAACGGTTGGTTTACCGAACGAGAGGAGAAGATTCTTGTGAACCGGATTTTGCGAGATGATCCGTCAAAAGGAGACATGCATAACCGACAGGGCATTACCATTAAAATGTTATGGAAGTCCTTGGCCGACTATCACCTCTGGCCAATATACATCATTGGATTGACTTTCGGTATTCCATCTGGCCCTCCTGGACAATACTTGACATTGACTCTTCGAGCCCTGGGATTCGATACTTTCAACACAAACCTCCTAACCATCCCGGCAACGGTAATTTCAACTGCCAATGTAAGGGCTCCGTAAAACTGACCATCCCTATGCTACGTTTCGCGCTGACATATTCTAGATGTTGGTATTGACCTACCTATCCGAAGTTATTAATCAGCGTGCTATACTTGGCCTTCTTGTGGAGTTTTGGACTCTCCCGTGCGTGGTGGCGCTGGCGTTACTGCCAGCACACACCTCGCGTTGGGGTTCGTATGCACTTGTAACCGTTCTACTAGCACATCCATCGCGTAAGGCCATACTTCTATCGATTCTGAGGTCTTTTTGCTAAATCCTCTAAAGCACACGCTATGCAAGTTGGTTGGAGTAGTCGGAACTCCAACACTGTCCGCACCAGAACAGTCTCTGCTGCAGCATATAAGTAAACTATTCTTCACCTATTGCAAACCTAACCAAGAGACTAATCTTGCAAAGTATTTGTGTCCAGCTTCAGGCCATCATGAGCGCAAATATTTATCGTAACGACGATAAGCCACTCTGTAAGTCTATTCCCTTATATTTCTTGATCTGCGATTTGCCAATCAATAACTTACGATTTTTAGACCGTCGCGGAAATAGAGTACTTATTGGAATTAACTGTTTGAATATCGTTGTATACATAGCTGTCAAGCTGTACTACATATATCAAAATAAGCGCAGAGATACGATATGGGACGCGATGAGCCCGGATGTAAGTTGCATTCCAAGTCACTGTAGCTTGTTGTAATTCTAACGGTTCATAGGAGCAAAACAATTACCGCGAAAATACAAAAGATGAAGGAAGCAAGAGACTGGATTTTAGATTTGCAAGTTAAGAACCCTGGTAGATGCGTACTTCAGCGGGCTTACTGGGTAGCCGGCATCTTTTTGGGTTTCCCCTGGAAACAGACCTCTTGGGTGTAGAAACTGGTAATAGTTAATGATGAGATAGGGAATTCTGGAGGGTCTTAACTATGTTATACTGTCTTTTTCAGCCCTTTCATACAAAGCTATTGTAGAACTCTCCTATTTATAAGTGCGTATTACAGAGGTTATAGAGAATTCGATAATTAAAGATATATATTTCGTAATGGGCTTCTACTTAAACGGTGTTTCATCATCCCTCCCCCTTTCATGGCCCTGTTCAACCTGATATACAACGGCAGCCTGCTACCGTTGCCATCGTCGTAAACAATATTCGATGCAATTATATAGAGAAGTACTCGTATATAATATGCAAGAATTCATGTCATGAGCACCAATGCATATCCGCCATTATCAGGTAAGATTCCTTACCAGTATACTTATTCTCGAGGTAATCCGATCCCATCGATAGGATTACAATTCCGACATCTTTACAGACCAAGGACTCGCCACGTTACTCGAAGGACTGGTATAACCGCCCTGGCCTACCTCCGAATCCTGCATGGGCACAGGTGTGACTGTTCCGAATAGGAAATCATTGTCCGCTCTTGGAGTAGATGCAGATAGGTACATGTAATCTTTTAGTGATGGGACAGACTGAATTCCCTCATTCCACGTATTTTGGTCGGCAATGCTAACCTCGGCTTCAAGCTCGGTGTTCTTGTACCCAAACTCCTTTAGTATATCTCGTACGTCCAATACGACACCCCGGGAAAGATATACATAGGTCAACAGGTCTTGGGCTCTCTGTAGATCCAACACTGTGACGAAGTTAAACGAGAAAAGGCATTCCCTCGCAATGCTGAAGGCGAGCCGTATGTCGTCCATTTCCCTGCTTATGGTACGATCCCACTGCTCGTCCAGGGACTTACGCCCAGAGCACCTACAGCACTCACCATCTCCAGGAGTGTATTCGCGGATGATATCGGCCCCGAAACGCCGTAGACAGGTCTCGTGAAAGGCAGGGTCGTAATGTTCACAATAGACGCGTTCTTCATCTCTTTCGAAATGTCCGCAAGACTTGAACTTTAGTAACCACTGTTGACACATCTTAAAGATGGGTGGATGTTAATAAGAATGGTAAAGAGGGATGTGATTGGAAGCTTGAATGGTGTCTAAGAAACTTAGCTTTGGCTGTCGATCGGATTCTAGGAAGAACCTGGGAAGGACTGGCGATTCTGATCGATCTTGATTTTACCTGGTGTCGCAGAGAGATTGGTGTAAGGAATTGGGGAATCAAACCTCAATGCAAAGCTGCTTCGGCGTGTACCTAAATACGAGAATTTAACTTGCAGAATCAAGCTTAGGATTACTTACGGAGTCCACCCGAATTGGCTATGCGATTTGTAGTCAGTTTGTTTCTTGCGCTGTTACTGTTCGATGCTGTTTAGACTGCTTATGCTTAGGGGGTAGGAGTACTTATAGAAATTCATACTGGTTACATGGAGATTGTTCTTACCTGGGGACATAAAGAAATAGTGCTGTGGTTTTTCGATTCAATGGCATAGTCATTTCTTCGACTTAAAGCTGGCTGAAAGGATTTACTTAAGAACAATAAAGGCAAGCATGAGAATCACAAAGTGCAACGTACCTTTCAACATTGAAGGCTTTATAAGGCGGGTTAACAATAGGGAAACAATGTAGTTTAGTATAGAGCTATGAACTGATCTGGGAACTACCTAGGTTACCGGAAATTCATATATTCATGCTTTGTAATCATATTAAAATATGTTGGAAAATTCGCAGAACTATCAGCAGTACATATTTAAACGGTAGTACTACTATAGTGGCTGCAATTGATCAATCTCTGTTATTCTCTTTGGGGGGAAGGATATAGAAATAACTCAAGATGAATAAAACTAGAGAAAGTGAAAAGGGGGGAGTGAAGATACGGATATATGTCAAAGACCATAACATCCATAACATCCATAACATAGCGGACACAGCAGAATTACTTAGGTACCTAGGTACCTAGGTATTTATCCCCCGACATACCTGTGTGCCTAGTATTAGGTATCTACCTCTTACATAGGCCTTTGGTTTCTGCCTTACTTTCCAAGCTATCTCAACTCCGTCCGTAATTGCCTACCAAGGCCAAATCCGCCATTAACCCATGTTTCCCGTCCTACCCTCTGTCCGACCCACCACGTCTCTCGGCTTCTAGTAATGCATCAAATTCTTTCTGAGCTTGCTCTTTCTCATAAGTTTTGCTTTCTTTATCCTCATCTTGCTTTGTGTATGCGAAGCCCTCTGTATTTGGCTGACTATCCCGGCGATTTTCCGTCTTATCCTGCCGCAGTCGACCCCAGCCCCTTTCCTGGCCGGATGAATCCCCCCGAGTCCATTGGGTAGTTCCTGGTTGTGACTGCTGTCTAATACGATCCCAAGAAGAGTCACCCTGGGTATTACGAGTCTGTTGCGTTTCTGCCTTCCTCAATGCGGCTGGGACTGGCGAAGCATCGTCGTCATCGAACAGATCCGAGTCATCTTCTGAATGCCGTGAACCTGAATCCGAGTATACCGCGCCCTGGGATTTACTCGGTCGCGCTTGGGACTGGATTCCTTTGGTCCAATATGACTGAGAAGAGGACGTCGATGAACCCCTGCTGGCTTCCGAGGCTGATCCGTCGGGGCTATTTTCTGACTGAGTGGCAAAGGTATCACTCAAATATTCTTGGGCTATTTCATTTTCTGATACTGAATAAGATAGATCACGTGGAGGCGGAGAGTTGGAACTCGGAAGTTCTGGAAAGTTTTGCTGTGATCCCTGATTTTCGCGCTGCATACGAACAAGCCTGTTAATATTCTTTCTAACATCTGCGAGCCAGTCCGTTAGGCGCGGGTCCCTGGATAGGCGCGCGTCATATGACGATTCTGCCGCGGAGGAAAAGAAAGAAAAGGTCCCGAACAGAGTCAAAGGGAAATAGCAAAAGAACCGACACATATGCCAGGCGAGGACGGCCCTCGTGCCCGTAAAAAGGGGAAGACGCTTAGTGGGAAAGGTATAAGGACTAAATTTCTGTGTCTTTGGTTGGTAGAGAGGAAATTTAAAGGTTTTCCTTGTCCTCCAACATAAAGCAGAAGTGATTATAATCGAGATAGGTTGGGCCCAAGGAATGAATCGGACTGCATTGGCAGCAGCCTCACTGGTAGCGTTAACTTCGTCAACGGTCAAGCGGCGCTGGGAAAGCTTAGATGCTTGAACAACCTTGCCGGTAACGTATAAGACACGAAAGGAATCCCTCATGGGGAAAAGGGACGCCCAAAATTGTAATCTGGGTAATCGTTCGAAATGTATAGTTGCGCCATCCTCGAAGTACCTCCTTTCAATTTGCGTCTGTTTAGCCCGACTTAGGCGTGGCCAAGGAGGGTTGGTAGTGAGATCTGATAATGAGCTATCATCGAAAGGAGGGTCAAAGTCATTATCAGACGACATTGTGCCGTTGGATTGAAGTATTTCGGAATATCTGTTGGTTATTGTCTTGAGTTATTGAAATTGAGAATCATGAGACTGGAAGTAATGGCAAACTGCATTTTAGTGGTGGGGGGGGGAAGCTGGTTGGATAAGAGGTACCTAAAAGAGGTACCTCATGGAGCTTAGGAGCTTGGGCCACATCAATATTACTCGCTTATGGAATCAACGTCATCAGTAGTGGGGCAATTGGGGTCCGTGGCTTGTTCCATTATTATGTGCAGGGTTTCAAAGTTCCAAGTTCCGTCGCGACGCGCTTTGGCGACGCGTCTTATCCATCCAATTCAATTCAATCCAATTCATTACTTTGCTTTGCTATTCAACTTCTCGCACCCCTCCAACTCGCTACCATACAAAGCACTTTAACCCTCAGAGCTAGGACCTTATTCTCTATTGCCAACATCGCCAACATCCAATTTTTTTGTCATTCATCCGGTCCCTCCCTAATTATTACCACTATCGGATTGAGATCTATCAAAGACGAATTATGATCAAATAAAATACACCAAAATTATTACCACCATGCCCCTCCAGAAATCTTTCTCGGAACAGAATGGCTCTTCTAGAGTATGTCAACATTTTTATAATAGCCACCGTATTAAATTATCAATATAATCCATTTAATAAATGCCTGACTGGGGTTTATAGACTCGCCAGCAATGGAGCAAAACCAGAAGTCATTCAACCGTAAACCATTCAACCGCTGCTCGAACCACGCGAAATCCAGTCTCTAAGCCACCCCAGCCCATCTCCGAAGTCACTAAGAGTAAGCTCAATGCCTTCAAGCGTCCGAATCTTCCCAAAACCGATGACCAGGAGGCCGACGTATCTACTGTCTGCGTCGAAACGGCTCTGAACGCTGGCACTGACTCAAAAATTCAAGTTGAGGAGACGGCCAGCCTTCCCGCACCTAAAGAAAATGCAACTACACCCGTGAATCGGCTAGTATGGCAGGATCTTGTTGGAACAGTCGAAGCCGAGGAGGAAGAAGAGGGTTCCCCTAACGAAAAGATTGGCTGGGATACAAAAGAAGATATACAACACCGGCTAAAGCTGTCCCCAGTAATGCCAGGCAAGAGAGGAAAGAAGCGAGCACGGAGCTCATCGCCCGTATCGTCACCCACGTCCCACTCGAAACCCCGTATCCCAGCTATAAATGTCGAAAAATTGTCGCGAGCGCTTAAGTCCCCTCACGCTGACCCTGCACTGGAATTGTGGGATCGATTCTCTCTTAATGGATCTACAGCTGTCGCACCGCTTGGGGTTATGAATTCCACCTTAGCCCAAATCATGGTCTCGTCGTCGCCTCGGCCATCGAGGATAGTGGGTGAAGGTGGACTACGAAGAGCCATCAGCTGTGGGGAGAATTGGCCCAAACGTCGAAGGATAGAACGGATGGAAGCCACAAAGCCAGTGGAAATCAATGCCGAAGAGAGTCCGAGTCATAGCTCGAAGTCATCCATGGTTAACGCCTTGCTGCAAAGTGTGACGGGGGAACTCAACAGATCAAAAACGATTCGGGCTCGTCAAGATGCGCTAGAGTCCCCTTCGCGCAAGAAAAGGTCTTCTCAGCCGGTAGTACAGCTTCCTAGTTCGCCTACTAGACGCACGACCTTTTCGAGGCCTGACCCTCCAATATTTGCTGCAAAAAGTATACAAATAGCGGAAAAATTGGAGTCAGAAGAAACGTTGGTAGGCGATTCATCAGATTACGACGACGACGATTTCGATGATGATACACTTATGGAACTCGGTACCAGTATAGGACAGTCGTGCGGGGAGCCCATAGAAGAATCAGCAGCACCACTAGCAGATACTAGTCAAGCTCAGGATCAGCAGCCCAGCCGAGAGTCTGAGTCATTCGACGATGAATTTAATGATATGGACGACGACATAATTGCTGCCGCAGAAGACTTGATAACACAGATTGATGACACCCACACACTACTCCAGCCTGGTATTCCCTCGCAGAAAACCCCAATCCCTACAACCAATGACCTTACCGAGGACATTTACGGCGATGATTTTGGGGGTGATTTTGATTTCGACGCTGCTGAAATGGCTGCTACGCAATCTACCTTCTCTAAGCAGACGGATGGATCGTTACCTGTACGTGGGCGATAAAAGGGGTGAATTGAATTTGGTTGCTAAGAATATCTGTAGGTAGCCAATAAGCCCAAGACAATTCAGAGATACCTGATAACAAAGGTTCTTGAAAGCCAATATGTCCATGACTGCGGACGTGAGTCAATAGAAAAGGTAAGTATCCATGCAAGTGGCGCTCTGGTAATATAACTAACACTTTTAGGTTCTATTTGTCCAAGTGGACCGGAGTAATATTATGAAAACTGTTCATCTTCGAGGTGACTGGGTAGATACTCCTGCAAGCCCGAAGTCCTACGTTCATATAATCGGCCAGTTTGAACTCACTGGACAATGCATCATAGATAACTCCCAGAACATCCTTATTCTCCATCCAGATCAACTAATATCAGCCACGGTTGTAGCAGACAGCTTTACCTGCATGCGCCGAGCTGTCCTCCAGGATCGTGTCAAGGCCTCCAGTGACAAGACTCCGCCTCTAGTATACGGAACTTTACTACATGAGATCTTCCAGGAGGCACTCATGTCCAACCAATGGACTCTACAATTCCTAGATAGTGTCATTTGTAATATTACAGAAAAGCACGTGGAAGACTTATATATGATTGGAGTTTCTATTAGCGATGCCCGCGAACATCTCAGGTCAAAAATGCCGGAGTTGAGGAGTTGGGCATCGGCGTTTGTAACTCGTTTCCCAAAGGTATGTTTTCCAATTATCCAATGTCGAGGGCAATTTTTGCTGATTTACTAGCCCGATGCTATTGTACAAGGCCGAAACGGCGAAAAGGCAAACATGTGCGTTACGAAGCTCCTCGATGTTGAAGAGCACGTTTGGTCTCCAATGTACGGGCTCAAGGGTAACATTGATGCCACCGTCCAGATAACTATGAAAGATGGCGCTCAACGACGTACCTTAACGGTTCCTTTCGAAGTGAAGACGGGTCATAACGCTACAAGTAACCACCAAGCACAAACATCTCTATACAATCTTCTGTTGTCAGATCGTTACGATGTTGAGATCGCCTATGGTATTCTCTACTATATGGAAACATCTCAGACGATTCGAATCCCGACAATCCGTAACGAGCTTCGCCATATGATTATGCAACGAAATCAGCTCGCGTGTTATATTCGAGAGCGCAGCGTCCAACTTCCACCCATGAAGCGAAGTACTAACACGTGTGAAAAATGCTACGCAAAGGTATCTTGTTTTATATACCACAAACTTGCGGATAATGGCGATCACGAGACGAGCGGGATGAAGTCCAAGTTTGACGAAGTTGTTCGGCACCTAACTCCGATCCACCAAGAATTCTTCTTGAAGTGGGAAGATTTATTAACAAAAGAAGAAAAGGAGAGTCAGAAATTGCGTCGGGAGCTGTGGACTATGGTAAGTACAGAGAGGGAGAAGCTTGGACGGTGCTTTGCCAACGTTATCATCGAGGAGGGCTCCGCTCTCGAGGATGCCAAGAACCCAAGAATCAACCGATTCCGGTATACGTTTATCAAGGAGAGTCCCACTCCCGGTTTCTCTTTTATGGACTCTCAGCTAGCGGTAGGAGAACCGATCGTTGTATCTGACGAGCAGGGCCACTTTGCTTTGGCAATTGGGTACGTTACGTCGGTGCGGAAACAAAAGATATGCGTTGCAGTGGATCGTCGACTTCATAATGCTCGTGTACGCCGGCCAGGGTTCAACGAATCAAATAACCAAGTTTTCGCTAGTATTATGGAGGTGGCACCTGAAGGAGCAACACCTACTCAATCTCAGGGTAAGGTGAAAGAAGCACCTCTTAAATACCGGCTTGATAAGGATGAGTTCAGCAGCGGCATGGCGACCGTCCGGAACAATCTAGTTCAAATAATGGCGGATGGGGTATTTGGATCAAGGCAAATTCGACGTCTTGTGGTTGACCTCGCTCCACCGACGTTCAAGGCATCAACAACACAATATACAGTTGCTGACCAAGCGAGCTTGAATATTGACCAAAAGAAGGCTATCGAGAAGGTTATGGGCGCCAATGACTACGCACTCGTCTTGGGCATGCCCGGCACCGGCAAGACTACTACGATTGCTCATATCATCCGCGCACTAGTGGGCCAAGGGAAAAGCGTCCTCCTAACCTCGTATACGCATTCCGCCGTAGACAATATCTTGCTCAAGTTAAAGGATGACAAGATGCCTGTTCTACGACTCGGCGCCCCGGCCAAAGTTCATCCTGACGTGCAAGACTTCGCCATTCTCGCCGCACAGCCAAAAACTAGCTTCGAGGAGATCCGAAGTGCTTGGCACGAAACACCCATCGTAGCGACAACCTGTTTGGGAGTCAATCATCCGGTATTCAATGATCGAACATTCGACTACTGTATCGTCGACGAAGCATCCCAGATTACGTTACCTATATGCCTAGGGCCAATCCGCATGGCACGTACGTTTGTTCTAGTTGGAGACCATAATCAGTTACCCCCTCTAGTACAGAATGAGGAGGCTCGTGTCGGCGGCTTGGATGTCAGTCTCTTTAAACTGCTTTCGGACACGCATCCAGACTCTGTGGTGAATCTCGAACACCAGTATCGCATGTGTGAGGATATTATGACACTCAGCAACACCCTCATCTACGAAGGTCGGCTCAAGTGTGGCACGGAAGACCTTCGCCATCAGAAACTCGACATGCCTCGCATAGAAAGCTTGCGACAGAAACACTATAATGCGGACACCATAATGCGTTCCAGTACACCGCGGTCCTTTTGTACCGCATGGACTAATGACAGTTGCTGGCTGCGCAACCTTCTAGATCCCGAGGCCAGGGTCCGCTTCATCAACACAGACTCGCTACCCTCATCTCGCGAGGAGGCTAAAGGAAATCGTATCGTTAATCCCACAGAAGCGCGTGTTGTGGTGCAACTAGTTGATGCCCTGCTAGCAACGGGCGTACCGGCAGCTGAGATCGGTGTCATGACGCACTACCGGTCGCAGCTCTCGCTATTGAAGCATGGGCTACGGGGGCACGGTAGCAGCATCGAACTACACACAGCGGACCGGTTTCAAGGGCGTGACAAAGAGGTGGTGATTCTAAGCCTAGTACGCAGCAACGAGAGTTCCAACATCGGCGACCTACTGAAGGATTGGCGGCGCATCAACGTCGCGTTCACGCGCGCAAAGACTAAATTACTCGTCGTGGGCAGCCGTGGCACGCTTAAGGGTGCCGGGGACCAAGAGATGCTGAGCCGTTTTATTAGGCTTATGGAAAGTCGCGACTGGGTGTATGACTTGCCTGCTGACGCGCTCGAGAGCCACTTCTTCGACGAGTCAGGCACAGGCACACAGATCACAGCGGCTGGGGGTGGCGTCGTGGATCTTACGAGCCCACTGAAGCCACGATCCTCCCCAGCAAGGAAAGTGCCGAAGAAGGGTTTCGTTAGGGGTCGTGCCTCTTACGCTCCCGATGAGAAAGAAAACCAACTCCAGCACCCTGAGAGCGGAGCTAGGAGAGGCAAGATCACGGAGAGAGCACTCCTGCGGGGAAACCTTATTACGAGAGATATTTTCAACGACATTACAGACGGGAGGTTTTGATATCTTTCTCGTTCTCACTGTCACTGTCACTACTTTTTTCCTTGGGGAGGGGGAAGAGGTCAAGCAAGCGTGCTACTTGAATGCGTACCTCCTGATATAGGATTTTGCATGACATGCGTTAGAAGTATCGGTAACGAATATCATCATGGTTTTAAGCGTTGGGACGTTTGGCGTATGGGAATTGGTGCTTAGACGAGCAGACGGATTTTTATGAGTATTTTAGTTGGTATAGTAAGATACCAAGGTATCTATCTAAGTTAGGTAACCTAGTTAAGTTAGCTGTAGGATTACGTCGGGACAACGAGGCATAAGGCATAAGGCATAAGACAATACCATATCACGTATTGCGTTATTTTTAACATGAAATATGGTGTTTATTTTGGGTGCTTGGTTATATGCTTTCGTTAGAGTGACTCCATACCTAGGTACCTAGGTTAGGCAAGTAGAGCAAATATAGAGAGGTAAACGTATATGCTATATCGGACAAGTGGCGGAAGTATAGTCATTGAAGGGATTCTACACAGAAATTAGTGTTACGGTCGATGAGATTTCCCAGACATTTTTTAATAATTGAGCTTATTTCATAAATTTCGTTAGATTCCAACGCCAACCCAGTCTCAAGCCAACCATCCATCCTATCATCAATATTCCACCCCTCCCCCTCCCCCTCCTCCAACGAAAATATCGCTCGGCCACCCCGTTTCACCTATGTGCCGAATCATCCGAGTCCTCCGAGATCCTACTCGTATAATCCGGAACCACCAGGCCCGATGGTCGCCGAAGGGAAGACGGCGAGACATTCTCCTCGCCACCACGAGCTTGGCCGGAACTCGACGCGAAGCCGTTCCAGCCATCGCCCATAGATACGCCTCCTGCACCTCTGCGTTCTTCGGCCCCCTCCTCCCCGTCGCTCCGAGGGAGATGCGTCTGCGTCCGCGGGCTGTTCCAAATCAAATCCACGTAAAGCGAGGGTTTATCCTCGGAGCGACTCAGCGCGTAGCGACGGAAGAACCACGGCAGATACCTGGTGACCTGATGGCGAACGAAGTCGCGCTTGCGGACCGCGAAGACGAGGTCTAGGTCTTCTAGCGAGCGCCGCTTCGTCTCCTCGACGAACAGGAAGACGAGTACGAAGGCGAGCAGGTTAAGGCCTGCGAAGAGGGCGAGCGAGCCGCCGTCGTGGAGGCTGGCGTAAATGCTACATCCTTGTGCATGAGTAAGATTGCCAGCTGCGTGGTCTTTAAATAGGTAGGTAGGTACCTAGGTAGGTAGATATTTATGGACTTGAACGAAACGCACCTGGGGAAGAACATCTGGATAAGCCCGGCAAAAAGGAGGTTGATCATAATTGCGAACGCGCACCCCTGAGTCAAAGATTAGGGGTCGTCAAGACTAATAAATGTTCGATCGAACTATACATACAGCTTCGCGATGGGATAGTGGGAAGCTATCATCTAGTTAGCGCATATTTGCTTGTCTATAGACATAGTAAACCAACCTTTCGGACGCAAGTGTGAATGGAATCGGACCTGGACAAGCATAAGCGCTTAAATAGGGGCTTTTAGGTATCATCACAACTGACCCATCCCCGGTGAGTATGCTGCAGCAAATACTATCGAGCTTGGTTAACCTAGGTACCCATCCATCTATTTGGTCTCTTCGGGGCGTTCTTTTCTTACAGAATACGAAGAGAGCAATTATTCCAGCTCTAGTAATTTGATTGGTGATGAGGGAGGACAGAGCAGCGGCCATCATGAGCACGCACATGATGGGCAACGTTACTACAAGCCACTTGCGGCGGCCTAACGTGTCTATAGTCCTAATTGCCGGGAGACCGAAAACGAAGTTCACTGCCCCTATGAGATAGGTTAGGTTATAACATTGATAATCACGATGACAGATGTTGTGAAGCATACCAATTCCCAGACTGTACACCATTGGCATGAGAGGGCTGTTACCACTTCCCAGCACCCCGCTAAACAACGTGCCTAGCAGAGTAAATTACTTAGGGACTTTCCCACGCCGTATATGCATCTTGGTTACCTGAGTAGAAGGCTAATATATTAACTGTTTTCGTATTGTTAGCAATATAAGACTTGGTAGATTTCGAACGCTACCCAACAATCTTGAATAGGAGCCGTGTACTAGATAAATACACTTACTTCCGCATAATTGCTGGGCCAGAGCGACTATAGAACTACTTATTAGAGCATTCCTCAGTCGTCTTTGGGCGAATAGCTCTTTATATTGAGACGCATAGTTCTTAACGTGGGCGACGAACCCTCGCCGAACTTCGTCGCCTGAATTTTCTACATTAGAACCATTTGAATATTCTTCGAGTTGGACAGACTTATAGACCAAGTAAGTGTCTCGGAGTGCTTGTAACTATCAATTTATAGCAGTAGGTACTTAGTCGTACGTACAGTATATATAAAGGCCAGCGTTACTCACCTTTGTTTTCCGAAGTTTCAGCAAGACGTTATATGCCTTTTGCGGATCATAACTAGAAGTTCTCTGTCGCATATAATACCGAGGGCTTTCGGGACAGAACCAAAGCCCTACCATGAGGAAGATACTTGGAACGAATGGTGCGCCCAGAATCAACTGGAGTGACAGCTTGTTGGTATGTGCCGTGTAGAAGATTAGGTTGAACGCGAAACCGATCATTATTCCGAAGGCAACCCTGAATCGAGATGAGATTATATGATCATATAGCATTAGATCGACCCTCATCTTACCATAATTGCCAAGCAAGAATAAAACTCCCTCGCCAGAAACCAACTGCAGTCTCCGCCGCAAGGATAGGTGTACTGCAGGCTTTAACTCCCATGCCTATCCAAATGAGATATTAGCCTAGCTTTATCGAATCTGTCTTAAATGTTCACTTACCAATACCATTTATTATACGCACCAGCAATAACTCCCACCAGCTTGAACACCACGCCGAACCCAACGAGCTGACGAATATGAGGCAAGCAGCTACGGCCATAGCTCCTCGCCGACCGATTCGATCATTGAGAGGTAGAGACAGCCAGCAACCTATAAAAGCAGCAAAGAAGAACGGCGAGGCGTTGGCTGCCCCGAGTTTCCAGTCGTCCAACTGAGGGCGACTACTTTCGTCGGCAATAGTAGTCATGTTCACCCTCGTTGAGGTCACGTTATGAAGTCCAAACTCAGCCGCGTAGAGCGAAGCTCCGTTAATCGACGACTGTACGAACCCCTGGAGGAAGGCAGCTAGAGATACAGTGAGGATCACGGTGAACATCCCTCTTTGCGAGAAGAGAACGTCCTTCTCCGCTTTCAGTGCTGCCTTCTCTTCGTCGCTAAGCTGGACGGGAAGATGGTAGCCGGCTCTAGAATCTTCGGACCGAGCGACCTCGTCGTACGAGCGGGCATTTTGAGCCACGCGAGCCGCTCGAAGCAGATCGTCCCGGTTCACTACCGATAAACAATTATTCCAAAATATATTAACATCATATTGAAGTTCCTCGTCGGTCAAGTAAGCTAGGCTATGTTAATAAGACATGTACCACGGACTCCAATATACACCCACCGTACCTAAGGGGTTCTCGATGATGCCCTGCTTATTTTTTTGTCTTCTGTTTACCTGTGCGCGATGTTGGATCTGGGTTTTCCCTGATGGCGTAAATATCTCAGTCAGCTCCATGCTATTATTGTGCCTTAGCAAAGGCGCCACGGGGACTAAGACAGGGAATCAGTGGCTAAGAGATACGCGGTGATCTGCCAAAGTACTAAACTATAGTCCCGATTAAGCAACGGATTTCACGGGGGGTCGAAGGCTCTCAAGTAGAACGAGACGTGGGATGGGCAAGCCAGAAAATAATCTGAGGCAAGCATCCTTTAACAAAGTATCCTCGGTCGAAGGATACCTGGAGCTTCGTGCGTATGCGTGACATTCGTCGGTGAATATCATCATTTTGCACTTCGGTATAGAAAATGACATAACATATGCGTATGTTAGCACAGGTTGATTGGATAGATATCTATCCGCCATTTGTTGCACTAGTTAGACGTGGCTGCTGCTCGTCCTACGCAAAAAGTAATATATCACACTCGCTCTTTTTGCTGAGCCCTCGAAGGATCCGATCCGCGCCATGAATTAGTTCCCAAGGTCTACCCATAATTAGCCGGGGGACTTGACTGGCTAACGACAGCCCCAATTCTGTGTAAAGCCCCAAACTAGTAGTTTTTGCGTTGATCTAACAGATCCAGTCAACGTCAGCCAACCAGGGCCACGGAAAGCAGGCTTGTAGATGCTTTGTACTACCCTCGTATTACGGCTTTGCTCATACCATAGCCGGCCTAGATAGGTATCCAGTTGGCATAGCATAATTCGGGGTGGCGTAAGTGAGCCTTAGGAAGAAGGAGGGTGAGGAATACCTAATCGATTTTGTCTTGGCTGGGGTTGACTTTTCCTCATAGGTAAACTCGCCCCATGGGGAATAAGCAAGAAGCCATCAGGACAACCCTGATCTATTCCAAATCGGCCAAAGGAGTAATGTGGCAGATGACACACTTACCATACGTAAAGCTAGGCTTAGTTCTGTATATCGGTAAAGGGGTAGCGGTCTACGTATAGATTGATAAGTATGTAATACCTCAAGATTACGTACCACTATCATCCTATATTTCTCCTTGTATTCATATTCATGTAGTTCGCCCGTGATACTCGACGAGCCTTCCAATAGCTTGCAGATACTCCAAGCTCGTTGAATATTGGCTTAGCATGGCGATAGGTCATTGCTAGGCTGTAGAATTGGATCCGACGGTTTGGGAAAGTCTGTTCACACTAGTTGGTAGAATGTCACCCGCCGCCGGATTAGACATTTTCTTGACAAGATATTAACATGGACCCGTTATCCATCTCTGCGGGGGTAGCACAGGTCGTCTCGCTCGCTGGCACTCTGGTCAAGGGCCTTAGTCGCTTCGTCGTGAAGACCGTAAATATTAAAGATACCATTCAGGAGGTACACGACGAAATCCTCGCGTTGCAAGTGGCTTTAAGCGAAATACAGAATACGCTCGAAAAAAGGCCACGACAGTTACCCTTTGAACGCGACCATCATGCCCATATCCATAAAATAATACAATCGTGCCAGAAGTCACTGGCAACCCTATGTGGCGAGCTTCCTCAGCTAAAGGACAAGACAGGGCTTTTTGAACGTATACGGCGAACTCTCGAGCTGTCATTAAAGGAAGAGAGGGTAGTAGAGGTTGTTCGTCATATCTGCTCATACAAGACTGTCTTACAGTTGAGCCTCACAACTTTATCATTAGGTGCTTTGTGGGAGACGGCTAGCTCGCAAAAGCAAATCAAGGTCGAGATTCGAAAACTAACCGATGCCATCCGACTATCCCCTCACTTATTCGCAAGCCACGGAAGAGACGTACCGTCAGTTCGGACTCTAAATCCGCGCTCAGGTTTAGAGGAAGACGACACAAATGAAAGTACCATAGAAAAAGACATTAAAAATTGGCGCAGGACAGCCGATGATGTGGCGACAGCAGTTACCCTCAACAAAATTGATAGGTTGTTCGTCGGCACACCCTTCGTCCAGAACTCATCCGTGAGTGTCGACACGTTACCATTATATCAGAAAGACGCATTCGACCCTGAGCCAGATTACAGGAACGTGCAAAGCAGCGAAATCCTCGATTACCAGTTGAAGGCCAATCGGGATGCCGTGAGGAACTTGCTGCAATGTGGGATCTTCGTGAAGGCGGCCACCTATCAGCAACGAGGCATCGAGCTCATGAAGCAACTCTTAGAGACCCAAGACTCAGATGGTACCTCGTGCGAAAATCTCATGGACATGAAGGAAGAGCTGGCAGATATATTCTTGCAATGTGATAACATCGAGTTTCACGTTGAAGCCAAGACCGTATTGGAACATTTGATCTCCGAAGTAGTCGAGCCAGAGGAGAGCCAAGTCGACAACAATCGTCGAGCAAGACTATATCATAAGCTAGGTGATATCCATTTCAGACAGGGCAACGTTGCTCAAGCGAAAATATTTTTAACCCGCGCCCTCACTGGTCGAAATCAAATACACCCCAGGCCTCTAGTACTTGTCGAGGAAACGGCAGAGCTTTTGGTACAGGTACTACAACAAGAACAGGTACATGATGAAGCGCGTGGCCTCCGTGATTGGATCCGACAGGAAATTCGTCAGGAGACTATTCTCTCCCCATTATCAACCCAGACAGCGTCCAGTGACCCAAACATGAATGGCCTAACCAGCGCCTATCAGTGGTGCAAAGATCAGGGCAGTAAGTTCATTTGATGTTATCTATCATCCGATTTGTTCTTATATATCTTATAATATCATGCTTTTCTATAACGACTCCAGAAATAATAGTCGCTAACCTTCGGTTTTGTAGTGGATGTAGATAGCGAAACTTTTAGCTTCGATTATTGCGACCCAGCATCGGGAATGACACCAATGCATCAAGCGATCCTGGCAGAGAACATCGAGGTGTTACAGCATATGGTGTCGAACGTAGCGCACGTAGAACAACGCGATGCGACGGGATCGACGTTACTTCATGCAGCAGCCGCGAAGCGCAATCGCCACATATGTGCAATACTTCTTGAAGAGCGACAAGCAAATCTGGATGTTGTAGATCATAGCGGTATGACACCCCTTCATAAGTGTCAGACGAGAAAGAGAGGCGTACTGGCAGCCGAGATGCTATTTCGATGGTGTCCTGATCTCATCAACCGCAAGGATGGGATGGGAAAGACCGCTCTCTATATGGCATGCGAGAAAGGCAATGAAGATATGGTGAAATCCCTGTTGTCGAAGGGCCGAGCCGATCCAGATATCAAAGGTCCTGGGAATCGCACACCACTTATCGTAGCCATCGACTTAGCGGCTCAACAATCGCAAAAGATAGTCATCGTAGAGCAACTATTGAAACACGGTGCGAACCCAACCATGGCGGATGCGGATGGTCGAACCGCCTTCATAGCCGCGAAGAACGCAGGGCTAGCGGCTAGCGAGATCAAGCGCATGTTGGGTTCAGTTCCACCCAGGAGAATGTGTGCTACCACAATGAGCTCCGTAACTGGCTCGAGCAGGAGGGAGACGAGCTCGAATAGCAGCGGGATATACAGTTTAGCCGAGTTGGCGTTGTCTCGATGAATCCGGGTTCGATTACCAACGATAGGTATGTAGTTGGTTCTCGACCCAATCCAGACTATGGGTATTGATTTTAACCCTCATCCTGTTTCCTTTTATACCCCCTTATTCCCCTTTGTAACCCAAACAGAGCGGCTATGATGATCAGTGGCTCAATGCTGGCTCACAAGTTCATTTAGACCACAGATACATTGTTGGAAGCAAATGTCACTTGATACCCTTACCTGAATGTATACGAATTATTCTCCCGGATGATAGATAGTACTCACCTAACGTTTTATTCTCGTTAAGAAATATAGAACCATCGTTTTACTTAGCCTTCGGGATTGACTAGAGGGTGCGTCGTGGTCGAGAATCGTAGGATTTCGCTTACTACTAAAGACCCATCCCCATTTATTAGGTATCCTTAATTTATCCTTTCTGTCGCCGTAAAGCCAAAATATCGGCAAGCTTCAAACGCCCCTTTGCCCCCCAGCCGGAAGGGCCACTTTCAACGTCGGGTCGTACCGCTACGTACCAACCCCATGCGCGTCTATCAAGCTCGCTAGTACCGAGGTGCTCTGCCCAGCTGTCAAATAGAAGTCTTAAGGCGCCGAGTAGCCTCGCGACGTTCTCTTCTTTTTCTTGCTCTAACGCTCTAGCTGTCTTCCGCTTCAAAGTACTTTTTGGTATTTGGCCTGTTCGAGTAGGCATTCGAGAAGTGGACAGCTCTGCTGCGTGATCTGCAGAAACATTTGGGTCAGCGCCTTCGCCGCCATCGTCAGGGTTGTCGGCCCTGACGGCAAAGCTCTTGAAAAGATACGCCTTCGCGGCTTCTGGTCTATGAATGGGCATCCCCACTACGCCCGCCTCATAAGACCGACTAGATGCCGAGCCAGCGGCTTCAGATTTATTTTTCGCGGCCTCGAGGTCCAACCCCCACACAGCCTCGCCACCCAATGCAGCCTGCTCTCCCGTAACCCGGAGGCGTTCTGCCAGTGCGTCCTTGAGGCAATTCCGTATTACCCTCCACCTATCAGGCCCAAGCATAATACCTCCATACCAACGAGTCATTACCACAAGCGTATTAATAGTGTTTACTTCTCGCAAGTTCTTTAACAAGAAGTCACCGGATCCACTTTCACCATCATCGAACGAATCTTCCCTGATCGTAGTTGCACCAAATAATTTCGTCGGTACTTGAACACGATATGCCCAGGCATTATGTGTCGCATTCTGCAAAGACGGTACCGCCGTAAATAGCGATTGCATACTCGATTGACGCTGGGACGGCCCCGTGATTTGCGTGGCGCGAACTATGAAAGTCGATCCTTTTAAGGTGATGGGCTGACTAGCTGACCAGGCGTTCAATACGGGACCAACAGATGATTCTGATGATATATCTTGGTTAACGCCAGTTTCCGTAGCCCCCGGCGGGATGTTCGCATTACCAGCTATAGGATCTCCAGACTTAGATTGGTCATCTACCTCTTCGTCCCCCTTCCATTCATAACCACCTCTTTTCAACACTGCGACTTCACGACCCATTACCTTCACCCTAGGCTGACCATGTCCCCAACCCTGATCGTCGGCGCTGGGTCCCTTTTCTATACCGATCGAGACCGCCTTACTCCTCGAGTTGGCGCTCACCACCGCTTGAGCTAAGCTTAATCGACTCGAAGGAGGCTGCTCTGGCATGGTGTATCGCAATAGTTCTACGGCAAAAGCAAGTACAAGTGGGGCTCGGTTCGTCAGGAGTACGGTATCGGCAATTATCTTCTCGTCTGTCTCTATAGGCAAGGTGAACGACGCCTCAAGCTCGTGCGGTGCAACAGGTTCTGGTCCATCAACGTAGCCGATTTCATTCGACTGCCTAGCACGTTTTGATGCATTTTCAAGGGTAGACCCAGCCCGCTTGGCCGTCGATGGTGCGGTTGGATTCTTCAGTCGGGCTTTGCAAGCACTATGGAGGGATCGAGCAGCTTTGGTGTCTTTTATAGCGGCGGTGACATCCGAAAGGGGGCACTCAGCTATCTGTTGAATGCTGCACTAGTTATTTACATATTATCTAACGGATATCATATTTTCAACCTTCATATTCATTTAGTACATACCTACGGAGGTTTTTGGCTTGGAGTTCTTTGATTCGGCCTAGAGCGTCTTTCATTGGAACCCTCATACCGATAGTCATAAGCCGAATAAGCTCTTGAAGGTCTTGCTGCGACGCCATACTCGCAATCAGATTTGAGTTGACGCGCTATGATTAGAAACGAGGAATTAAGATGAGCGTATGAGCATTGAGTTTGAAGTTAATGGACAGCAGTCAATTTGGATGGACGCGTCGAAAATTGATATTTGATAGAAAGCGCGTCGAGCTCCAATTGTGACTAATCTCTGATCGTAGCTGCATTGCGTCAGCATCCATGACCGAAGCTTTGTTGAAGCTCCTTCCAAGGGTGTATAAATGAGGGATGTACCTATGTAATGTATCTCACACCCCGCGATTTAGATGGAGAAACCCTGCAGTGGCGAAAAGTGACCTACATACCCAGCACAGTGTACAAAAAGGAATACCTAAGCCAAAATGTGTATGTCCATGTATGTATCTAAGTACCGAGTATATTTCCACAAAATATATATCGGATCATCAAACCACGAAAAATTCCGTCTTGAGGGTTGAGATCATTTGATCACTACTGGACCCCCTTTTCACCAGATCTACATCCGTACTGGCGTCACCGGCTCCATATCGGCCGAATATCATTGCCATTGATATCACAGCTGCCCCGTTCCTGAATTCAGGAACATTGGCCCGGAGCAGCAGTTTGGTTAAGGGGAGGGGAAGAAAACAACTTGTTAACATACATAGGAAGTCCTGCGGTCATCGGCCTCTCGTAGGATGGATCGGTAGCCTATCGCGTATCTGCCGCTTTTAGTTCCCTCTTCCTGATATACCTCGTTAAGGCAATATCCCAAAGCCGGGACCGGGGCTAAGATACGCCCAACGGCAAGGGAGGTTGTTAAGCAGTCTGTAGACTATGATGCGGCCTAAATACTTGCATAGCCTCGCTATGAGGAGTCTAATATGTAATTGTAGAATAAGGGGGAATAGCTTCAGACAGATTGAAAGCGGCTGTAGACGATATGCTACATCTAAGCGGCCGTCATCGCCGCCGCCGCCAAAACAGCAACGAGCAGTTCCAAAGCCGCTCCCCTTTCAACCAACCAGACCGAAGCCAAAACCGGCGCCAGAATCCACACCTAAACATACGCCTCAACCTACGCCTCCCCCCTCTTCATCATCTTCATCATCTTCATCCTCTAAAGGCCCTCGAGACAAGAGGAGACCAGTCTCAGAGCTACTGCGCGACTACTGGTTCCCCCTCTTCGGTGCCGGCGCCGGGGTGGTGTGCGTGAGTTTCTTCACGTCGTCGCTAGTGTATTACTGGAGGACACAGCCAGCCGAGCATTGGACACCCGGGCAAGAGCCCGAGGCACCTACAGGTCGGCCAACCATCCAATCACCCCGCGAGTTTGACCAGCATCTCGACAAGTCCGAGTGGCGCTTCGGTATCACCAAGCTACGGCGGCAGATCGGCTCCGAGTTAGCCCACGGACACGTGCTTGAGATCGCCGTTGGCGCCGGTCGCAACTTCGACTACTATGATTGGAGCGTAATAACCGCCGGTCTGGAACCCGCCGAGGAGGAGGAGAATTCAAGCTGGTTTGGCCGGTCCGGGGCCGTAAAGGAGAAAGGGGTTCAACCCCGAACTGAAAACGCCCTACTCAGCTTCACCGGCCTAGATATTTCTCCGCCCATGCTCGACCTCGCGCTGACACGAATCCGGCAAGTCGTGCCGTTCATGGCGAATCAAATCCCTAAGAAACCGGTATTCTCAAAACTCGCCTCTAAGACGGCAGATAGCAGCGAAGAGGGCATCTCGCTAGCCAACAACCACATCCGGCTCCTCAAAGCCGACGCGCAGACATCCCTCCCCCCTCCTCCATCATCATCACCATCTCCTTCCTCCTCCTCCTCCCCTGCCCCCGAAAAATACGACACCGTAATCCAAACCTTCGGACTCTGCAGCGTGCGAGATCCCGTACTCCTGCTCTCCAACATGGCCGCCGTCGTCAAGCCCGAGACCGGGCGGATCATCCTCCTCGAGCACGGACGTAGCTGGTACGAGCTGGTAAACGGGCTTTTGGACCGCAGCGCGCGCAAGCATTTCGAGCGCTTCGGGTGCTGGTGGAACCGGGACGTGGAGCTCGTCGTGCGTGCCGCCGAGCGCTCCGTCCCAGGCCTCGAGGTCGTGCGTTTCGAGCGTCCCGGCTGGACCACACTCGGCACCCACATCCTTGTCGAAATGCGCGTACGTGCGACTCCTGGGCCGGCTCCCGCTGCTGCTGATGCTGCTGTCGCCGCCCTTAGCAGCAACGAGGAAGCGCAAGACTTGACGACGACAAGCTCGAGTTGGTGGTCGTCGCTATTATCAGTCAATAGCAAGCCTAAGAACGATGATTAAAGACATTCTAGAGCAAGAGACTTATCCTGCGTAAAACTCTTTGGATATTCTTCTATATCATTTACATAATGCACCATGACAAGAGTTCATGTGTATAAACTTTGTATCTTCAATCAAGTCATCGCCTCACTATTGTTTGTGCGCTGCCTACAAGCGATATACCCCTCTCACAAATCATGACTTGAAAATCCTGCATTTGAATACCATTGAATATCACGTTGCATCAATATTGATAAAAATTAACTTTTGAACGGGGATTTTATTTCATTTTTGGGCGCCTTTTTTCCTTGTTCCAATGCGCCCCGAGTCTGATCCATCTAACTGGGATTTCTAAGGGCATCTAACCAGCCAGCCTTTTATTTCTCGCGGCTCTTTTTTCGGTCTTCTAATTGTACATATCGATTCCCTTTTCAGGAAATCGAGTGGCAAAAGGACTTCGCTATGTTACCCTCCCCCTGCATGTCTTTTTGTTAACCGCCGACAGCCGTTTCAGTCCGCTGGATACCCTGGGTCGCTATCATGCGACCCAGTGGCCATCTTAAGCGCGCTCTCTCATCAAATAATATTCGTACATTCCCCTCCAGCCAGTACCAAAATATGTAAGCAGTAGAAGCTGAGCCATTTGATAGGGGAATAAATGGTGGAATGAACTGAGAGGAATAAATGCAGAAAGCGAGAAACCCAGTTGCGCCAACGTCGTCCCAGCCAAACTCCATTTTGAATCATTTACGCGGCCATCTCCCACCTCATCATACATAGGTAGCTAAGCACGTGCCAACTACACGGATAGCTTGTCGTTAGATAATAAAATCAAGAATTCACATCGAAAAATTCGCCAATTGAGGATAATCAGTAGTCGTCAAGTAAACCATCTAGCTCATCTAGCTCGACTGTCTCGGGGCTTCTATCCCAGTCAAGGATGGCGTCTAATCTAGTCCAATTATCCGCTTCTGTATCTTTCTTCACAGGTAGCATCATACTCGGTCGCATTGCAGGACTGGTCATGAAAACCATGTGTGGTAACAGACTCGGCGCAAGAGTCCTAGGCGGTTCGCCAAAGAGCTGTTCGTTTTGCATGCCATCATCTATTGGCGCTTGGTCAACAGGGTCGACCCGGAGTAAGTGACCACTAGCTTTTCGTTTTTGTAACCCATCTGCAGTCTGTGTGAATTCCTTTTCATCTTTCTCTAAAGGCGGCTCATCCCCTCTTGGGTTGCGCGGCACATTGAGCGGCCGATGACGCCCGGACACCGAACCCATTGGGGTACCCGGCATGGGGATATCTTCATCCATATCATCAAACTCGGGTGACGAAAGATCAACTTCAGGTGAGAGACTGAGTTCTCTTCTTCGGTCGCAATCGGCATCCTCGGATGTGGAGGCCGAGCTTGAAAGCGATGGTGTAATAATAGCACGTTGGGCTGTGGGGTCTGGAAGAGGTAAATGGGGACATGTGGTCAGATAAAAGTACGTGCGCCTCGGATGAACGGTCTCAAGCTCCTTAGCTAAAGGACAGGGAGCTACAGCGGACCAACATGATCGCTTTAAATACGTAGACAGTCGAGAAGAAATGATAGCGCAAGGGTTCGCGGACCTAAAAACAAGTTAGCTATGAAACGATTAGTTCAACGAGTAGATTAAACTTACTGTTGAACGATTTTGACCTGGTCCATGAGGGAGGTAGCTAGCTCCTTGACTAGGTGAGGCCGATTGCGAGTTTCCTCTAATCGTACGATAACGGCTTCAACGATCTCATCATTTATTCCCTCTAAATCGACCTTCTTAATCTCCAGTGATTCGGATAGCTCAGACTCATCCATCTCAATGGAGACTTGGAGACCAGGCGAAGGTGGTGGAGTGCGGTCATACTTGACGGGACTAGCAATCCGTTTTGAACTAGGAGCAGCTGAAGCGAGTGCAGAATCATTGTGAGACCGTTTTAACTTCTTATTCGGGTGCGACGAGCTCTCAGAAGATGATCTAGAGGAACCCATGCTGTGGCTATTAGGCGAGGATCGATTTACTGGGATGTGAATGCCGAGAGATGGCAGAGATAGCGATTTGCGACGAGTATTGTACGGCATGGTGGGCAAATAGGATGCAGATAGGATGTGATCAAGAACGGCGCAGATATGTTATGAACTTCTATATCGATTGCCGCTGCATAGAGAGAACGTAGTGTTTGTAGCTGACTTGAAGACAGTATCCCAACGATAAGAGTTGAGAGTTGAGTAAAAAGAAGGGACTGGATATGGGATTAGGGAAAATTAGAGAAGATAAAGATATCGTAGTAGGTGTCGAGGAATCCGAGTACAGGGTAGGCGAGGGGGGGGAGCGAGGAAAGGCGGTGGGAAAACAGCGACGATATCGCGACGGCGATGTTAAACTGACGAATGGAAGACGGGGAGAAGCAAAGAAGTGGCTTTAGTTGGACTGGGGAGGGAAGGCGGCGAGATGGCTTAAGAGAGGTGCCTACAGTATATTTTGAGTGGGTGTATGCGTGATTGGAAAAAAAAAAAAAAAAAAAAAAAACTCTAAGAAACGTTCCTCACTTGGGGGGGTGATGGGATGGCGGGCACTGGGGGGTTGTGTGCAGGGGTAAAGAGGTACAAACGGTATGTAGTGTGTGTATATGTACTGGACAAGGATCTTGGGATCCACTTCAAGCAAGGCAGTGGACGAGGAGAAAAAAAGAATTGGAGTGAACTTGGTTGTGACATGCTTGAACCAGCACGACGAACTCGAATTCTACTACGAATCCCATAAAAGAATTGAGAGGAACTGGTTGTCACTGCAGAAGTACAATATGTACCTCTTGGCCCTAGCGTAGTATCCAAGGATAATCCCTTGTACATCTAAGGCCCCATTTAAAAGTACTGAACCAATCAGACTCAAGCTTAGCTCCAACGTCTGGTCCAAATTTTGTCTCTTTTTTTTTCCCTCTCTTCAATTTTTAGGGGTCCATTGTCCGTGCTTCCGAGCTCCCTCTATTCGATTATCCACCATATCCATCGTATTACGCAAAAGATTGCCACATGAAGTAAGGTGTACACATATACATATTAATCTACACGTTCAGTTATTATATACACTATTTTACAAGGTTGCAACTGTGACGACTTTAGTTTGCAGAGTAGTCGGTGTCAGATTCGCATGATCTGTTTACTTTCGAGATCGCAGCATGGGGGGTGTTCAACCCAGGAAAAAAGAAGCGGTAAGCAAGCATGTAGACTTGTAGACATGCAGGCAATGCATTGTGCAGATTGACGACCCTAAGGTACCAAAATTAGGTACATGTAACTTATATAACTTATATTAAACAGCTAAGAGGGTAGTGGTGGACTTGTCAAACAGCTGTTGCCTTCCACCATGCAATGTATAGGTAGCTTCACCACTCAGTAAGTCGTACCCAGGCAGCCAGGTAATAGCTTAACAAATAGTTCCCAGGGTCACGCTCTTCATGAACCAGAGGTGAAATTGAAATATTCGAATGTGTATAAGTACCTAAGTAGTGGATAAATCTACTGTCGTACAAGCCTAGCGGGAAAAGAAAATGCTCAAGAAAAAAAGAGAGCAAGAGTCTAGGTCTGGTACGTGCGGAGCAAAGCGGGCGAAACCCCGGTCTAGCAAGGGTATGTACATGCATACTGTGGATATACATGGTTTTAAGCTTGACTGATACCTCATCGATACCCGATATACCGTTGCTAGCAGAGGTATTCAACAACAGACACGCCTATGCCAGGTTCCGTGTATCGATTCTCCGCGTTATTCTCATTTCCCCAGGGGGACCTTTCTGATTCTCACTTACACGGTACAGAAGTCTTACCTATCCAAAAAAGATAAGCCTAAATGCCGCGAATTACACGTTCAATTTCAATATTCATTATGTATGGGCTAGAAGACGGGTTGGCTGACCTGCATCGGCTTGGTTAGGTAGTGTAGGTAGGTGTAAGCCATGGGAGTTAGCCAGTTAGCCAGTTAGCCAGTTAGCCTGTTAGCCTGTTAGCCAAGTCGACACTGCCTAGTGTATATTAACGCCGTACCAATCACATACACTCTAGCTTCCTGAACTGGTTGCTGGTTGCTGGTGGTCCTAGCACCCGGTATAGAAATACATACTTACACTATGTACCGTAAAAGTACCGCGCCTAACCTTTTTCTTATAGACAAGACTGGACCAATCTGAAACTTGCGGAGTTGCATGACGTTAAGTAATAAAAAAAGGTTGAGTCCCGAGTCGTACGTTTCCGCTATGCACGCGAGAAACTTCCTCAAATGCGCATCATCTCATTGGATCATAAACTGCACATCGCTTGTCAATCCTATGCTCATCAGAGAGTCATGACTGTCGTTTTCCCGTTAGCCATTACATATGTAGTATGCCTCCTCCACTTCTTCATTTCACAAATACATACCTACCTATGTAGGTATTAATATGCAATTCGTATTATTTTCTTATTTCATTCTTATTTCAATCTTAGAAGCCGGGCCTTTTCCTTTTAAGTCCGATAAGATACATAACTTTCGATTTTATTGCGCATCGAATCATACCACCAGTGCCCCTCCTCCCCCTCGTTGCCTACTCCAAACCTATCGTGAGAGCCTAACTTGCACTCTACCTAACCCCTCAAAATAGCCCGTTATCGTAACTCGTCATTAAGCGATATAATAATACACCTCACAATAATATGTAATGCCAACACTTACCTCCTATATCTGACCACCCAATTCCTACGATTCTATTCAATGCACGTCGTCGAGTATTCCACAGTCGGCCAGCCAACCAGTGAACCAGTGAACCAGTGAGCCAACCAAAAAAAGGTTGGCCTACCTCATTCGGAAACCAACTGCAAGCGAGCGGGATCTCATGTCTGTAATGCTGTTTTAGGAAGTGGGGCGATTGAGCTGAGATATGTACCTTTAGATGTACCCCCATTTGTACCTTAGTACATAGTAGGCCAGGCCGTGCGATGGACCCCTAACAACTGTCTTAGATCACCAGCCCCACCAAATCCATCGGCCATCACAGTGCTCGGACAGTATCTGCTAAATCTGCTTACGAAATACGCACACACCTAGATACGATCAAAACGATTAATTCCACGTGCCGATCACCGCGCAATATCGCACAGTACCGAACCACGCACCCGGGACTGCCGGTCTGCTGGGGCGCTGGCCCAGGAGGGTACATACCTAGCAGCACACCTAACACCTAACACTACCTACCTATCTAACCTAGGTACACTACACCATACTAGACCTCGTACTCGATGCATTTAATCTACCTAACATACATACATATTCCGTAGCACACACAACCATATGTACATCGGAGAAGCCTAGAAGGGAGGCGATATGCAAGCAAGCCTATCAGCTCAAGCCTTGCGATCAAGCCAGAGAAGTTTATCTTTCGTCCCAAGATTCAGCTCAGCTCTTGGTCCCTGCCGAAATGACCATCCGGTCCGATCCGGAGAATAACTCGGTATGTTGACTATATAATACGATACGTGACCTCACTACAAATCGACCTAGGTAGGACAAAATATTTTATTTATTTTTTCCGCCACTAGAACTTTCATTATACTTCCCGGGAAATCTTTACATCTATACCTCATTTTGGTCCTCCAGGGCTCAAAATTCATAATGATATCGCTTAGACCTCCTCATAGTCATCCATCCCAGGATAGCCCACGGTTCGTATATCTGCCGGCAGTCGAAAAATTAACTATGAGTGTGACAGCTTGTCGCATCAAGACGCCAGATGTAATGTTACCAGAAACCACGGGCGTAGTACTACAACCGATGGCCCCCGAACCCGACCCTGTTCAGAAATTTCAGAGGCAACGTTGAAATGGAAAATTCTCGCATAGGGCGGCAAATACTCCATGTCCGAGTGGCGACCGATTCTCCGAATGTTATTATATTATATAGTATATTGAGGCGGAGCCGGCCTCTCTACTTCAACTTCATTACGGACGCTCTCTAGGCTGTCTTTTCTTTTTTTCTCTTTTTCCAGCCCACTGCTTGTTTACTATTCTTGTTACGTACTAAAAAACGCGGCAATTTCAAATGCGTTACCCGCTTACCCTATTCCGCAAAGGAAACTTATAGCACAACATATGGTCCACCGTCTTAAAATTACAAGGCGCTAACCTAGTGAGCTTGTTTGTGCCATATACACTAGAGAAGCGTTGAGGGGGAGACTTCAAGAACATATAAAGGCTAGCCAAGCCATCTGTCAATAGAAGAATAACAAAGACAAAAGGGAATTACCTACGATAAATCCCATGCGCTGATTAGATGATGGACTGAGGTTCTATATGAGTAACCCATCTCTTCACTACTTAATGCTAGACTTAGGTCAGGTATCGGGGGGAAGGCTCCCATAAGCTCTAACGAGAAATGAATGAGGGTCAGATCCACACGATTATGGAGTTGGCGAAAGGGCCTATTCCGGGCTTATAACAAAGACGACTTCACTAATGAGGCTGACATCTTTGCTAGAGCGGACAGATAATCTGCTCGAGAAAGGCCTAAAAATACCTAGGATTCTGCCGTGCTATTCAAATTAAACATCAGGCCGGATCCTGCTCTGGGAGCTACGGGCGATTCACATTCCTTCACCGAAGACTGATACGCCCCTAGGTCACGATCCTTATTAGCAGCGCGTCTCACCCGTCTGACACTCCTACGGGTCGGGCCGCGCTTACGGAGAGGGAACCTGTGTTTCTAGAGGATCTCATAAGGTAAGGAGGTAGTTATACATTTGGGTTACTCTGTTCAACTGGATTCAATTGTAACAGAATCATGGATGTGTATATATAGTGAAATCATCCTGCTTAAAAAAATTGACCTATGTTGACATGATATTGAAACTACGATATTATTGTCTTTAAAGTGTTACCTCACACAAAGTTACAAGCCACAACTGTCATTAAAGGAGAAAAAAGGGAGCAATTCAAATTGTACTACCAACATGCGACTCTAAGTTTGTAGTTCTCGCAAATAGCTTAGGTTTTGGCTATCGAAGATTTATCCCGAATTGTCAACACGCACTTCAACTTTCAAATCATGGGTAAGGTACCTAGGTACCTATCTAGACATCTTTTCCAGTCACCAAGAGATTACTGGCATGCAACTTGAAATGTAACCTGAAGCTTGCTGCTAGGAATATTGTTGGCATATCTCGGGAGAGAAATCCTTACCAGTTGTTACTGTAAACATTAAAGGGATAATCTAGACTACATTATGTCCCTAATTGCGAGCGTTCTACAGTACACATCCTACCTACATCAGCAAACTACCTAAGGCCTCAAAAGGCTATAGTAATTGTATATTAAAGCTGATTATCTTATATAATTCCAAATTTCAAGACATTTGTTTATTTCCATGATAGCTCCAGTATCCTCTCATAATAAACCACAACTGGGAGGTAGGTATGCCCTCTCATCGCAAAATATTAAACGAAAAATATTTCTAAACAATTCTAAGTAGTTTACCGTCAGTCTTCCCTGCGTGTATATTTATAAAGACCCCTATTCAGCCTCATGCGTAACACATCCCCAGACGGGGAAATCTTGGCGTCTGGGGTGCGTCTAACGCGGGGAACGGGACATGGCTGAAATGCTTCTCACCCCGAACCGAAGATATATAAACCCGGAGAGTGTGACAGGTCTGATGAGCATTGCAAGAAGATATATTAACAACAAGCGGTTATACTATGTACGAATTGCCGAATTTACCACGGAGGCCTTCGCGCCGCGCTCGCTTTTCCTTCTCTGATGCCTCATTCGCTAGCACTCGGGCTCGTGGCCAGTAGAATTTGGCTTTGTGCTTCTGGCCTGGTCTTTCTCGGTATTGTGAATGGTGTAAACTACTTGTGGATACTATAGAGAGTATGTATGTATATGATGGAACGGGGATAATCTGGGGAAAGAAGGCTCCAAGATAACCGTAGTGATATATATATATATATATAGGTACCTATATAGTGTAGAATATCTCTAGAAATACAAAATAGCCAGTCTCTCTTGATATTTTTGTAACATCATAGCTCTAACAAGAATTTTCGGTTACCAATAATTAACTAGTCGTGTTCTTAACTCATTATTATGAAGCTTTCAAGTCTTGGAGCCGCCACCGTTTTGGCATCAGTGGCATCGGGTCATACTATCTTCTGTCAGCTCAAGACGAATGAAAAGACGTATCGTGAGTCTTCCTCTTTTAACGACGATTAATCTCTGTAATATATTCTAACCTAATGCCTTCCAGCCGTGTCACATGCTATCCGAACGCCCACGTACGATGGCGTATGTATAATCCCATTATTAATATGCTATGATATGATATATTTTAGGATGGCCAACGCTAAGTCACTGTTAGCCGCAAACGGATGTGAACAACAACAACTTGGCATGCAACGGCCCTCCCAACCCGACCACCCCCTCAGACAAGATCATCGACGTAAAGGCCGGCGACACCGTGGGCGCCATCTGGCGCCACACTCTACAATGTGTGTTCTAGCATAACTTAGAAGGCATCTCGCTAACCCAGCCATCGCGGCAAAAACAGCTGGCGCCAACGATGTCATGGACCCAGGCCACAAAGGCCCTGTCATGGCGTACCTCAAGAAAGTCTCGGACGCAACCAAGGACAATGGTGTAGGGGGTGGCTGGTTCAAGATCCAGGAGGAGGGCTACAGCAATGGCAAATGGGGCACTGACACTGTCATCAACAACGGCGGCAACCAACAGATTAAGATCCCCGAGTGCATAGAGGATGGGCAATACCTTCTCCGCGCTGAGATGATAGCCCTCCACGGGGCCAGGTCGCAGAATGGCGCACAGCTATATGTCAGTTCTCTACGGAACGAAGCTTATGCGGTAGTTATATAGATCGTGCTAACACAGAAGTTGTACCCAGATGGAATGCGCTCAGATTAACGTCACCGGCGGCAAGGCCACCAAGAAGCCAACAACAGCGAGCATCCCGGGCATCTACAAGGTATTTATAAGGCCGTTGTCTAGTTTAGTTTCCTAGAGCTGGGAAGCTTCGATTTTCTCTTCTATTATTGATCGGCTAACGTGTTCATAGTCTAACGACCCCGGCCTGCTCATCGACATCTACAACAAGCCCCCGGGGACTAGCAGCCCTTACAAGATCCCTGGTAAGTAATACCAGATGCTAATGGATTAATATGATACAGGAGGCTAACTCATTTATGTAGGACCCTCTGTTTTTACTTGCTAGATGGTTATCTATAGGGGGTTGATGCTATATCTGTTGGGAGGGATATACATATACGTACAGTTATTTGTCTCTTTCTTTGCTACTCTTCGGCTACCAGTATATAGTTGAATTATCTGCAACGGCCCCGGAGAGAATTCCAATAAGGCTCTACGTGATAGTAATAGGGCTTGGAGGTGCTATAAGTTGTTGCCGTATGCTTTTCAAATCTTACTGGTTAGGCCATTGTGCTGGATCCTATGTTATATATTCTCAACTTACAGCCATAGGATACTCCCAGATCCATCTTTTCGTCAATTATAGCCAACCCCGACTCATTTACTGCACGCCCCAAACCCCAAGGACATTCTTCGTGCCCCTCTCCGCAGTGCCTGCAGCCCGCGCCTCAAGCTTCTTTACTCTCCTAACGAGAACCCCAACGCATATCGGCCCGAAAATAGTGCACAAGACGATAGCCCACGTCACAATGAGAAAGAGCTCAGAAGCGCCCTCATTACGGCTGTCCGAAGGCTGCCGGAAAACGCCCTCGCTCTCCGCCACGGCTGATATGAGGAATCCGATTTCACCCCTGGCTACCATCGCACATGATACTATAGCAGCTGGATAGAGCGAGAGCGGTTTTGGTGGTGTGGTAGTTCCTTGCGAGTTGTCATCTATTCTAGATTGGGATACTCGCTGCTGTGCTATCTCCCCTGATGAATCTACGACACCATCGGAGGCTTCACTCCCAACAGGCTGAGGAGTAGTGGCAGCAACCGGCTCAAGCTGGACTCCTTCTGTGGGTACTGTAGTTTTTGCCGAAGACGAACCATTCGCCTTTCGCAGGCGGCGAAACCTCGAGAAAAGGGCTCGATATCGGGACGAGATGAATGAGACGAAGGCTCTTGCGAGATCGTTAGCGGAGAGGGGGAACCGCACCAGCCATAACCCACACATCATCTTGCCGATTGCCATGAGTATACCGTAGATAACTCCGCGCCATACTACCTCTCCTGAGAACATGTCCGAGATGGGGATAGAAAAGCCGATAGAAGCGAAGAAGAGGGGCTTTAGGACTCGAGTGACTGCTTGCGAATAGTAAACTTCGTAGATACCCAGAGCAGTGTGTCCTGGCTTTTGCTGTTGACGTTCCCTGGGAGCTGGTGCTTGGGATGTAATCGAAGTATCGCTGCTATTATCAACTGCTTGTGCCGTTGATTCTTCTGGCATCTGCGGAAGCTCCTCTCGCTCTCTCTCTCCCTCTCCCTGAGATTCGCCTCTTTGCTGCTCCCGAGAAGATCCTGCATGTTGACTTCTTGGATCTTGCTCATTAGCCAAACCGCCATCACTGCCCAGAGTATCATGCCACCAGCTAACTACAATACCAGCGAGATACGCAGCAAGAAGCACGGAAGCACCCGCAAAACTAGCGCTCACGACAAGAACAACCAGGAGTGCCGTCTGCGCCACAAAGGCAGTCTGCTTCGAATCCAAGAACCGCCATCGACACCACCCCATCCCATCGGTCTCCCCATTCTCACCCCCAGATCTAACCCTCCCAACCACCGAAACAACAAAAGGCCTCACCACAAACCGACAAACAACCGGAACCCCCGCCGCAAACGCCAGCGACACCAGCACCGGCCTAAGCACCGCACCCCCCACATCAAACCCCCCCTCCCCGCCCAACCTCGACACAACCTGCACCATAACCAACCCCAGCACATCATCCATCATCGCCGCAGTCCCCAACACCGTCCCCACCCTCGTATCCGCCAACCCACTAGCTTCCAGGACCGCAAACGTCGTGCCGAGACTAGTCGAGCACAGCGCCGCCCCCGCCGCAAAGCCCATCTTGGCACTCGCGCCCCCCAGCGCGCCCAACACCGCAAACCCAAGGCCCATCGGCGCCGCGACCCCCGTGGCCGCAACCCCCGCGCTCAGCGCCAAGTTGCGCCGCACCGCGTCGACGCGCGTCGCCGCCCCGCCCTCGAACACGAGCAGGACCAGACCCAGGTATCCGAGCTGCACGATGGCAGCTTGAAGCCCGGACGCCAGCCAGTTACCGCCTGGGGCGCCCCACGCCACGCCGATGAGGACCTGGCCCACGAGCCCGCAGTACAGCGCGCGGTCGAGGACGGCGTTGACGGCGTTGAGCGCGAGGAGGAAAGAGGATAGAGTGAGCAGCTGGACGATGGAAGGCTCGTGGTACGGTAAGGACGACATATTGCCCGGGAGAAGAAGGGGATGTCTACCTGAAAGTGATACCAATAATAAGTGACGAGTAGGGAATATTTACTATTAAATGTAAATGCCTAGGTCAAGACTAATGGTAACGGTATCTGCTATGGAACAGGTTGAAAGAAGTGGAAATGATAAACAAAGTAGAAATAATAATACCGACGTCATCCATGCCTAACCGCCAAGATATAACGATATTCAGTAAATACCTAACCTACCTAGGTACCTAATTACGAAGTGGGAATAAGTAAGTAGATGGGTAATCGTTGTCTCTATTTTCATAAGCAAAATACGAGTACAATTAATTGCAACTCATCATGAAGCGAATCGTAATAGCACAGCGTCATGCTAGGATAGACCCCGTATTTGCCGTGTCTACCTCTATATATTAATACACATGCCGAGCGGGCACGCACCAAGAAAACAGAACCCATTACGCTGTGGTTCGTAATGTGTGCCTCCTCGACCCTAATTAGTTCCTCTGAATCATACAAAGTTCCCTTAATTCACCACGGACGCCATGAAATGCCACTCATCAAACATCCATCTTAACCGCGTTTTTATTTTGCGCCGCTATGGTATCATTTTCTCAAGAATCCCATTCCACCTTCATGTGCCTCTCAAAGGTTCATGCTGTCCTTGTACGTGAGGTCTTGGTTGCTCAAGAGCCGTCGTGATTAGTTATCATCTATTTAGTATCATATCGGGAGATAAGCCGCCGATTGACGCCTTTTACTCCTCATAGTGAGTGGCTAGTCTAATATTTACTGGTTGTGCTGTCTCGCAAACGCCATAAACTGGTCCGCGATCTGTTTTTCTCACAATTAGCTCCGAGCCCGTTACGGCAAGGGGAACCGAGAAGGGAATACTTACATCGCGATCTGCCTTGATAAAAGGTTGATCGAAGAAATGATACTTTTCCTTCGTCACCAGCTCCATAATCACCATTGTAAGACCGAATGGCTGGGGCCAGAAACTGGCAATTCTCTCCAGCAGTACGCGAACTATTTGCTGGCGGATATCAGCCTCCTCGGGGTCATTGAGATCTTGGCCGAAAATGTCAAAGATGACATAGCTGAAAAACTCGGTGACGGGGCTATAATGGCGGAGACGATCGACCATACTACTGATAAGGAAATATCGAGCCTGGGGCTGCAGCTCGTGCACCAACAACGAAAGCGTCGCAGCATCCGGGGCGCTGGGAGTATAGACTGGTCTCTCCTGGCGGGCCGTCATAGTGGCGTGATGTCCGAAGAAGGTCACAATAGCATCAATGACTCTGTAGTCAACCTCGAGAGGGACATTGCCGTACGTTGTATCGCTCGTATTATTCTTGTTGATGGCATGCGTAAGGTGGGCAATTGCATCTTCAGAGGGTGGGGACTGGACAAGTTGCTCCAGGATTTCCAACATGCCAACCTCTCTCAAGTACAACAGGCTGGGAGAAGAATCTGCCTGGGAGTCCTGGGAGACTAGCTCTCCGGCTTCGGATCGTGGGCTACAGTTAAGCACGATGTTTCTCAATTGGGTGCAATGAGGGGAGATGCTTGAGCACAGCTGGGTGACATTGGCCGATATGTAGTCCGTGAAGTCGTGGGCCAATATCACTAGGAGTTTGACAGCCGCACGGTAGTATTCCTTAACGACATCTGTTACATCGATGGCTTTCATATGAGCCGAGACATGCTTCAGAAGACATTTCAGGAGTCTGGTGTAGGGAGCCCAACCACACTTAGATTCGAGTAGAAGTATGTCGGGCATGAAGCGTCGGTGTCCTATGAGGCCGAGCCAGGCAAAGGCAAACCCAGGGAAACGTTCGGGATTAAGCTGTAATAATGTCCAAGAGAGTCGCACTAGGAACTCTTGTCGGCAAGACTCGGGGCTCCGAGTGTCCGCAAAAATCGAGTCGGCGTTATGCAAGAGCATAGAGAACAGGCGGGAGAAGACTCTCTGATTGAAATGCTCACCTCTCGTAACGTGGTGGTGGTTCAGAACAACTGCAAAGAGCGACATGACGGCCTCCAGGACGGGAACAATCCCAGTCTTAGGATCCTCTTGGTCGGCGCCGTTCTCCCTAGCGAAGATGGCGACCATTTTTACGAGCGCATCCACAGCAGCGAAGGCTTCGGCAGTACTCCCTCCTGCCTGCGACACTTGCTCATAGTAATTGACTGCCATATCGGTGGCCCTTCGCGCGAAGATTGCAAAATCGTCCTTGTTGGCAATGATATTCTGGTTACGGATCTGCTTCACGAAGGCTACTCGTGCCTTGTCTGGCGCGTTGTGATTGTTATGGAGACGGACCCATTCGTCGAAGACGTACTCAAATTGTTCCAGTTGCTCCGTGTCGTCCCGACTTTGCGGCTTGATAAGGCCGGAATTAAGAAACTTCGACTTAAGCCGCTGGCCAATTTCAAGGTCGGGATTGGCGCTGATCCATTCCCATGCGACCTCTAAACTGCGTACGAAGTCTGCAAAGAGTGCCATGGGACGTTCGTTGAATAGAGTTAGATCTAGCAGTTTATCAAAGAACTCTAGATAGCCTTCCTCCCTTTGTACTAGCATCTTGGAGAGCATATTGTCAATGCTGTGCAGGTCGAGAAAGTCCGTCGGGAGCAGCGCTGTGATCAAAGAAATATTGAGAATGTTCTGAGGCGACTGCTGGTAGAAGCTGATCTGTACCCGGTCATGTAGTGCAGTGCCCGAGCTTGCAGCGATCTTCAACAACTGCTCAAGGATGTGGACGAGGCTTTCCAAGAAGAGGGTATTTTCCACTCCGCTGAAGAGCAGCTGACAAATCTTTTCGGCAGCATAGAAGGCAAACTCGTCCGAGTTTTGGGACGTGTTGATAATGAGCTGAGTGAAGACATCAACGACTTCTAAGACCGGATGGGACCTGGGGAGGTCGCTGAAGTGCTCTTCATCTGTCGAGGTGGTAGTACGTTTGAGTTCAGATAAGAGCCTCTCTACCTTCTCCATTAGTCCTCTTCCATCCAAAGGATGGGCCGAAGGGCGACCATTAGTCATTCCAGCATGTACATGAGAATAAGGTAGTTGCGTATTAAGATGTGGAAGAGAAGGGGTCTCGGCCGGAGTAGCGAGGCTGGGCACAGAGCTATACTGATCTTGGAGGACTTCGTTTGCAATATTCCTTGTCGCATCCGAGGCCGACGCGCCGTGAGTTGGTCCGGCTTGGGTGGCACCTCGTGGTTGCCTGGCAAAATCCTCGTATATGGCCATTTGCTCCGCGTTCAAACCGGCCATATTGGGAGACAGCTTGTAGGGATGAGGAATCGTCATCGCCCACCTGCTAAGACCAGGATCGACGTATGGCTCGCCAGGCCGTTGCTGGCGGTGTCGGCGCCTTGCCTCTATTTCACCCTCTATCATCTCTTCGATTTCTGGAATTGCTCGCTCCTCGGCCTGCTTTTCAATTACGTTGCATGCAAGCTCGAGGTTGGAGTTAACACACATAATAATCGTTCCCTCGGGAAGCGAGTGAGGCAGTTCTCCTGCGGCGTTTCGCATATAATTGGTGATATTAGCCCTGAGAGGTTCTTTCGATGTAACCTGAGCAAGACTTCCGGCGGTGGCTTTAACCATGTTGATAGCGGACGTTCGGAGCTTGTTCTCATCAGGCTCAGTTGCGAAGTCTTTATGAATCATTTGCTGTGTACTGATCGCGGCGATAGTAACGGATCGATCGACAACAGGTTGAATTATATCCTGCAGCGCCTTCGTTACCGCAGTGCGAACAATTTCATGAAGACGGACGCTGTTAATAACCATCTCGTTGGTTGGCGGAATTGATAAGAGGGCACTGATATCTGGAATGGTGACCGGGATGGGATGTGGTGTGAGGCCGGCTGGGACAGCGCTAGCCATACCATTCAAAGACATATTTTCAAAATGTTCTAACGGATCTTGCGCGCCCATATCCGTAACCTCTTCGACGGCTACACGGTCTTGAAGTTCGGTAGATGGCTCGATGCTCTTATGATCTAGATTTAGGTCCTTACAGAGCACCTCAATCTCGAACTTTTGGTTTAGCTTTAGTTCGGCGTGATGGTAAAGTTCGATAAGGAGGTGAATGATGTCCATCAACCACGGATTTGGCGGTCGGAAGATGGTTGACTTTGCAGCCTGGATTAGGACCTTGCAGACAAATGGCACCACGACAACTAGTCTCTTAGTGTCGTGCGCCTCAATAAGCAACTGCTTAAATGCAATGTTCTTATGTTTAATCGGTTGGTCCCTTGCTATAGTTAGGAGTCCCAACCAAGCGCCCAAATATTTCAGGTGGGTTCGATCAGTTGAGTTCTGCATTGTGCTCTCCGAGTTAAGCATACGAGCAACGCTAACATAGGTTTGTCTCAACACTTCAGACCACAGACCCGAATCTTGGAATAACTTTACTAGGTCAAGGTATACCTGGTGGTAGTTTGGCTGCATTTTTGCCCGCTCTTCGACAAGATGACTGGCAAACCATTGCTGATGCTGATCTTCCAAGACCTCATGGATTTCCCTAAAAGTCGTTTGGAGCGAGGAAGTAGTTAAGTTGTTGAGTCCAAATTGAATCCTGTCTTGTACGTCGACAACAGGTTCGTCAAAGTCAGTCCCTTGAGAAGGCGGGTCAATGTTGATCGCTACGAAGGGAGCTGCATGGGGTTCTGGGCCATCAGTAGCGCCGTTAGTCATTAGAGGTTCATTCCCTATGTGACTAGGAGTGCCGGTGCCATTTTGGGCACGCCCCCGGTCCTCTTCATCTTCCAGCACTACTTCTTCAGCCTTCCGATAAGCTTCAGTCCCACGTAAGCCGGAAATCTGCAGCAGTTGCTTACAGAGCCCTGGCCACTCTCTGAAACGAGGGAAAATCTGTATGAGAGCTTGAAGGCCGAACTTGTACATTGAGCTGTCGATACCATGGTCCCTAACGGCCTCGAGAATCATACCCAATCCAATCTTCAGCGGCAACTCGGAGATCAGCTTGTGGGATATTATGCCGCCAAAGAGAACTGCAGTAGTAGCCAGCGCTTCAAGAGGGTAGTCTATGAAGTGGGAATATTCGTCGAAAAGGCCGTGGATCATGCACGCGAAGATATCTTGATCTAACGGAAACTGAGAGTGCTTGTACTCTTCAAGCTTTTGGACGACATATTTGACTTCCGACTCCTCCCCGTACATTTTTTTGTAATGCTCTTCCATCTTGGCGACTGCGGCAGCTGGGAGCCCGTTGCCATCCTTCCCATTAGCGTCAATGATATCATCGTAGCCCTCGCCGTAGTTGATGAGCCGAGGATAGGAGGTAATGCACGCGCGCTGAACAATAATCAACTCTGGCAAGGGGTTCCGAGGTAGAAAGTCTTCAAGAATTTGGAGCATGGCGAGTACAGTTTTAACGTGAAGAGGTGTACTTGTCTTTGTCCCCGGCTGTCCATCTGCACCCCTCTGTGACTGCAATTCGAGGTTTGCCTTGATCATTAGGAATTGCAGTAAAGACTGGGAGATGGCGGGACTTCGCTCAGCATTATTATGGGCCCACTGAGCGAGATCTAGATGACCTTCGGCATGCGCAAGAGCAGCGAGATCGTAACCGAATCCGTTAGGTAAGTAGACGAGCTCGTCCAGCCATTTATGCTTGATGACATGCTCAAATATGAGCGTCAGATCTAGCGGCTTCATGGCGTGTGCATCAACAAGTCTCTGCGTGACCCAATCCCTGTCTTTCCTCCAGAGGCTGTCCAAGACGAAGTCGTGATACTCAGACCTTCGATGCAGGAAGTTATCAAACAAAGATGCCAAAGTTTCAACTGCCATCGGCGGCCACGGCTTCGGAACGCCAAAAGCAGAGACTATGAAAATGTCAAGGTTCGGAACAACCACCTCTTGGAACAACCGTTTTGCTTCGGTGCTCTGCGACGCGTGTAGAGAGTGAAGTGCCACCTGAAAGATTGCAGACAGGGCCAAAGCTGAGACTAGAGGATGCTTCACGGCGACTGCGGCTCTCTCACGGACTTCAGGAGGGGACTGTGCGTACTCGTCAAGCGTAAAAGTTGGCTGGAGACCAGGAATAGTACTTGCATCAAGCTCGTTCGGGCTCAGTGACGCAAACGCACATATGAAGGATAGTTGAGTTTCCGGGTTTTCCCAGTGAGAACCTCCCCACAAGCTCTGAATACTGAACGGCGGAGATTGGTCATCCTGGGATTGCGCGACGGGTAAAAGGGCCTCGTACAACCGTAAGAACTGTGCTGACGATACGCGCACGTCTCGCTGATCGAAATATGCAACCACGTCGTGCCAACGAAAAGTTTGAGGGAGTATACGGCGAAGGGTAGCGACAAGTACGGAAGGATTATGGCGATAGGTAAGGCTGACAGTCGTATACGTTAATGCCGTCGAAACCTGCTCTTCACTTGGCTGTATATTATTCGGTCGATTTTGGAGGTAGGATAAACAGGTTTCCTCGTCGCGGGTAAAGTCGGTACCAGTCCTCTGAATATAAAGGGCGAGCGCATTAGGGGGTTTGTCGCCTAATACTCTAGTGAGATCCAAAGCGGCCAAAACCTCCATGGGAGGCGCCTGGTCTTGCTGCTGCTGTAACCAACGAGCCTGAACCTTGGCACTTAGCTCGTGTTTAGCAGCTGAGTTGAAGTTAGGCGGATGGCCTTGAATATATCGGTCGACGATAGTAGCAATAAAGGAAGGAGTAAGGTCGGAATGATCGCCGTAATCTGTTCTAGAGATTATGTTGACAAACGTAGGGAAATTTGTGGAGAGGATCGCATCGGCTTTAGCATTGAACACGGTTAGCTTACTGGCACTAGTCTCTGATGAGTGCGCCGGTAATGACATACCCTTAGTCTTCAGATCCTGCCGGGAGCCGAACTTGAACGCTAAAGCAAGTATAGTCTTCTCTAAGGCATCGAGCTTGAAGTGCTCCATGAATGTAGACAGATCGAAATCGCGGAAGATATCCTCGTTAGCCGACTCGATCGATTCAGCTATTCTGGAGGCTTGGTCAAGGTCGTGCGATATCTTAGCCATCTCGTTTACTAGGAGCGAGTAGTTGCCGGGGTTTGCAACGGGCCGGTTCATGCCAGAAAAGATCTGGGGGGCGTTGCCGGCTACTAGCCGTGTGAAGTACTTGGAAAACACCTCCATGCCGTGATCATCGAGGAGCTAGAAAAAGGCGAGCTGCCATTAGCGGAAGTTCTAACATGGTTGGGATAGTAACATATATAGGTAGGTAGGTAGGTAGGTATGTATATAGACTTGTATATAGACCTGTGTATAGACCTGTGTATAGACCAATAGGCAAAATAACAGCGACGTACCTTTTTGAGTTGATCCACTTGTAACTCCCACTTGGCGCGGTCCTTGTCCTCCTTGATAGTACTAAGAAGAAGGTAGACCTGGGCAACGACAATTTTGGTGAGAGAGCTAGTCCCCGCGGTCGGGCTGCTGGTACTGGGACTCGCGCCAGCACTCAGAAGACCGGGCTGTGACGGATGGGGAGAGTGTGAAATTCCTGTCTGCAAGTTCTGAGCAGGAGCAGGTGAGAAAGTTCCGGATCGCGAGTGAGACGGCGGTGGAGGGACCATGAGGGTGGTGGTCTCGCGGTGGGAAGGGGAGAAGGGGAGAAGGAGGGAAGAAGAGAAAGGTGATATGCGATTCCCCTAGAGCCCCTCACAGAACCACACAGAACGACGAAAATTCACGAATCACGCAATGGTGTCCGTCCAGAGCGACAGGTGTGGTCTTCGCGGATAGTATCCGGCGGGCGAGGGTAAGGGTAAGTTTACTGATGCTCGGGGCATGGATGTCATGAGCTTAGGACGGGGTTGGACTGTGCCAGGCAGACCGGGGCCGTTGTCGATTGGTTTGAGGTGGGCTGAAAGACGAGGTTAACAGATTTAGTTAACAAGCTTGGGCGAAAAAGGCTGGAAGCTCCAGTAACTTAGTTTATCGGCGTGTCAAATAAGTGAGATGATGTATAGCAAGGTATCATAAATCTTTGTCTGGGAAAAGAAAAAAAAGACCGACTTTGACGCGCTCCGAATAATTTTTAAGAGTGGTAAAGGTACGTATCGTTGCGGGCAAAGTGTATGGTTGTTGGTTTTTGGGTGGATAGTCGATTGAAAGGCAAGAATCACTAAAGTTGGTAAAAGCAACGATTCAGCCCTCTCCTCTGGTCTTTCCCTCCACGGGGCTGCAATTGTACGTACCATGTGGGGCTCAAACAATCCACTGTATCTACGATATATGACCAATCAACAGAAGGCGGGATACTGTTGGAGCCTTGCAAGAGCTAAATAGGTAGCCTTACCTAATAGGTACTTAGGTACGGTACCTATGTAGGCAGCCACCCGAGCCACAATTTACAGTGTTTATTAAGAGGTATATATAGTCAATTTCAGTTAAGAAGAATTCACTGTACACTGTCTGATTGTAATACTGAGTAAGGTACTATATAAGTTGTACACGGGTACGTGCATGAGAAAATCAGATAGGTATGTACATGGATCTATGAGATTCAACGCTATGTGGCGCCTACACTACAAAAAACAAAAAGATGAAATTCACTCTTATTTTATAAACATCTTCCCGCGTACAGTGGTGTGTCAGTTATTGCCTTCCATCCACCTCAAGGCAGCATTGAAATATAAAGGGATAATAAATACCTGTAATATGGACTTGGCAAACACAAGCTCATCCCAAATAATAATAGGTAAGGGCCTCCTAAAGAAGATTCACTTTTTCTAACTATCAGCACTGGTTGGTCTACCTTCTACTTTGTCTTTCTCTTTCTCAATCCCCTCCTTGCCTCCACCGAATTCGCTCTACACAGCGGCCCGTTCTGCGTAGGCATCTCGTCCTCCGTAAGCACCACCCAGTCCTCGCTGCCAACCGTCGTCGCGGCATAGAACACACCCCAGGGGTCGCGTCGACGCTTAATCTGCAGCAGTCTCTCGTAATTGCTTCCGAAGAAGGCCTGTTGCCAGTTTGGCTCTTGGACGTCGCACTCGTTGAAATATGCGCCTGCTCCCGGAGACACCGCCCGCCATTTGTCCATGGCGCTGGCCAGCTGCGCGTGCGTCGCCTTAAAATCGGCTGGCGACAAGCCTCGTAGCATCGAGAAGTCGTACAAGTCGGCGTGTATGATGGCCTTGCGGAACGCTGGGTTGGCTGCGTTGTTGCCTGGGTATCCTGCCACCTCTTCGGTCGGCTTCATGTGGATCCCGTGGAACGTGTAGCCCGCTTCGATCGACTCCCGAATCGCGAGCTGTGTTGCCTTAAATAGGTCTGGGTCCTCAAAGTTGGCACGCGGCCATAGACGACTACCAAAGCGCGAACTGCCTGGGATATCGCCTGTGCCGCCTGTGAGAGACTCCCAGTTTGTAGCCGGATGCGGCTTTTGGTTAGTAACATCTAGTCCGATCGCATTTAAGTCGTTCACTAGTGGTTGTACAAACGCGACCAGGTATTCTTCTGATACGTTGGGGAGTTCGATGTCTGCTGTGAAGCTGAAGCTGCTGTTACCGGAACGTCGAGACACGTAACTGTCTAATGCCCTGCGTGTTAGTATCTTGAATAAAAACATAAACCCTTGCTTCATCCCGTATTTTTCTCAACCATGGATATGCCCAGAGGGTAAAGGAAGGATATCATAACATACTATGAGTTTGTTAGTATTAATCCATGAATATAGCCACGCTTGTTAAACGACGGTTCCTCGTACGTACCATGCTGTACCGCTGTTGTCGACTATCTTTTTACCAAATTCATGGTATAGATCGAAACCTTTCCAGAAATTTTCAATATCACTCGGCCCAGAATTATTAACGCCGCCTGTAGAGAAGGCTATGGAGGATGTGAGGACTGTTGTTGGCGGGTGAACCTTGATTATGACCGACGTTACGACACCATAAGTGCCTGTCCGTCTATTGTTAGCAAAGAACATAGGTAACTACCTCGACTCAGACAACGATATAAAAACAAAGAAAAGTGTAGGGTATTGCTTACTCCCTCCACCACCTCGCAACGCGTAGAATAAGTCTGTATTCTGATGCGGATCGGCGGTGACGAATCTACCGTCAGCTGTCACGACTTGGATGGACAGAGCTTGATCAGCACCAAGGCCATACTTGGAAGCCAAGGCAGAGTGTCCGCCACCCGCCATCCAACCCCCGTACGCTCCAACGGTGTAGCCCCCCGCAACTAATGCCGTCATATTATGGCGGCTCATGTGTGCAAACATCTCCCAGCTCTCGATGCCAGAGCCAACTCTCGCTGCTCTGCCCTTGTACGTTCCGATTCTATAGTCAGGTAGGAACTCAAAGTCTTTCAACCAGTGCGTCCAGATACTGAGACTTCCGAAGCCGGACGATCGGCCGACAAAATCGTGCCCTGTATTCCTATCAAAGAGGGACATTGCATTAGCCCTGCCCTGTCGTACTCCCATATCACAGCAATGTTCTTGTTGGTATGTTGGCTTCAGGAGACACTCACTTAATGATGAGACGGAGGTTCCTATTCCTGGCAAAATTAACAGCGAGCTGGATCTGCCTCACCGTTGTGGCGTTTACGACGTAGACAGGGAAAGCACCCTGCGTACAGTTCCCACCAGTTTGCTGTCCAAACATTGTGTGGCACGTATCTCCCTCGGGCCATTCTGAAAGTACCGTGACTGGATCGTTTAGGTAAAAGCGAGTAGAGCTCGCGTTCCGCATGAGATAAGTACACGCAGCCTCGTCCTTATAAGACCCGTCATAACATACCGCCGCAGGCGGGACCCCCTTGATTAAGGCCCCTCCCAGCGAGCGGTTCAGCCGCGACCATTCTTCGTTGAGAGGCCAGTTAGAGGTTCCTGGGTATTCTCTACAGCCTGGACTGTCGTCGTCGTTCAGAGATGACGTGGTAGATGCATCACCAAAGGCTATGGCCGAGAAGCCACCAATGTCATTCTCCGTAAGCTGTTCAGTCTCGAAGGCAAAGTTGGCATAGACTATGCTCATGAAGATCGCGAAGAGCGTCTGGGGAACTAGGATCCGCATCTCTGCTAGTGGGTGGTAACAATATGCCTCTAGAACGATCTTCCTACTTTGGGGGTACCAAAAAAGAGAGCCATGACCGTCTCATATATTTATTTACGAATATCCATAGCTAGTTGGAGTAATCCTTCAATCCCATTACCACCTACAGGGGAGCTCAGTAACGGATTCTTTTCCCTGAAATTGTTGCTAATACTTACTCATCAGAAGATCGTGCGAGTTCCTGCAGAGGTGGAACATTCCCGCTATACTGCATGCCGGCGAGGGTGCGTGAAACCCTTCTCAACAGCCAAAAACGAACCGAGGCGTCCGTGGAGTTCGTGAGATGACTCGGTACCTAAGGTATGAGAGCACCCCATGACGGGGTGCAACGTTCCAGTCTATAGATCCAATAATTGAAAGGGACCGTTCTGGATGCCTCGACCTGTGTGTCTACCTAGACCTGCCCCCTACGATATCGGCAAGGCGCAAAGAGCTATTTCCGCTGTTAGGCATAAACCGTAAATACCGGCGGCCACGAGAAGGCCTTTGTGATTATTAAGATACGACCTGGGGTATCGTATGTTCATAGCGTAATTCAGGGCGGCTCGCTTGAGACCCCCCGTCAGGGCCGATATCAGAAGTAGCTGTGGTGTGTTTGTATGCATGCACTTACCTGGAAATTCCTCAGTGTGAATGCTGGAGCTGGTGGAGATTCGTCGAAGACGGCAGGTCGTAAGGCAAGCCGCCTCGACTCCAACTAATCAACACCACGGATTCCTCCCATCTTCTGTGTGTATAATCGTTGGTCATCCCAGGGTCACCCTCGGACTTCGAAATGACGCGGCGTGAAGATGCGCCGGGGCTCCTAAGAATCGATAATTAAGGCTGGGCTTACAAAACCTGGCACCGGGTGCGTTGCACATATATGCAATGATATGTCTTGGCCAACCGCGCACGTGAGCCTCCTCCCAAGGATTCCAGGAGCTTCAATAGACCTCGTGGGGGCCCCTGTACATCCAGGTCGATTATTGGGCTGAGGGTTTCCGTGCGGCCGAGGGTTGCATCCGGGTGAAATGGTCGCACTATAGGCACGACCGTTACACGCCTATCGCGTCAGGATATAAACGAAATGCTAGCGCTTATCTTGCTAATATTATACTAATTATCTACGTCGTGTTCCTGTGCCCGTGGACGCGGCTGATGAAGCAGAGGCGCTTGAGCAGATACAGCCTTGACCTGCGAGACTGGTAACAGGAGGTGAGTTACATGTAGCCTCAGCCACCCATAATTCAATGGTGGTGGTACTGGACTCGACCTTACGGAGATGAGGAGTCTTGACGAGCGCCGGAATTTCTTGGTCGGTGGATGAACTGAATCCGATGTGGCCCAATTCTCGAAGGCTTGCACGGATCTGGCCGGAGTGGCCTGTGATGTTGATCCAAGTAGTACTATCATCACTGCTAAATATATCATTCAAGACGATCTTTGTCTTCTTTAACTGCGCCTCATAAGTCTCCCCCTCATAACCCTTCCATAGCTCGTCGTCCTCGGTGAACTCATCCTCAAATCTGAACGCTAGAAGGCGATTTTGAATGTATGTTTTGTCCGGCCTTTCATCATAGGTGCGTATGGATATCCTCTTACGAAAAAATTCTTGAACCGTGGGCGTGAAAGGCCTATCTATCGGAACTTCTAGTCCAGAAGTTATTCGCCTGGTACATTGAACTGTACCCGTCTCGGTTAACTGATAATCCCTCCATAAGGTAGCTCCGTTCCCTTCAAGCGATCCCCATTAACATGATTTCACTATTAGAGTAGGTAGCTTTTCGGCTTCGAAAATGAGACGTCGAACGTAAGGCTATTTCATATCCTCGTAGGCCTCATTGATCTGGGAAGGCAAGTATAGTATTTGGTAATATTAACGCTTGTTGTGCCATCCACGGGGCACAATTTACCTAAACCGCGGTGGAGATACAAATTCTTCAAACTGAAATAACCGGCAAACCATCATCTGAAATGAGAATTGGAATATTAATCATTTGGGATTATATAATAGTATGTGAGTTAAGTTATATGTCCTTTCGAATATGAGGTAGTTATATGTAATGTTCTTTCATTACTATCATCTAAATCCTGTCATCTTACTACTCATCGTGGCACCATATCTCATATAAGCGTCCAGTTCGCATAATACTTAGCCATCGGCATTGTCCGCTTAACTCCAGACATTATAGCTAAATCATCCGTACGACACTTGTAAGTCGACATCAAAAAGTTTCGCAATCGCCATGACCAGCGCTGGAGAAGACAAAAAAGTGCGATCATAGGTAAGGAGAGGACATTCACTCCATCAGCCCATCTTCATCCGTGTATGGGCAATCGAACCTAAAGCACTTCCGTTAGCCCCCTGAAGGTGGTTATATAAGTATTTACGGGGTGGCTAGCGGCCAAAGAAACGGAGCCAACTCACCCCTGTTCGCCAACAATGGCCTTAGTATACTTCTCAAGTTCCTCCAGCTGCTCGACGCAGCCCGTCAAGCTCTCGTTATATGAATAGCTGTATATCTGAGCCCATTTCCTCCCTTCTGATTTTTCGTCGGCGCTAAGTCTCCCGCTTGCCGCAAGCTCGGCCTCTAGAACTCCCATTCGGTCTAACAGCTGCTTCCGTGTGGCTGCAGCGCTTGGGAGGTATTTCTATCACGATCAGTCTATAAGATTCGCTAAACTGACCTATCGTGCTTTTCTCTGTACTTACGGGTACTTTTCTGTCCGCTCGAAGGGCACCTGAAAGAACGTAAAGATTGGTTAAGATGGTTGCAATTGCGTCTCTCCTATGACCCAGCAGATCTACAACGAACTCGGTATTATCCCTGATAAAATGCGGGTGGTAAAATAAGGATGCCTGTCGGGCCGTTACTATATACTCGAAAAATCGCTCACAGGCATCGATGAGCGCAGAGTACGGTAAGGGATCGAAAGGAGCTCGCAGGCGTATCTCATGACGCGTCAGGCCCTGGTTGTCATTAATTGGTTGACTTTGAAAGACCATATGGAAGATGGCGAGCTTACTAGTAATTGCCTCAATCTCACAAACCCTTCACGTAAGCGCCCCTCGAGTATCTCAGAAGCTCGAATGTCTTCTTTCGTGGGCTCGTGCCCCTCTTCATAATACACATATCTCGAGACGATACCTATAAATTTATTAGAGGCTAGGTTTGAGCTTCAGCAACTATATCACTTACTTCTGTACACGATGCTACAATAGAACATCATAGTAGCTGTGGCCTTTCGAAGATCATGACGAGCAACAAACGGCCATAGGACCCAATTAACAATAACAGAAGCTACGACGCCAACGACCATAGCGACCCCGTGTGTTGCAGCAACTGTAGCTGGAGAGGGCTTGCCTTGGGCGGCGACTTCTGCTAGAGATATGACCGTAAACGATATACATCCTACAAGTCCAGATCTCTACAGCGTATTAGACGAGTCTCAAATCTCACGGGAATAGTAATAAGACTTACCGGATGCGTGCTCTGTGTATACCTGTAAATCATGGGAAGCATGAAGATAACAGCAAACACTGCCATAACGTACGGGTTACCATTGCCAGCCGCGTACGATAGACCCGCCCAAAGAGAACCAAGAACAGCACAGAACACTCGCGTTACTAAGTCCTGGATGTTACCACCAGTACTGTAGGGGTTAGACTTCGTTCCTACATACTTAGGCTTAAGTTGATAAAGAGAGACATCGTTACTCACCGAGGTCCCATAATAAGCCAAGCCATTACAACTCCCCACCAGACTTCATAGCCATCCCACCAGCCGTGAGCCTGAGTGATCCAAGCAGGTATAGACAGTAACGAAGTTATCGCTGCAGTTTTAAGCCCAAAACGCGTCTCAAAGCCCTGTAATCGATGAAGGACCCTCCAGATCTTCTGTCGCATCCGGTTTCTTTTGGTACCCAGTTCGTCCTCGGGCTCATCGGCTGTCATTGTAGCATATAAAGTATCGTGGTCTTTACTGGCATCGTCGTCGTCCACTCTCGGTAAAGGCTGGAAGTCTCTGGATTTAATCCTTTGGATGATCGCTGCTATGTCGCTGAAGCTTTTAAAGTACGAACCTGCTGTTAAACCACCTCGATCATGTCGAACTTGTGCATTCGTGCGGTGAATTGCCTTCCAGAAAGGGTAAGAAGGGCCATGAAATTTTGGGTATTTCGATCTCCTCTGCTGCATCTCGTTCACCTTTACTAGTAATGCCTCAATTGCTGTTGCCGCTTGGTGGACAGGCCGGCAGTATGTGAATAGTCTAACGACCTCTGGAGACTTCGCATATGTAGGGGGTAGCCTACCGCTTGCCAATACGCTGTCTTGACATTCGCTGAAAGCTATGATTCGCCTACGTAGCTTTACTAGGGAGCCTGGAATATCACTCGACACACTCTTTGGAGGACCGAGGTATTGTCGATGCCCGCACATCTCCATCAAAACAGCATCACAGCTTTGCAAGGCGGTCTCCATAGATAGGAGGAGTCTTTCTGTCGGCTCGGCTAAGTTGCTAGCAACAAATTTAGCGAGCTTGTTTTGCTCCTCACTTTCCGGATCGTGACAATTTTCTCCCATATTTAAGACGAATTCATCTAGTATAGGCCGTTCCCGACTTATCCTATCTGAAGAGGAGTCATCTAGATCGTCAAGGATCCTCGTTTCGCCATTCAAGCTGAGTAACGCACGAATAACGCCTTGGATGAGATTACGAAGCGCTAGCACATCTTTCGGATCAAAAAGTGTGATAGAAAAGTCGATCACAAGATCCCTATACGCCTGTGAGATACTTACAAATGTTTGTGTTAGTCTTCTCCGCGTCCTAATGCTTTCCAGTCGGGTTAATCCAAGACCATCCTTCAAAGGAGTTAGCTATTGAAACTTTAGGTAGGAAGGGAATAATTACCAGCATAACAGCAAACGCTTGATGGAGAGCTACAGCTAGAGGGCGGGCACCGGCATCCGGGACCACCACACAACATATAACAAGAGAGATAGCCTGTCCTAGGACCCAAGGAATGCCGTAAGCGAGGAGCTTAGACCAGGAGACTTCACTGCCCGACACCTCTGCTAGACATGTGTAACAGATCGATATCCCAGCACATATGATGGCTTGGTATGTGCGAATATAGTATGAACGAAGACAAGCGATAGCAAAGATATATATAAAAAGGAAGACAGCGAGGACGCCGCCATATCCAACACGTGCTGTTGCTGTGGCAGTAGACACCCATAACCCAAACGCTCCCCATCCTAATCCAGTCGCCGTACCTAATATCGTTAGAATAGTCCCATCGACCTGAGCCCCTAAGGTCCTCCCGGGATGGTTGAGTATGGTCGATATGACTATGATATAACTGTAACGGCCCAATCTAGCTTGAACACGAGGGATGAGGCAGAGGATATATGCTATGAAGAATGCAAGAAATGACTTGAGTAGTCTAATGCCAGCCCTTGTGGTAGTGACACGACGAATAACCCCTTTTACTTCGTGCCACTGCTTAGGTAAAAAATTGCGTACAGAAAGGGGGTCCCTTTTCCGGAAGGCATATGGGAGGGTCAGCTCAGCCTGCTTTATGAGAGCTTGAGGGTCAACTTCCTCAGGAGGGAGGAAGATGGCATCGAAGAAACCATCACGCAGTTCGGCGATCCCATAAGAATTATTTGCATAATGTTTATCTTCCAAGGTCATAGACCTCTGGAGGGCTGAATGGTGAGGAATCTGAGGAGTTTCGGTACGAGTATCAAATATCCTGTCTAGAGAATTTGTCGAAGAATCGCGGATATGGCGTCCTGTGGTAGAACTATGACGGTGCAAAAGACGAGAGAAACCAGTATCAGCATGTGGATGCTTTGGGGGATTCTCTTCAGAGGAAACGGCATTCTTGGGTTTTGCTCTATCAGCCGCCATCATTATTTTATATGAGATATGTAAATTATCATAGGCAACGGGAGATTGCTGGAATGGAGGTATTAGACCATAGAATAAATAGATTCATTATTATAATTCATGTGCTCATAGTGGTGACCACAAAGGTGATCAGCGTGGTGCAATATATACAGATGAGCAGACGATGTGCTGCTATTCTATGAGTGCCAGTCTAAGGCTATTGTAACTTGAAAAGTTTACATTATTCTTTCCAATTGATTCTAGGTAAGGTAGGGTACCTTGTTGTTTAGATACATTAATGATGTACTTCCAATTTGGGGGCAACAGGGTAGCATTTCGACGTCACAGCCAGAGGAGATCCACATTCATCCACACCCAACACACATGTACATTACATTACATAAGGCTCAATGTTGTTGCACAGTACCTTAACATAATTTAGTGCATCTTACACTAGGTAGCTCTGTGCCTGCCATTAGAGAAAATTTGAGTTCGTTACATAATCAACTGATAACGATAATTGCCTAACGCTTCACTAACGCCATAGATCGTACTTGGGTACCTAAAAAAAAATAGGAAATAATAAAATTTACCCCGCCAGCGTGAGCCACCGTGAATGTCCAAACAACTTTAGCTCGCATAAAGTAAGTGGAGACGTCTTCTAAAAATGCCCCTCCAGACCTGAATGGCCTCACTTCTTTTCTCTATCTCGTAACCATCGTTTTAACAACAACAACAAATTCCTTTCCCTTTCCCCCCAAGAACATCTTCATCTTGGTCTGGAATATTCCCACGCTAATCGCAATATTTCGCAAGGAATACTAGATAAATCTTTCATTCCTCTTTTTACTAAGTCAACCAGCTATTACCGCCTTCCAAGATGGCTCAAAGTAAGTGGCGCCCTCTGTGAAACACCTCATGTTACTGCCCAACAAGCCCAGCCTATTTGGTCGAACATGATGGCTTCCAAGTTCATTCACTAACATGTTGAGTAGATCCGGAAGAAGTTGCGAGTATGTTGCCTCGTCAGACGCGTCTTGCGACTTGCAAGCATTTTCGCCGACTAAACTAACACCTGCTTTCTCTTTAGCTATGTTCGTCCAGTACTATTACAACCAGTTCGACCAAGACCGAGCCGGTTTAGCAAGCCTCTACGTATGCGCATTATCCAGTATCTCTCCCTATTAATAAGACTCAAACTAACAATTCTACAGCGTGAGGCCTCCATGCTGACTTTCGAATCCGCCTCCTTCAAGGGCACTCCCTCCATCATCGAGAAGCTACAGGTAATTCAATCGGCAGTATGATATTTTGCAGAAGAAAACTTATCATATATCCTAGGGCCTACCGTTCCAGCAGATTAAGCACCAGGTTTCCACCATTGACCTCCAGCCCGGTGTCGCTCCCGGCCACATCCTGGTCCTCGTGACCGGTCAGCTTCTGGTTCGTCTATATACAATTATATGCAACGTTTTGCCTAACCACTAACCCATATCATTAGGTGGACGAGGAACAACGACCCATGAGCTACACCCAATCTTTCTACCTAGTCCCCGACAACGCTCAGTACTACGTCCACAACGACATCTTCAAGCTCGTCTATGGTTAGACATGGAATAGGACTATGCAGGTTCAACAGGCACCAGGGTCGGGATATGCAGGGTATGTGATTAACAAATTACATACATCTGTTGGGGATAGTTGTTTACGATAGACGGGTACCTATCTACTTGCAGAGTTGCGTTAGGGATGTCATTTCCTATCAACTGCGACTCGTTCATTTTCAGATAGGTCATGCAGAGGTTAATTCATTCACGATGGCTTCACATCTGTTCAGATCCAGTTATTACTCGTAACACCACCAAGCCGTATTTCCGGTATTGCCTGCTACAGTCTTTCATCTTCCAGCTTGACTAATTCCCCGAGGCTATGCCTTCAAGCGCTACACAGTTGATTTAGTACAGTGATACACTTGAGGGCATATACTGTCCAGGCTTTGCAATATTATATTTGCAGCTGCCTAGAACAACAGCAAACACTTGGGTACAACTTGAACAGCCTGCGCCATCCTCTTTTCGTAGTATGTGTTGTCCTAAATCCACGTCTATCTAGGATCGTAACCCACACAGTTAACTCTTTATAATAAAATCAAGAGAAGAAAAAAGCCAAACAATTAACGATACCGGAATATCGCCAGTCAGAGGTTAAGGGATATTAAGCGACCATGTCAGACGTATCTCAAGGTACAAACCTCACAAACCTTGCGACTCCTCGTAAGTGCCCCTTTTAACCATCCTGCCCATTTTCAGGATAAAGATGATACCAGCACGCCGAATTATTGATAGACGGTGTGCCACCACTGCCCTAGCCCGACACGATACTTTCTCGTCTCACCTGAAGCCGTTCGTGTGAGCCTTTCAGACCTCGTATCTATATCTGTACCAAAGGGCAGTAAGCCTGGATTACGAACCAAGGCTCGTGGGAGGCCTATCTACTATCGCTAGCCGCCAATCAAACCACCCAGACGGTTAGATTATTCGTTAACTCATGGATTAAACCCAAGGTTTTGAAAAGGCAGACGATTGCAAAGCCTTGCTTGCTTCAACCGACAACATGGTGAAAGAGGGACTATCTTGGTATAAGCAATTTGTGGAAGCCAAGGAAGAGACTCAAGGCTCGTCTTTGTTAAAGATACGATTAGGAGCTGGGGGAGACTCTAATGGCGTCGCTGTAGTTTCAGGATAGCTATGCTGACACTTTATATTTGGTAGGTGAGCTTGCCTTACGCAAGTTGCAAGTTTCACACTACGGGATGCGTTGGCTAATATCCTGCCCCTCTTGCTTGGAACTCGGGATCGGGGAATCGTACTACTCACGGTATTAGGATGAGTCTACGACGTTTTACCTTTGTCCTATGGACTCGAAGGTTGAATGGAACTCATTAATCTATGTTTATGTGATTGTACCGGAGATCCTAGTACAGGTCGTCGCTATACTAGTATTCACAGGAAGATTGAAGTCAACTTCAAGGTAGCACGAGCCGTTTAGACTCTTTCTACACGTAGCAAGTAGCGGATAGGAATTCTGCACTCGAAGACAAGTAACCACACGGGCAACAGGCCCGCGGCATCGAACTATCGGCTCATATGTGGCCTTCATAAAACACGCATAAACCAGGTACTAGACACCTAGAATTGATATATAGGTGCCTACCTACCCATCTATGGCATCTGTAATAGTCGGGTTATATACCTGTTTTACACTAATTCACCCTGGTTCATCATAAGCATAAGATCTTCACCGGGAATCGAGTGGTTGATTCCGCTAGATCTACCAGTGCCCAAGACACATTGAAGTACTACTTGCTTTTTTAATGACGAAACCGAATGCTTTAGTCCGATAAAAACTACGAGATGGCTGAGATGGCCTTTTGGTGGTAGGTTGTGGCCACTGCCTGGTTATATGTTTCTCGTAATGGCAACTTTAGAAGAGCTACCGAGCCTTGAAATTTGATGGCACCCAGATAACCCTACGATCCCATAGAGTAACGAAGGCCAAGAGACGATACATATATAGTTCGCTCAGCTCAACTAGTTCTTTTTCTTAGACATGATTAGATCTTATTCCATTGGTAGCCTAGTAACGTTTATTCCTCCAATAAAATGTCGGTCCATCCACCAATAACATGAATCCAGTATGAAGACTTACAAGCATAGGGACCTGCGACAACCCTGATTGTAAAGGGCAAACCATCCTCCTCAATAGCGTCAACGTTAGCATCTAGCCAGAAGCCTTACCGTCCTCCCTAGCCGCGGAATTACAGCTTACTTGGGTATCGTGGAATACTAGCTTGCTCGCGGTATACCCAGAACAGACACTCGCCGGAAGATCGTGACCAGGGCATTGCACCCCCCCTTACCCCAGCTTTTACCCCACAATCCCTCCACATTCCTCCAAGGTCCCGACTAACAAAGACCCGAGGAGCAACGATAAATAAAAGACGGGGTATAGGTAGGTAGGTAGGTAGGTAGCCAGGACTCTCCCTTTCTAACCTAGAGCTTTCCTCCTCGACGACCATTACAACTCTGTCACAATGGAGGAAAAGGAAGCCTCGGTCTCGCTGCACGAGAAGTGCGATCCCAATGAGCACTCCGTCTCGCCGTCTTCCCCAGATGGGATTGCCCACGACTCGAAATTCGAGAAGAGGGTCCTCCGCAAGATCGATGTCCGACTGCTACCTATCCTCGGCGCGCTGTACACCATCGCCATGGTGGACAGGAGCAACATCTCCGTAGCGCGCATCTCCGGTCTCGACGAAGACGTCGGCCTCAACGTCGGGACCCGCGCCTCCGTCGCGCTCCTCGTCTTCTTCATCGGCTACATGCTCTTCGAGCTGCCGAGCAACATGATCATCCACCGGGTGGGCGCCGCCAACTGGCTTTCACTCATCGTCTTCGCCTGGGGCCTAGTGTCGATGGGAATCGGGTTTATCAACAACTGGGTTGCGTTGGCCGTGCTGAGATCCTTCCTTGGCGTGTTCGAAGCTGGGTTTTATCCCGGATGCGTCTACCTGATTTCCTCCTGGTACAGGCGGTACGAGGTCCAGAAGCGGCTGGCGACGTTCTTCATGACGGGGTCTGCACTGTCTGCTTTTGCGAATATTCTTGCCCTCGGCCTTATACAAATCTCGAAGACAAACACTACTTACAAGGGTTGGAGGTGGATATATATTATTGAGGGTATCATTACTTGCGTCGCAGCTGTTATTGCTTGGTTCATCATCGTCGACTTCCCAGATTCGCACCGTAACAAGTTTCTTACTGTCGAAGAGGCCGCTTTCGTAAAGGCCCGTCTTGCGGAAGATCGCGGGTCTGAGGAGCGCCAGAAGGTCACCTGGGCTATTTTCGTCGAGACGATAACCGACTGGAAAGTCTGGTCGTTCTCATTGATGTACTCGGCCGGTGCCGTGGGCGTCTATGCCTTCCTATTTTTCCTGCCTGTTATCCTACGCAATGGGATGGGATATTCCCAAGAGCTCGCATTTGTGCTGTCGGCCCCGCCAGCTCTATTTTCTGTCGTGGAAGGCATGTTTGTATCATGGCTTGCTGACAAGATGCGTCTACGAGGGCCATTTGTTATCGCCCAGGGTCTCGTTGCAATCGTCGGCTTGTGCATGACGGGGTTCCTCAAGCAGCCCGTCCCAAGGTATATCGGGACTTTCCTTGGCGAAGCTGGAGTAAACGGGCTCGTAGTCACAACCCTTGCCTGGCAAGCAAACAATCTCCGTGGCGATGCTAAACGCGCCTGTGCCACGGCTGTTTTGATCACTCTTAGTGGTCTTGGCGGTATCTATTCATCCCTAGTTTTTCGCTAACAGGTTCGTGGAAGCTCCCTAAATGTATATGCATATGCTGATCTAGAGACAGGATGCCCCTGATTATATACCTGGTATAATAGCTGTGATGGCAATTTGTGTGGCCGCTGTTGTCGCTGCTTGTATCTCCATATTTCTTTTAAAATGGGAAAATAAGCGTGCAGATGAAGGCAAAAAGATTATAGATGGCCATACTGATTTCCGATACACTATTTAAAGAGGGTTGTAATAAGAGATTGTTATGGGCCATAAGAATTATAGATGGGGGTAATTTGACCTTCAATGGCGCATGAGAGCACACCTCTCAATTCATCGGATCACTACGGCCTACGTAGCGTTTTTAACATCTATAAATGTTCTATACTGCTAATTTAGAGCTATCATGGGGGACTTATTATCGTATCCTATATCATATAATATGATGTGTCCTGAGAAAAGGGGTGAATAACCTATAAGAATACCATAGTAATATTATCCAAGAAATCTAACTCTAACCTATCAAAGACTACATAGTTCAAATAGAAGCCATAGAATTGAGCTAATTACTAATGCAATGTCCACTTTCCTTCGGTGTATGTATTTGTTATATTCTGGTAGGCTTGAAATAGGTAGTCTGGTAATCCGAAGCTAGCATAAGCCAA